>CM035420.1:51345114-51945114 GCA_020310875.1 Ceratopteris richardii | reverse complement strand
ATCCTGTATGTGCCCAATCATGCTATCTTGTATGCTAATAGATAGATAATACATTACATTTCGTGCTCCTTGATTCCATTCCTCATATGCTCTTAACTAGTTCACAGTCTGATTCCTCTCTAGTAACTACCAAGAATTTTTTTTCTCTCCTTCAATGTACTTCCAGTGGCCTTTTCCCATCAAGAAATTTGTCATTCTGAATCTCCATGCATGGAAGGTGTTCTTGTCAAGCGTATTGCTCATAACCTGACTCATTCCATCTATTTTTGCCATTTCTGCAACAATTCACAACACTGCAAAACATTACAAGCAGCACCTCTGCTTGAACACTATCGCACTATGACTTGACAGTTCGATCTCAAGAAAACATAGTTTTCTTGTATCAATAGTACACAAAATCACTTGAAATTATGGGTCTAGAATACATGAGTGTTTTTTTATCAGTATGCAAGTTACAGTTTTGCAAATTGACCTAGTTTTTCTATGGACCCCATCTTGTGAGCTGGAAAGGGAGGTTGAGATGGCTTTGAAATTAAAAATCTGACAAAAACAAGTGACCCTAAAGGGAGAAATCTCAAAAATATTTTGAGGCCTTCTACCTCCACACTAATTTTTGTTGCAGTTCGAGGTCATTTGTGGATCGGGCTTTCTCCACACCTTCTTGTGTAGTCTTCACCATCATCCTTCTCCATGATCTTTCTACAAGCACATTGGCTCTGATACCATGTCAGGAGGAAGAAGATAAGGAAGAGAGCTCACACTAACACACTCACAATCAAAGAGGAGCACACACATAGACTTAGGCAAGGAAGAATGATCTTCTTCTCCTTCTTCTATTACCTAAAAGGAATGTACAAGAAATGATCTAAAAACAACAATACAACAAGTGCAATATATAAAGAACAGTACATAAGGAAAATTCTAATGTCTACGAATGAGTGAGCTCATAAGAAACAAATGGGCCATCAATCTCAATAGATAAATCTACTAAAGCTCAATGAAGTATCCGTGACATATACTGATGTGACCCCTATACATGTCAAAGAAATGAAAAAGTGATATATGTCATCCCAGAACATCACATGTTGAGCTTGATATCTCAACATTCTATCCCATCTAAGATACTATTGTGCAGGTGGAGAAGGACTAACCATTGTACTTGAAGAAGAAGCCCCATCTTTGATAGTTGGCTCTGAAGGAGAAGAATCTAGGGGTCTTCTATATCTACATCTACCATTATGTTCCCAAGTTGTTTTGCAATAAGAGCATGTTTCATCCTATAAGGCAACATAGGATAGTTGGTCCATCAAGCTTATCTCGAGCTTGAGGCATGCAAAACAAGTCATTAATGCCCATCATTTCACTGAAGAGAAAGAATGTGAGAGTATTTTTAGAACACCCACGTAGGGAAAATGATGCAAGAATACGTAACTGATACAATACGTCCCACAACTCAAGACCGATAGGTATGGAAAATTGGACTAAAGATGATACAAGAGATTCCACAACCCGGGATCATAAGTATGGAACAAGATATCTAGATTACAAGAACTCCCTTCTAGGAGATGAACTAGATACAAGAAAGAACTCGACAAGATCTCGTAGTATGAGATTACAAAAGGACAAGACAGGATGTCCAAGAACTAGACTAGACAAGACTGGAACAAGGAACAAGACGAGAACTGGAACTGGAACTTGGAGAGTACTTACTTGGCGGTCACGACTCCTTGAGCTCCCTAGACTAGTATTTGCAAGACTAAGAATGAATGTGGCCAACCCCTCCTTATATAGGTTTTCCAAGGGTGGTTCAGGGGCAGTTACGAATTGATGATGTCATCAATTCAAAGCATGATCTTTGGATGTCAGGATAGAGCAAGAAGACAATTGATCCTAGAGTTTTGGCATGTTCCAAACGCAATGGAAGCATTAGTTTCTCCTAATTCTGAACCAGTTATGAGATATAGGATTCACATGGCATTTGAGATTTAGGATGGTTTCCTTTGTCCATGACATCACCAACAACTCCTTGTATCTTGTCATGGGAGTTGGTAAGATCATTTTGATTACTGTTGATGGTAGTTCTTTCACCTTGTCAGATGCTTGATTTGTGTCAAGGATCATGAAGAATTTGTTATCAGCTTTTGCTTTAGCCAAGATTTGCTTGGTTGTGAAACTTATTGATGACAGGTGTACAGTTCATGATTTGTCAAATGGCGACGTGATTATTGCTTCTGGCATTTTATGTCGTAGGTTGTATAAGCTCATAGACTATGAAAGATCTGTGAATGATTCAACATGTGTTGTACATGATTCTCAGGCTATGGTAGATGCAAAGCTTTGGCATGCACGCTTTGGTCATCTGAATTTTGCCAGTTTACTATGCCTGTAGAAATTTGGAATGGTGTCCTCTTTGCCCAAACTCGAGGCAGTCGGTAAACATGTATGTGAAGGATGTATTTTGGGCAAAATGCAGTGTTCCTCATTTCCAAACGATGGTTCAGTTCCGACTTCAGAAATTGCAACTTGTACATAGTGATATCTGTGGTCCTATGCAACACCTTCTTTTGGAAATTATCTTCACTTCATGACTTTCATCGATGATTTTTCCAGGCATGCAAGGGTATATCCATTGAAGGAAAAGTCGGAAGTATTCATGTGCTTCAAACAATTTTTGGTTTTGGCTGAAAATCTGTGAGCATGTAAAATGGGCATCCTCCATTCTAATCGAGAGGGGGAATATATGTCTTCTGATTTTAATGCATTTTTGGCTAAACGTGGGATAAAGCACCAGTGTATAGTGCCGTATACACCTCAACAAAATGGATTTTTTGAATGAAACAACAGGTCACTCATGGAGATAACGAGGTGTATGGTTAAGAGTCAGGCTTTACCAGATAGTTTCTGGCTTGAGGCAGTCATGTGTGTAGCATATGTACTTAACAGGTGTCCCACTAAAGCACTGCAGTCTATCACTCCATATGAGGCTTGCCATGATCGCAAGCCATCTATTGCTCATCTGCGTGTTTTTGGTTGTTTGGCATATGCATTAGTGCATGAACAGCATCATAGAAAATTGGATGATAAAGCAATAAAATGTATTTTTGTTTGTTATAATTATGAAAGTAAAGGCTATGATCTGTATCATCCATAGACTGAATGCATTTTGGTTAGCTGTGATGTTGTTTTTGTGGAGGATGCTATTCAGCCATTGCTTTCATGTATGATACTTTGTTGCCTCTTTTTACAGGTGGACAATCTAGCATTGGTCCTAATGAGGCAACTTCTGAGCCTTTGCAGGTTTCATATGATGATGTAGATCATCCTGTTTCTTATGCAGATTTACATGATGCACTTGTTGATGAGAGAGCTGAAATTGAGGTGGCAAAAACTATGCCAAAATGGCTGGTGAAAACTTTGCATGACATCAAATTAGATGCACATTTGTCATATCATACTCATTCAAGCTCTCATAGTGCCTCTTTTGCATTAGATTGCTATGCTATGGCTGCATCTAGTCTTTGTGATGAGGATGCGCCTGTTTCGTTTGATGAGGCACAAAATTCAAAAAATTGGATGGCTACTATGCAATCTAAATATGATGTTATAATGAAGAATGATACTTGGTCTTTATATGACTTGCCTCCTGGAAAGAAGGCCATTAGGACTAAGTGAGTATACAAGTTGAAGAGTAATTGTGATGGTACAGTTGATAGGTATAAGGCTAGGCTTGTTGCAAAGGGTTATGCCCATGAAAGAGGCATTGATTTTGATGAAATCTTTGCTCATACTTGCCGAATGACTACTGTTCATAGCATCTATGCACTTGCAACTCATCATGGTTGGAATGTACATCAGTTGGACATTAAAACTACATTTTTGAATGGTGACTTGCATGAAGAAGTGTATGTTTTTCAACCTCGTGGCTTTGTGTAGAAAGGGCATGAAAACGAGGTGTGCAGGTTAAAGAAGGCATTATATGGTTTAAAGCAAGCACCACATGCTTGGTATGAAAAGATACATGCCTATCTAATTGCACATGGTTTTGAGAATAGTCCAATTGAAAGCACCTTATATGTTAAGCGTGCTAATGATGTACTTCTGATCATTGTGGTTTACATTGATGACATGTTCCTCACTGGTCCTCATGACATGCATATTACTGATTATAAGGCTGATTTGCATGCCTCATTTGAGATGTCTAATTTTGGGCATTTGCATCACTATTTGGGCATTCAATTTATGAAATCTGATGGTGGAATGGCTTTGTGTCAAACGAAATATATTGAAACATTATTGTAGTGTTTTGGCCTTGAAGACTCTAAACCTATTGCCACTCCTATGGAGACAGGTTTACGATTAAGTCTTCATGATGTTGGAGATGCATTTGATGTTATTCTCTATCAACAAGCTATTGGATGCTTGATTTACGTATGCATTACTTGACCATATATTCACTTTTCTATCTCACAGATGAGAAAGTTTATGCATTTCCCTAGATTCAAGCATTGGCAAGCAGTTAAGCACGTCTTTCGCTACTTGAGTGGTACTCAACTACTTGGGTTGTTTTATCCTGAGGGGGGATCACTACCGCTAGATTTGCATGCTTTTTCTGACTCTGATTGTGTTGGTTGCTATGACACTGGTGTGTCCACTAGTGGCTTTTGCTTCATGCTTATAGCCCATGTATATCTTGGTTGAGCAAGAAGGAGCTTATTGTGGCCACTTCTGGTTGTGAGGCTAAGTATAGGCATCTTTCACAGTGATTGTTGAGTGTGTGTGGCTCAGATGCCTTATGGCTGATTTGGGTGTTAGTCACTCTTCTACCACCACCATCTTCACTGATAGTCAAAGCACATTGGAAGTTGTGAGGAACCCTATGTTCCATGCTCGCACTAAGCACATTGAGGTGCATTATCATTATGTCAGGGAGAGGTTCTCTGTTCGGGAGATCATCTTGGCATATGTGCCCACGCAAGAGAACATTGCAAACCTTTTCATGAAGGATCTGCGTAGGGAGAAGTTTGAAGCTTTCTGCAAAGCTTTGGGCTTACTTCCTTTTGTGGATTGATTCCACATAGCTTGGCACTTCCTTATACATGAGTGCTAGCTCCATGTTCACTACATCACTCCCAGGGGGGATTTGTTGATATATTTAGGTAGTGATGTGTTTGAACACACTAGGACCGTTGAGGAACGTTTTTCCCTCTTTAGGAGGTCCCCCCCCCCTTGTACATATGCATATTGCCCTAATGGGCTACTTATCTTTGTACATTCTCTAGTAATACATTCAGTATTGTGTGTTGTGCTCCAAGCTTCTTCTTCTTCCTTGTACTATTCATGTGCTTCCACAGACGTCTAACTCCAACAATCAGAATTCACTAGTGCTCAAATTCTTGTTCATCCTAATCCTACCAAGCCTTTTTTCCTAGAGGTAGATGCTTTTGCTTTGGGGAGTATTCTATCCTAAGAAGGAAATATTCATGAAGTAAATGATTTCTAGGAGCATGACATTTTTTAGTGAATAAAACAATAGAACTCATATCAAGATATTTTCGGTGGTCTCAAATGTGGAAGGAAGTCAAAGAATGTATCCAAATCTATGACACTCGTAATATATTTAAGGTACCTTGTTATAAACCTCATGATCTCTGACAACTTTACCTATTTCAAAGGCAATGGTCATCATTGTCAATGGATTTTATCATAAATCTACCAAATTCTAATAAGTATAAATCCAATCTTTTTATAGTGTATACATTCACAAAGATGTCACACTTCATTCCAACGAAGTGCAATGGCTATTAAAATTTTTTAGTCATATATTTAGCCTTCATAGATTGACAAACGATATTGTCATATTGATGTCCACTATTGATATCTAGTTTTGGAATAGTCTTTACAAGCTCCTTCGTGTTCAAGTAGAATATCTTTTGTTGGTGCAGACCAATCACCAATTGAAGTTTTGAAAGACAAAGGATGGAGATAAGATCAAGTCTTGAAGCTTAGAAGATGGTTACATTCACAGGTTGAAAGAAATGTACACATATGTACATTAGTTAAGACATAGATCACTTACACTTGTTAGAGGGCCGCCGAACCAGGACGGATGAACCAGGACAGGTGCCTTAAATGTAAAAGTGCTGAACGGCCGCCGAACAAGGACAAGAGTACGAGGACAGGTAGCTTAAATGAAAAAAAAGAATCTTTCAGGGAACGCGCAGGTAACTGCAGAAGTGCGCATCCTGGTAAAAAATCCTCTATTTAAGGCAATGAGAAAAAGAGCGAAAGAGAGCCCGTTTTTTGGGGGGGAATTGCAATGTGTTGGTTGATTAAGTCTCGTTTGAGAGTGCTGTAACGCATGGTGTGCGCGTATATGTTGTTGAAAGGATAAGTTCTACTTGTTCTGTTCCGTCTGTACTCTGGCTAGTCGATTATTCTCTCCTTAGTACAGAGTTACGAATCAGTTGTATTGTGTTGCGAGTCTGTTCGGTGATGAGTGAGTGTGTCTCTGAGCGTGAACAAGTGTGGTATGTTATGTGGCAGTTCTTCGGTGAAGTAGGTAGCGCGAAGAGTAATCTCGAACTAATTGTCTGTAAAGTTTCTGTAAGCGACCGAATTCGTTACTATATCTTATATTTGCTGTTTACTCCAACCACGGGAAGACTAGTAGCTGTAATGGTCTGAATGTGAGTAGAACATCGTCGGTTTATGGTTAGCTATTTATTACGAGGAGATTGATTGTTCGAATCCGCGTAACTTTAAGATATAATGTCTAGTTGGTATACCTATCTGCCCTGACGAAGCACGGATTAGGTGACTTTGTTGTTGAAGTATCTTTTGCGCGTAAATCACATAACCGGATTGCTACCCTCAGTCCTGAAGTTCTAATTCCCATACACTGAACAGTCTTCCGTTGTTCAGGGATGGATACTGAGCTAAGGACGGAATGACATTAAGATTGTGTGTTAAAATGGGAAAATAGTACAGGGCCTCTGTCTAACAGACCCCTACCACTCCCAAGGACCCACGTGGCTAAGAGAACGATGGCGGTTAGGAAGATTTGGAACCGGTTGAACTTGAAGTGTTTGAATCGGGAGTAGATTAACGATTAAACGATAACTCGTGCAACATTTGGCGCCGTCTGTGGGAAAGTGGCATCAGGTTGTGAAAAGTGGTAGTAGCGTGCCGACTGTGTTTATCGTTCGATTGACTGACGGTAGCAATAGAGCATTAGGGGAAAAAATGAACCCTGCATGGGCCTTGTAAGGATCCCTAATTTTTAGGGATTAAGCTTAATTCTGTTCTTGTTTAAGGGGACAAAGTGCATTTAATAGGGCACTTTTTAGTAGGCTGGAGTAGGCTTTTTTTTAGGCTTCAATAGGCCTCTCTCTTTCTTATTCTAGAGAGAGAGAAAGAGAATCTACTTTCCACATCATCAAACTCGTACATGTATTTGAATAAAAAAATGAATTTTTTTAAAAAGTCTCATTTTCAGTGTATATTAACTCAAAAGAGCCTATTTTTTAATATATATGTCAGAAGTTACTTTTTTGGGCCCATTTTCTGAAGTTTCTTTTAGAAAAAGTATAATTTTCAAACTCCCTCCAAAAGTAAGTGCCACATCATCAAATCCGTGACTATGCTTCCCCCAAAAAATGACTTTTTTCAAATTTCATCATTTTCAGCCATACTCAATGGAAAAATACACTTTAACCCATACACATACAAGAAAACACATTTTTTGAGCAAAACCTATGCTTTAGACTCCCTTCCAACCGGTTTTTCATCTTTGTTTTTGATATTATTGGTCATTAGCAAAGATGGTGTTGACATGTATCACAAACTTCACAGTAGAACGTCCTCATGCTCCTGCATCAACAAGTATCCATGTTCGTGTGCCTAGAGAGTTTGCTCCAAATACACGATGCAACAATGATGCCAATTCTCAAAATGAACGTCGTGCAGCTGGAGAAAAAAGTATTGATCTTTGGGCTCATGGTTCACTCTATCCTCTTGATCCAATATCTTCTTACCATCCAACATTCCATAACCTCTCAACTTTACTTCAGTTCATTGGTGCGGGTGAAGCTGGACTATTAGGTTACTGCAAGAGATTATCTACACATTCACTTGCTACTGCTAAGTATTGGTTCCAACAACATCACATCCATCATATGAGGGTGGTCACTTTAGAAAGCACAATCATATCTTTACAAAAACAACTTGCAGATTTGGAATAGGATACTGAAGCAAAACAAAGCACAATTTCAAAGTTAACTGCCAATCTCCAGCAGCTGAAAGAGACTCCACTTGGTATGAGACATAGGAAAAGATCATTGTCATCCTTTGAAGCTCTTTCAAAAGGTGGTGGAGCACGCAAACGACGTATATATGCAACAAGGTGAGTGTTTGTTTTACTTTTATATGTTTTAATGAAGATTTGTAATGGAATATTTCATTGTGTAGGTCGTTTATTGAAGACATAACTGCTTCATCAACAACACAAGACCAATTCAAGCTGATGAATAGCTGTATAAACACCAAAGAAATCACTTCTGCTTTAGAGTCACGCATAGGAAAGTGTATTAGAGTTGTTGTTGAAGCTGAGTTTTCAAAGAAGTTAAAAAATCTTATCACAGTGCAAGATGTGCAGGCAATATGTGACGAAGCAGGCATCAGTAGAAATGGGTATACTGCAATGTACACCCTTCTCAGGCAAGCCTTACAATCACAAGGTATTTCTCAAAGTATATTTCCATGCCCATATAAATTGTCTATCAATAAAAAAACTTCAAATGAGGATGTGACTCGTACTATTGGACAATATTTATTCATAGAAGAAACTATGCCTGCCTCTATTTATCATCCAAATATTCCCAAGAAGCAATCAAAAATCCTATCTACACAAGGATTTACTTACACTAAATTCAACAATATATTTGTGGATCTTCAGAAGCTTCAACAAGCAATGGTTCACTTTTATAGTTCAACAATCAAAGGTACCCCTACTACATTTTATTTGGTGTTGAAGATCTATTGCATTCAAGTGTCATATTAAGATAATATTTTCTCTTTTGTGTAGACTGTAATGTTAAGTTAAAGTTCATACTGAAGCTTGATGAGTGTCAAATCATAAAGGGTCGGCGACTAGAAAGGTTGAGTGTGACGCTAATGAACGAAATTATGGACCATGCAATGAGTGATGAAACTTTAGGAGGGAGGGACCATTTGACTTACAGTGTGCAATCAGAGAGAGATATCTGGTGGTTAGGTGCTATAGAAGTTCCCAAAGAAACAAATAATGTTATTTCATGGATTTTTAGTAGGACTCCGTGGATTATGGAAGTAATCTCTTCTCAAATACATGGGCAAAAGCCTTTTGTAGATGATATAGGTGATTTTGATGTAGAATGGCATTTGGGTGGAGACCTTAAGAGTATAAAATGCATGTTAGGTTGTAAACAAGGAGCATCTTCTCTCTATCCTTGCCCATATTGTACACAAGGTTACAAAGGATCTAAGAGACAGTCTAAACATGCAAGGGCATTGACGAGAGTTGATGACTGTGAAGAAATTGATGAAACAGACTCATTGAATCACAGGGAATGGGAGATATCACTTTTGAGGTGTCCAATGTTACAGGAACCGACTCGTGATAAAATAAGCAATGATTGGAACCCCATTATCCCATTTCCATTAGTCAATGTTCACTTTTGTACTTTGCATGCATTCATGAGGATCTTTGATAGGCTTTTGAAGCTCCATGTTGAATATGCATTTGCAATGAAACCACTAGAGAGGTCTACAATAGCAATCCAGAAAATAGAAGATCTTTTGAATTCTATAGGTTGTCATGGTGGCCACGTATCTTTAGTTGTTAAGAAGTATGGTGAGTCTCAAGAGATTTTACAACAAGTTTCAATGACTGGGAAGAAGGCACGACATGGGAGCTTTGGAAGGACCTCTGTTCAATTACAACTGACAATGATAGTCAGGTTGATCTCATTAACAAGCGAAAGAAGGTTTGGTCATCGTTCGATCAATTGTTACATTTGATGTGTTTGGCTTCCACTAATGCTTCACAACGAGAATTATTCCAAGTGACTTTGAAGGAGTTTAAACAGTCATTCATCTTATCTTGGGGAGAAAGCAACATTACACATTACATTTTTTTATTTGGTCTTAAACACTATGTGTATATCTTATTGACCAGATCATAGCATATTCTTTTTGCACATGGAGCATATTTTATGAATCGATATGGGTCACTGGACATTTTTAGTACACAAGGAATGGAGAAGTCACATTACAGGGCTAGAGGTGTTTACTTTAAAAACACTCGTCATGGGGGTGGTCTACTCCAATCAAACTATTTAGAAGAAATGTTCAATTGGTTCTTTCGTGCGACATTTGCTAGAAAATATGTAATGGAAAAGGCATGTGAGTCACAACTAGCAAAGATTACACGAAAGCTACAACATGATATTGCAAGAGAGAAGTGGATGTCATCGTCAGGACCCAAACATCATGCCCAATGGCGTTCACAAAGAGTCCGCGAGGGTTCTGCTTGGAAATAATTTCCAAACTCTTAAAATGCATTATACTTTTCAAGGTTTTTATAACCCCTTTCACTTCAAATAAAATTCTACTATTTTTGTGAATATACTTTTAATGTCTTAAAACTAATTTTTATCCATTTAAATGTGAACAGGACAATTCTTAAGTGAAAGCCTATAAATAGAGGTGTCCTTCCTCATTTTACCACTTTACAATCTAAGAGAATGGCACGCACAAAGCAGACTGCTAGGAAGGATCATGTCGTCTACCCTAGCCATGTGCAAGGTACTCAGCGCCCAACATGGATGACACCCCACAAGAAGCGTCGAACCACAAGCCACTCTTCAAGACGAAACTCGGGTGCAGGGACACAGTCCGGTAGCATTGCATCGCGGGGGGATGAAGGTTCACTAGAGAGAGATGTATCCCAAGAAATAAATTATTCCCCTTCTGCATCTCATGATGAGCCCCCAATCAGGACACCAGTGAAGGCAAGGCCCAAACAACGAGGACATAGACGAGTTGTGATTGAGACATCAAATTTATCGAGTTCCTCAGATGAAGAAAGTATAAATGAGCCACCATGGAACAATGATGATATCCCCGTGAACCATCGAGTAACACAAGGAGGCAAGACACTCCCCCCAGGACAAGGACAAAGACCAACCGATGAAGAAAGAGAGCAAGGTCGGGCAGAGGAAGTAAATGATGAGGCAGGACCATCTAGGCGTCCTCCAAGAAGAAAGAAGAACTATCAACTGTTGCTACAAGGGTTGCCCATATTTTTCCTCATGCTATGGCATCCTTTAGCCCTCATGAAAAAACCATCTTTTGTAAATTAGGAGATGTCCATGTGAACACTCTCCTAAATCCACTTTTTGATAATTCCCCTAAGTCTAAGGTATGTAAGCCTTCTCCATAAAGTAGCCTTTTTGCAAATATACAAAAAATCCCACGTAGGAATTCTCCACGTGCCCACTCTCTCTCTAGGTGGTTATCTTTTGAAATTCCCAAATCACATAAAGATCCTCTTTTTGATTTAGCACATGTGGTCTTTTGACCACATGTTTTTATTCACATATGCTTCTCTTCTCTATATAAAGAAGAGCCTCATTTGTAAAAGGGGAGGTCCCTTGGCCATGGCCTTGGCCTCCATTTTGGTAATGGAAGAAGGTGTCATTTGTTACTCTCTTGCCTCCTTGTGTGCAATGGCGTTGGTCTTGGTGTATGGATTTGCATGTGTGTGTGCATGGTTGGGAGGATGTTCCCCTTTGCTCCTTGTGACGTTGGCCATTGTTGCCATTGCTCCATGAGCGTGGGTGAACCTCTCCTCTCATTCTTTGCCCCAACTTGGAGAAACCTCTCACTTCCATGTGAGGCGGTTAGGGTTGTTGTTCCCCTTTTCTCAACAATTTGGCACCGTTGCTGGGGACGTCGGCCTTTAGCCGTTGGTTTTTCCAAGTTTGCGTGTCCATGCTTTGTGAGATGCACCTTGACACTTGGAGGAGGATGAATACGTGTGGCCTTCGGTTGGCCTAGGGTACCTCTCTTCTTTTAATTTTTGAGTAATCTTAGTTCATTTCTGTTTGATGCATAAAAACACCCCTAACCCCCTTCTCTCTCTCACTCTCTCATATACACACTCCCACACACACATTGGGCATCATTTTCCACCACTGCCACCTCTGTTTTAGTGGTTGCCTTGGAAAAGGGGGTGGGTAGCTACCTTCTCTTGATCCTCCCTCCCTTTTCGGATTCCGCTTTGAATGTCCACATGCATTATCTGTGTCCCTCGAATTAAAAAAGAAAAGTAGTTAATTCGTGTGCAGATTGGAATGGGGTGGTTGTCATATCCAATGCGGGTAGGTGGGGGAGTAATAGTCCCTCCCTCTTTCTCTCTTACGAAGATCGACAACTAGTTTTCCTCTCTTCTGTCCTGTTTTCATCTTGGGGTCGAGCTCATTCATGAGCTCCCCCTATCATGATCCTTCTCAGAAGAATCGCCATGGCAGATGTGCACTTTGAGGTGCCCCCTTTCGGTCATTCATATCCAACAATTGGACTGTCCACGCTCCCCCTCCTTGGGGTCGAGCTCAGTTTCTGCCCTCCATGTCTATTGAAGGTCTACGACAGATGACTTCACACTTAGCTGTGCGCACACCTGCAGATGCTTCGCGGTGACATTACGGGATGACCCTCAAGCTTCTCATGCTTGAAGTCGAGCCTGTTGTGCTCCTTCCACCCGATAAGCCTGTTCTATGGAGGTAAGCTATGGCTTCCCTTCAGATCGGCACCTACGACCTATGATTGTGGAGTTAAACAATGCTCCTGTCTTCTATCTCATTGTCTCTCGCCTCTCGACTGATCATGGCTTGCAAGTTTCACTGCGTGCAACACTTGTCAGGTTGTACTATCCTTGAAAGACATTATGGCACTTGGCCATCATTTCATCATGCGGTAAGAACTTCTTCACATGTAAAGCTCTTCGCTGGTGACCTCTGGTTTCTACGTTTGCCTGGTAAAGGTGTATGTAGGGTTTGCGATCTTCTGGTGGCATGCTACTCATGAGCAAAGATTCGACATCCTCCTACTTGTTCCTTCATGGAGGTTACTGCCCTTGTTTCCTCCCATGAGGATCTTGCTATGGCAACAGAGGGTGAGCTACGCTCTTGCTGCCCAGCTTGGAGCCAAAGAACTTCCTTGTGCTTCCCCATTTCCTCGCATCTATTGTTTTTTTTTTTTTGGGTCAAGGCATACTCCTTCTCTCTCCATTATCGGCCACATCTTTCTCTCAACGTCTGCATAAACTTCTCATGCCTCTCAATATTTGAACAAGATGAATATCAGTACTTGTCTTCTCCTGAAAGTTGCAGGTTTGTAATATTTTTTGTGCCTTTTTGGGAATTGGTGGCTGCATTTCTCCATCTTTACAGATGTGTAGATCCTTTTGTCATGCAAAGGTGTTATTATATTACGTCAGGCACTACTGTGGGGGGACCTTTGTGCTCTGCACCATTCTTACCCAGTAATACCTTATTCGATGGCCAACCCAATCCTTTACTATCTGTCGCGAGGAGTTCTATCAGGGAAATGTGTTGGAGATCCCCTTGCTGTGTAATGTTGGTACTAGCCGAGCATGATTCAGGCAAGGGCCTGACATTCCAAACCTCTACGACTCGGCTCCCTCCTGATTCAGGTCTGTAGTGGTGACAAGAATGGCGCCCAGAACTCTATGATGGCTTAGGGGAATTGTTCAAAGAAATGTGGACTATGTGTGGCTTGCATTTCCCTATTGGCGTCGGGTTTGAGCTTTTTGGTCTGCCCTCCTATTTTCTTTGATGGTTGTAGTGATTTTGCAGAGTGCTCTCCAGGGGGATGTAGGCCCCCTATTTCCAGAAGTGTAAAATCGGGATTCGGTTGCAAAAGATTGTATTGGTTGTTTGTAACTAATGGGATCAAGATGATTTAGTTATTCATGCATCTTGTTATTTTCAAACACAACTAATAGAAGCACTCTCCAAGAATATAAGATGTGGTTGATCTTAATCTAGAAAAGCAGTTTTGATCTGGTATTATGTGCAGAAATTCTTGCAGTTACAGCTGAATATTCCTCCAGCATCCATGTCAATGCTAGTTCCTTGTTGATGAGTATTTGCAGATCGTGCAGAGACTTGCCCTGTCGCCACAAACATCCAAATGATTGCTATGATGTTTAAGTAATAGTACTGCTACACATTCTAGCTATGTTTGAGCGGAAACACTTGGATAAGAGGGGAGCTACCACACAGACTATTTGATGTGGCATGTGGCATGTGTGACTGCCCCTATCACTATGGAAAGACTTTTCAATGACTAATCCATCTCGTGTGCTTTTTCTCTGAAAAATTGAAGACTAGTACTTTTCCACGTTTTTGGTACACACATGGTTCGGGGTGGTAGGACACTCATGTACAAGTAATTTTTGTAATAATTCATCTCTCATTTTTTGCAAGGCATGAGCATGAATTATGAAACCTTACATTGACTTATGGCATTTTTGTGCAATCTATGTTAGATATGCTTCAATGTAGATCCAAACTCTAAGTGATCTTAAGTGATGTAGGTTTTTACCAGGCCAGCTCATGGAGGATGCGTAGTCTGCAATACGTCTCAATTCCACTGTTCTCTTGCCTTCCTAATGTTCCTAACTCTTAAGGAACCAAGTCTTGTGTTTTATGAATGGTTGGTAATTGTTGTCACAACTGTAGGATAATGCTGAGTTGCTCTTCATGATAGATTCACATAAACAAATGCTGAGGGTGCTCGTTTCAAAATAATATGTACACTAACATGGGTTTTGAGTTTTTGTGATTGCTTGAGGGGATAGTATCACAAACCCCAAAGGAATTCTGTCTTTATGAATGACTAATGATAAATGTTCTGTCTTCACCTCCATACAGTTATTATGATCAGGTACTTCATCTTGACTCAAGTTTTGACACCAATTGGGCTCTCAGTTCACAGATTCTAATTGACATTGGCATGGCCAATAACTGCATTATGTTGCAAGCATATATCTTGACCAAAATTTCTTGAACATATGCATGCTTCTAGGTGCATGTTCGGTACTGATCACTCTCAGGTTAGGAGTTCCTCATATGCAGTACAATGTTCTTTGGGATGACCCATTAATGAGGATTCTACATGAACTTAGCCTCAGTCTATCTTGATTAAGAAATGATCGAATGATTTAATATATGCTATGAAATTGTGAATGACTTCTTTGGCTGATATTATTTTTTGGAGTGCAAAGATGAGGTTTTCAGGAGCTCTTCTCATTACAAGAGCAAGTCCTAAGTGAAAGATGCTCATGAAGCAGAAACTAAACATGGAATTACATTTTGTGGCTGCTTCTTTTCAAATTCAGTCTACTTGTTGTGTATGTTTAAATTTCAGTTATTGAAGCTTTGAGAGAAGGCACATTGGATGGAGGCTGGGCTGACTGCCCCCCAAGGGGATTGTGTCGCTCAGCAATATGGAGTTGCAGACTTGTAGATTGACGACTTGCTGATTCAAAGGTTTGCAGCTTGGCACAATTCAAGATTTGAACAGTTGCAGAGTAGCCGAGCAGAAGACTCCAAACTTGGACCAATCCAGCAATATATGTGTCTCATTTCTCAGCTTTGTCGAGGGCGACAAAGTCTAGGAGGAGGAGGGTGTTGCTACAAGGATTGCCCATATTTTTCCTCATGCTATGGCATCCTTTAGCCCTCATGAAAAAACCATCTTTTGTAAATTAGGAGATGTCCATGTGAACACTCTCCTAAATCCACTTTTTGATAATTCCCCTAAGTCTAAGGTATGTAAGCCTTCTCCATAAAGTAGCCTTTTTGCAAATATACAAAAAATCCCACGTAGGAATTCTCCACGCGCCCACTCTCTCTCTAGGTGGTTATCTTTTGAAATTCCCAAATCACATAAAGATCCTCTTTTTGATTTAGCACATGTGGTCTTTTGACCACATGTTTTTATTCACATATGCTTCTCTTCTCTATATAAAGAAGAGCCTCATTTGTAAAAGGGGAGGTCCCTTGGCCATGGCCTTGGCCTCCATTTTGGTAATGTAATAAGGTGTCATTTGTTACTCTCTTGCCTCCTTGTGTGCAATGGCGTTGGTCTTGGTGTATGGATTTGCATGTGTGTGTGCATGGTTGGGAGGATGTTCCCCTTTGCTCCTTGTGACGTTGGCTATTGTTGCCATTGCTCCATGAGCGTGGGTGAACCTCTCCTCTCATTCTTTGCCCCAACTTGGAGAAACCTCTCACTTCCATGTGAGGCGGTTAGGTTGTTGTTCCCCTTTTCTCAACATCAACCACGTCGTAGACCACAACGACCACAACCCAACATCCCCCCAAATGCAAGAGCACCACAAAGGCGTAGAAAGCAAACCAGAGCCTTTGCGGAGATTCGACACTATCAAAAGTCTGTGGAGCTTCTGATTCCACGAAGGTCATTTGCAAGAGTTGTGAAGGAAGAGATCCAATGCTATTGCGCTGGACTTCGTATCCAAGGGATAGCCATTGAAGCTCTCCAAGAAGCTGCAGAGGCGTATCTTATATCAATGTTGGAGGACTCTAACCTATGTGCCATCCATGCAAAGAGAGTGACAATACAACCTAAAGATTTGCAGCTAGCTAGGAGAATTAGAGGGAATAACCATTAACCATAATTTGTACTCCCTTGTTTGGATAACCTTTTGTATATCCCATACGATGAATATTTTGTAAAACCCAAATGATGAATATAATCTTTGTCTTCTCATATTTGCTCTCCCAAATGTTTATCTCTTAGTGTACATGTTTTGAAGTTTATTTCTCCTATGTTTGTAGGTGTGTTTTTCCAGTACATCTTTGAAGTGTTTTTCATAGTTGTATCATTCTTTTTTCTGTACTTGTTGTAAGTGGTAATGCTATTTAATGCATTTCATGGCCAAGAAATGCCAAAAAAAGGCCTGCCACAGAAACGCGGGGATGGGCCCTGCAAAAGTTTTGCAGGGCCTATCCCCGCGTTTTTGTGGCAGGCCTTTTTTTGGCATTTCCAAGCCATGAAAACCCATGCCATGCACATGGGGGCATATGATTGGCCTTGGCTAGAGTGCACTGCATGCTAAACCCCTGACCAATAGCTAAGCAATGTTTATGAACATACATACATGCACTGATTTACTGTTGCATGCTTATATGCACCCAGAGGAGTCTTAATTTTCTCTAATTATTGCATATAAGAAGAGTGTTCCACATTTCCCCAAGTGAAGGTGCTAATTGAGAAGATAGACTTGCAATACAGGTAACCTAGTGCATAGGATGGCCTAGGAATGCAAAAAAAAGGCCTGCCACAGAAACGCGGGGATGGGCCCTGCAAAAGTTTTGCAGGGCCCATCCCCGCGTTTCTGTGGCAGGCCTTTTTTTTGCATTCCTTAGCCATTCCATGCATTTTGGGCAACACAAATTACAAGAAACAATGGAAAAAGACTGAGTAAACTGTGCAAAAGTTATGAGATTTTCAAACCATAAAGATATAATAGATTGAATGCACATGGAAATTGGAAAAACAAAACATTGGTATTATAAAGTTTTTACAATTGGCTCTTGGCCTTGAGCCTCTCCACTACATTCTTTCTTCTCTGAAAAGATAGAGGCAATTGGTAAGTCAAAACTGATTGGGATATTAATTGAGGGTCTGTCAATCCAAGACCCAAAGCTATTCCTATTTGACCTAATATTTTTCCTCTAAAGTTAACTCCTAGGGTAGTAAGGGCAAGGGACTTCCTAACTAGAAATATACAATTGGTCCCTTGCATTATTGTAGATAGGCACAAAACTTTACTCAAGGCCTTCATACACCAAGTCATGAAGTGTCCTTGAGGGGAAAAGTCCTTGTGGATTATTACAAAATCTTCCTTTGGCAATTTTCCAATGTACTGTGCCAAGGAAGAGCCATGGCCCCGGGAAACACGGTCACCACCACTCCTTGCTGCAAATTTATCCACTTCAATTGTTTCCTGCACATAGACAATCATAAAATTAAATAGATACAACTTGTATGAATATGAGACAACCATAAATGTCAGTAGAGACTTACATCTTGAAGCCTATCTTCATCCTCTCCTCTTCCCATTGCATCTAGTGGAATTGATGAATGGGCCATGCCACTTTGCTCCACAACAGGGGATGTTGGAATCTTCTTCTCCAAAATTCTTTCCCTTGCTGTGGCTAGATCTTCTTCACTGGCATCTTGGTTGGCATGGCTCAAAATCTCTTCACACACAAATGCAATGGTGTCTGCAACTGATTCACCAAGTGGAATTGTTGCCTTTTTGATAATGTCAGAAGTGTTGTCCATGGGAACATCCGAGGTTGAGCTGAAAATACTAAGGCATTCGTCGAGGCGTAGACCGAATGCCTTCTCAATATCGTGCAGGAACAAAAATTCCTCTCCATCAACAAGTACAACTGAAAACATTTCCATCTCTACCTCTGGTAGAGTGGGTTCCACGAAGTCTAAGTTGGAGGGTGGACTCTTCTGTGTACTGGCTTCCTTTAATTTGTCCACTACTCCTTGAGGAAATTCTCTGGAAATTTTTTGACTCTCTTCTAATAAGTTGAGAGCATCTGTCTGGGGTTCCTTCTTGTCATCTACAAAACCCCCAGTAACAAGATGGGGTAGGTCCATGGGTGAAGGTTCGGGCTCCTCATTGACAAAAAAGATTGTTGTTGCTATGTAGGAAAGATATTTTCTTCCCATTTTCCTTTTCTTATTTAATTGTTTAATTAAGGGCACTGTGTCATCTAACAGGTGCCCTGAAGGCTCAGCAATCGCCATGAAACGCTTTAAGCACTTTGCAAATGCCTCATCTCCTTTATGAATGTAAAAAAGTAGGTCACAGGGGACCCATTTACACTCATATGCTGGAATATCTATGGCATATCTTAAAATATAGAGTTCCATAAAATCTGTGATCTCATCGATCACATCGGAATTCATGGCTATTGTCCCTTCAAGATTAGGGACTCTACAGACTAGGTCATACAAATCCGTACGACCATTGTAGTCTGTAGTTTCCAAAAACTCCATGAATAAATCTCGAGGAGATTTCACGGGAGTGGAAGTGCTAGCAGCCATTGCTTGTGCGCGAGATTTCTAGAGGCTTGCAGTCTGTGCTTTCTAGCTCTTTGAGAGTGCAAATGTGAGAAATGAGCACATAGAGCCATTTTTATAGAAGTTTCAAGTTTTTAAATTGACTGGGCCCACTTTTAAAAGGATAGAATAAAGAAGTGCAATTTCAAAAAATGAGTTTCGGATGACAAAATAATGCACAGAAAAAAACATGAGCAACCACATTTCAAAGTAGTGAACAGAATTTTTGACATTCCAAAAGTTTTGAAATTATCATTGTAGAGAATAAGGTATATACAATATCTAACATGAATCAATTGTCCTACTTTTTACAAGGTTCTTGAAAGTGCAAAAACCATGAGATACAATGACTAGGGCCCAAGAAGTGACATTATTAGGTTGCAAAAGAACTATGACAATGAGAGCTCTGTTCCATCTTTGCTCCAATCTACAGGGACTTTCATTTTGTATTCCATTCTTCTACCCACCTGTAATCAATTTGCAACAAATTGAAGTCATTAAAGTAAAATAAACAATAACAAAAAGATTACTTTAACAAAAAACATGAAACATTTCTCACCTTATGTCCTTGAATTTTGAAGATGGATTGAGTTAGTCCTTCAAACCCCATAATCATCAAGTGTTCTCTCAGATTAGCCAAGGTCCAATGATTATTCACTAAAATAGTTTCTGTTTCATTGTTGGGCAATCTAAGCTTTATTTCAAATGAATGCAAAGATCCCTCTGAACTTTGAAATGGTATCCATTTGCCAAGTTTGCACATCCAACGATCATAGTAGAATCTGATGTATAATGAAGTACGTTGTTTCAAATATCGAAATGCTATACCTGTTCCACCTATTTTACAGAGATATTTATCACCTTTTGCAATTCCTTCCATCAAACCCCAATTTTCACCAAGAAGACTTTCGACTTGCTCATATGTGATATCTTTACACATGAACATGGTGGAAGTCTCTTGGAATGAGAATCCTTGGAATAAATATACAAAACAATGAATGGGAAAAGACCAGTGCAAACCTACAGACCTAGACACTTTTGTGAATTTCAAAGAGTTATGTATATCCATTACCATCTTTTGCTTCAAAGATGATACGGACCATATATCAGGTTTTGGCCACTCCAAGTTAAGAAGAGAATGTACTTCAATTCTCTCTAACCTTCCAAAACCATTCATTGTAGAGGGTACAACATATCTATGTGTGTAAAAGAAAAATCTATCATGGTAAAGTTGAGCAGGAGATATATTTGGAAAGACTAGTGCACCAACATCTGCATGCAATGCCTGGAAAGTACCTGTAAGACTATGAAGTGGTTGCTCTTCCACCAAAGTAGAAGGAAATACATCTGAAACAAACAAAAACATATCTAAATAGTTCATAAATATATCCGACACAAGAAAACATAAAATATTGTAGAGTAATACTTACAGTTCACAGGATATCTCATACTACTAGAGTTTTCAAGTTTCATAGTTGCCATTGTAAAAACATGTTGTACAATAGCAACCATCCCATTGTCTCTATGCTTCTTGAAGCCAAGTAACTTTCCCTTCCAATGAAGATCTAAGTTTCCACGATCTCTAACTCGATGAGGCCCAACTCTAGAGGGTTGCATGTACACCCATGCACCTTTGGAGTACTCATGTGATAGCCACTGCCCATCTGTGGCTTTGATATTGTGACATCTTAATGTGAGGATTTCATCTTTTGGTCGCCTAGAAGCTTTAGATGTTGCCATTGAAGCTAAAGGTCTTCAAGCTACAACAGTAATTCGAGATAGGAGATGCAGGTAGGTTGGAGTGTAGAAACAGGAGCTTCAATGGTGTGCTACAGAGTGAAAGTAGTGGGAAAAGATGACTTTTTGGGACCTGGGTATGAAAATGTGAGGTTTAGGAGGGAAATAACTCTTTTTTGAGTATTTTTGAAAAAACTCATTTTTTTCAGCTCAAAACATGCACGGATTTTGAATTTGGAGTCAAAAAGAGTACTTTTGACCCTAAAAAGTAATGGGGGGTCCATTTTCAGGTGTTATGATGAGTTTTTTAACTTTTCAGAAATTTTGAATTTTTGGGCCCAACTGAGTTACGAGATTCATTCTCTCTCTAGAGGCAGCTCATTAAATAAGGGAGAAATATGTCCCCTCTCCACCCTTCAGCCTAGTATTTTATAGGGCATAGACTGTGGCCACCACCCTCTTCTGATTGGTCCATCACTAATCACTCCTTAATCTAAAAGGCCCATTCAGGGTTCATTTTTTCCCCTAATGGCCAGATTGTTGCCAACTGCTCAGATAGTACTACTAAAGCAATGATACATGCCGGTTACTCGGTCTGGCGAAACGTATCCTAGGAACCATACGACTGGAACAAGAAAAGTACTAAAGACAACCCTAGGAGAAGAAGGTATAACGCGGCCTGACCTAGTGGTCAAGCAAGTTAAGGACGTTAGAATTAATTCCGGTCATATTTCGGTGGAACGATCAACACCTTTGGTACATTCTGGTGTCATTTCGACCCAGCTTAACCAAAGTACAGTAATTCCAGAATCTACCAAGACGCCGCTGGAGACCAGTTTAACAATCTTGGATAAAGATTCAGAGTTATCCACGATTAGGCAAACTCTAGGAAAAGAAATCGGTAAAAGCGGAAAAACACTACAGTCTGGTGCACTGTCAGTTCATTCCGGTGATATTCCGGTGATAGAAACACCAACTGGCGACCAAGGATTAGCATTTTTTGCGGAATCCTCAGCCCGACCCGCGTGCTTGGAAGAAAGATTTCGGATACTGGATATCCAGAAGGAAGGAGAGCTATTCGAAGCAGAGATCCGAAGTATCCTACGCAGAAACAGCACACCGGAAGGCACGCCGTCCGGCGATCCAGATTCTGATAGTTCAACTAATCAACCTCAAGATACAGAAGAA
The DNA here is from genome assembly GCA_020310875.1 of Ceratopteris richardii. Classification (NCBI taxonomy): domain Eukaryota; kingdom Viridiplantae; phylum Streptophyta; class Polypodiopsida; order Polypodiales; family Pteridaceae; genus Ceratopteris; species Ceratopteris richardii. The sequence goes on along the minus strand of CM035420.1, from coordinate 51,922,956 downwards.
GGACCGGAGACACTCACGATGAACGGACAACAACAGCAACAACAGTTAGGCCAACCAAGGCTGCCTCCAACAGGAGTAACATACACGAAATTTGGTGGATTCCCAGGAGATGACCCGGATGCTCACGTACGCACTTTCGAGATCAGTTATGCAGTTCTCAACCATCCACCGGATCAGGCATACAAAGCCATTGTTTTTCAATCTACTCTGGTCAATGAAGCGGCTAGATGGCTTACGGAATACGACATTAATCATTTCGGCACCTATGATGCAGTACGAGATGCTTTTCTGCAACAATTTAGGCTAAAGAAGAATCCCGCCGAAATCTTTGATTATTTACAGAACAACCGACAGAAGGCGAATCAGACTGTCCAAGAATATGCTACACTTTTTAGAACACACTTGCGACAGATACCACAGGCCCACGCTAACTTACCGGATGACGTCATCACTCAGTGGTTTATCAATGGTTTAAACCCGCAATTGAAGCAGATCATGATTATCAGATGTGTCGGAGCAATGACATTGGATGCAGTCATCACCATGGCTCTGCAACTGGAATCCAAAGTCGGTGGATTTACAGAAGATCTAGAATGGTTAAAAACGAACAAAACTATGACTGAAGATATAACCAGACAAGTGTACTGTATCACATGCAAAAATTCAGGTCATACTAGTGCCAACTGTGCGCTAAATCAAACATTCTGCGCTATCTGCAACACTGCCGGACACACCACCGGAAATTGCGTCTACAATGCCAGAATACAGGGAACAGCAACAGTCAATGCTGTTATTCAAGAACATGGACAGGCAGCAAATCATTATGTACCTCCGCAACTGAGAAACAATCAACCGCAAGGATATCGAAACTACAGGGGACAGAGAAACAATAACTATAATGCAAATCGCTGGCAGAACGAACCACCACCGGAAAATCCCAATTTACCACCGCCACGCTGTCATTTTTGTGGTGAATTCGGACACATTAGAAGATATTGCAAGGACGCAGCTGAGTATGATCAAAGGAAGAAGGAGCGGCAAAACCCAATGGCCAACATGGTACAAATTACACCAGTAGAAACGCAAACTGCTACAGTCTAGACCCGATCAGGTAAACAGCTGCAGTCAGCAGCAGAAGTATTTGAACCAGGGATACGAGAACAACATAGGATGTATAACAAAGCTAGCCACTGGACCACCACAGAACCACCAGTGTTCCCAGAACCCATTCCGGTGACTCAGACCTCGTCGACAAAGGAAGGAACGCAACAAAAGGAAACAGCAGCGGAACAACCATCAGCAGTAGACATAACAGCAGATACTTCGGCAACAGCAGAAACCTCAAGTTCAAAGGAGCAGGATAACCAATCTCAGCAGGCCTGGGAAATTTTATCCAAGGCATCTATCACCCTGCCTCTCGGCCAACTACTGGCATTAGTACCTGGTGTTCGACAACAGTTCCAGCAACAATTCAGTCTGGTACCTTCTTGTATTCCGGCGACAGCAGCAGTTCAACCAGAACCTGATTCTACGGTTGATCATTCAGTCCCCTTGATTACAGTATGGTATAAGAATCATAAAATTACACAGGTATTGATTGATGGAGGCTCTGGTGTCAACATTGCAACTACAGCCTTATGCAATAGGTTAGGATGGACCGAAATCGAACCAGTTCAATTTTTTGTCAGGATGGCAGACCAATCTAGAGTCCATCCTGTGGGACTTGTGCGAAATGTACCCATTACTTTACAAGGTACGACCTTCAAAATGAATTTTGTCATACTAGATCTGCCGGAATCCACTTTGGATTACAACCTTCTTTTTGGTCGACCTTGGCTGAAGCATGTGAAGGTAATACAAGACTGGTCTGCACAAGAGCTTACGTTCAAAGATGCCAGCCGTAGATATGTAGTAAAATTAGATGCTATACAACCCTGCGAACTGCACGCCAGACCATATTTTGCTGAACATGTCCACATGTTAGATGGACTATCAGATGATGAAGAAGAGGAATTTCTGAAGAGTAACGCTGACTTAATGACCTTAGGGACTGTTGATCTAGAGTCCGTAATAGATAACTGGAGTACTTCAGTATGTACAGTTACACCAATCACCCACGAGACCAAGCAGGAAGATAGGGTACCGACACATGACAATGAATTACATTCACTATTTCGGTCGACAGACGACACAGAGAAACCGCAACAGTTTTATGTCTCCGAAGACCAGTTGACCTCGTACAATCTAGGAGACGAAGATCATCCACGACCTATAAAGATAAGGCAAAACTTACCAAAATTATTTAAGGCTGATCTGATTCGACTACTTCACGAATTCTCAGACGTCTTTGCCTGGGATTACAAAGATATGAAAGGATTAGATCCGCGCATATATCAGCACAGAGTCATGCTGAAGCCTGAAGCTAAACCGAATAGACAGCCCAGCTATCGGATGAATCCCAATTATGCATCTCAGGTAAAAGCCGAACTTGACAGATTATTAAAGGTTGGATTCATCGTACCAGTAGAACATGTTGAATGGATTTCACCAATTGTGATTGTGCCAAAGAAAAATAAGCAACTACGAATCTGTGTAGACTACCGGAAATTGAACGCAGCAACAGTACCAGATCCCTTCCCGATCCCCTTTTTGGATACCATGCTTGATAGGGTAGCAGGCCACGAAATGTATTCATTCTTAGACGGATACAGCGGTTACAATCAGGTTAGAATGGCTGAAGCAGATATCCCAAAAACCGCCTTCATTACCAATTGGGGTGTCTTTGCTTGTACGGTAATGTGGTTTGGATTGAGAAATGCACCAAGCACCTTTCAGCGATGTATGCAGGAGATTTTCTCTCCTTATCTCAATTCGTTTATGCAAGTCTATCTCGATGATTTCTCAATTTTTGGAAAAATGATGGCACATTTGCTTCATCTACGGTGTTGTTTCCAAAAGTGTCGAGATTACCGACTCTGCCTTAACCCAAGCAAATCTGTGTTTGCCGTCTCGTGTGGCAAACTACTAGGTCATATTGTATCTGCCCAAGGTATCCGAGTAGACCCAGATAAGATTTCGGCAATTTTAGAAGCCCCAGTACCCGCCACTCCGAAAGAAGTAATGCGTTTTATGGGTCAAGTACGGTGGCACGGCAGACACTTACGGTGGCTTGCTCATCTGGCTGTACCGCTGAATAGACTAATCACCAAAACTCCACGACAGTTCGAATGGACTCAAGAATGCCAAACTACATTTGATCGACTCAAGTATCTATTGACGCAGGCACCAATCCTACAACCACCGGACTGGGATAATCCGTTCCATGTTTTTGTCGACGCTTCAGATATTGCGATCGGCAGTATTCTAATGCAGCAAACACATAAGTGGTTTCGCCCTGTCTATTACGCCAGTAGAAGGCTTGCACCGGCAGAAAAGAACTATTCTACCACTGAAAGAGAATGTCTAGGATTAATTTACTCCATCAAAAAGTTCAGACATTATTTATTAGGCCGGAAATTTACCTTTCATGTGGATCATGCTGCCCTTGTCTATCTAGTGAGACAACAACATCTAGGTGGACGATTAGCCCGATGGGTGCTACTCTTGCAGGAATTTGATTATGAAGTCATTCACCGACCCGGAAATGCACATGCCTTAGCAGATTTCTTATCTCGCCTAGATTCTGGTGAAGCCCCGATAGGCATAGATGACACGACTCCAGCAATTTATAGTTATGAGCCAATGACCGATGAGACTGCCGAATTACAAGCAACACCTACATATTATGATCAGATTTTAACTTTTCTCACCGAAGGATGCTTTCCATCTGACACTGCCAAGGCAGTTCGAAGGAAATTGGCAGTCTTTAGCTGCCGATTCCGGTTAGTGGCAGGAGAACTATATTATGTAGATCACACCGGAATCTTACTTCGATGTGTTCCTCCGCACGAAATTAACTCGGTCATCATGATGGCTCATTCAACCCCTACTGGTGGTCATTTTGCCACAGATCTAACTGACCGAAAAATTCTGCAAGGAGGTCTCTGGTGGCCTACTATGTATCGAGATGTGGCCCAATTCGTCAAAAACTGCGATAACTGTCAAAGGTCTGGACAACCACTGCAACGACACTTCTTTCCCTTGCAGCCTATTATGCCACTCGAACCATTTCAGAAATGGGGATTAGATTTTATCGGTCCAATCACACCTCCAGCAGTCTTCAGTAACAACAGATACATACTAACCTGTACAGACTATGCAACGAGATGGGCAAAAGCTTGGGCTTTACGATCTGCTACAGCAGTTGTAGTAGCGAAATGTCTGTTAAATGATGTCTTCCCACGATTTGGCTTACCACTCGAATTAGTGACAGATCAAGGTACTCACTTCGTAAATCAAGTAATGAAGGTACTAACCCAATCATTCCAGGTGACACATAAACTCAGCTCTCCATATTACCCTCGCGCCAATGGTCTGGCCGAAAGCACAAACAAATCACTATTGAATATCCTCCGGAAACTGATCATGGAAGCACCGGAAAGATGGGATCAACTACTACCTGCAGTATTATGGGCATACCGAACTACATATAAGGTAACCACAGGATTGACACCTTTCAAACTAGCTTATGGTTTAGAAGCAATAGCACCTATGGAAATAGTTATCCCAAGCCTGCGTGTAGCAATCACCCAGAAAATGCTACCAGAAGAGTCGCTGACAGCACGAATGAACGCACTCAGGGAACTTGATGAGCACCGATGGCTCAGCTTTTTAACCATGCCTGAAGTACAACTAAGGCAGGCCAAGACACACGATCGATATTTGAAGACCCCAATCTTTTTGGTAGGTCAACTTGTACTCTTCTATAACGCAAAATCCGATAGAGCAGCAGGAAAGTTCAAACTACGCTGGTTCGGTCCCTTTAAGATCTCAGACAAGTTGGTCCGGCAATGTTTCGGTTGACTACGTTGACTGGAAATCCACCCCCCAAGGTAATTAATGGGTCGAAGTTACGGCCATATCATCACACCACTAGCCCGCATTAAGTTTTGACGATGGACCGCGTTTTGTTTAAACTTTTCATTCTTTTTTTGTTTTTATAAATAGCCGCGTTTTGTACGATCTTGATATAACCAGCCGCCCTCTTAACAGTCACTCGAGTACGCACACCTGCATGAAAACCAGTACTAGTCCCGCACCGCACAATGATATTCCACCTCCACCGTAGTATTTCTATTTAAACTCTAAGAACGACGCCGAAATAAGCTATTGTGTTGCATGCTAGTATTCTGAGCCCTCGTGCATTCTGCATCCGTGCTCATCATCTACCTCAGTAACCGCCATGGAAGCAATAGCCAACTATGCAGCCTTCCGCGATGGTATCCCTACCGAGGTAGGTGAATACATGCGTTGCAGAGGGTTGGCTAACTTCGCTGAGTTACCCTGGCACTCGGTGGAAGCCCATCCTTTCTTCACACAGATCATCACCGCCATTGCTCAGTCCCCCGCCACCGAACGCCAATGGGTTTTTCTCTCACTCCCTTCGCGAACAGTCATCACCTTCCAAGCCTTCGCTGAAGCCTATCGCCTCAACCCGCAAGGCCGTGAAAATGGCCCGAGTATTCCCATTGCCCGCATGAATGAACTATTCCCCCGCTCCTCGTCCAACGAATACGCCATTCTCTGCCGCCCCGAACCCGAACGATCCGCTCTGCAATTCTTAGTCGCCATACTTAACCTGCAAAAACGCGCATACGGCATCTCCCGACCATTTTATTCCGCTTTAGAATTAGCTGTCCAGGAACCCGTCAACTTTGCATCATACTTCTTCCTCAGAATTCATAAAGAGTGTGTAGCCATCGTGAAGCAACTCCAAAAGGGTACCACCCCGCGCTCTCGCCTTCCCCACATCATCTCATTCCTTTTCCCCGCCATCCTTGCTGCACAACCTCCACCCCAAGGTCCCATTCTTAGGCACGAAGAGTCAGTTCAACCTCTCGACGAAGAAGAAGAAGAAGATGAGGAGATCAACCAGCTTTTCCGCAATAAGAGAATTCGAATCAGCTCCTCCGAAAGCGAAGCACAAGGATCCGCCGGACAGAATCAGGACACCCGAAACGCCGACCAAGAAGAGACCTTCCACGACACCGCCACTTCCATACACAACGAATCATCGGCCGACCACCACGACCAGCAGAAGCACACAGAAACCGAACCCGTCTCAACCGAAGAAGCATCAGCACAACGAGAAGATGAACAGCACGTGATCAACAGCGCGCTCAACACCCTACTCAAGGCCGTAGAATCCACCATCGCCCACATTACAGGTGAAAGCCAACCCACGCATCAGGTAACCCACCCTACATCCCCTCGCCCTCAATCCCCACCAGTCAACCCTCTCCCGCCGCCAATTTCCGAATCTTCTTCATCCTCCCCCAATTATTCACCCCCGACATCCCCCCAACTCCAGACCCAAACCTCTACACCACCACCACACCCACTCCTCCTTTCCTCTACTCCGATCTTTTCCGAACTGGCCAACATGGGCCAACTACTCATCGCCCTCTCACAACAACTTCCGGTACAAATGACTGAGGTTGCCAATACCATTCGGCACGACCTGCAGCACAAGGTAGACCTCCTGGAAGCCGACATCACCCCACTCCAAGAAGAAGTCGACGCCATAAGAGCAGAGAATCATCAATTACAGACACAACTAGCTGACCTCCAAGCCCAATTTTCGGAACAACAGGCTTTGACACAGCAGAGAGATGCGGCATTGGAGCAGCTTTCCGCCAAAGACCAGCTATTACACGAAGCACACGAAGAAATCCGGGAACTCAAGACCGCCCTCCAAGAAAAAGAAGATATCAGTTCATCCCTCGAAGAAATGGTCGAAGAAACGAAGACCCAGCTGCAGGAAACAATCCAAAAGAGTCAAGACCAACAACGAGAAGCAGCGCAAGTCCAAGACGAGCTACGTAGAGCTCAGGAATGTTTGGACGACGTAAACAGAATGCTGAGACGACAATTAACCAGGGAAGCGAGACACCAAAAAGATCTGGCAGAAGCTCGAAGGGAACGAGATGCATATTCCCGAACGATTGAATTTCAGAACCAACAATTCGAGCGCCTAGATAACCAACTGCGAAATCAAAGGGATCGAGTCACAGAGATGGAGCGGAAAGTCACCGAAATGAAGACTTCCAGGGACGCCGCACTATCCAATGATTTCTATCTACAGGAGGCTTTTTTGCAGACCCAGGCCGAAAACGTGCTTATCGAAGCAATCGCGCTTAGCTCCGTCAGAATAGATGCGCAGGTTTTAGAACCCGACACGCTAAAACAATTATTAGAAACCCTTAAGAAAAAAATAGCTCGCACATTTAGATCAGCCAGGAATATGTATCTCGAAGGTCTCATAGAAGAATAAGTAAAATTCGACCATACGAATTCATAATGTAACGATGGATTCGAAATGAGTATGATAACCAAGTTTTGTTTTCTGATATTTTTCGCACATGTAAAGTCTTGTTCAGTCTAGCACAGATCTACGGAATAACACGCGGCATAATGATGCTTACTCATGATACAATTTTGACAAGGGAAGGAAGAGTCATGTCCTACTGAAATACAATCATTATAGCAAATGGCAGTTCAAGCACTGGTGTTTATAAAATGCGTATGCATAGCATAGCATTCTTCACTACAGTATTCTTCGAGCTTCAATGCTAGTTAGCAACTTCTAGCATATTCTTCTCAGCAACCCTTACAAGCATGTCGGAATCTGACATACTCAGATGGCAACTCAGGAAGCGCGCCAATACACAGAACCATGTTGTGACGACAACAGATACTACTCTACAGGATAATGCAGATGACTCAGTAACTTCTGCATCAGTAAAGACTCATCATAAATTCTCCACCGAATTTAAAATCGAGCTCGACATCCATTCGAGACGGAATGAGGACTGGCTACGGAAGATAGGACTCCTCCAGTTTGCCCAATTACCATGGGAGCAGTGGATCGCTAATGACGATGCAGAGAATCAATTATGTAGCATGCGACAAACAAACGGCTTCATTCTAAATCAGGTACAATTTTCACCACAGCTAGTCTCAGCTATATTTAAACTGCCACTATATGATGGCGCCCGATATCCTAAATGTTCGAATGAAGATTTGAGAAATGAATTTGGCGACTGTGAAGGCCCCAGACGGTATTACATGTTGAAAAATGCCACATATCACCGTCGAGAACAATTTAAATGGTACTTAGAGAAGCTCTGTTTACTAGTTAAATTCGATTTAATGTCTAGAGAAAATTTTTCACCACTACTACATGCCGAAGGAGGAAGTCGGGTTAGCTGGACACATTGGCTGTACAACCACCTCTACACACAAATCATTGTCGGGGATAAGCGAAGATCCCACACCAACAGCAGACTAGCAGCCTATTTAGCTGCTATATTTAATTTTGTCCAATCAGTAAAGGATGAAAAGCTACACTGGTCCCCCCATTTTTATTCCGGTGAACATGATAGGATAGATACCGGACACCAAACAGAGCCTGAGGAAGCAGACCAAGTCTCCACCTCGTCTGCACATTTCTTCCACACAGGTAATAGCGCAAAGAACCAGACCGTAGGGACGCCGTTTCGGCTGTCAATTAAACGAAGGATGGCAGACAACATGCCAACCGCCAGTCCAGAGCAATTACCGGACGATCTCCAACCCGATTTTGTGATAGGGATGCAAAACAAACTACAAGAGGTTTCTCAATATTTGCGGCAACAAGAACAAGCGCTTCAGCACAAAAACGAATTACTACTCGCTACGATGACTAAGTCCAATTCATTAATGACACAAATGCAAAAGGAATTGGATGACAAAGAAGCTTTACTACAAGCGTTACAGAGTAACAACCGGCAACTAACGGCAGAATTGATCAACGCAAAAAGTGTTTTCAAGAATTTAATCAGTGGCAGCAAACTATCCAAACACAGATTCAAGCCGAAATGTCAAGTTTTTCTACCCTGAATGCTAACCTGCAAGACGAAAATGAAATTTTGCAGTCAAGAATACAGGTTTTGCAGGAGTTCGAAAGGCAGATATTAAAAGATGAGGGTGTAGAACTGAATGCCACATTAATGACAAATATGGACATAGACGTATTAAAACAGCAATTGGATAGTCGTGTTCAAAATATTTGGACACTTTTTCGCAGGAGATGGCTGGCTATACTTGTTCCTCCACTTGAACAAGTACGGTCAAAAATGATTCGGGAGCCAAACTCTGGAATAGACCTACAGGCAACGCAAAAGGATGTTGAAGACAGTAATGCACCTGCGGGTTCGAGTCCACCGTGCGTGCCAGCGTTAGAGGGCCGCCGAACCAGGACGGATGAACCCGGACAGGTGCCTTAAATGTAAAAGTGCTGAACGGCCGCCGAACAAGGACAAGAGTACGAGGAGCGGGAGCTTAAATGAAAAAAAAGAATCTTTCAGGGAACGCGCAGGTAACTGCAAAAGTGCGCATCCTGGTAAAAAATCCTCTATTTAAGGCAATGAGAAAAAGAGCGAAAGAGAGCCCGTTTTTTGGGGGGGAATTGCAGTGTGTTGGTTGATTAAGTCTCGTTTGAGAGTGCTGTAACGCATGGTGTGCGCGTATATGTTGTTGAAAGGATAAGTTTTGCTTGTTCTGTTTCGTCTGTACTCTGGCTAGTCCATTATTCTCTCCTTAGTACAGAGTTACGAATCAGTTGTATTGTGTTGCGAGTCTATTCCGTGATGAGTGAGTGTGTCTCTGAGCGTGAACAAGTGTGGTATGTTATGTGGCAGTTCTTCGGTGAAGTAGGTAGCGCGAAGAGTAATCTCGAACTAATTGTCTGTAAAGTTTCTGTAAGCGACCGAATTCGTTACTATATCTTATATTTGCTGTTTACTCCAACCACGGGAAGACTAGTAGCTGTAATGGTCTGAATGTGAGTAGAACATCGTCGGTTTATGGTTAGCTGTTTATTACGAGGAGATTGATTGTTCGAATCCGCGTAACTTTAAGATATAATGTCTAGTTGGTATACCTATCTGCCCTGACGAAGCACGGATTAGGTGACTTTGTTGTTGAAGTATCTTTTGCGCGTAAATCACGTAACCGGATTGCTACCCTCAGTCCTGAAGTTCTAATTCCCATACATTGAACAGTCTTCCGTTGTTCAGGGATGGATACTGAGCTAAGGACGGAATGACATTAAGATTGTGTGTTAAAATGGGAAAATAGTACAGGGCCTCTGTCTAACAGACCCCTACCACTCCCACGGACCCACGTGGCTAAGAGAACGATGGCAGTTAGGAAGATTTGGAACCGGTTGAACTTGAAGTGTTTGAATCGGGAGTAGAGTAACGATTAAACGATAACTCGTGCAACACACTTATGATTAGTCATAAGTCTGTATATATTTGCCTATAAATACTATGGAAAAAATGTCGGGATATAGAAGAGAAGACGAGGAGAGACTATGTGAGAGCATAGGAATAGAGAAATGTGGTGTTGTAAGTGTCATTAGACACATGAAAAGTTAGTTGAAGTCTCTCTCTCATTCAGTTGTAGTCTTCTTCAGAAATGATAGAATTTTTGCGCCCGAAGTTTCTGTGTTTTCTCCTAGTTGGTAGATCTTTTGTGGAATGCTTTTGTACAAGTCTAATTCTAGAAAAGTCTGAGAACCTTCTGAAACAGGCGCAGATTTCGAGTTCAGAAAAATGGACAGTGCTCAGTGCACAATGTAAAGTTTTACACAAATGATAGCTCAAAATCTAAGTTGAGAGATAAGCTATCTACATCTAAAAGCATTTGATCAAACGGGTTTGACATTGGGAGAACCATAGCTAAGAAGTTACAGGTGTCAAAGTCGCTACTGCAGAGAAGCAGTTTCACACATAGGTAAAGTGTTTAAGTCATTTCTCAAAGTATACTCAATCATTTGAAGAGATTTAAGTTGGAGAAGGTGCGCAACCCTAAGGCGACACATCCTACAAAGTTTTATAAAAAACTTTACAGGAATGGTTAGTCAATCAGAGATTAATCTGCAGCAGACTTTTCTGAGAATTTGATTTTTTCCAGAATAGTCAATTTCTTGATGAGTTAGTGATTGTTCTCTAAATTAAGAGGAGTCTAGACTTATTCTTGATATAGAGGTGCTCTAATTTCAAGAATAGGTTGTTCTTTTGGAGATTAACACTCTCCATCAGTGGTATCAGAGCAGGAAGTATAAGAATTGAGGAAAGGGAGACTCCGACTGTTGCAGACATACAAACTTTATAACTTGAAGGATCAAAAGGATAAAGATTGAAGAAAGCTTGAAGGAAGACACATTGAAGTTGTCAAAAGGATCAGAAGGAGTAATATTCGAAGCCAAGGTACATTTATTTCTCATAAAGCTTAAAGATCTGTTAGTACAGGTGAAGAAAGGATGGGAGATTCTCTTCAGATAGAGAAATTGGATAGAGAGAACTATCCTGCATGGTCAATGAGGATGGAAGCTCATCTAATGAGCAAAGACTTGATAGCTTACATTACAGGTGAAGAAGAAAAGCCTCAATTCAGAGATCCTAGTGTTCCAACTAGGGAGGAATTGTCAGATTTGAAGAATTGGATGAAGAGAGATGCTCAAGCTAGGAGCATTATCTATATGGTAGTCAATGACTACTTGCTACCTCACATAGAGGTCTTGAAAGTGCAAGTGAAATATGGAATGCTTTGAAGGAGCATTTCCAAAACACTACAAAGTCAAGAAAGGCATCCTTATGGGCAGAGTTTACTACTTTCAAGAAGAAGGCTTCACAATCAATATCTGATTATGTGACAAAGATGAAGGACATTGCAGATGCATTAGGAGCAGTGGATGAAGACATTGAGGAGGATAAATTGGTAAGGCAAATTCTCACAGGTTTGAGAGGTGATGAGAAGTGGAAGCCTTTTATTTTGTCTACAGAACTTTCATTGGATCATTTCACTCCTGATTTGAATCAATTGTTAGGACATATGCTAACTTTTGAGAATGATATCAAAGGAGATGTTGACAAGAGTGCAGGTCATGCAATGTACTCTAAAGACAAGAAGAAAGCTAACAAAGGAAAGCAACAAACAAATGAAGAAGGCACAACTAGTCAAGCCAACTTCCTAAGAGGAAGAGGAGGTGGCAAAGGTAGAGGAAGAGGCAGGAGTAACAAAGATGGAGTCAAAGCTTGCTGGATTTGTGGTAAGACAAATCATTTAGCTAATGATTGTTGGCATAACACTCAGAGTAATGGTGGATATAATCAGAACTATAATTGAAGAGGAAGAGGTGGCAGAAATCAAAGAGGTAATTTCAGAGGTAGAGGTAGTAGGGGTTACTTTGGAAGAAATGCAGGTAGAGGATTCCAAAGTCAACAATAGAACAATACCTACTACAATTATGCTTCAGATCAGAAGGAAGATTCAACATTGATAATGAATGCAACTTGTGAAAGGCAGAGTGAAGATCAAAGAGTCTTCTACATTGACTCAGGGTGTAGCAATCACCTGAGTGGTAACATAGCCTTGATGACTGATTTGGAGAATAAGGTATCTAATCATGTTGTTCAAACAGGTGACAATACAAAGCACAATGTGAAGTCAATTGGATCAGTGAAGGCCAAGGATGGTAGCACCTTATTGAGTAAGGTCTTGTATGTTCCTACAATTCCTAAGAATCTAATAAGTGTAGGACAAATTGTGGAAAAAGGTTATGAAGTGAGGTTCACTAATGAAGGAGTGTTTGTGGAAGACCCTAGCAATGGGTATAAACAAATTGTTTCAGGGAAGAAAGAAGGAAGATTGTTCACATTGAAGATTCAAGGTAATGTTGGTCATGCCTTGTTCACTTATGGAGGACATAAGATCTCTGAGTTAGATCTTTGGCACAAGAGGCTTGGACATTTCAATGAAAGAGGTATTAAAGATATGATTAATAATGGTTCAGTGCTTGGATTGCCTAATGTTGCAGGTCAACATATGACATACAGATGTGAGGCATGTCAATTAGGTAAGGCTCATAAGCAATCCTATTCTAAGCATGGGTTTATGTATTCAGAGAAACTTGATTTGGTACACACAGATGTGTGGGGACCATCAAAGGATTTCAGTATCAATGGTTCAATGTATTATGTGATTTATGTTGATGATGCTACCAGATGGATCACTATCTATGTGATCAAAGATAAGTCAGAGGTATTCAATACATTCAAACATTATCATGTGTATGTAGAAAGAATTACAGGACATAAATTGAAGAGACTAAGGTCTGATGGAGGGGGAGAGTATTTCTCCAATGAATTCAGTGATTACTTGTGGAATGCAGGTATAGAAAGGGAGGTTACTTGCAGGTACTCTCCTCAACAAAATGGTGTAGCAGAAAGCAGGAATAGAACTCTTGTTGAGTTTGCAAGATCCATGATGAAGGAGAAAAATTGCCCAAATTATTTGTGGGGTGAGGCTGTAAATACAGCTACTTATTTGGTCAATAGGCTACCATCTAAAGCCTTGCAGGGTATGACACCATATGAGGCATGGTGGGGTAAGAGACCTACACTAGACCATTGCAAAGTATTTGGATGTTTGGCATATGCATATGTGCCATCACAATTAAGGCACAAATTGGAGCCTAAAGCTGAAAAATATGTGTTTATTGGTTATGATGATAAGCAGATGGGATACAGGTTGTGGAATCCATCCACAAAACATTTTCTTGTATCAAAAGATGTTACATTTGATGAGCAAGGTACTTGGTTTGCAGGTACTATCAATATTAATACAGATGATGAAGAAATTATGAGTCAAGGGAAAGGTAAGTCAAAGGTACAGATATTTGATGAACAAGAGAATAATGAAGTGCAGGGTGAAGTTGAAGAGATACCAAGATTTGATCCTGAATGTGAAGAACCAGAAACCTCAAGGAGTGGAGAACTTAAAAGGTCATCAAGACACAAGTGGCAACCTACAAGGTATAGCTATGATACTTCTTTTTTGGCTACCAAAGATTATGCTTACATGATAAAAGCAGATGAAGACCCTTCTACATATGAAGAGGCAAAAGGTAAAGAAAATTGGGAGAAAGCTATGCAAGAGGAATATGATGCATTGATGGAGAATCAAACATGGGATTTGGTTCCAAAACCAAATAGCCAGAAGATCATTGGATGTAAGTGGGTCTACAAGACAAAAAGATTTGCAGATGGAAGTGTATCTAGGTACAAAGCTAGGCTTGTTGTGAAAGGGTTTGCTCAGACATATGGTATTGATTATGATGAGACTTATAGTCCTGTGGCAAAGATGACAACCATCAGAACACTTATAGCAATTGATGCATGTAAAGGTTGGAAATTGTGTCAATTAGATGTGAAGAATGCTTTTTTGAATGGTTACATTTCAGATGATGTTTTCATGGAGCACCCTCAAGGATTCAGAGATGGAAGATATCCAGATCATGTGTGTAAGCTCAAGAGAGCTTTATATGGCTTGAAGTAGGCCCCAAGGGCATGGAACTATAGGCTTGTAAAGTTCTTAAAGGAACTTGGATTTCAAGTATCTAAGGCAGATAGTAGCTTGCTTGTTAAAGCAAGTGATGATGGGTTCATTTACATGTGCATATATGTTGATGATATAATTCTTACAGGTACAGATGAGAAAGGCATTCAAAGCCTAAAGAAGCAAATGGAGAAAGAGTTCAAAATCAGTGATTTGGGAGATTTGTCATACTTCTTGGGCATGGAGATTTCATACACTCAACATGGAGTGTATGTGACTCAAGAAAGGTATTTGAAGAATTTGTTAACCAAGTTTAAAATGAATGATTGCAGAGTAGCACCTACTCCCATGGAGGTGAATCACAAATTGAGCAGATTTGGAGGTGAAGAGTTCAAGGACATGAAACAATATCAGAGTTTGGTTGGTAGTCTTATCTATGCTACATTGACTAGGCCTGATTTATCATATGCAGTTGGGGTGTTGTCTCAATTCATGCATTGTCCTAGGAAAGAGCATTGGATTGCAGGTCAAAGAGTGTTGAGGTACATTAAGGGTACACTCAAAGAGGGTTTGTATTATGGTTTTACATCAGATACAAATATCAAAATATATAGTGATGCAGATTGGGCAGGTAATCCAGATGATAGAAGGTCAACCTATGGGTACATGTGTTATGTGGGAGATAAGTTAATCTCTTGGTGCTCAAAGAAGCAACATACAGTTGCTTTGTCATCTACAGAAGCAGAGTACAAAGGCATGGTTGAAGCTGCAAAGGAAGTGATATGGCTTAAAACCCTCATGAAGAGTTTTGACACTATACAAAGCATACCTATCATTTACGGAGATAACATGAGTTCATTATATCTAGCTGCTAATCTTGTTTTCCATGCCAGGACCAAACACATTGAGATACAGTATCACTTTCTAAGAGAGAAGGTCATGGATAAAGAGATTGAAGTTATACATACTTCAACAAAAGATCAAATAGTTGATATGCTTACAAAAAGTTTTTTTTTTTTTTAATGTAAAGGAAGTTCGGCAATAGCCTACTCTCCCGGACTTGAATTAAATAAAGAAAAGTACAAGAGGAGGGGACTAGTGCCCACGGGACCCCCCAAATCCCACAAAGCAGGGGAAGCTTTTACAGAGCTTAGATGACATTACAAAGAAGGTTAATTACCCTCTCATCACCCTCATGTGGGGCCCACTTGGGTTTAAGCTTGTTATCGATCAAAAGGAGTACTTGATGATGCCTAAAGGGGGGGGATTTTTTACAGTTGACAATCCTTTTGCCAAGGAGGAACAGCGATTTCTCAATTGACCACTCCTTGGGGGAGTCATCGAAGTTGAAAGCACATCTTTCCCGCCAGATTTTCCATAGAACCTCCCCTCTGATGGCATTCCAGAGAGTCGCGGAGCAGCCGATCGCTTCTCCCAGCAGGGCTTGCTGCCAACTGAGACGTTTTTGAAGTCTAATTCTCTTTCCAACCACCTGCCAGAGTCTGTTGGATTTGGGGCAGGTAAAGAAGATGTGTGAAACATCTTCGATAGACCGGTGGCAGCATTTGCACCAGGGAGGGATCCCACAAATTTTGCTAGCCTTAAGGTTGGTCCAGATTCCGTGATGAAGAATTTGCCATAAGAGGACCGACTTTTTTATTTCTATGAGGGGGTGCCAGATAGCCATGAACTTCATGTCCCACCGAAGCCGCGTCCATGACAGGCACCACTTTTTGTTGAGGTTAACCTGATAGTCGATCGTTTCTTTGATGTTCGGAATTTTTGATAGACTATTCCCATTGTGCCATTTGAGACCAAGCGAGCTCGGCATGTCGTGTCCCATGAGAAGGCGAACTTTGTGTCGGTCCCAGGCGAGAAATCTGCTTTGCAAAGTGTTCCATTCTTCATGCGAAATGTTGGTGCTAGGGTCAATATCCTCAAAGTTGATCCAGCGGTTGGTGTCTTGTTTCCAGAGATGTTTCCATTTTTTGAAGCCTTTGTTCCATAGCTTCTTGGCGTTTTGAATGTTCCATGATTCCACACTCCGGATGCCATGGATCGGAAACCAGATAGAGTCGTTTTGTCTGATCCCGGCAGTCCACTTCCAGTCTTCGCTTAATCTTGTGAAGCTTTTGACTTTATTCCAACTCTTCCAAAGGGAGCACACCAGATTAGAGCCTTTCGAGGAGACGGGGATCGGGGAAAACAGCAAGGTCAAGATGTCAAGATTCTTCCAATTTGGGAAGCCCATGAGCGCCAACTCATTCTTGTTTCTGAAGATCAACTTGGCCCACGAGGCCTCCCCGTTGTACCAAGCCTTAGTCATCCATTTGGCCGACAGTTTGTTAGCCATGCACCCAATGTCCAAGATACCAAGTCCCCCACTATCCCTAAGGCAGGTGCAGATGGACCATTTGATTTTAGGTCACCCGTCCAAAGGAAGTTTCTACAAATACTATCCAGTTTGGCCAGATCTTGCTCTTTCGGTCTCCAACAAGAAAGGAAATAAATGGTAGATGATAGGAGGAACGTGTTGATGACCATAGCACGACCAGTGTCGTCGGGTTTCATGGAAAGGAGGGTGGAATTGAATGAGTATGGTTACCCATGTGTATCACTCCTTATTATTTGCATTTAAGAACATGTTTTTCCCTCTTCGGCTGAAGATTTGCACTTCCACTGCCATAGTTCATTGTGAACTTGCTCTAAAGGTTTAGGTACAAGCTTCAAGTTCACTAATTCTAAGTGAATTTTTCTTCCCATTGGTGGCTTTAGTGATGCCTGTTTCTTTCGTGTGGCAATGGTGAATCTTACGGAGTTGCCAGCTGCTTTAGTAGGTCATCCCGCTCTCTTTCTAAGGCAGCGTTGCGGTCGGGTTCTTGCACGCTTAGGGGTGCACACAGGGTGCCAAGGAAGTATCTTAGCTTGAAAGATGTCAGTAGCTAGGAGATCTTCCAAAGAGCTAATGACAGAACCTTTGAAGTGAACCTATGAGCCTTTAATGAATTCACTCTTATTGATTTTTACAAGTCCCACTTATAACTATGGTTGGTAGATCATCGCCTATAGTTTTTGACACTTATAAACGCAAAAGCGCGTTCGTTCGTTATTGATGCAAGCCATAGCGTGTTTCAAAAGCGTGTTCGTTTGTAATTCAGGGAAGCAATAGCGTCGTGTTTCCTGTCGTAAAACAATGTAACTTCGAGAATGGTCACATTCACAGAAGCGCGAACGATCACATTCACAAACAGAAGACTGAAGCAGCTATCTGTCAAGATCGAGTATATGCCGCTGTCAAAACTATACAGCATCGCGGCCAACAATACAACGTAATGATTTTCATTCATACAGACTTCATTCAAGCACAAATGTGCTCAAACGCACAACTCGATTCATGTTCTTTCATACATCCAGACCACAAGGCCCTCTGAGAACAACGCAACATGCTTACAGATAAGCAGAAGACAAGACACGATGAGAATACAGAAAGGCCACCCGCATTGTGATCTGAAACGCTCGTCTAATTATTAGGCAGGAGAAGCAGCCAGCTCACTTTAAAAACAGCATTAAACTAGTACACTTGACTGACTTGAAAACACTTCCATGCACGCAAGCACCTTTCTTGTAGAACAAACGAATCGATGCAATTCCAATTCAAAATGCATATCAGCACAGAATGAAACGGCAGGCTAAATATGCAGATATTACTACGAGAATAAAACGACTGTGCAATACCCAGATATTAGTACGACTTGCTACGTAAACTACCTGTGCTTCTTCAGATAGTAGATTTTCTTGAGACTTTTCTGACGCCATCGTATAAGAAATCCTCGTGTCTCTGTTTCGTTCCACTCCAAATCCTTGATCTTACAGAAAGTTATACAAGGATATGCAGAATATGCCTATCTCTTCAGGACCTTCATTTCAGTATTTGTAAATTTGGAGACAAATGCTGGTCTTCACAGTGCCAACGTCTTTTCTTCCGTCACTCTGCAACAGAACACGAACAACCAGATCTGTGCATTTGATGACTTTTATTTTTGACATATCCTTGAACGACCACCATGCCTGACAGAGACCCTTTTCACAATCGGAGAAGCGGATGAATTCTCTGCAAAATCTGTACCGCTCTAACTTGGGGTCAAGCCTGATCAGGCCATGAACGCTTCATTGAGTCCAAGACGTCCTGGACTTCCCTGTACTCGGGATGACGGGAAAGAAGACTTTCAAAGCATAAGATCGCCTCTTCGAAGCGCTTCAGACCCTGCAAAGCCCTTCCTTTACGATATTCACTCTTCGTATGATGAGAGTCAATGGATAAAGCTGCTTCACAGTCAGTCAGTGCCGCGAAATATGATTCAAGTCTGAGAAAAGCTTCCGCACGATTGGAATAGGCAATTACAAGCAGCTTTCCATTCTCATTCTCGGAGCCTGTCCAACGATGCTCCCCCTTGCTCTCCTTCCAGTCCACCTGCGTACCAGATGGATTTTCCTTCCTTATTCGAAGAATACGGCCATCCTCCACTTGTATCCTCTGCATGCGTGAAAAAAACCGCCAGCAGCCGCCTTCTCTCCCCGTTGCCAGGATACAAGTAATTCCTTTTTTGCTGCAGTACAATAGGAATGCCCTCTTGCGAAGGATTTTTTTCTCCCTTTGAAGTGACACGTTAACACCTTCTTTTCTGAGCGTGTGCCGATGTGCCATCCCTCCTTGTTTCGAAACTGGAAATCAAAAACCCATATGAAAACAAAAATAATGTTGTTCTTTGATGTGCACTATGCTCTTTCCTTTGAGATTTTCCATGCCCTTAAATTGTAAGCTTGGAATTCAGATCGCGACCACATCCACCCCCTCTGAACCTGTGCATCCTCCGGATGCACCACCATCGATCTCGGTATCTGCAAATCATTATGAAAATTCAAGTGCATGGGTTAAAACAAATGTGCCTATGCACGGCCATGTAATGGGCCCTACATATGCATACTCTAAGTGCATAAAAAACAGCATGGTGCAAATAGAGGAGGTATTAGGAATTCGGTGTTGAGGATGTACACTCAAATTGAACTCACATTTTCATCATGGATATACAATTCAATACAAGTGCAATCACTCGTGCAACTATGGGTTTTAACGAAAATATCACTCGTGCTCTTTACATTTCATTTATGCATGTTTTAGGTGCATGAAGAGAAACAAAATGGTGTGAAAAATCGAGGGTTTTATGGTATCTAAACAACGCTCACATCACTCACAACTCCACTCTCTTACAAATGCAATCACTCTTCCTTACTCAGATCTGTTCTCTCTTATTACTCAAAACTTGATTTATTATTTTTCAATGATATTTACCTATCTAATTGTGCAGATGGACGTGCTTCTACGGAATTTCAAAGACGTGTTTCTATATATTTTTACATGCATATTTGGTATGCAATGCATCTCAAAAATGGTGCAAAGAAAAGATCAAGGTTAAAGCACGATAGCTAATGGAAAAGATTTTCACGGCTTTGTTCTTCAGTCATCATCTCCGTTGGCTTCGCTTGATCATTCCTGCACTCATAGAAACTAAACAAATCATAAGAAACATCAAATCACATGACACAATATGTATATGCAATTCATGAAAGAACTTCGGGAAACCATTTGCAGTAAACCATAAAGATGTAATTTGAAAGTGGTTGCCTCCTGCACAATCCATCAAACTCCTAGATCTCCAATTAGCTCCATATCAACACCTGTTCTTATAAACTCAGAAAACACATTAGTAGCATCATATTCAAAAAGATTATTTTGAAAAATTTTCATTTTCTTGAGAGCTAGATGCATTTTCTTGCTCTATTTATTTATGCAATTATTTGTTTATTTATTTATTTATTTATTTTTATATTTACTTTTATCCATCTCAAAAAATCAAAACATAATTATTAAGTATTTACATACTTATATTTACAAAAGTCACTTTTGAATTTCTTGTGAATACAAGAAATTCCTTTCCAATACATTTTCACAAATAAATTCTCCAAAGAAGGTATGTTTAAAAACAAGCCATCTTTGAATTGCACCAATCAGTGTTGCATTCATAAATATAGTAAATATGTATACAAGCCACCTTTTTTGCTTGTCTACCTCTTGGCAGCTTGTTTGGTCTTTGTAATTCTCAGAGAATTTGGGTATCCATATTTCAATTATCTGAGCATAAGTATCTTTATTTATGATTCTTTCAAATTCATCATGTGCAGAGTCATGAATACATGTATATGAAGTTTGAAATTTGCATATGTCTGATTCATAATTGAAATTTTCTTGTAAGCATGTATTTTCTTTTATTTCATGCTTGAAATCATTTATAGGAGTTTTATCCCTTTCAATATCTTCTATCATGTCTCCATCACCGTTAAGATGAGGTTTTTGAATAGAATCATTTGAATCCCACTTCAAATGGAAGTGTTCATCATACTCAGACATCAAGACACAGTCATCTTTATTCTCCATGGCAAAATCATTCCTTTCTGACTGAGTTTCGGAAATTATGAAGTCTGCTTCTTTCTCCAATCTTTCCAGGAACTCTTCATCATCGTCTTTTTCCAGATTCATTTGCCCATTTTCATGAAGAGACTCGATATCACTGAATCCAAGAAAGTCTTCATCTTCAATATCACTAGAGACTTTCTTATCAAGATCAAACTCATCATAATTTTTACACCTTATAGGACAGTGCATGTAGATTGACGGGAACTCAACTTCTTTATTCAAGATCCCATCATAGAATTCTTCATATCTCTCAATCATTTCTTGCTCATTCTCTTCAGAGGATGTACTTAGTCCACCTTCTTCAAGCATTGATTCTTCAATCACTGATTCTTGCTCAAGAATCTCATCATGTATGAGAATCTCAACATACGCATCCAAATCAACTTGAGCTTCATCGTTGCAATTGTTTGACTCAATAGTTTTACATTGGATATCCTTCAATGCTATACACGCATCTGATTTATCATATGTCACAATAAACATTTCATCTGCCACTTTATGCTCAATTTCTTCAACGTGTGGACTCAACTCAACATGATTATTTTTGACATACATATCAGTATTTAGAGAAATGATCAATGGTATTTTCCCATCCTCCTCATGTTCATTCATATTTCTCTCTTCATAGAATGTAGCTTCATTTACATACATATCATTATTTTGAACTCCATCCAACTTATCCTCTTTTTTATGTGTGGGATCTTTGTCCAATGTGACATCACTCAAAAGAATATCAGTATCTTGATCTTGATCTAGACTATCGGTAGGATTAGGATCATGCTTATCACCATCGCCATACACATCACTATCTAGAGGACTTATCATTTGTACATCCTCTAGATTAGCATCATACTCATCTTCGTCATCACACATTTCAACCTCTGGAGGACTCATTATTTGCATGTCCTCGTTCATATAAGTAAGTTCGTTTTCTTGCATCTCTGTATGCATGTATAATGCGGATTCCTGCATATCCATTTTCTTACCCATCGGATCTTCTATTGACAGGTCCTTAGATTCAACATCATGTTCCATGGGAGTTCCTTCATGTAATTCAGTCATTAGATCAAAAGTTCTATCCGAATCTTGTGTTAGAAAAGGATCATCACCATCAAGTGACATCCAATCATACTCCACATCTTGCCCGATGTCATCATGAAAGGATGCATCTCGAGCTCGATCTTCAGGCATATTTATTAGGTTCTCTATTTGTATCTCATCTTTTATCTCCATTTGGTCACCTATGAGCCTTCTAGATATCTCTATCTCTTTGTTTGTATCTTGATATGTTTCTTGATTTGTTTGGTTATCTTTTATTCGATGTGAGGAATTTATCGGAGTAGAGGAAGCTTCATCTTGATTTCTTGTTGGGTTTTGTTGGTTTTTGTTTTGTTTTATGTTTGTTGTTTGTTTGGTTTGATGTAGGTTTAGTTTGGTTTGATTTTGATTTAGTTTGGTTTGATTTTGATTAGCTTCTACTTGCTCTTTTAATCCTCCCATCTTCGGGCTTTGTCCACTTATAGCACCTAAAGATATAATCATTGTAAAGAAGTCTAGGGGCTCTTGGCACCTTGTAACCTTTGAGGTTACATCGATCGCACTTTTAGAAGTTTCTTCATATTTCCCATCATCACTATGGATATTTAGCCCATACATATCTACTTCATGCCCAAATGGGGTCTCTACAACCTCATGGACTTGAACATTATCCACGATTGGTAAAATGCTTGGAACATGGTTATAATTTTCATCTGTTTGAAGATCTGTTCTCCAATCATTTAGAAATTTCTCTATTGTTTGTTGTTTCTTTACGTATTTCATCACGGCTTCATGGACGAGCATCCAATCCTCTGTGAGTCCTGAGTCGGAGTCTATATCTTGTAGAAGTGGAATTAACTCCTCTCGGGCATTAACATCGATTGTTCGAAGAAACAACGAAACCCTTTCATGACTCATGCACTTCTTATCGTGCTCGGAAAGATCATCATATTGTCGCTCAAACTCTTCTTTGATCTCAAGAATTGGTTGGTCTTTGGGCATGTGAACCCACCTCAGGAAAGATCTACGAGTTACTTTATCAAGGTCTTCTAGCATAAACTGCCTAAGGAGTGTCGCTTTGTATTGGGACCATGTCGTTTGATTTATTCGCATTATTTGGTCTCGTATGTCGTATCCCGACACATAGATAAAGTTTTCACATAATTCTTTTTCCGTCATCGGACTTAATCCGACACCTAGGTATTTAGCCTCGAGTTCATATTCTTTGCAGAATTTTGAGACATTCTTTCCATTGAAAAAGCCACACCGATTGACTAGACGTTCATAAAGTGATTGGATGGCTTTTTGACGCCTATCTTCTTCTTGAAATCGTAGGAATTGAGCTAGGATTTCTTCCATTTTGATTATGCTAATCTTTGTGGCTCTATAACTCACTCACCCCCTCCCTTCACGTCGGGTTCACCAGCATGTCGTCGGGTTTCATGGAAAGGAGGGTGGAATTGAATGAGTATGGTTACCCATGTGTATCACTCCTTATTATTTGCATTTAAGAACATGTTTTTCCCTCTTCGGCTGAAGATTTGCACTTCCACTACCATAGTTCATTGTGAACTTGCTCTAAAGGTTTAGGTACAAGCTTCAAGTTCACTAATTCTAAGTGAATTTTTCTTCCCATTGGTGGCTTTAGTGATGCCTGTTTCTTTCGTGTGGCAATGGTGAATCTTACGGAGTTGCCAGCTGCTTTAGTAGGTCATCCCGCTCTCTTTCTAAGGCAGCGTTGCGGTCGGGTTCTTGCACGCTTAGGGGTGCACACAGGGTGCCAAGGAAGTATCTTAGCTTGAAAGATGTCAGTAGCTAGGAGATCTTCCAAAGAGCTAATGACAGAACCTTTGAAGTGAACCTATGAGCCTTTAATGAATTCACTCTTATTGATTTTTACAAGTCCCACTTATAACTATGGTTGGTAGATCATCGCCTATAGTTTTTGACACTTATAAACGCAAAAGCGCGTTCGTTCGTTATTGATGCAAGCCATAGCGTGTTTCAAAAGCGTGTTCGTTTGTAATTCAGGGAAGCAATAGCGTCGTGTTTCCTGTCGTAAAACAATGTAACTTCGAGAATGGTCACATTCACAGAAGCGCGAACGATCACATTCACAAACAGAAGACTAAAGCAGCTATCTGTCAAGATCGAGTATATGCCGCTGTCAAAACTATACAGCATCGCGGCCAACAATACAACGTAATGATTTTCATTCATACAGACTTCATTCAAGCACAAATGTGCTCAAACGCACAACTCGATTCATGTTCTTTCATACATCCAGACCACAAGGCCCTCTGAGAACAACGCAACATGCTTACAGATAAGCAGAAGACAAGACACGATGAGAATACAGAAAGGCCACCCGCATTGTGATCTGAAACGCTCGTCTAATTATTAGGCAGGAGAAGCAGCCAGCTCACTTTAAAAACAGCATTAAACTAGTACACTTGACTGACTTGAAAACACTTCCATGCACGCAAGCACCTTTCTTGTAGAACAAACGAATCGATGCAATTCCAATTCAAAATGCATATCAGCACAGAATGAAACGGCAGGCTAAATATGCAGATATTACTACGAGAATAAAACGACTGTGCAATACCCAGATATTAGTACGACTTGCTACGTAAACTACCTGTGCTTCTTCAGATAGTAGATTTTCTTGAGACTTTTCTGACGCCATCGTATAAGAAATCCTCGTGTCTCTGTTTCGTTCCACTCCAAATCCTTGATCTTACAGAAAGTTATACAAGGATATGCAGAATATGCCTATCTCTTCAGGACCTTCATTTCAGTATTTGTAAATTTGGAGACAAATGCTGGTCTTCACAGTGCCAACGTCTTTTCTTCCGTCACTCTGCAACAGAACACGAACAACCAGATCTGTGCATTTGATGACTTTTATTTTTGACATATCCTTGAACGACCACCATGCCTGACAGAGACCCTTTTCACAATCGGAGAAGCGGATGAATTCTCTGCAAAATCTGTACCGCTCTAACTTGGGGTCAAGCCTGATCAGGCCATGAACGCTTCATTGAGTCCAAGACGTCCTGGACTTCCCTGTACTCGGGATGACGGGAAAGAAGACTTTCAAAGCATAAGATCGCCTCTTCGAAGCGCTTCAGACCCTGCAAAGCCCTTCCTTTACGATATTCACTCTTCGTATGATGAGAGTCAATGGATAAAGCTGCTTCACAGTCAGTCAGTGCCGCGAAATATGATTCAAGTCTGAGAAAAGCTTCCGCACGATTGGAATAGGCAATTACAAGCAGCTTTCCATTCTCATTCTCGGAGCCTGTCCAACGATGCTCCCCCTTGCTCTCCTTCCAGTCCACCTGCGTACCAGATGGATTTTCCTTCCTTATTCGAAGAATACGGCCATCCTCCACTTGTATCCTCTGCATGCGTGAAAAAAACCGCCAGCAGCCGCCTTCTCTCCCCGTTGCCAGGATACAAGTAATTCCTTTTTTGCTGCAGTACAATAGGAATGCCCTCTTGCGAAGGATTTTTTTCTCCCTTTGAAGTGACACGTTAACACCTTCTTTTCTGAGCGTGTGCCGATGTGCCATCCCTCCTTGTTTCGAAACTGGAAATCAAAAACCCATATGAAAACAAAAATAATGTTGTTCTTTGATGTGCACTATGCTCTTTCCTTTGAGATTTTCCATGCCCTTAAATTGTAAGCTTGGAATTCAGATCGCGACCACATCCACCCCCTCTGAACCTGTGCATCCTCCGGATGCACCACCATCGATCTCGGTATCTGCAAATCATTATGAAAATTCAAGTGCATGGGTTAAAACAAATGTGCCTATGCACGGCCATGTAATGGGCCCTACATATGCATACTCTAAGTGCATAAAAAACAGCATGGTGCAAATAGAGGAGGTATTAGGAATTCGGTGTTGAGGATGTACACTCAAATTGAACTCACATTTTCATCATGGATATACAATTCAATACAAGTGCAATCACTCGTGCAACTATGGGTTTTAACGAAAATATCACTCGTGCTCTTTACATTTCATTTATGCATGTTTTAGGTGCATGAAGAGAAACAAAATGGTGTGAAAAATCGAGGGTTTTATGGTATCTAAACAACGCTCACATCACTCACAACTCCACTCTCTTACAAATGCAATCACTCTTCCTTACTCAGATCTGTTCTCTCTTATTACTCAAAACTTGATTTATTATTTTTCAATGATATTTACCTATCTAATTGTGCAGATGGACGTGCTTCTACGGAATTTCAAAGACGTGTTTCTATATATTTTTACATGCATATTTGGTATGCAATGCATCTCAAAAATGGTGCAAAGAAAAGATCAAGGTTAAAGCACGATAGCTAATGGAAAAGATTTTCACGGCTTTGTTCTTCAGTCATCATCTCCGTTGGCTTCGCTTGATCATTCCTGCACTCATAGAAACTAAACAAATCATAAGAAACATCAAATCACATGACACAATATGTATATGCAATTCATGAAAGAACTTCGGGAAACCATTTGCAGTAAACCATAAAGATGTAATTTGAAAGTGGTTGCCTCCTGCACAATCCATCAAACTCCTAGATCTCCAATTAGCTCCATATCAACACCTGTTCTTATAAACTCAGAAAACACATTAGTAGCATCATATTCAAAAAGATTATTTTGAAAAATTTTCATTTTCTTGAGAGCTAGATGCATTTTCTTGCTCTATTTATTTATGCAATTATTTGTTTATTTATTTATTTATTTATTTTTATATTTACTTTTATCCATCTCAAAAAATCAAAACATAATTATTAAGTATTTACATACTTATATTTACAAAAGTCACTTTTGAATTTCTTGTGAATACAAGAAATTCCTTTCCAATACATTTTCACAAATAAATTCTCCAAAGAAGGTATGTTTAAAAACAAGCCATCTTTGAATTGCACCAATCAGTGTTGCATTCATAAATATAGTAAATATGTATACAAGCCACCTTTTTTGCTTGTCTACCTCTTGGCAGCTTGTTTGGTCTTTGTAATTCTCAGAGAATTTGGGTATCCATATTTCAATTATCTGAGCATAAGTATCTTTATTTATGATTCTTTCAAATTCATCATGTGCAGAGTCATGAATACATGTATATGAAGTTTGAAATTTGCATATGTCTGATTCATAATTGAAATTTTCTTGTAAGCATGTATTTTCTTTTATTTCATGCTTGAAATCATTTATAGGAGTTTTATCCCTTTCAATATCTTCTATCATGTCTCCATCACCGTTAAGATGAGGTTTTTGAATAGAATCATTTGAATCCCACTTCAAATGGAAGTGTTCATCATACTCAGACATCAAGACACAGTCATCTTTATTCTCCATGGCAAAATCATTCCTTTCTGACTGAGTTTCGGAAATTATGAAGTCTGCTTCTTTCTCCAATCTTTCCAGGAACTCTTCATCATCGTCTTTTTCCAGATTCATTTGCCCATTTTCATGAAGAGACTCGATATCACTGAATCCAAGAAAGTCTTCATCTTCAATATCACTAGAGACTTTCTTATCAAGATCAAACTCATCATAATTTTTACACCTTATAGGACAGTGCATGTAGATTGACGGGAACTCAACTTCTTTATTCAAGATCCCATCATAGAATTCTTCATATCTCTCAATCATTTCTTGCTCATTCTCTTCAGAGGATGTACTTAGTCCACCTTCTTCAAGCATTGATTCTTCAATCACTGATTCTTGCTCAAGAATCTCATCATGTATGAGAATCTCAACATACGCATCCAAATCAACTTGAGCTTCATCGTTGCAATTGTTTGACTCAATAGTTTTACATTGGATATCCTTCAATGCTATACACGCATCTGATTTATCATATGTCACAATAAACATTTCATCTGCCACTTTATGCTCAATTTCTTCAACGTGTGGACTCAACTCAACATGATTATTTTTGACATACATATCAGTATTTAGAGAAATGATCAATGGTATTTTCCCATCCTCCTCATGTTCATTCATATTTCTCTCTTCATAGAATGTAGCTTCATTTACATACATATCATTATTTTGAACTCCATCCAACTTATCCTCTTTTTTATGTGTGGGATCTTTGTCCAATGTGACATCACTCAAAAGAATATCAGTATCTTGATCTTGATCTAGACTATCGGTAGGATTAGGATCATGCTTATCACCATCGCCATACACATCACTATCTAGAGGACTTATCATTTGTACATCCTCTAGATTAGCATCATACTCATCTTCGTCATCACACATTTCAACCTCTGGAGGACTCATTATTTGCATGTCCTCGTTCATATAAGTAAGTTCGTTTTCTTGCATCTCTGTATGCATGTATAATGCGGATTCCTGCATATCCATTTTCTTACCCATCGGATCTTCTATTGACAGGTCCTTAGATTCAACATCATGTTCCATGGGAGTTCCTTCATGTAATTCAGTCATTAGATCAAAAGTTCTATCCGAATCTTGTGTTAGAAAAGGATCATCACCATCAAGTGACATCCAATCATACTCCACATCTTGCCCGATGTCATCATGAAAGGATGCATCTCGAGCTCGATCTTCAGGCATATTTATTAGGTTCTCTATTTGTATCTCATCTTTTATCTCCATTTGGTCACCTATGAGCCTTCTAGATATCTCTATCTCTTTGTTTGTATCTTGATATGTTTCTTGATTTGTTTGGTTATCTTTTATTCGATGTGAGGAATTTATCGGAGTAGAGGAAGCTTCATCTTGATTTCTTGTTGGGTTTTGTTGGTTTTTGTTTTGTTTTATGTTTGTTGTTTGTTTGGTTTGATGTAGGTTTAGTTTGGTTTGATTTTGATTTAGTTTGGTTTGATTTTGATTAGCTTCTACTTGCTCTTTTAATCCTCCCATCTTCGGGCTTTGTCCACTTATAGCACCTAAAGATATAATCATTGTAAAGAAGTCTAGGGGCTCTTGGCACCTTGTAACCTTTGAGGTTACATCGATCGCACTTTTAGAAGTTTCTTCATATTTCCCATCATCACTATGGATATTTAGCCCATACATATCTACTTCATGCCCAAATGGGGTCTCTACAACCTCATGGACTTGAACATTATCCACGATTGGTAAAATGCTTGGAACATGGTTATAATTTTCATCTGTTTGAAGATCTGTTCTCCAATCATTTAGAAATTTCTCTATTGTTTGTTGTTTCTTTACGTATTTCATCACGGCTTCATGGACGAGCATCCAATCCTCTGTGAGTCCTGAGTCGGAGTCTATATCTTGTAGAAGTGGAATTAACTCCTCTCGGGCATTAACATCGATTGTTCGAAGAAACAACGAAACCCTTTCATGACTCATGCACTTCTTATCGTGCTCGGAAAGATCATCATATTGTCGCTCAAACTCTTCTTTGATCTCAAGAATTGGTTGGTCTTTGGGCATGTGAACCCACCTCAGGAAAGATCTACGAGTTACTTTATCAAGGTCTTCTAGCATAAACTGCCTAAGGAGTGTCGCTTTGTATTGGGACCATGTCGTTTGATTTATTCGCATTATTTGGTCTCGTATGTCGTATCCCGACACATAGATAAAGTTTTCACATAATTCTTTTTCCGTCATCGGACTTAATCCGACACCTAGGTATTTAGCCTCGAGTTCATATTCTTTGCAGAATTTTGAGACATTCTTTCCATTGAAAAAGCCACACCGATTGACTAGACGTTCATAAAGTGATTGGATGGCTTTTTGACGCCTATCTTCTTCTTGAAATCGTAGGAATTGAGCTAGGATTTCTTCCATTTTGATTATGCTAATCTTTGTGGCTCTATAACTCACTCACCCCCTCCCTTCACGTCGGGTTCACCAGCATGTCGTCGGGTTTCATGGAAAGGAGGGTGGAATTGAATGAGTATGGTTACCCATGTGTATCACTCCTTATTATTTGCATTTAAGAACATGTTTTTCCCTCTTCGGCTGAAGATTTGCACTTCCACTACCATAGTTCATTGTGAACTTGCTCTAAAGGTTTAGGTACAAGCTTCAAGTTCACTAATTCTAAGTGAATTTTTCTTCCCATTGGTGGCTTTAGTGATGCCTGTTTCTTTCGTGTGGCAATGGTGAATCTTACGGAGTTGCCAGCTGCTTTAGTAGGTCATCCCGCTCTCTTTCTAAGGCAGCGTTGCGGTCGGGTTCTTGCACGCTTAGGGGTGCACACAGGGTGCCAAGGAAGTATCTTAGCTTGAAAGATGTCAGTAGCTAGGAGATCTTCCAAAGAGCTAATGACAGAACCTTTGAAGTGAACCTATGAGCCTTTAATGAATTCACTCTTATTGATTTTTACAAGTCCCACTTATAACTATGGTTGGTAGATCATCGCCTATAGTTTTTGACACTTATAAACGCAAAAGCGCGTTCGTTCGTTATTGATGCAAGCCATAGCGTGTTTCAAAAGCGTGTTCGTTTGTAATTCAGGGAAGCAATAGCGTCGTGTTTCCTGTCGTAAAACAATGTAACTTCGAGAATGGTCACATTCACAGAAGCGCGAACGATCACATTCACAAACAGAAGACTGAAGCAGCTATCTGTCAAGATCGAGTATATGCCGCTGTCAAAACTATACAGCATCGCGGCCAACAATACAACGTAATGATTTTCATTCATACAGACTTCATTCAAGCACAAATGTGCTCAAACGCACAACTCGATTCATGTTCTTTCATACATCCAGACCACAAGGCCCTCTGAGAACAACGCAACATGCTTACAGATAAGCAGAAGACAAGACACGATGAGAATACAGAAAGGCCACCCGCATTGTGATCTGAAACGCTCGTCTAATTATTAGGCAGGAGAAGCAGCCAGCTCACTTTAAAAACAGCATTAAACTAGTACACTTGACTGACTTGAAAACACTTCCATGCACGCAAGCACCTTTCTTGTAGAACAAACGAATCGATGCAATTCCAATTCAAAATGCATATCAGCACAGAATGAAACGGCAGGCTAAATATGCAGATATTACTACGAGAATAAAACGACTGTGCAATACCCAGATATTAGTACGACTTGCTACGTAAACTACCTGTGCTTCTTCAGATAGTAGATTTTCTTGAGACTTTTCTGACGCCATCGTATAAGAAATCCTCGTGTCTCTGTTTCGTTCCACTCCAAATCCTTGATCTTACAGAAAGTTATACAAGGATATGCAGAATATGCCTATCTCTTCAGGACCTTCATTTCAGTATTTGTAAATTTGGAGACAAATGCTGGTCTTCACAGTGCCAACGTCTTTTCTTCCGTCACTCTGCAACAGAACACGAACAACCAGATCTGTGCATTTGATGACTTTTATTTTTGACATATCCTTGAACGACCACCATGCCTGACAGAGACCCTTTTCACAATCGGAGAAGCGGATGAATTCTCTGCAAAATCTGTACCGCTCTAACTTGGGGTCAAGCCTGATCAGGCCATGAACGCTTCATTGAGTCCAAGACGTCCTGGACTTCCCTGTACTCGGGATGACGGGAAAGAAGACTTTCAAAGCATAAGATCGCCTCTTCGAAGCGCTTCAGACCCTGCAAAGCCCTTCCTTTACGATATTCACTCTTCGTATGATGAGAGTCAATGGATAAAGCTGCTTCACAGTCAGTCAGTGCCGCGAAATATGATTCAAGTCTGAGAAAAGCTTCCGCACGATTGGAATAGGCAATTACAAGCAGCTTTCCATTCTCATTCTCGGAGCCTGTCCAACGATGCTCCCCCTTGCTCTCCTTCCAGTCCACCTGCGTACCAGATGGATTTTCCTTCCTTATTCGAAGAATACGGCCATCCTCCACTTGTATCCTCTGCATGCGTGAAAAAAACCGCCAGCAGCCGCCTTCTCTCCCCGTTGCCAGGATACAAGTAATTCCTTTTTTGCTGCAGTACAATAGGAATGCCCTCTTGCGAAGGATTTTTTTCTCCCTTTGAAGTGACACGTTAACACCTTCTTTTCTGAGCGTGTGCCGATGTGCCATCCCTCCTTGTTTCGAAACTGGAAATCAAAAACCCATATGAAAACAAAAATAATGTTGTTCTTTGATGTGCACTATGCTCTTTCCTTTGAGATTTTCCATGCCCTTAAATTGTAAGCTTGGAATTCAGATCGCGACCACACCAGCAAGATTGATTTGCATACCTCTCCAATAGTTAAGCTTGTTTTCGAGTTTGGCAAGCACCCAATTCCACCGTTGTTCCATAGAGACGCCAAACCCCAAGGGAATCCCCAGAAGCCGAATAATTTGGCCCTGCGGGATGATTTGACAGCCATGATCAATGAGCAGGTCGGGCTGTGACCCACCAATGGCTCTAAAGGCGGTCTTAGAGTGGTTGATTATGGATCCAGAGGCTTCACAAAAAGTAGCAAGACACTTCCAGAACGTCTCAAGGCTGGTACTATCATTGTGCACAAAAGCATTCATATCATCGGCAAAAAGTCTCATGGTGATCTGACTGTGGTCATGCGGCAAACGGAGGCCTTTAATGTTACCAGCTTCCACCTGATGCTCCACCAGCCTGCTAAGACCTTCCGAGGCAATGGCAAAGAGAAGGGGAGCCAATGGGCACCCTTGTCTGATAGATCTTCTAAGTTTGATCACCTTTGAAAGATTTCCGTTAATGTTAATTTGGGTCGATGCGTTTCCGAGAAGGGTCGCGATCATCTTGGTGAATTTCTGACTACATCCAAGATCCTGTAGCGACTGAAGAATATAGTCCCATTCTAGCCTGTCGTAGGCTTTATCAAAGTCGATCTTGAGGAAAACCACTTCTTGTTTAGACTCATTTGCAAATTCAAGACCTTCCCAGATATCTATTATGGTTTCCATAATTGACCTGCCTTTGATGAAACCTTTTTGGTCCTCGCTTAGCCACGCTCTCAAGTGGCAAGAGATTCTGTTGGCAATGACTTTGGCGATGATCTTGTATCCTGTTTGGAGCATTGTAATGGGACGCCAATTCTCTATTCTGTTCTTTTCCCCTTTTTTGTGTACTAACTTGATAATGCCATTGTTGAGGCAAGAAGGAAGCGCGCCAAACTTGAGTGCCTCTTGCCAAACCAAACGGAGAGGGGTGGCAACCACCAACTTGAAGGATTTAAAGAACTCATTAGTGAGCCCGTCGGGGCCCGGGCTTTTACCTGAGGGGAGGGCATCGATGACCTCAATGATTTCGGCTTCAGAGATAGAGGCATGAAGCAGAGAGTGAAGGTTGGGTGGTATCCTGTGGGGGGAAACCCTAGAAATGGCTGCCATACAGTCCCTTCTATGGTGGGAGAGGGGGTTTGAGGTCCCCAGGAGTCTCTTGAAGTGCCCTTCAATGATCCCAAAATTATCTTCTTCCGTATTGCATACATTGCCATTTGTGTCTAGCAATAAGGGGATCGATTCTCTGTTGTGTTTCCTTTTGAGGATACGGCACATCTCTTTGGTGGGTTTGTCGGCTTTGCCAGCCCACCACTCCTTGAAGAAAGTTAGCAAATTTTTCCTTTGTGTCTCTTCCTCATATCTCAGCAGCGCTCTGATTTTTCGAAGTCCTTTCTGGGCTTGAGATTTTCCTTTGTTTACTTCCTCCTCGAACCGCCAGAGTCTATGATATAGAGCTTCTCTACGAGCCCGCCGCACAGTCTCTAGCATCTTTCTGGATCTAATCATGATCTGTCGTGACTTATCGACCGCACTTCTCCAACACTTGGCTGGGGACAAGCCAGAGGCAAATGCCTCCTTCCACACATCAGAAATTTCTTGATGGACGGAGGGGAGAGAGAAGGAGGGCACACTGGCATGGAACCACGGAGCCTTACGAATCTTGGTGGGGGGTTGAAAAGTGATGACGATCGGGTAGTGATCAGAGATGGTGAGGTCGGTGCGTTGCGAGAGGGAAGGGTGGCCCCACTGATGAGTAAAACTCTGGGAAATGTAGCATCTATCAAGTCTAGCTTTCCTCAGGTCCTCGCCTGCTTGGAGATTTGACCAAGAAAAGCCCTTCGAGTCTTTGAATTCGACCAAATCCAAGTGTAGTTTAGTTTTGTCCCACGTTTCTTTCTCCCGACTGTCGATGACCCTACCCTTGCCCATCCATCTGTCCGAAGGGTCCTCAACCATGTTGAAGTCACCACAGATAAGCACGTTGTGGGGGAGCGAGTCCAAGGAGGCCCAAGTGTTAAGTCTCTCTAACTCCCCATTGGGGGCGTACAAAGAAACTAAAGTAAAGCAAAAGGGAGCACCGAAAGAAACAACAATCCATCGATGGCATTCATCTTCAAAGGAGTTCTGGAGCTTTTCAAACCATAGTTGATTGATACCGATTACCGTTCCGCCGGATCCCCGCTGATGCGCCGTTGAGATCCAAACATGGGTCGGGGAGACATGTCTAAGCCGTTTCTGGAGGTCTTCTCCGTCAATTTTAATCTCTTGGATACATATAAAATCTGGGTTTAGGCTAGTGTCGCGAAGCCATTGACCAATGATAGTCGCTCTTGAGGGGTCGGTTAGCCCTCTAGCATTTAACGAGATGGTGATCATTGTCGTAGTAATCCCTCTTTGCGGGAGGGAGCTTTGTCCTTTCTTTTCTTGGGTTCATCTTTCTTTTTCGCTCGAATCGGATCCCGAGTTAGCAAAAGGTTCTTGTGGGGGCTTTTCCACGGTAACTCCATAGGTTGTTTTCCTTTGCGGGATGCCTCCTGCTGGGAAGAACTGGACACCGCTTTCAGCTCCGTTTCCGGAATAGTCGATCCGATGATGGAGCTTTCACTATCCATGTTATCTTCGTTGCTGGTAGTAAAGCCGTCTTCTTTGCTTGTAGTGTAACCCTCCTGCAAGGTTTCTTTACTGTCAGGGATCTCCAGGCCTTTGACATCGGTGTCCTCCTCAAGTTGGTTCCCACCTGGGAAGTCAAACTCATTGATTTCCTTTTC
The DNA here is from genome assembly GCA_020310875.1 of Ceratopteris richardii. Lineage (NCBI taxonomy): Eukaryota > Viridiplantae > Streptophyta > Polypodiopsida > Polypodiales > Pteridaceae > Ceratopteris > Ceratopteris richardii. Next base: position 51,887,885 of record CM035420.1, on the reverse strand, counting down.
CAGATTGCAATACAAGTTGCTGGAGGGGGAAACTGACTTGTTGTTTCGCTCAGAGGTTGCCCTAGGGCTTCTTTTCCTTCTTCTTCTTCTGACTTTGATAAACCCGTCTGCATCAGCTTCTGGATTAAGGGGACCCTTGAATTCCTGTACTTTCGTCGAGTGATTCGATGCTCCATTGCTGTCTTGAGCATTTTTGGGGGCTTCTTGATTTCGCTTGCTTTTCCATCTCAAAGGGCAATCTTTGATCCTGTGACCTTGTTGGCCACAACGAAAGCACGCGTTGGGAAGGTTTTTGTAGTTGATGTCTTGCTCCCATACATCCCCTTCGCCCAAGTCCAGTTTGATCTTCGATGGGAGTGGCATACTGAGGTCAGCCTCGACACAGATTTGGGGGTGCCACCGGGCGTTGAACGAGTGTCTTGCACCTTCATAAATGAGACCACCAATGTCCTCGCGTGAGGCCAACGGCTTGCCGATAGGAGAAACGATGTCCCATACGAAGTTGTACAAGAAGTATGGCAGGTTAGGGAGCTCAACCCAGAGGGGGTACCGAAGCGATTTCGATTTGTCGGGAGTAAAATCAGGGGACCATCTGAATAGGCACAGGGTCGCCCGGCCGAGTTGCCAAGTTTCGACACTAAGGGCTCGAAACGCCATATCTTCATTTTCAAAGACTAGCAGCAAGTGGCTTGCCGGCAAGAACTGACACTTACAAACAACAAGCCCGCGGGGGAACCACTCGTTGCGAAGCCACTGTCGCACAGTTTCGAGCGGGGGCCTAGGGCCGAACATTTGGCCGACGAGGCAAACTTTCTTGAGCTCCTCCTGAGTTGACAAAATTGCGGATCTATTGAGGGAGACCAAGGGGGGTTCAGCATTCTCGAGGGCCCCTTGGGCGGCACAAGAACCCCCCTCCAACAAAGAGGCCAGGTTAACGGTCTCCCCGGGAGGAGGGGCCAGATTACTTCTCACAAGGGAGGGGGTCGCCAAATCCATGACAAAAGAGGGACACCCCGAGAAAGAAGATCTTTTTCTAAAACTCTGAGAAGAGAAGCATCTGGAAAAGCCCAAAAATCCCACAATAAGAGGTAGCTCTCTTCTTTTTTTTCCTCTTCTTTTTTTCTTCTTTTTTCCCTTCTTTTTTTTTTCTCTTTTTTTTTTTTCTTTTCTTTCTTTTTTTTCCCTTTTTTGTTTTCTCTCTTTTTCGTAGGACGTTGTTGACTATCGAAGTTACACAAATTCTTTGGATGTAGACGATACTTCACGAAAGCGTGACAATATCACACAGGGCCAAGGCGTGACGATACCGTAGAAGAGGCGATACCATCCGGGGCCAAACGTGACGATATCACAAGGGCCAGGCGATACCACGAACACAACACCCAGGACGATACAGCTCTGGGCCACATGTGACGGTATGAGTTGAAGCACTTTCACGGAGTCGTGAGGGCACAAGGGCCAAGATCGAGCACCATCCAACCCCTAGGTATCGCGATGGTGTAGCAGGCAGCGTACCACCCAGAGCAACGCCTTGAGTGTCGTGACGATATCGCGGTACAAGCCTCAACCCAAGGAGGCACCAACGATACCCCCAGCGGGAGTATCGCGATACCAACCTCTCGGGGAGACGACCGCAACCACAAGTGTGATTGTCCGAGAATGGCGCCAGAAATTTAAATAAGTGAATGTACGTTAATGGGGCCTGAGCTTGTGCGAGTTGATATGCTTATTTATAAGCTCCTTGAAGTTCACCTGCAAAGCGGCGATACCTGCCCCTCGCGATACCATCCGGAAACTGAACGTGACGATAACACAAGGCGGCGATACTATCTTAATGAACGTGACGATACCTTCGCCTTAGATTGAAACGTGACGATACCTTCTGTTAACTGGATGCGACGATACTAGTGGCTGCAACCAAACGATACCAAGAGGCAGCGATACGACACCAAGCGGCCCCCGCACACGATACCATATCAGCAAAACCCCATCACGATATCAGAGGACCGTGAGAGTATCACGATACGATATCGGACTAGGCTTGATGCCGCGATACGCATATGCTTTGACACAGTCGCGAGCTCCTTACGTTGTCGTTGAAGTTTGCAGAGCTCCTTACGTTTTCGTTGAAAAGCCTGGTCTAAAGACGGTGCTGACGGGCGGATGGATAGCTGTTGCCGGGACTACACTGGCGGACGGACGCTGCTGAAGCAATGCTGTCGGCCTGGTACTGCTGTGCTGACCGCCATCTCCCCCCTCTGACTATCGACTGTTACTGATGTGCTGACCGCCCTCAAGGAGAAATTTTGAACCTCCTCTATCAAGACTCTTGGGCTTACAAAAAGTTTGGATGGACCAAAGTTACAGAAGTTTAAAGACATGGCAGGCATAAAGAAGATAAGAGAAACCTCAATTGATGATTGAGGGGGAGCTGTTGGTGCAGACCAATCACCAATTAAAGTTTTGGAAGACAAAGGATGGAGATAAGATCAATTCTTGAAGCTTAGAAGGTGGTTACATTCACAGGTTGAAAGAAATGTACACATACGTACATTAGTTAAGACATAGATCACTTACACTTATGATTAGTCATAAGTCTGTATATATTTGCTTATAAATACTATGGAAAAAATGTCGGGATATAGAAGAGAAGACGAGGAGAGAATATGTGAGAGCATAGGAATAGAGAAATGTGGTGTTGTAAGTGTCATTAGACACATGAAAAGGTAGTTGAAGTCTCTCTCTCATTCAGTTGTAGTCTTCTTCACAAATGATAGAATTTTTGCACCCGAAGTTTCTGTGTTTTCTCCTTCTGTGGTAGATCTTTTGTGGAATGCTTTTGTACAAGTCTAAGTCTAGAGTTGATCGACTATTGTACAAAGTTTTAGCTTCCAATTGTGATTAGGCTGAGAGAATTCTGAATAGGAACATTTGTATGTGTAAAAGTCTGAGTACCTTCTGAAACAGGCGCAGATTTCGAGTTCAGAAAAATGGACAGTGCTCAGTGCACAGTGTAAAGTTTTACACAAATGATAGCTCAAAATCTAAGTTGAGAGATAAGCTATCTACATCTAAAAGCATTTGATCAAACGGGTTCGACATTGGGAGAACCATAGCTAAGAAGTTACAGGTGTCAAAGTCGCTACTGCAGAGAAGCAGTTTCACACATAGGTAAAGTGTTTAAGTCATTTCTCAAAGCATACTCAATCATTTGAAGAGATTTAAGTTGGAGAAGGTGCGCAACCCTAAGGCAACACATCCTACAAAGTTTTAAAAAAAACTTTACACGAATGGTTAGTCAATCAGAGATTAATCTGCAGCATACTTTTCTGAGAATTTGATTTTTTCCAGAATAGTCAATTTCTTGATAAGTTAGTGATTGTTCTCTAAATTAAGAGGAGTCTAGACTTATTCTTGATATAGAGGTGCTCTCATTTCAAGAATAGGTTGTTCTTTTGGAGATTAACACTCTCCATCATCTTTAGTTAACCATCCACACACTGATGGTCAAAAACATTGGGTGAATGAAGTTCTAGAACAATATTTCCATTCCACCATCAACTATCATTGAAATGATTGGTTTGAAATTTTACCCTTCATAGAGTTTTCCTATAACAATGGTGTTTATACATCTACCAAGGAATCTCCGTTCTCTATAAATTATGGAAAACACCCAAGGATGGAAATACAATTCTCAAATCATTTCAAGAACCTTGTTTCTAGAGATAAGGCCCACTGGCTCATAGATATTCACCAAGAAATCAAGAAAGAGATCCTTAGAGCTCAAGAACAATAGAAGTATTATGGACATCAGTATTGTGATCAAAACCATTCTATCATGTTGGGGATAAAGTATGGTTACTCAAAACTAATGTTGATGCTTTAAGGCCCTGTGCAAAGCTAGACCATAAGAGATTTTCTCCCCTCGCCATTTTGACCAAGATTAATCGAGTCAACTTCAAGATCATCCCTTCACCACCTACCAAGATTGATGATCATAAAGAATTTGAAGTCAAGCATGTCTGAGACTCAAGAATATATTGGGGAAGATTGGAACACCTTGTTCATTGAAAAGGATTTGACATCAATGATTGTACTTGGGAACCTATAGAAAACCTTCGAAGAGCATGAAGCAACAGAATGAAGGTTCAAGAATTCCATAAGAAGAATCCAATGAATCCAATACTTTGAGCACTCCTTATGGAACTCATTACTTGAGAGGAAGGTGATGTGATGGGCACAAAGGAAACCATCCTGAATCTTAGACTCAATGTGACTTTTAATATCCAATGATTGGTTCAAAATTTGGAGAAAATAGTGCTAGCATCATGTCAAAAACACGTCAAAACCCAAAATCAATTATCTACTTGCTTGATTATGACATCCACACATCCTCTTTTAATTGTTGATATCATCGATGGCTTCATCAATTTGCAACCACCCTTGAACACTTATATAAGGAGGGCTTTGCACATACATCCTCAATCTTACTAATTTCAATCTTTAGGGATCAAGGTGTTGTGATTTCCAAGTAAATACTTTCCAAGTTCCAATTTGGATTATAGTCATGTTCCTTATTCTATTCTGGTCTAGTCTAGTATTCTAGGCATCTCTTATTGTCCTCTTCGAATCTTGTAGTATGCAATCTCGTGGATTTATTCTTTTTATATAGCTCATCTCCTTCAAGGTAGTTCTTGTAATTGGGATATCCTGTTTCATACTTAGGATCCCATGTTTTGGGATCTCTTGTATCTTGTCTAGTCCCGTTTTCAGCACTTATCACTCTCTGATTGTGCAACTTCTTGAAATAGTTCTATATTCTTGTATTATATTCCCTTGCATGTGTGATCTTGTAATTTGAAGTATATTTCAAAAACCTTTCCTAGTGTAGTGAGAGGGCACATTCTAGTTCTCCCTTTATATTGCATGTGATATGTTTCATGTTTTTATCTAGAAAATATATTTGCATAGAGTTATCTAAACGAACTTTACGTTTGAACATGATATGTATGTGAGATGAGCGCATATCTTGCCATAAAAAAACCAAATGCCTTCCTATGCACCATAATATGCAATTTAAAGTATGCAATTATTACGGCTAAAATACATGGCCATGCATAAGCACAAATAGTTTGCTTTCCATGCATCTAAAGTAGCAAATCAAAGATTGGAACTGACATGAAAATGATATTTACCCATCCAAACAATGTGCAGGTTTGGTGGGGGTGAATGTCATAGAGATTATTATCCCTACATCCTTTGGATTAAAATCCAATGAAAGCTACACTTCAAGAGGGTTAATATAATACTCCATCAAGGTGCACTTCAACATGGTTAATTTAATACTCCATCAAGGTCATTGATTCTCAAAATTTGTCTCTATCCCTCCAAGTAGTACTTGGTTGAAAAGAGTGAGGAATGTTTACTAGACTCTACCATCCATATTTGTGATATGTATGCAAATTTTTGTTATGAATGCCTCATATGAAGATGGTCTTTGATCCCGTATTTTTGGGATATGGGCATGTATTTTGCAGCAATGTTACATGCTCTGTTGCCTCTGTATCGGTTGTAGGAGGGTTGAAGGCTGTTGATTATGGTGCAGCGTGCCCTCCGTGTAGATAGGTATGGGTTTATGAGGAAGTTGTACATTTGACAAAGCTAGGAGCTCTCATAGGAATGGAAGAAAAGATCATTGTAAACAAAGGATACAGAGGGAATGGATGCAAAGGTTATTGGGAAGAAAGGATGCAAAGGTTATTGGGAAGAAAGGATGCAGAAGGAATGGATAGAGGGAATTCAACAAGCTTGGAAGTATTGGGATCAACTATGCCATGTTGCATTGAGAATATAAACAGAGACTCTTGAATTAGTCATTCGCTCATGTTGTTGCTGACATTATCATTGTTTTTACATGCACATATGACCATTAAATGCCCACAAGTACAGATGAATTTGTGTGGGTGCATTCAAGTACGAGTGTGCACCAATGTTTTGGGTTAAGTGCACAATGTAAAACCATATTATTCAAAGCGAAATAAATAAAACAAAATAATCAAAATGAATATAAGAGGCTTTTTTCAGGAAAGAAGAACGTTATGAAAAAAGCGGGAGCAAATTAACATAGCTGATCAAGTTTTCGGCAAAAATTGCAATTGAATGCGACGATAAAATCGATATATCTATTGTCGAAGAGAGGAGGATGAAGGCCTGGAAATTTCCTTTGTGCATAGTACAGTTAGATGCTTCTTCTACGTTGTGAATTCTACTTTGGGCTTCTGTTCGCTCTCTATGTGGCTCTAGTCTTCAATGCTTTGTCGGATGTCAGATGAAGTGTTGAGAATGCTCCAGATTCTGAAGATACCGTTGGCATGGATAAATTGTAAGACCTGATGAAAACAGACTTTAGATGTGAAGTTTTCAGAGAGGAATGGATGTTCAGGATGCAGTGAGTTGAAATTTCATGCATGAGTTCAGATTCACTTGGAGATGCTTTCTACTATCAGGTGCTATTTTCGCTGCATTCAGTAACTCTTGATGTTATTCAATGCTCATCGCTTCTTCTATACTTACACTCAGGTATTCTTTATCATTTTTTATTTTTCTCTCATATTCACTTTGGACATATTGGCCACAAAAGCATATATAGTGTGTATGTGCTCAATATATGTACTAAAATGGCACTGAAAAGGCTGAATTCACAGCCCAAATACTAGTCAGAGACATCTGTAAGTGTCTGCCAACTCTGTTCTTTAGGCTGAACCTGCATAGACTTGTAGTGGCTGCTCCCACTACAATGAAAACCTTTCAAGAAACCTGTAGATCTACTAGTATGGCTGAAGACACAGCCCCAAAGATTAATATTTGTTCTCGGAGAAGTACAAAGAGCATTCTTCTTGATGTTCTTGAACCCATGCACAAAAGTACTTCAAAATGGCTTAAAGAATCACCCCAAAAATGATTCAGGCTTTGAAAGCAAAGAATGAAATCTTTGTGCTAGTGTACTTTTCTACATCCATTTTCCAACTTCTCCTGCTCCAAAGATTATCCTCAAGCCATCTTTAAGTCTTGATGAGAATGCGTTGATATTTTGGGGCAGAGAATTACTAATTAGAACTTGAACTAGACTGTTATTATGATAATAAAATGATGATGTTCGTATTTCTAATGAATAATTTCTTCAATCATTAAATCAATGATAGCGCTTTAACTGTTACAAATTAAATTGAAACACTTCACACTATTCATGGTTAAAGGACTTTCGCTATTTTTATATATGTAAAGCGTTCAGTTTTCCTGTTGGACTTAGACGTGTGTTTAATTCTGAAGTTCTTTTTGTACAAATGTGTTGATATTTGAAGAAAGTAATCAGATTCATTCATAAAGCCGATATCCTTTGAATACAAAAGCTTTAGTTTTTTATAAGATTACATCTTGTTTCTATCGACAAAGCAAAAATTACATCAAAGTTTTTACATTGCCTGAATGAACGCTTTTGAGTTAAATGAAAAGATGTCTTTCACAAAAGATGATAGATGTGTGTTGATCCCAAAAGCCGAGTGCAACCTTTTTTTTTTTCCAAAATGGAAGTTCAGCAATAGCCTACTCTTCCATAATTTAATTAATAAAGGAAACACTTGTACAAGTAAACAGGTTTAGTACCCATGGGATCCCCCGAATCCCAGAAAGCAAGGGGAAGATCAAACAAATTTAGATATCTCTACAAAGACCTTTCGTCCCCTTCATGTGGGACCCACTTGCTTATTAATCTTACACTCTATGATGTCTAAAAAGCGGGTTTCTTGCAATTGGAAATTCTTTGCCTAACGAAAAAGAGACTTTTCTATCGACCATTCTTTAGGAGGGCTTCCAAAATTGGCAGCACACCTCTCCTTCTAGATCTTCCAGAGGATCCCATCTCTAATTGCATTCCACAAAGATGAGGAACACCCAATCGCTTCACTCAACAATGCTTGCTTCCATAGGATTCATCCTTGAACCTGCAAGATATTCTCAAGAGTACGCCAGACCGACATTGACTTTGGGCATGAGAAGAGGTGCCCTAAGTCCTCGTTGCCATGCAAGCATCTTTTGCACCATGGGGTTAGCCTGCAAATTTTGCTAGCCTTTGCATTGGTCCGAATTCCCCAATCGGGAATTTCTCACATAAGCACCGACTTTTTTATCTCCAAAAAGTATCAATGATGATCGTATCAATATGTACAAAGGCATTTGTGTCATCAACAAACAAACTCATGAGCATCCGTTCTTGATTGAGAGGGAGAGAGAGGCCACGAATCTACCCCAAGCCAACATAATGTTTCACAAGGAAGCTTAAACCATCAATAGCAATAGCAAAGAGAAGCAAGGCCAAGGGGCATCCTTGCCTGATAAAGCATTTTAGTCTAATAGCTTGAGAAAGTTGGCGATTGATGTTAATCTTAGCTGAGATCGAGATTAACATCAACATCGAGATTTCCCGGCAACATCGAGAACATCTCAATGAACTTGTGACCGAAACCGAGGACTTTCAAAGATTGGAGAAGGAAGTGCCACTCAAGACTTTCATAGGCTTTGTCGAAGTCAATCTTCGTAAAGATTACATCTTGCACAAATTCTTTAGCAAAATCGAGACCTTCCTTCCTAGCTTTCTAGACCTTCTCAAATGTCAATGATAGCTTCCAAGATAGACCTCCCCTTGATGAAACCTTTTTTATCTTCGCTAACCCAATTTCGTACGTGGCAAACAATTCTATTAGCAATAACTTTAGCAAGGACATTGTAACCTATTTGTAACATTGCAATTTTGCGCCAATTCTCAATCTTATTTTTCTTTCCTTTTTTGTGAATAAGCTTGATAACGCCTTACCTAAGTGCAAGCTAATTTTGTCATTCTTCTAGCTTGTGAGATTAAATACGGTTTGAAATTTATTTAAAATATTTTCTTCCAAAAGAGCCGATTTTATGAGTGAAAAGAAAAAGCGATGCTTTTTACTTTCTTAGGATAGTGTCTTTTTATCATGGGAATTACACTCATTTCAAGCACTCTGTGCGCGGTCTTAGAGCTTTTGGATAATGCTTGCATTTCTCTCTTTTTACATCCAATATGAGATAGTATTCTCTGCAAACAGAGACAAATCAAAGAGATGACAATAGTCCTCCTCATTTTGGACCATGGTTTCAAGGGAAAAGCCATCACATAGTTAATATTTTGAAACATATTTGTGAGGAAGAAAATATTCTTCAAAGGGGAGGGGAGGGGAGGAAGGTGGAATGTTATAAATATCTTGGATAAGGTTCAAATTTATGATAACATTAGGTGTTTAACCCAAGAAGTTATCCTAGTGGTCAAGTCTAAAGGATAAGGAGCTCTTCGATTCAACTCCATAGGGAGCATGGGGAGAGAGTTTTGTCCAAAGAGATTTAGAGCCTTCTATAAGCATCCACTCCAATTAATGTGAGTTAACTTGAGTTCAAAAGGACTTAACTTGAATGGTGAGGTACACCTACCACTAGCATACTAGAAAATGTGAAAGCAATGGAAATTACACATACATGCGTGAACTCAAGGTACGCCAAAAATCACAATTTATCCCATAATCTATATAATGGTTGATTGGGTGGAACGTTATAGGTCATTCTCTCTCGCATGCAAGCTTAGTCCTTCATAGCGATCTCCTTTTAAAAAAAAACCATGCACACAATGACCTACATTAAACTTCTCTTTACGTCTCCCTTGTGCATGAATTCGGATAAGCTTTGGATATTTTATTTTTTAATAAAAGGAAGTTCGGCTTTAGCCTATTCTCCCGGACTCAAAATAAAGAAAAGTTACAAGTGAAAGGGACTAGTGCCCATGGGACCCCCCCAAATCCCACAATGCAAGGGAGGAGTATGGAAAGCTAGAGGGCATTACAAATGAGGCGGATAAATCTATCATCACCCTCATGTGGGACCCATTTGGGTTTCACCTTGTTTTCGAGGAGATAAATTCAGTGATGTCTAAACTATGGAGACCTCTTATCTCGGGAGATTCTTTTACCTAGAAGAAACAAGTATTTCTCGATCGACCATTCCTTAAGATGTTTTCAAATTCTCACTGATTATGAAATGTCACCTCTTTCCGCTATTCTTAAGAGGTTTTGAGGCTCAAACTCATATGAATGCAAAGAGCTCGAAGGGAAGTAAAGAAATAAGAAGCGTGAAAATTGTTGGTGCAGACCAATCACCAATTGAAGACTTGGAAGGTCAAATGATGAAGGAAGAATCAATTCCTAAAGTGTGAAAGAAGATTATATTCAGAGGACAAGAGAAGTGTACACATATGTACATTAGTATAGTCATAGCTGACTTAGATCTTTTGTTTAGTCAGAATCATGTACAAATTTATCTATAAATACTTTGAGAAAAGTCGGGGCAAATATGAGAGCATGTGTGACATTAGTTAGAAGTCAAGATTGAGGAAGTTAGAAGTCATGTGATAGAAGAAAAGTTAGTTGTGTTAGCTCTCATCACTAACTGTATTTTCTTCTGAGTAAATGGAAATTTTTGCGCCCGATGTTTCTGCGTGTTCTCCTTCTACAGTAGATCAATTGTGAAATGCTTTTGTACAAGTCTAAGTTGAGAGTTGCTTGACCTCTGTGCAAAGTTTTAGCTTTCAATTGTAATCAGGCTGAGTGAATTAAGTGTAGGAACATTCATATGTGAAGTGTGCTCACAGGTTCCTAAAACAGGCGTAGATTTCGAAGTTAATGTTTTGATCATTTCTCCTAGCACAGTTTAAAGTTTTGCATGAGTGAGGGCTTAATCTTTAAGTTGGAAGATAAGCTACTTATGGCTAGAAGCATTTTGTAAAACGGGTTCTATTCAAGGAGAACCAAGTCTTAAAAGTTACAGGTGTAAAGTCGACTGTTTTGGATGACAATTTCTGACATAGGTAACTTGAGAAGTTGATTTCTCAAGTTATACTTAATCTTTTGAAGTAATTCAACTTGGAGGAGATGCGCAATCTCTAGGAGATGATTCATACAAAGTTTCATCAAAAACTTTACAGATTTGATAGGTCAATGTGGAGAAATATTGCAGCAGACTTTTCTGTGTTTCATCCTCTTCACAGAATTGTTAATCTTTTGATAGTTAGTAATTGATCCTCTAAATGTGTGAAAGGATTTGACTTATTCTTGGTATAGAGGTGCTCTAATCACAAGAATAAGTTGTTCTTTTGGAGATTAACACTCTCCATCAGTGGTATCAGAGCAGGAGACATCAATTTGAAGGAAGAAGGATCCCGACTGCTGCAGATTCAAGAAATTCAACACTTGAAGGACTAAGAAGTGAAAGCTTGGAGTCAAAGCTCGAGGAGAAGACTATTTGACATCAAGAAAGGCAAAAGGAGTTTAATTCGAAGTAAAGGTACATACATTGTTTGTAAAGCTTGAAGATTTCAATACACAGGTGGACACAAGATGGGAGAAAGCTTGCATATTGATAAGCTAGATAGGGAGAACTATCCAGCATGGTCCATGAGGATGGAAGCACACCTCATGAGCAAAGATCTTATATCATTTATTACAGGAGATGAAGAAAAACCTGAGTTTGCAGATCCTAGTATTCCTACTAGGGAAGAGCTTGCAATGTTGAAGACTTGGATGAGAAAGGATGCTCAAGCAAGGAGTATCATCTACATGGCTGTAAATGATTATCTTCTACCTCACATCAGAGGTTTGGAAAGTGCTACAGATGTTTGGAATGCCTTGGAAGAGCATTTCCAAAATACAACTAAGTCAAGGAAGTCCTCACTATGGGCTGAGTTCACAACTTTCAAGAAGAAGAGCTCACAATCAATTTCAGATTATGTGGCAAGGATGAAAGATATTGCAGATAGCTTGGGAGCAGTGGATGAAGACATTGAAGAGGAAAAGTTGGTAAGACAAATACTTACAGGTTTGAGAGGAGATGAGAAGTGGAAGCCTTTTATATTGTCCATAGAATTGTCACTTGATCACTTTACTCCTGATCTTAATCAATTGCTAGGACACATGCTAACCTTTGAGCAGGATCTTAAAGGAGACAATGATAGAAGTACAAGTCAAGCTATGTACTCCAAAGACAAGAAAAAGAATGGCAAGGGAAAGCAATCAAATGATGATGAAGGGAATTCAAATCAAGCTAATTTCACAAAAGGGAAGACAAATTTCAGAGGTAAAGGAAGAGGAGGTAAGAACAAAGATAATGCTAAAGCTTGTTGGATTTGTGGCAGAACAAATCATTTGGCAAATGATTGTTGGTATAACAATCAAAATGGTGGAAGCAATAATCAGAATTATAGTCAAAGAGGTAGAGGAGGCAGAAACCAAAGAGGCTATTTCAGAGGAAGAGGAGGTAGGACATCATATGGTAGAGGAGGAGGAAGAAACTTCCAATCTCAGTCCTACAACAATAATTATTACAATTATGCATCAGATCAGAAGGATGACATGACTCTTATCTTGAATGCAACTCATGAATCAATGGGAGAAGATCAAAGAGTGTTTTATATTGACTCAGGGTGCAGCAACCATCTGAGTGGAAATCTATCCTTGATGACTGATATGGAAGCAAGGGTGAATGGACATACAGTTCAAACAGGTGACAATACCAAACATAAAGTGGAGAGCATTGGATCAGTGAAGACAAAGAGTGGAAGTACACTTCTGAGCAAGGTACTTTATGTTCCTACTATTCCTAAAAATTTGATAAGTGTAGGGCAAATTGTGGAGAAAGGATATGAAGTAAGATTCACAAATGATGGTGTTTATGTACAAGATCCAAATCAGGGATATAGAACCATAATTGCAGGTAAAAAGGAAGGAAGATTGTTCACTCTCAAAGTTCAAGGTAATGTGGGACATGCATTGTTTACCTATGGAGGTCAAAAGGTGTCTGAATTAGACCTATGGCATAAAAGGCTAGGTCATTTCAATGAGAGAGCTATAAAGGAGATGTCAAAGAATCAGGTGGTGCTTGGATTGCCAAACATTGAAGGGCAACATATGGTGTACAAGTGTGAAGCTTGTCAATTAGGTAAAGCACATAAAGGTTCTTATAACAAATCAGGGTACAAGTATTCAAATATGCTTGAATTGGTTCATACAGATGTATGGGGACCCTCAAGGGACTATAGCATAAATGGATCCAGATATTATGTGTTGTTTGTTGATGATGCAACTAGGTGGATTACTTTATATGTAATCAAGGACAAATCAGAAGTCTTCAAGACATTCAAACACTTTCATGCTTATGCAGAAAGGATCACAGGGCAAAAGCTCAAGAGGTTAAGGTCAGATGGAGGGGGAGAGTATTTCTCTAAAGAGTTTGATGATTATTTGTGGAATGCAGGTATCAAAAGAGAAGTAACTTGCAGGTACTCCCCTCAACAGAATGGAGTAGCAGAAAGGAGGAATAGGACTCTTGTAGAGTTTGCAAGAGCTATGATGAAGGAAAAGAATTGTCCAAATTACTTATGGGCAGAAGCCATTAACACTGCAACATATCTTGTGAATAGGTTGCCTTGCAAAGCTTTGGATGGAGGAACCCCTTATGAAGCATGGTGGGGTAAGAAGCCTAGTCTTGATCATTGTAAAGTATTTGGATGTATTGCATATGCTTATGTTCCTTCACAATTAAGACATAAGCTAGAACCAAAAGCAGAGAAGTATGTGTTTATTGGATATGATGATAGACAGATGGGTTACAGATTGTGGAGTCCATCCACAAAGCAATTTCTTGTTACTAAAGATGTGACATTTGATGAGCAAAACATGTGGTATACAGGATCACCAAATGAGTATACAGGTGTTGAAGAAATTCAAAGAAAAGGAAAGGCAAAGGTAAAAGTATGTGAAGAAATTGTTGATGAAGTTGACTCTAGATGTAGAGTGCAAGATCATGTAGAAGAAGGGCCAAGATTTGATCCAGAATCAAATGAGGCTGAAACTTCAAGAAGTGCAGAAATCAGAAGATCTACAAGGGAAAGGAAAGAACCTATAAGGTATAGCTATGATACATCTTTCCTAACAACAAAAGATTATGCTTACATTGTGAAAACAGAAGAAGATCCAACTACTTATGAAGAAGCCAAAGGTAAACAGAATTGGGAGAAGGCAATGCAAGAAGAGTATGATGCTCTACTTGAAAATGAAACTTGGGAATTAGTACCAAGACCAAAGAATCAGAAGGTCATTGGATGCAAGTGGGTATATAAAACAAAGAGGTTTGCAGATGGTAAGGTGTCTAGATATAAGGCTAGACTTGTGATCAAAGGTTATGCCCAAACTTATGGGGTAGATTATGATGAAACCTTTAGTCCTGTTGCTAAGATGTCTACAATTAGAACATTGATTGCTGTTGCTGCTTGCAAGGGATGGAAATTATCACAATTGGATGTGAAAAATGCATTTCTAAATGGATACATTGCAGATGAAGTATATATGGAGCAACCAGAAGGCTTCATGGAATCAATTGAATCAGATTATGTGTGTAAGCTCAAGAGAGCTTTATATGGGTTGAAGCAAGCCCCAAGAGCTTGGAATTACAGATTGGTCAAGTTCTTGAATGAATGTGGATTTCAAGCATCAAAGGCAGATAGTAGCTTGCTAGTGAAGGCAAGTGAAAATGGATACATTTACATGTGCATTTATGTTGATGATATTATTGTTACAGGAACAGATGCTCAAGGAATCAATGAACTCAAAAGACAAATAGAGGAGTTTAAGATAAGTGATTTGGGAAACTTATCTTATTTTCTAGGAATGCAAATTGTGTATGCTCAACATGGAGTATATGTTTCACAAGAGAGATACTTGAAGAATCTTCTGGTCAAGTTTAACATGGAAGATTGCAAGACCTCAACTACACCATTGGAGGTAAATCATAAACTAAGCAGATATGGAGGTGAAGAGTTCAATGATATGAAGAAATATCAGAGTTTGGTAGGTAGTTTAATTTATGCTACCTTGACAAGGCCAGATCTATCATATGCAGTAGGTGTGTTGTGACAATTTATGCATTGTCCAAAGAAGACTCATTGGATTGCAGCCCAAAGGGTACTCAGATATATCAAGGGAACCCTAAGTGAAGGTTTGTACTATGGTTTCACTTCTGACACAAGAATCAAAGTGTTTAGTGATGCAGATTGGGCAGGTGACTCAGATGATAGAAAGTCTACTCATGGATATCTATGTTATGTTGGAGATAAGTTAGTTTCTTGGTGTTCAAAGAAGCAACATACAGTTGCTTTATCATCCACAGAAGCTGAGTATAAGGGAATGGTAGAAGCTGCAAAGGAAGTGATATGGTTGAAGACCTTGATGAAAAGTTTTGAGACTGATCATAGTACTCCAATAATTTTTGGAGACAATATGAGTTCTTTGTATTTGGCAGCTAACCCTGTTTTTCATGCAAGGACTAAGCCTATAGAGATTCACTATCATTTCTTGAGGGAAAAGGTACTAGATAAAGAGATTGAAGTGATGTACACTCCAACAAAAGAACAAGTGGCAGATATGATGACAAAGAGCTTGGATGGACCTAAGTTACAAAGGTTCAAAGACATGGCAAGTATAAAGAAGACAGAGAAAACCTCAATTGATGATTGAGGGGGAGTTGTTGGTGCAGACCAATCACCAATTGAAGACTTGGAAGGTCAAATGATGAAGGAAGAATCAATTCCTAAAGTGTGAAAGAAGATTATATTCAGAGAACAAGAGAAGTGTACACATATGTACATTAGTATAGTCATAGCTGACTTAGATCTTTTGTTTAGTCAGAATCATGTACAAATTTATCTATAAATACTTTGAGAAAAGTCGGGGCAAATATGAGAGCATGTGTGACATTAGTTAGAAGTCAAGATTGAGGAAGTTAGAAGTCATGTGATAGAAGAAAAGTTAGTTGTGTTAGCTCTCATCACTAACTGTATTTTCTTCTGAGTAAATGGAAATTTTTGCGCCCGATGTTTCTGCGTGTTCTCCTTCTACAGTAGATCAATTGTGAAATGCTTTTGTACAAGTCTAAGTTGAGAGTTGCTTGACCTCTGTGCAAAGTTTCAGCTTTCAATTGTAATCAGGCTGAGTGAATTAAGTGTAGGAACATTCATATGTGAAGTGTGCTCACAGGTTCCTAAAACAGGCGCAGATTTCGAAGTTAATGTTTTGATCATTTCTCCTAGCACAGTTTAAAGTTTTGCATGAGTGAGGGCTTAATCTTTAAGTTGGAAGATAAGCTACTTATGGCTAGAAGCATTTTGTAAAACGGGTTCTATTCAAGGAGAACCAAGTCTTAAAAGTTACAGGTGTAAAGTCGACTGTTTTGGATGACAGTTTCTGACATAGGTAACTTGAGAAGTTGATTTCTCAAGTTATACTTAATCTTTTGAAGTAATTCAACTTGGAGGAGATGCGCAATCTCTAGGAGATGATTCATACAAAGTTTCATCAAAAACTTTACAGATTTGATAGGTCAATGTGGAGAAATATTGCAACAGACTTTTCTGTGTTTCATCCTCTTCACAGAATTGTTAATCTTTTGATAGTTAGTAATTGATCCTCTAAATGTGTGAAAGGATTTGACTTATTCTTGGTATAGAGGTGCTCTAATCACAAGAATAAGTTGTTCTTTTGGAGATTAACACTCTCCATCAAAAATATATTGAAGCCATTCTATGAACTTGAGCTAATCATCTTCATACATTCCAAAATCATTAAACAAGTGTCTATTGTGCTTCCAAGCGTCTCCTTATGTATGCTGTTTTTGTGCCCTTTTCCTCTAATTCCAAAAAGAACTATACAAGTGACACAAAAAGACCACAAGTCCCTTCATGTTCCCTCTTGACGAAGAGAGTGCTTTATAATAGATCAATTCCATTTTTCTAGAACCTTTCCTTTGGTACGAGGTTGCGTTGTATTCAGCGATGTGCCTGAACTACCCCCTTTTCACAATGGCCGTATATTGAAAGGTTATGTTCCTACGTTGAAGTGCACTTGCAGGCAGCAGGAGTACTCGACTCTCCAACTTTCGGCCCAATTTCGACAAAATCTACTATAATGCAAAGTGTGTGCTAAAGAGAGGTAAAGTGTGTGCTTGTGCGTATTGGTATGTGTGCGCATGTGTGTCTCTGTGTGTGAGAGAGAGAGAGACCAGACTTGACAAAGAGACTAGACAAAAGCACGAGAGAGAGAGAGAGAAGAGGTTGAATGGTGAACGAGCACTCAATGTCAGAGTTGAACTAATGCGACATGATCGCCTTCGGCAAAGGCTAATCTGTGCTTCCCTTTGCCGAAACCTTCTGTTTCAAATATCTGTTTTACATATTGGAGGATCCATTCGTATGCTAATCTCGAGCTCAGTCATGCTGCGAAACTTCTTCTGTATTCATGTCCATGCAAGACACAACAGTAGCTATGATTCAAGAACTCGGGATTCAGATGGACTCTCATCAATCGGCCAAAATTTCGACAATTAGGTTAGTGGTTCAAAAGTCGATAATGTAGGAGAGTGATGAATAATTGCTAGGGTAAAATGGTCCGCTCACTGGGCTCAAGCATATCATGAACAATTACCTCTGCCCACGGAAATTGTGTGGCTTTCAAACACTATCGCCCACTGCAGAAAGCTCACAACGTTAGCGCATCTGCTTCCCCATAAGACATTTCAATAGCAAGGCATCACCAGCAACTGCTCTGACTGCGTTAACTAGTGCCTTCCGCGGCAGTTTTCCAGCCTTCACCAAAAGTAGATCAACACAGAAGAACATTATGTTATTCACCTGATGCCGTCATGCATTGCAAACTCTCACTCATGCATGGGAAAACCTCACCTGAAAATTGCTGTGAAGCTGCTGCAATGCCACAAGAGCACATGGACCCAAACTCTGCTTCAACATTGAGAATAGTTCATGAAATTTTATCCAAGGGGAATGTGGCTCCATATACGAGCACGACCCTTCGGAGTTAACATCCTCTACAGCTTTACATCCGATCGACTTATCCACTCGGATATTACAAGGTTCCATAAGCGAGCGAGAGTGTTGTGAATTACTATCCTGTTCAGCAGTATCTCCGCTGGATTTACAGGTCTGCAAAGAACAATGTCCCCTATGTCGTTCAATTGAATAATACCTTTTTAAGCGGGCTCATGTGAAGGAAATGATTCAAGATTTCAGAAAAAGAAAAAAGAAGAAGAGGAAAAAAAAAGTTTAATACAAAACATTCATGCGAACAGCAGTATGCTTCTTACTCTGAATCGATGGATCAATGAGTGATGAATACACGACGAACAACAGAAGACTGAAGAAAGTAATTGCATTCTTTTAGCCCGCAAAACAGCTGCAGAATGGAAGCAAAAGTGAGAGTCTTCAACGAAAAAGTTGGAAGATCATAAAATTGCACATAGAGGCAAGTGGTTTACTCACATTGCCCAGCCGCTGAAAGTTTATAGGTGACAATGAAGTGGGGCAAAATATGTGTATTCATATGCGTACTCCAAACAATGTACTGTGACGGCTGTTGCACATTATCAACACCTGTATCGTATTCCTCTGAAGTAGGAGCAAACTGTTGAGAGCCTGCAGAAACCTTTTCCGATCTTCCCCTTATTACTTTACACAGTAACATAAACTGAGTCTCTCGTTCGTCTGCTTCCGAGTACACTGCACTGCGAGAAAACATAATAAAGCCAAGAACGGCGACCATCAAGTTTATAATCATTTCTAGAAAAGACAAGTATCTATCAGATGGAATTTATAGTCACCTAAGAAAGGTGTTGCCTTCTGGAGTGAGGTAAATACCAGAGCCATATGTTGTGGCATGGCTTGGTATACCTGACCGTCCAAAACCATGTGAGATAATGCCAGAGATCCCTTTCCTTGACGTGCCATACCAGGCGAAACAAACATTTGCGTCTCCTCGAGACGCTTGAACAGCTTGTTCTTGTCCTTGAAATATTTTCAGCCTCGCCTGCGCTGATGCTCCTTCAAACAAGCACCTATGCAAGCCAATTACAGATGTATGTTTCATGAGTGGGCCCAAACCAGAAATGAACTTCTCCATGATCATAGAGTATTCCTGATCTTCACTATCCACATCAGCGATGCGATTTCCAAGTTCCAAAATTACATCCGAACATGCTGAAGATGGACGATCGCTACATTCAGAGCTACTCGTTTCAGTGTCACTTTTGCGACAGCCAGATGCCCGTTGCTGAGATGAAACAGAATCGCCTTTCAAATAGTGAGACGATGCTCGTCGAGGCTTTCGATTTAAGACAGAAAGCCAATGACGGCTACGGCCTTCTATGCGTATAGCAGGTAGAACGAGTTTTCCTGAACCATCAACCCATGCAATGGACCGAATATAGGCGGTTTTGAGATTCAACTGCATCATGTGCAGAAAGCTGACAGCATAGAGCTGTCCAGAAAATGAGAACCTGGCTAATTTCTTGTTTGCAGCGAAGCAACGCCCAATGGAAGCAGAGATCTCATCACTATATGGTTCCCATTTCCCCTTGTTCAAATACATGAATCTCAGATGCTCACATCCA
Source organism: Ceratopteris richardii (assembly GCA_020310875.1). Classification (NCBI taxonomy): domain Eukaryota; kingdom Viridiplantae; phylum Streptophyta; class Polypodiopsida; order Polypodiales; family Pteridaceae; genus Ceratopteris; species Ceratopteris richardii. The sequence continues at coordinate 51,868,310 of CM035420.1, read as the reverse complement.
TCGTCGTTTGAGAAGGGGCACATCTTCTCGATCCGAGGCTTAACCTGTTTGCATGGCCTCTCCTGAACTACATATTCCAGCTTCCTTTTATGGGGAGTGTTCGCAACGGTTCCAACAGCTTCCATGCTATAAGGATGCCTCGCAGGCTCGAAGACGAAGAGGCAGGATTGCTGAAGGTGAAAGTACGAGTAAACAAGCATAACCTAGTCCCTAAACAAAGAGGAACTTCTAAGCTCATAATCGAGACCGACATCAGTCGATTCCTGAAGACAGCGAACATGGAGACTATCGGCCCGCAGGATGTTCCTCGCCGCCTCTCCATTTCTGCAGGCCGCGAATCCAGCTGCCCATTCCGCTGCACACTAGTTAGGCGCGCAGATTGTTTGAAAACCGGGTGAAATACCATTTGCTAAATTTGAAGGCCATCAGGTGCATTTCTCATACTGCGTGCTTTTTCTGTTATCTATGGATTGTGGAATGCTGAGATACCAAAATCTATAATAAAATATTTTAGGGTTGCAATTAGGCCTCTACGATGTGAATGACTTTTAACATATGACTCTCGCAGCTCTTTAGTATTTAGGAAACATAAGAGCAAGTGACGAAAGACATGCGACTTTATGTTCAAGAAACGCTAATCCATGAATTCGGGGGATCCCGTGGGCATTAGTTAGTTCCTTTCTATTGTACTTTTTTTTTATTTAATTCAAGGTCGGGAGAGTAGACTAAGGCCGAACTTCTCTTATTTAAAAAAAAAGTTTGCTCATACACAAAAACACTCATGGTGACAAAGAGAAACGCAAGGCATGTGACTTTATGTTCAAGAAAAGCTAATCCATGAAGGGTTTGCTCATAAGCAAAACCCTGGTCTGGTCCTCATGAGATGCATGTTTCTAGTTTGAAGGGTGATTTGCAAGAGGGATTTGCATGCCTCTTTTGAAGTGTGATATTTTTGCATCTACGTCATGGTCTGGGTCATTTTCGTGACATTGTTTTATGTGAAACTAAATATATTGACACTTTATTGAAACACTTCATCCTTGATTTGTTGGATTCCTTATTTGTCACCTTCATGATCCTAGAGATGCATTTGATGTTGGTCTTTATCAACAGTTTGTTGGATTCCTTATTTATCTATTCATCAGTTTGTTTGATATTTAGTTTTTTGTCTCTAAGATGTATAGTTTATGCACAACCTAAGAGCTAAACATTGGAAAGAAATCAAGCATATCTTTTGCTACTTAAGTGGTACCTAGCAGCTTGGCTTGTTTCATACCAAGGGGGGATTAGTACCACCAGATTTACATGCCTTTTTTCATCTTGATCGGGTTGTTTTTCTATGAAAATCATATTTCCACAAGTGGTTTTCACTTCATTCTTAGTAGATCATGCTTATCTTGTTTGATCAAGAGGCAACCTATTTGGGTCACTCTTTATAGCTACTTTTGAGTGTGTGTGTGTGTGTGTTGGTCCAACTTCTACCACCACCATCATTACTGATAGCCACACTAGCAAATATGAGGAACACATTATTCCATGCTCACACTAAGCACATTGAGATGCACTATCATTATGTTAGAGAGAGACTCTCTACTTGAGAGATCAATTTGGTGTATGTTTTCACAAATGATAATGTTTTAGATTGTTTTACAAAGGTTCTACCTCGTAAGAAATTTGTGCTCACTCTCATTTGTGGATTAAGCTCAAACCACAATGGTTGAAACTTCCTTATGCATGATTTTATCCCCATGTTCACTACATCACTCCGAAGTGGGATTCATTATTATATTCTGGTAGTAATGTGTGTGAACATATTTAGGAATATTAGTGCACTTTTTTACTTCTTTCATAGGTTTTCCCTCCTTGGCTTCTAAAATATTTCCATAACCCTAGAAGGCTACTAATCTTTGTACATTCTCTGTTGTGATCCTAAGCTTCTTCTTCTTCCTTGTGTTGTTTTGATGTGTTCTTGATCAACAAGCTCCAATGCAAAGGAGCTTTATAATACATTTGGACCAAAAATATCATCTCAAATTATAGTAGTAACGAAAATTGTTATAACATCTTCATAGACTAAAGAAAAATCAAAGCAAGAGATAGAATTATTGAAAGAATAAAGTTCTAGAGGAAAGGAGTTTGAAAGAGAAAGTTTTGAGAAGGAAACGAATGCATATAAAATATATAACAAGATTGTAGAAGAAAGAGGAGGAAAAATATTTGCAAAGATGGAGAACTTAAATCAAGAACTAGAAGCTCTAAGGGCAATCATGACCATTTAGGTACAAATGCAAAACCAAGAAGTTGAAAGACCAACCTCACCAATAAGAGAACCAATTCATATAACTCAAACGAGAGATGAAGAAAGGGCAAATATAGGATGAAGTTGAAAAATGAATGTACATACTTAAGAATGATTGAGAAACAAGGTTGTAGTTATTGAGATAGGATAATTGATTAATGAGTGACAATGGATTCAAGCTTATTAGAAACTTATCAATTTTTAACATAATGAAATCACTAATATTCTTTGAATTTGGATCTTTTTGAGAATATTGAATTGATATTTTCAATTTCTATTATGGAAAGAGTTAGCGTCCTTTGGGCCTTGTAAACTTTGGCTAATATGCCAAGTTTAAGCTCTTTACCATGTGTATTGGACTTCATTGAAGTGTGTGTTAGACTTCATTGAAGTGTTGAGCTAAAGCATAATGTATACACATGAATTGTTTGAATGCTTTTAAGATTAAAACGTGATGTTATCTTTTCCATAAGTAAAAGGATATCTAAGAGAGAATCTTCTAGATGTACTGAGTAAAATCTCATGATCTTATTCGAATTCAAAATTCAAATATAAACTCCTAAAAGCATGGAAGATTATTAGGTCTACTCACCAATGGTCATCTTGAAAAAGTGTACATATACACTGTCCACTATGCTGCAAAAAATCAATTAGTGGATTCCATTCATTTGAGTTCGTATTGTGCTTAAATCAAAGCTCTTGTAGCTCTCCAACAAGTCGATGTATCATGCTTTACTTACCAATCCATGTATAACATGTTTCATCATCTACATTGCTCATTGCTCACTATTGCATTACATTTCTTTGAGACCATTAAGTTCTCTGAGTCACTGCATCATGTATATGGTTGTATTTTCTTGTTTATGGGTTGGATTATGAAGGTAGGATCTTGTGAGTATGCCTACAAAGTTTTATGATCATTGGGTTTGTGTGCAATGTGATATTAACAAATCTCTTTGATTATGTTTGTGCACCTTTATCCTCCTAAAAAATCGAGATCACCCCCTTGACTTCCTATACTTATAGCTATCAGTATAGTCCTTCTAAATTCATGAAATAACTTTAATAGTGTTTGTGCTAGACATCTATGGAAGCATGCGAACAACACAATGAAGAAGAAGAAGCTTGGAGCACGACACACAATATTCAATGTATTACCACTAGAATGTACAAAGATTAGTAACCTGTTAGGGCAATAGGCATATATACAAGCCATGGGAAAAAACATCCTAAAGAGGGAAAAAGGTGCCCTGGAAATCCTAGAGTCTTCACACACATCAATACCTAAATATATCAACAAATCCCCCCTCGGAGTGATGCCACAAACAAGGAGCTGGCACTCTGTATAAGAAAGTGTCAAGCTATGTGGAATCAATCCACAAAAGGAAGTAAGCCCAAAGCTTTGCAGAAAGCTTCAAACTTCTCCCTAGGAAGAGCCTTCGTGAAAAGGTCTACAATGTTCTCTTGCATGGGCACATATGCCAAGCTGATCTCTCGAGTAGAGAACCTCTCTCGAGTAGAGAACCTCTCTCGAGTAGAGAACCTCTCGTAGAGAACCTCTCCCTAACATAATGATAATGCACCTCAATGTGCTTAGTGCAAGCATGTAACACAAGGTTCTTTGCAACTGTCAATGTGCTCTGACTGTCAGTGAAGATGGTGGTGGCAGAAGACTAGCAACACCCAAATCAACCATAAGGCATCTGAGCCACACACACTCAACAGTCACTGTGAAAGTTGCCCTATACGCAGGCTCACAACTGGAAGTGGCCATAGTAGACTGCTTCTTGCTCAACCAGGATATACGTGAACTACCAAGCATGAAGCAAAAGCCAGCAATGGATCAACCAGCCCAATTAGAGTCAAAAAAAGCATGCAAATCTAGGGGTAATGATCCACTCTTAGGATAGAACAATCCAAGTAGTCGGGTACCACTCAAGTAGCGAAAGATGCACTTTAATCGCCTACCAATGCTTGATACCTGGGCAATGCATAAACTTGCTCATCTGTGAGACAGCAAACTGAATATCCAGCTGAGTAATGCATAATTAAATCAAGCATCCAACAGCCCACTGATAAAGAGCAGCACAAATGCATCTCCAGCATAATGAAGACTCAATTGTAAACCTGTCTCCATAGGAATGGCAATAGGTTTGCAGTCTTCAAGGCCAAAACATTGCAATAATGTGTCAATATATTTCGTTTGACACAAAGATATTCTACCATCAACTTGCACATGCTAAATGCCCAAATAATGATGCAAATCCCCAAAATCAGACATCTCAAATGAGGCATGCAAATCAGCCTTAAAATCAGCAATATGCTTCTCATGAGGACTAGTGAGCAACATGTCATCAACATACACAACAATGATCAAAAGCACATCATTAGCATGCTTAACATATAAAGTGCTTTCAGTTGGACTGTTCTCAAAACCATGTGCAATCAGATAGGCATGTATCTTTTCATACCAAGCACGTGGTGCTTGCTTTAAACCATATAATGCCTTCTTTAACCTGCACACCTGGTGTTAATGCCCTTTCTGCACAAAGCCACGGGGCTGAAAAACACACACTTCTTCATGCAAATCACCATTCAGAAATTTAATGCCCAACTGATGTAAATTCCAACCATGATGAGCTACGAGTGGACAGATGCTATGAAAAATAGTCATTCAACAAGTAAGAGCAAAGGTCTCATCAAAATCAATGCCTCTTTCATGTGCATAACCCTTTGCAACAAGCAAAGCATGTTGATATATTTAGGTAGTGTTGTGTGTGAACGCACTAGGACCGCCAGGGCACTTTTTTTTCCTCTTTAAGAGGTTTTTTTCCCCTGGCTTGTATATACGCCTATAGCCCTAACTGTGTTGTGCTCCAAGTTTCTTCTTCTTCCTTGTGTTGTTCGCGCGCTTTTGTAGATGTCTAACTCCAACAATTAGTATCAGAGCAGGTTGCCGCTTCATCTAGGGCAACCTCGACACCTCTCCAGTTGCAGTTTAAGAATCGCACAAAATTTTGTGAGCATACTCAGGGTGTTTCAGAGCTTGTTTCAACCTCTGAATGCATTATCGTAGCACTTGTGCAAGCTATTTTGTCTTTTTGTGCCAAAGATATATATAGGTTTTGGTTTGCTAGTATAAGCATCTCAAAGTCTACTACAGGTCTAGTAGAACTTGTTTGGGTAGTTCTATTCAAATTTTTCAGATATAGTCATTTTTTTGCATCAAGCTATTTTAGTCAATGGCTATGGCTGAAAGCAATGATGTATTCCATATGTTGGTTGTTGAGGATAAGTTGGATGGTGCCAACTATCCATTGTGGGCTTATATGATGGTTCATGTATTGGTCGCAAAAGGACTATGGAATATTGTGTAGGGTGTTGAAAGAAATCCTGTTACACCTATAAATATAGGTACTGCAAATACAGGTATAGATGCTGATGCAGATGGAATCAAAGATGGTGATATTCTACAAATTCTTGTTCGTGCTACAGTTTCTACTGCACCTATTGCAGAGCAAATTCATTGGGATGGCAAAGATACTCACGCACATGCAATATTGATAGCCTTGTCTTTCAAACATGCCATTATCCCTCACATTCTCTCTTGTAGAACACCTAAGGATGCTTGGGATACACTTACCACATTGTACCAGGCTAGGAATGAGGTTCATGTTTCTTATCTCCGAAAACAGTTGGAGAGTGAGCACATGAATGAAGGTGATTCTATGGACAATTTTTTGACAAAGATCAAGGATTTGAAGGAACAATTGATTTCAGCTAATGAAGTCCTTGACAGTTCACTTGTGTAGACTATTCTGAGTGGTCTTCTTGACTCATATAAGAGTTTTGCTTCTACTCTTCGCTTGATTATGAAAGGCAATCTAAATGCCTTAAGATTTGAAGAGTTAGTTTTTGTTCTGTTGTAGGAAGATTAGTCCAAGCATAACAGGTCTATTATGCGTGTTGCAGATCAAGCTTTCTTGACTACTCAGAAGGGCAAAGGAAAATTGAGCTCTTCTACTAGTAAGGAGAAATCTGCACATTCAAAGAAGGAAGACAAAGATGAGAAGAAATCAGAAAAACAAAAATTGTTTTGCAGATAATGTAAAGCAAATGATCATGTCATTAAGAGTTGTCCAAAACTATCTACTAAAGAGGCAAAGAAGAAAGAGCCCAGAATGGTTGTTGCTGAGGCCTCTACATCGAAAACAAAGTTGCAACAATTAGAGCTTTTACAGCATGAACTCCAACATGCCCAAAATGAGATTAAGCAACGCGGTGCTGCACTCCAAAAAATGTAGAGTTCTGAGAACAACCTCATTAGAATGGTGAAGGCTATTATCACCACTCAAGAAGAAGGCACGCAATCCAAGATTGGTGCCAAAAAATTTCCAATTTTGGAGATTCAATGGGTGAAAGGATGGATAATTTTTTCTTTCATGGATGTCCTAACTTGATGATTTTTATTTTGACAAATCATATTCTGAAATTGAGAAAGTGAAATTTGTTACTAATTATTTGGTGGGCAAGGTCCAATTATGGTGGAATGCTTTGCGGCATAGCACCAACCATCCCACCATATGGATCGCATTTCAAGAAAAGATCAAGGAGTCCTTCCTTCCTCCAGAGTTCCACTTACATGCTCGTCAATCATGGACAACTTTTGGATGGAAAGATGGAGATATTGTATCTACGTGCATTGAATGATTTTGGCAACGACTACTTCTTATTCATTCGCTTGAAATGATCCCTGAAGATACCTTGCAACAGAAGTATGAAGATGGTTTGCAGATGGGAATCTAAACCAAGCTTAACAAACTACATCTTACGACCCTATTGTAGAAGAAAGAGGCAAAGAAAAGCAGGCCCCAAAAAATTTCAAATCTAAGCATAATTTTTCTTCTTCCAATTTTCAAGTTATTCTATCAAGAGCCATGAAATGCTATAGGGGAGTCCTCTAGATGCATAAATCCCAAACATTCATTAGCCTTGTACATTAGTATGAATTTAGGGATTTCCAAAAAAAGTGCCGATCTCTTGTGTGAAAGGACCATTTTTAGGGCACACGTATATAAGTCACTTGATGACTCCTTATAAGCACTTTTTGCCATTTGGAGGAATCAAGCTGAAAATTTTGAATTTGCTCCTTCTCTACTGAGTATCTTCTTCTCTAAGAGCTTGTATGTGTGTTTGATGCTTGAAATATGTGTTTAGGAGTATTGTCTACCACATCCACACTTGTCTTAACCACTGTAATGCATCTGTGAAGCTTGGCGAGCTGTGGAGCTAAAGTAGTGTTTCTTGCCATTCACTATTTTGCTCATAACTTGAAGCATGTTTGCCAGATTAGGCTCCGAATACCAACTTTATATGCGTCTCATTGAGAGCCTTGAAAGAAACTTGTTGTTGACCATATTCGAATCTCTGATATGAGAGAAAAGTTCTAGTTTGTGCTTACTACTTTTGCAAGTATCATGGCACATGTTTCTAGTGAGATAAGTGACTTGTGAAGTAGGTGAACCCATGTTACATGCATTGTTAGCACTTTCAATTCATTTGTCATCAGGTGTGCACACATCTTCATACACTTGATATGTCTAATTCCATGATAATTAAACATGAATTAATCCACCTCTATATGCACTTATGGGAATTGAGGTATAGTCTCAATTAGCACGTCCCTAAGACTCTACGACTTAAGTACACACGTTTTTGGCACCCTTTTCAGGGAACTAGTCTAATCAAAGTGCCTACATGATGCTAATAGCTTAAAAGTTAACGTATCATGTGAGGAGAGGCAATTTCAGTAAGTGGCAAGTCTAAAATTTTTGTACTCATTACTTTAGACTCTAGTGGTGTGTGTAATGAGTTTGTAGAGTTAGGAGAAAGGATTGAGAGAGTGTTAGGGTTTAGGAATAGAAGGAACATATAGGAATAGAGTAGAGGAATTACCACAAGAAAGCCCAAAAAATTGTTCATTTTAGTTCACATATTGGTCATCCCAAAAGCCTAAATTACAGAACACTTTTCATTTGTAAGTCATTTGTGTGAGCACTTGTATCGTGGAGATCAGCAACAAAGATCGTCAATCATGTATCGTGCAGAGCTTTGGGTTTTGCAAGGAGTTGGTGACAAAAATTTGAAGGGTTAATGTTTGAGGTGAAAACTTCATTTTCCACTACTCAGGAAACTAGTTGAACATTCACAAACATGACATGGAACAGAGGAAGCAGGGTAAAAGGAAGGGTTGTGAGTGAGATTTTGCACCCAGAGTGAGTTGAGGGAGACAACAGAATAGTGAAGAGCACAATGCACAAGAAATTCTGAATTTTAGACCTTGCTAGGCACAAGTATCATGGTCAGTTGACTTCATGTATCACGATACCTGAATTCTCTTGTATCATGATACTTGTCGAGTATTGGGTATCACCTGCCCGTGTATCGTGATACCTCACAAACATCGTGTATTGTCGGGTTGAGTATTGTGTATCGTGTATCACCTCCCCATGTATCGCAATACCTCACAAGTATCATGTATCGTCTCGTGTTGAGTATTGTGTATCATGTATCTCCTCCCCATGTATCAGGATACCTCACAAGTATCGTGTATCGTTGGGTTGAGTATCGTGTATCATGTATCACTAACACAAAGTATCGTATATCGTGAATTTTTCAAGTATCATGTATCGTGTGTCGCATCAGTTGTATATTGTGTATCACCAAGTGGAATTATCGTGTATTGTCGGTATGCAAGTATTGTATCATGGAAAGCTAGTAACTTGTATCGTCATAGTTCAAGTATCATATTGTAGTGGGTAAGTATTGTGTATCGTCTAAATCCTAGTATCATGTATCATATCAATTCCTCATGATGTATTGTCAGACCATAGGTATCGTGTATCGTGGCCTCTGAATATCATGTATCGTGGAAAAATCAAGAGCCTGAAAAAAGAAAAGTGGAGGAAACTAAGTGCTGAAACTTGCAAGAATAGCCAATAGGGCCATAGACAACCCAAGAACTAAGTGATGAATGAACCTAAGATCTGGATGAGTATTAGGCAATCAAAGAAGTTTTGTATCTTTTGTAGGAAGTGTAGCCAAACCAAGTAACCACTCTATCTACTCAGATACATCCAGTGATTCAGAGGAGGAAAGACTCATGGACTCAAAAGACATGCAAAGTTGTGCAGGTTTTATGTTTATAGTGGAAGGGGAATATCCAACATCCCTACATTACATATCTATAAACATGCATGGAGTACCCATCTATCTTGACGACCTTAATAGGTCTGTGGCAAGATTGAGAACTGTGACTGACTCAAAACTAGTCCCAAGACCAGCTATCAAATATGAAGGAGGTTTCTACATGGGTAAAATAGGACAAATATATGTTTTGATTGAAAACCCTGACAAGATAAATGAAAGAGGAGAAATAGAGGAGTTAGGAATCCCTAATAGAACTGAAAATGGAGACACAATGACTACCCCTAGGGGAAAGTTCGTTATCACTCAGGTGCTAAGAGGAGACGGAGACCTGATACCCCAGGATGACTATCTAATTGATGTGTACTTGGTAAGTGGGTATGACCTACTATTACAAGTTGTTTCACCTGTACACGGAGAAGGCATCAACCCAACCACTATCTATGAATTGAGAGACCTTGAAGATTTGTCTAGAGTTACCTACCCAGACTGAAATTAGAGAAGATATTGGTTGATGGATGATCTGGATAGGTCAAGATTGAGGTACATAGGCTTGCTTGTATTCTCTCCTCAAGAACATGAAACTACTTCACAAAACACCTTTCAAGCCTAGCAAGGTACTGAAAACTTAGCGCTTAGACAAACTAGCCAACAAAGTGTTCCTGTTAGCCCTCACGTGCAATTTTCCATGCAAGGACCCAACCTCAATAACCAAACTAATCAAGGAACAAGAAGCATGAATAGACCACCTTTCCCAGTAAGACCACCACAAGGTGTAGGATCAGGAGAACACCCCGTACGATCTGCTATCCCCATCATCATTTGACCCCTAGATCGAAGTAGAAGGTTAAGACTAATTCAAGTGGCTAAATGTATGAGAAACCATTATGATGGTACAGGGGAACCTTATGACCACATTGTAGAATTCAAGAAAGTATTACATGCAGAGCAAGTAGATGATTTCTTTGTTGAATATGAATCTTTTGGGCTAACCCTTGCAAGAACAACTTTTACTTGGTTCCAACCTTTGGATCCCAATCATTTTGCTAATATTGAGCAATTCTTCCAAAGATTTATCGGAGAATTCATCAAGAAAGGAATCAAGCACAATTCCTCTTCATTGATCCATAGTTTTAAATAGACCCCTACTGAGATTGTAAAGACTGCAACTAAAGGGTTCAATCAATATGTGGATAGATGCCCTATGACAGAGAGACCCTCCCAGCAAAAATTGATATCTTTCTTTTTAGATGGTCTAACTAACGGGACATTAAGAACTTTGAAGGCCTATTCAGGAAATTTGGGAATTATTCAAGTCCCATTTATGTTACTTACTATGTTAACTTCTTAACTTTCAGCCCAAACTTGATACCTCACTAATAATACAATTATCCTTAATATAAAAGTATTAATTTAATATACCCCAATCAAGAGATAATAACATGTTGTAGTGTGTGAATGAGTGAAAACATAAAACATTGGGACGAAAAGAACTGTCTCAAAATCCTGTGTAATTCCCATTTTTCCTGAATAGGCCTTTTTGGTATATGTGATGAGATTACAGACACTGAGTGAATGTCTACAAGAATGCATAGATTTGGAAGACAACCTAGCAGACGACCTAAATAGAATTCCAAAAAAGAGGACATAAGAAGCAACACTACCTCTAGTACGAGCAATGTAAAAGAATTGGTAGACTTAGTAGCTAAGAAACTAGGAGGGAAGGGATAGAAAAATTACCAAAACGCCCCAATGAGAGGGCCCATGTTAAGAAGATGCATGCATTTTGGTGGGGATCACCCATCCCATGTTTGTACAAGAGGAGGCTTGGCACCACCACAACCCTATCCATACAATAGGCAAACAACCTGTCACTCTAGCACAATGGTGAGTACCAACGTGAGAAGATTCACCTCATAATTGTCAATCCGTGGAGACGTGAGGACTAGTATGACGACTATGAGCAGGTGAAGGCACAAGTGTGTGAGTGAGAAGCACACAAGCATGCACACACACACGCGCACACAAGGCAAGAACAAGGAATGGAACAATGGAGTTCTTTGCATTAGTCAAAAAGTCTCTTACATAAGCTCAATTCACAAACAATCTAACCCCAAAAATGAGCTCTCTAGCTCTTTTTATAGTTTTCTCACTAGCTTTGGCCTTGTCCAGACCTCGTGTCCGGCCTAGTTAAAAATTAGGTTCTAGAGCCTATTTGAGGGCTCAAACGAAGTCTAAAAATTATGAAAATTGATATGTAGCTAATTCTAATACTCCTCAAGCTCGAGGACTCCTCGGCTTGAACAAAATGGAGTCTATTCTACCAAAAATGGAATTTACAATGTGTGTATAGTGATTAAAATCACTTGAGTTGTGAATGGTCTTTGGAAAAAATGATTAGGCCTTGTTGCCGTATTCTGCATGACTGCTCCGTTGTGCTAGTATGCTCTTCATCTGACTTGTATGCCAACACTCCCCCCTTCCTAGCGTCTGTCACCCCTGACAGACCTCTGTTCTATTGGGTGGTCGATATAGTATTGGATGACATTGGTGGCAAGTTCGTGTTCTCCTATCCTTAAGCCTCTTGCTAGATCAGCTTCCAATGCATCCCAATTGATTGCGCCAGGGACCTCTGGTTGCGGTGTGGTGTAGTACTCAGAGTACATTGCTTGTTCACAAGCAAAGAGATGGAGCAGGTGTGTTGGCTTCGGTGCGAAGACCTCCGAGTGATACTCCCAGAAACCGGATCTGAACATTTCTTCGAATGTCTGTTTGTAACATGAAGGGAGGTATTTGATGCGTGCATGCCAGGCGTAAGCCACACGAATACCGGGGGTGGTGCTCATGTCATACACCAAATCGTAATTTCCATTCGTAAATCCCGGTAGACGTACCTATGGTGCTGCTGCATTTCTAAAGGTTTTCAGTACTACCTGCATCATATCTAGAATCTTAAGCATCATTTAAGCTGCCACATCTGGCATGGGCTTCAATCGTGGTATCCAATGTCGAATTGTTCCCATCATGTATGCTACTGACGGTGGTCCCTGTGGTGGCGCAATGTACGGGTAGTTTAGCCATTCCTTGCATTGCGCGTTGTTCTGCACTTTGATATTGAATGCCTTCCAAGACCTGCGGCGTGGAACTGGACCGTAGCATGGATTGTATAGGAGATGTAAAGGCGCATTGTTCCATGTGCGTAGCATTTCTGGATATGTCTCTAGAAGTTTCTATCGCCATGTGGGTTGACGAATTTTGCCTTTTTGCACATCTGAAGGAAGGTCTTCGGGTTGAAATTGGGTAGCAAAGGTAGGAATTTTACCCGTGACTCTCTGTATTTCTGCATTATAATCAGCCAGAACAATATAATAAGGCCTGTATTGGAGTTCAGATGAGAGGATAAGGCGTCTCGATGACAGGTTCTTGAAGTAAGCAGATTGTAGCACAGTTTCCTCTATGACCCTCATGGCCTGATTTTGCACTACTGTGCGCTCTTCGTGAGAACTCCCGATTTCCTCCACTTGACGTAGCCATGGAGGCCGTGGTGCTTCGAATGTGTCCTGAGCTTCTTCTGTTTGTTGGCCTCCCGGGAAGGGTTGTGGGTCGTATTCTTCTTCAAATGTTTGTTCCACAGGAATTTGTACGACTTCTTCATCGGTGGGAGCCTCTGGAGGGGAAGAGGGTCTCTCATATTGTAGTAGACGTGCTTGCAATTCGGTGACCTGTTTCTGGAGATCTTTTAAGGCCTCTGAGTCTGTGAGAAGTGAAGCTGCGGAGGAGGTGGTTTGAGAGGCTGCTGTTGTTTCTTTTTGGTGTTTCTGCTTTAGTTGACCCAGTTCCTCTGATAGCTGGTCATGTGTTTCAAGCAACATGGCATAGTCTTCCAATATGATCTTGATATTGTCAGGGGTCACTGCTTGAAACTTGGATGGACTGATGGGTGCCCCAGGTTTGCTTTCGATAGCTGCTTCTAGGTTTTCCTGATTTTGTAATTGCAGGTGTCGATTCTCTTCATGAGCGGAAGCAAGATGTCACTTGAGTAGGGCCATATTTTGTTGAAGCTTTGAATTGCGTTCCAGTTGTGTCCGTAGATGACCTTCTACCACTTGTATTGCTTCCTGATCTGTGTTCTGTAGCTGTACCTCCAATATGCTATGAGCCTCTTGGAGAGTTTGGAATTGTGTGTGGAGGCGAGCATTTTCCTCTTCTAATGCAGCAAGGCGGTGTTGTAGTGTTTCCGAGTGCTCTTGCAGGCGGTCCTTCTGTTGCTGGAGCTGATTGTAATCTGTCCTTAAGTTTGATATACAAGCTAGCATGGTGTCCAATGCATTGCCTATCGATGAGGGGGGGGGTGTTTACAATGGAAGATGCATGGGAAGGGAATTGGGGAAGGGGAAGAGTGAATGAGGTGTCTATTGAAGACGTATGTGTGGGTGAAATTGGTGGAGGGGGAATGGGAGGAGGTGGAAGCGTGGGGGGAGGGGGAGGTGCCGTGGGTGGTGAGATGTCCATACTCTCATGAGTGGGTGTGAGTGTGGGGTCTACCATATACATTGGAATGGTAGGTGGTGCGTGTGTGAAAGTGGTGAATAAATGAGAAGTGGGGTTGGGGGCTGAAAATAAAGGGAAAGGATGAGAGCTGGGTTGAAAAGTTCTAGCAAGGAAGTTATGGAGGGATTGGAGAAGTGGAGAGATGGAGGTTGGGGGTTGAGGTTGTAGAGTTGAGGAGGGCATGAAGGGTGGTGTGGTAGTAGGGAAACCCATGAATATGGATCGGGGGTCAGGATGACCTATGGCTGAGGGCATTGGGGATGGTTGTCCTAGGGCAGGCTCTAAGAGCGATTCGGTGGATTGTGTAGTGATGGGGGTTGCTTCATATATTGGGTTATCAGAGGTGGAGAATAGGGTTGAACTAGAGATGGGAGTACGAAAGATGAAGGTGTGTTCGGTGGGTTGAGTGGTCGAGGTGATTTCCACGGTTTCTGTTCTAGGAGGCGATGGTGGGGGTGTGGGTGGTAGTGGTTCGGTGGATTCCTCATGGGTGACTGGGTGCTCTTGGCTAGCAGTTTCTGTTGCTTGGGAGGTTGTCTCGATGGGTTCAGATGTACTAATTGGCCCTTCTGCCGTTGTAATGGGGATCTGGATATTCTTACCTGACCGTGGTCGTGTCTGGAATCTTCGTGGATCATATTGAACTGGAGACCTCCTAATGGCGGTCCGCACTACTTCTACTACCCCATATGTTTCTGCCATCAATAAGAGACCTTCACTATATTCTGAGTCAACTCTTGCTTCTTCCAACAGCTGAGTCATGAGTACTCTACTGCTCTGTTCGGTGAGCAGTTGTTGCGATCGCACTCGTTCCATGATTTGATACAGCCTTCGGAGTTCTGCTGTATAGGCAGGGCTTCAGTGGTCTCCTCTTCATATGCTCCTTCTTCTTCTAGGTGCCCTTGTTGTTGACCTTGCTGAGCGTCACTCCAATGTACATGGCGGCCGTCTGTAGATTTCCTTCTTCTTTGTGAAGATGTGCCTTGTTCTTCTGCATCTGAATAAAACTCTACATCAGAGAGTTGTGTACTTTGTAAGAATGCTTCGAAGTCCTGGGGATCCATTCCTTCAACATCTCCAGTTGTAGCAAATTCAAATTCAGCTGGAGCGGGAGGAGCTGAAGGGTTAGCTTGTGTCGTAGTTTCAGATCCGGACCTGGGTATCCTAATGGTAAAGGGAGGTACAATGGCCTCCCTTCGTGGCGATACTTCAGGAGTAGTCAGAACTTCCCTTGTCTGGACACAAGGGATGGCACCCCTCATGCGCTTGGATTGATGTGTGGACGTCTTGAGCTTCTTGAACATTTGTAATTGTGCCCAAGTTAAGGCACGTTCAATGGGAACATCGTATGCTAGGCACCGGTAAATAATGCGTGTGATTGCACAGCAACCGTTCACCACTAATTTCCTAGAAGACCTTTTATTTGCTTCATACAATTGATCTATAATCCATACAGGCAGCTTAATTGGTAACGCACCTGTCTCCGCTAAGTAGAGAGCGAACGAGATTCTTTTGTGTGGTTGTGTGAAGCGGTCTTGGCCGGGGAAAGCAAAATGTTGCATGCACATACGGAGAGGGATGGACACGTTTGGTGTGAGTGCTGCCATGTCTTTAAGCTTCAGTAGTTTCCTATCTTTCATGTTAGTAGGAACGAGAGCATCCTTCTCAGAAGGTACATGTGTGCCATGCATATTCAAAGCAGAGCTCACCAACTCCAAGGTAAGTTCAAACCTCTTTAACTCGTTGTTGCCCAGCAAGGAAGGAAGAACAAATGATCCTGGTTTGTCCTTTTCTTCATTAGCTTGTAATGTGGAGACCAAATAATAGCATCGGAGGAGATCCGGTTTAGGTAGTGGTGCTTCAAAGTATTCTGCTAGCCCTGCACGTTGCCATATGGTCTGGAGATCCTCTGTATTCTGTAGAGTCTCAAACTCCTTGGAGAAAATTTGGAATCGAACCCATGATCTGTCATACTCGCACTTAGACTCCCATATATATTTGGCCTCTCCTAATGGACCTGGCATGCCATTGAACCAATGAGAATTGGCATGGACTCTTTCGGTGATCCCTGTGGGTGGATCCGGTACCGGAATCTGCTGAAGGTGTTGCAGCTCCACATGTCGTTCAGTTGGTGGCACATCCACAGGTAGACTATCCACATCGATTCCTGCAGTAAGTATTCCTACTTGTGAGCTCGGACCTGTCGCTTCTGCCATGTTACTTCTTGCCTCCTGATTCTGTGAGAAATATAGAAACATGTGTTAACATTGTAAAGGACAAGTTAGAACCGTTTTTGTCCCCATTACAACATTAACATGAGGTTCGGGAGAGATTAGTAGGTGAATAAGTGCTCGGTGCTTGTGGGTGTAGTTAGGAATTGGGTGGACCTAAGAACTAAGTGGAATGATGTAGTGTGAGAGTGACGTAGTTAGTAGGTGGACATGGATTTACAACTGGGGTCCGAGGGTTTATTACAAGTTTTAGGTTGCCAAATGCAGTGGATGGGCTTTGTTCTTGATTTTGTAGAGACACTGAAGAGTTTGATAGGGGTCTCTACTTGAAGATGAGGCTTTTTAGGGACCCATTTACAAGTGATTCTACTAGTGCTCATGGAAGAATATGTGTCCGTGCGTGATGTGTAAGACTGGGCCTCAGATGTTCGAGTGAGTGAAACATGTTGTAACGGTTGTGGCCTTGGTGTAGCTATTTGAGCCCGCAAGCAAGCCTTAGGCACCCAGATTTGTCGTGATTGTGGGCTGGCCTTCATTGACTTCTTGGGTACCCAAATAGACTTCACATTCGCAAAAGGGTTAATGAAGGACTTCTTATTAGTGTCGTGTTGTTGACTACTAATAAGAGGTAGCGGCCGCGGGGTCGGCCTGGTCTGTACAGGGTATTCGCCTTTTCGCCTCCATACTTGTTTCCATGGCCGAAACAATCTGCTTTGCTCCTTTTTTTGGCCTCCAGTATAGGTAGTGTTTTGCTTCTTCTGTATTTGATTTGCCGTTGGTTGTTGCAACCTTCGGGTCTTTGGAAAAGAAGGGAGTTCCGTCCTCTCCCTGGCTCCGTTGTTGAGACAAGCCTCTTTCTGCATCATACAGTTTTGGACAAAAATAGCATTGTCAACTTCATGTGCGCCCCTGGAAGGACCAAGAGTTTGTGCCTTGCCTAGTTCCTTGAGTGCCTCATTTTCCAATTCAACTGTAATTCGGCTATGATCTACCCATACCTGAAGAAGTCCACTTCTTAGGTTGAGGTTGACTGCATGATCATAGATCCAGTCCTGACCCAAGACAAGAGGCTCCATGAGGTCCTCATTTTGACATACTAGTACTTTGACTGTCATCACTTTGTCTTGAATGGAGATGGGAAGATCCACCTCGCCCATGCAAGGGGTTTCCACACCTCCCAATCCTATGAGATATGCTTCTATAGGATTGATAGTTAATTTCAATTCTTGACAGTAAGACAATTTGACAGCACTAGTGGATGCACCTGAGTCAATCAAAGCTCTTACAGTCTTTGCACCCTTTCCTTGTCCTACTTCTAGGGTTACAAAAGGTCGTCGATCGATTATTCTATGGGAACGTCCACCTGAAGTCTCGCACATGGCCATAGGATAGCCTACAGATTCTTGAGTGTCAAGCATAGGCGGGTCTCTGCCTTGTCCCCTCAATTTCATTCGTCGGATGCGTTCTAAAGCTTCTGCCTGTGCTTCTTCTCTAATTCGTTTCTCTTCTTCTTTACGTTTCTTGGCAGTATTGAGTCGATTTAGCATCTCTTCAGTGAAGGGTTCTTGATATAACTTGACTCTGCATCCTCTGATGTAACTTGGTAGAATATCACCCTCTAGAGTGGCTAGTTGAACTGCGCCGCTTGTGGAGATTCTATTGATAATCATTGGCCCGTAACCTCTCTTCTCTAACTTCCGTGCACGTTGCTTCAAGGTGTAGACTAGGACTAGGTCTCCTGCTTTCAAGCCCTTATCCTTGACATGTGCATCGAAATATGCCTTTTGCCTTTTCTTGGCTGCATAAATTCCTGCTGCAGCCCTCAATCGTGTTTCACCTAATCGTTCAAGATCGAAGACTCTAGAGGACAACTCGTGGCCTGTCCAGTCATGCTCTTGTGCTACTTTCAACGTAGGTATCAAAAAGTCTAGTGGTAGCACTGCATTTTGGCCGAACACCATCTGAAAGGGCGTGGCTTGGAGTACCGTTTTATAGGCTACTCGGTATGCCCAAACAGCATGGTGTAGCTGTTTGTCCCAATCAAAGCGTTTATTGTTCACTAGTTTAGTCAGCACATTGCATAAGATCTTATTAGTGCTCTCCGCCTGGCCATTAGCTTGTGGGTGATAGGGGGCAGACTTCTTGTGTATCACTAAGAACTCTTGAAGAAGATTTTCAATGACTTCATTCAGGAAGTGAGTCCCTCTATCACTCACCAACTCTATTGGCAATCCGTACCTCGTGAATACATTTTCAAATAAGAACTTTGCTGTTGTTTGAGCATCATTTTTTGTAGTAGCTTTCACTTCTACCCACTTGGTTAGATAGTATGTGGCAACAATGATGTATTCTGCATGTGAACCCTTAGCTGGGGGATTAATAGGACCTACAAAGTCTATTCCCCACTTAGAAAATGCACGTCCACCCATCATAGGTTTCAGTGGCATCTCATCTTTGCGTATAGGATACTGAGTTCTCTGACAAACATCACACCGTTTCACATAGGTATGTGCATCCATGTGAAGGGTTGGCCACCAAAAGCCCGCAAATAGTATCGCCTTGATTACCCGTTCTGGTCCAAAGTGTCCCCCTGCTACACCTTGGTGAGCAGTATCCAAGATTTTGAGATATTCACTCTCATGGACACATAGTCTCAGGTAACCATCTTTACCACGCTTGTATAGATTATCACCAATGAGTGAATAATCCTGGGCTTCTTGTTCTAAACTCCTTTTCCTAGCGAGAGTCATGTCTGAAGGGAATGTTTTCGTCCTTAAGAAGGACACTAGTGGTTCACTCCAATCTGGCACTATGGACACTTGATAAAGAGTGGCATGTTCCACAGGTGGTTTAGTGCAGCAGATTGGGCATTCCTTGCACAACTTTTGGACATCAGCTTCCATCGTCGGCCAATGCACTCCGAGTCTCCTTAGTGTCTGTAGGGTTCGTTGCCTTGAGTAGTGTTGCTCTAATGCACCTACGTGTGCTAATTTCAACCATTTAGCGTACTCGTCCTCTTCTACACAACACGCCAAGATCCCTTGATCCGTGTGCTTGTACATACTTCCTGCCATGATGTGATACTTTTGGGCTTTTACTACCTCTCTATCTTGAGTGTTTATTATTGGGTGGTTAGGCCCGTATGTCAATACTGGCACTAATGGCTTAGCCCACTGAGGTATTACCTCCAAATTAAACAAGTAAGCATCAAGAAGATCATCCAATAATCCTTGTGGGGCCTCTCCTGATGTGAGCCTAGAGAGATGATCTGCTCTCAAGTGAGTCTTCCCTTTCCTTATCACTACCTCAAAGTCATATTCCATTAGTAAGAGAAACCATCTTACCAATCTACCTGTGTTGCATGGCTTGTTTACCAAGTATAGTAGAGCTTGATGATCAGTAAAAAATTTAAACTTATTTGCAAGCAAATAATGTCTAAACTGCATTCAACTGTCTACTCGCATAGGCAATGGGAAGATCCATATTACCCTCACTGGTAGGTTGCGCTAGTACACACCCAATAGCATAATTGGATGCATCAACATGAACATGGAAAGGCTTATTCAACTTTTTAACCGCATACACCATGCCCAACCCCTCTCGTTCGGTAGTGGTATAGTTTCGCTCAGCTGCATTCAACTGTCTACTCGCATAGGCAATGGGAAGATCCATATTACCCTCACTGGTAGGTTGCGCTAGTACACACCCAATAGCATAATTGGATGCATCAACATGAACATGGAAAGGCTTATTCCAATCTGGTGTGGTCAAGATTGGTGCTGAACATAATCGCCGTTTAAGCTCGTTGAAGGAATGCTCACATTCATCAGTCCACTCGAAGTTAGTCAACAGTCCATACAGAGGCTTTGCTATGATGGCATACATGTGTATGAAACGTCGATAATAACCACAATGCCCCATGAAAGCTTGTACTTCCTTGACATTCTTTGGCCTAGGTAATTCGGCTATAGCTCTTACTTTCTCTTCATCCGTAGATATGCCATTCTTTGACACTATGTGTCCTAGAATTTTGCCTTGCCTGACCATGAAAACACACTTTTCTGGGTTCAGGCAAACCTGATATTCTCTATATTTGTCAAAGATTTGCCTGAGTTCAGGTATATGTGTTTGTCTAATGTTGGAATGAGCACATAGATCATCAACATAGACTTCCAAATTCTTTCTCAGGAACTCTTTAAACACATGGCACATCAATCTCTGGAAGGTTGAGGGAGCATTGGTAAGCCCGAATGGCATTACCCTAAAAGCGAATATGCCCCACTCTGTGGCAAAAGCCGTCTTATGCTGATCTTCTGGTGCAATGGCTACTTGATTGTAGCCAGAGAACCCATCTAAGAAGCTGTACACTTCCTTGCCGGCTACCCTTTCTAATAAATGCTCGGTGATAGGAAGCGGATAACTATCCCTGATAGTGGCTGCGTTAACCTTCTTCAAGTTAATGCATACACGCAGCTTTCCATTTTTCTTGGGCACCACAACAATGGGGGATACCCATTCAGTATGCTCAATTTCATAGATAAATCCAGCTTCTACCAGTCTATCTATCTCCTCTTTGATCTTAGCAGCATAGTTATCATTATATGTGTATGGCTTTTGCTTAGATGGTTTAGCATCTGAGGTCATGGGGATAGTGTGTGAGCATATGTCTGGATCAACACCCTTCAAATCCTTGTAACTCCAAGCGAATACATCTCTGTATTCTCTTAGCAAGGCTATTAGCTCTTGTTCTTCCTCTTCTGTCAGGTCATGGCCTATATACGTGCATCTCTCTTCTCCTTCTTCCACGGCTACTACTATTTTCTTGGTGGTCTCTTTGTTATCATAGGCCTCCCCTGATTGCGCCTCTCGTTTAGGCATTCTGACCATGACTCTCCTGTCATCTATCTCATACTTCTTAAAATTTTTCGGGACCTCAAACAAAGATTCTTCCTCTTCTGGTGTGACTTCTTTCTTCTTCCTTTTCTTTCCTTCTTCCTTAGGGTTTACATGTGTGGCTAGCCTTACATCGTTTGTAAGCTCTCCGTGCCTCTGGGGTTGAAACTCCACTTCATAGAAGTATTCTTCATCTGATGCAAAAGGTGGGTCCATAATAACTGACTCTAGATCGGAGTCACTCGCATCCTCAAATGCATCAGGGCTAGGTTCGCACTCTTCTAGAACTGCCTCTCCCATGATGGGCTCTATGGAGAAGACTGAAATGTCATAGCCATCCTCATCACAATGGGGTGTCCATTGTTCTTCATTGATGGCTACATCCATTGTTGCTAGGATTTCTGCCTAGCCGTGGGGTTCAAATTCTTCGTCAGGAAAAACTACAGGTGCATAGGCTGGGTCTTGAATTGATCTATGTGTTTCTTTTGCACCTATCTCTCTGGCTTTTTCTCTCTTCTCTTCTTCGACTGCTACTTTGCACATCCATAAGTGGGTGTCTTCATGCATCCATGAGGATCCTGATCCTAGGGAATGCACCGATTCCGTATCATCTTTGGCTCTATGGATGGGGTTCCATTGGATGGGAGGGACATCTCTATGAGAGTAATCCTTGAGATTGACTTTGGTTGTAACACCTAAGTGCTGCAAATACAAGGAATTGGTTCCCCAATCCTGTACCACTTGCAACTGCCGCATAAATGGTCTTCCCAAAATCATCTCATAGGCTTGATTTTTGCTAAAGTCACAGATAGCAAATGTGTGCTCAAACTCTACACCACAAGTAGTGAGAGTTATCCCCTCTAGTAGTCCTAAGGGTCTTTCTATGTGTCTGTCAGCCATCTGCAATTTCATTCTCGTTGGCCTGAGAGCTGGTTTGCCCCATAGTTTCCATAAGGAAGTGGTAACAATTGCAACTCCTGCACCTGAGTCCAAAATGGCCTTGGTTGTGTAGCCCTGATGAGTGATGAGGAGATAGGTGTTTCCTTCTTCGCCCTCGCTCATGTCTCCTATTTTGTCCAAGGGTATTTCTGGCACTGTTCTTTGAGATCCTACCGGGGAATGTGGTTTTGCTACTTCGGGCACTTGATTGGCTACATGTTTCCACACTTCTGGTCTAACCTTGAGCAGCTCTTCCAAAGTGAGATTGCATTGCACTTTGGTGTTCTTCACTACCTCCGTGTTCCTAGGTATGACTGAATCTTCGTTTCTTACCATGACTGTAGGTGCTCTCATACAAGTGGACTTTGCTTCCCATGGGCCTGTGAAATGGGGTAGTTCGTGTAAAGAATTAAACTCGAAGTCTAATCTTTCTTGAGATTGGGCACTCTCCTGCTCTCCATAAATGGAAGGAAGGTCTTGTGGGAATTGATCGTGTGTGTCATCCACAAGTTCAATGGGAGGAGGAACTTCACTCTCTTTAGCCCATTTCTCTTCTTGAATCTCTCGCAAGAATTCTGGTGTGTATTGATTCATAGAAGAAGAGGTGTCTGGTTCGGTGGAGTTAGGCACATAAGCTTCCTTGGGAGGAATGCTTATTCTATCACTTGCCCTTTCCTTGGCTTGGGTGGTGGCTCCGTTTCCGGACTTTGCAAGTAACCCCTCCAATCTATCCAATAGACCATCAAAGTGCAATGGTGTTCTGATGGGGTTAGAGCCATTGAACAAACGACTGGCTTCAAACATGGCTTGCGCCAATTCGACCATTTTAGAACAAAGCTTTGTTCGCTCTATCTCCAGATCGGCTCTAGGGTAACATTTCTCATGATCTGTTACATTGGGCCCTTCTTGGATTCTGGCCTGATATGCTTTAAGCATCATGTCTAGATCTTCAGGAGTGGGATCGGCTAAGACTGATCCTACTCGGGGTGGTGGGTGGGTTACGTGTGGTGGATTGGTGGGTGGAGGAATGGAGGGTGAAGGGGACGGTAGTGGCGGGGATGTGTGAGAGTGCGTTTGAGATGTGATTTCTATGATTTTGGCTTTGGTTTCTCGTAGGCTTTCCTCAAGTTCGCTCATCTTTCGTGCCCATTGCCTTTTCATACGTTCACGGCTATCTCTCCAAGCTCTTGTCCTCTTCTTATTCTGGCTCTCAGTCTCACAAACTTCCGCATTCTTTTCCTGACCTAAGTCTTGGTTTTGCTTAAGTGTCTAGGCTCTTGTGATGACTTGTACTAGGGCAGTGGAAGTCACACTTCCTGCGGAGTCTACCACCAAGCCAATCACATTGATAGGAGTGATTTTTGGCATATTATTAGGATTCTTTGGGCAGTCTCGTAAGAGATCTCTTTCCCACACTCCTGGCAATAGCCATGGATTGTCACTAACTGGGGTTGTGTCGGTGGAGGCAAGGGACAATCACGAATGAGATGATCTCCCTGACATCTATAGCATGGACCTCTAGGAAATGGAGGTCTTACCTGCCTAGGTTGAGGTCTAGGGTTGGGGTTCGCGTACATGACATTTGCACACTCTGTCTCCCAATTAGGTTCACTCGGTTCCTCACTGTAGTAAGACTCACCATGTTCAGGAGACTGCATGTAGTAAGCCTGGGGACTATCAACATGTGTAGAATCAAAGCTATGGTCACTCGGATCATTTTCTGAGATTAATGGTGTTACTGGGACTATCGCTCTATTCAGGTTTTCTTCTGCAGCAGCATACTTGACCGGAATCACATTAATAGGAGCAGGTGGTTGTTGTGCTAGCACTGGCTGTGGTCTCAGTTGGGCCTGATATGGCGGTTGGTAATTTTGCTGAGGCCTAGTATATGGTTGTGGTGGGTATTGACTCTGGTATCTGCCTTGTTGAGGGTATGGCTGAGGGTAGGTTTGCCTGACCGCTTGCTTATTGTATGGGCAGTCTTGTGCTGTGTGATTTGTGTATCTTCGTTCTATGGTGCAGTACTGGCTACTAGGGTTTACTTGGGGTTGAGCCATAATGGGACATACATTTGCCATATGGTCGCCCCCACAAGTATAGCATCTTTTCACAGGGGCAAACCTTGGGATTTGTTTGCTAGTGACACCTAATTTTTGAGCTACTTTCTCTGCAAGTTCCTCAATTGATGTGGATTGCGTGGACGAGAAGCTAGAGGCACTATCTGAATCTTTGTATATCTTGGAAAGCTCTAACTCCTCCCCTAGGTTGTCCTCAATGTCAATGCACATGCGTACACACTCTTCTATGGTCCTAGGGTCTTTCAAGTACACATAAGATCTCAATTTGGTACTTAGCAATCCATCCAGGAATAAAGCCACTTGCTTAGCGGGCGTGGGTAACTCAGGACGAGGACATCGCTCAAGTTATTGCCTAAATCTTCTTCCTGCAAGTCTTACAGTCTCTTGAGGGGTCTGCTTGAAGCTGTATATCAATGAGGAAGTATTATGCCTTATGCCACTTTTAGAGAATTCGATAATGAATGCCTCTAAAAGTTGATCTATGCTCCTGAACTGCCTCTCGTTTAGTGGCTGAAACCATGTCAGGGCAGTGTTCCTAAGGGTCAAACCAAATGCATTGTATTGCGTGAACAGGTCTTCAACTTGTTCAGCCCTCAAGACTTGCTTAAACTCAGCTACATGATCGTAGGGGTCTCCAGTGCCATCGAAGCAGTTTTTCATGGACTTAACTAGCTGGGTCGGTCTCAAGGTCCTCGTGTGCTCTCTCGGTCTCGGCAAAGGGAAATCATCGGCATTTCTTCGGTTCCCTGGGGCTCTATGTCCCTCAGGTTCCCCTCTATTCGTTTTCGTTCTCATTCTTTCTCTTCCCCAAGAGTTGGCAAAGCTTACCTCAGGTCTCTCTCGACTCCTTTCTCTTTGAGTCCCATGAGCTTGAGATGTTCCCGCTCCTTGGCGACCAAAGGACACATTCGATCTTGGTTGGGGGAAAATACATTCTCCTTTCCAAGTGTAGGCATGCCTATCATTTTCTGTAACCCCAAAGATCCTCTCTGAAAAGTGATCTAAGTAGGTCACTCTTCCTAGAATATCAGGATCTTTGAACTCATATATCATGATGGGTCCTACCTCACTCGGCTGACTAGGTCTATACGTCCAAAAGGCTTCATCCGTCTTTCGGTTCAAGAGGAGATCTATGCTCTTATTATCTTGGGGAATCCACTCTGGTGTGATAATCCTCGTGAGAACAGATTTGCCTCGGGGGGTTCTAGGTTCTTCGCCCATGTTTCCTTGCTCTAGGTCACCTAAGTCCGTTTCCGGGACCACATTCCCAAATTCATCTGTCCTATCGGGATGACTGGTGACTACATATATTGTCCCTTCCTTGTCCAAGTATGCTCCATTTTCAAACTTGACAGCTGGGCGCTCTAGTCCAATGGATTGGTCAGGGTTTTTAATTTGGACCACAGATCTTCCTAGGCCGTCCTCATAGATGCTAGCACCTAATCGGTTGGTCCTAAGGTACTCGAGTTGCATCTTGTAAGGGCCTTCCACCCTATGTAAATATGGCACCCCAGAGCTTCCTGTTGGTCTCTCCATACCGTGGGACATCTCAGACTCACTAGTCTCAGAACTAGGGTAATACGAATGATGGCTCAACTGCTGGGCCCAAGACCTAGCAGTATGATTGACACTAGCCTCTGAAGATCTAAGACTTTGTCTGTCTCTCCCTAGGTGTCTACCTGACCTAAGGTTCATATGCCCTTTGTACGTTGCTGATTCTTTGGTACCAAACACTTGTTCCTTTTAAGTTCCTTTGGATGTGTTTTCTTGTTTTTAATTAAGCGTCGTCAGGAGCACTTTAGTGTGTCGTACTTGATGTTCTGTGTCCGCTTAGTTCAAGTTCTTTTCCTTTAAGTTATCCCTTGACTGCAATTTAGCCTATCCTTGCACTTGAGAAATTAAAGACTCTTCAACTTGGGTGTTCCTATCGTACCCCTAGTCAATCAGGACAACTACTTGCACTTAGCCTATGCTAAGAATGGACTGAGGGGGTTAAGAGATGTTCCAACCTCAAGTCGCTCCTTCTGGTGATGCTTGTCTACCCAGGAAGCACGTTCCCAAGCTTGTTTGCTTTGGCACTTACTTTGCTTTCTCCAAAAGTTCTCGATGATCCCCTTAATTTTTGCCGAAAATGTCTATCTATCGTGATAGACGGTGTCTGTCGCGGAATTTGGTCTGTCGCGATAGACGGTGTCTGTCGCGATAGAGTGGTCTGTCGCGATAGACGGTGTTTGTCGCGATAGAGTGGTCTGTCGCGATAGACGGTGTCTGTCGTGATAGAGTGGTCTGTCGCGATAGACGGTGTCTGTCGCGGAATTTGGTCTGTCGAGATAGACGGTGTCTGTCGCGATAGACGGGTCTGTCGCGATAGACGATGTCTGTCGCGATAGACGATGTCTGTCGCGATAGACGATGTCTGTCGCGATAGACGATGTCTGTCGCGATAGACGATGTCTGTCGCGATAGACTGAGTCTGTCGTGGAATTTGGTCTGTCGCGATAGACTGTGTCTGTCGCGATAGACTGAGTCTGTCGTGGAATTTGGTCTATCGCGATAGGCTGAGTCTGTCATGGAATTTGGTCTGTCGCGATAGACGGGGTCTGTCGTGGAATTTGGTCTATCGCGATAGACGGGGTCTGTCGTGGAATTTGGTATGTCGCGATAGACGGGTCTATCGCGATAGACGGGTCTATCGCGATAGACGGTGTCTATCGCGATAGACGGGGTCTGTCGTGGAATTTGGTCTATCGCGATAGACGGGGTCTGTCGTGGAATTTGGTATGTCGCGATAGACGGGTCTATCGCGATAGATGGTGTCTGTCGCGATAGACGGTGTCTGTCGCGATAGAGTGGTCTGTCGCGATAGACTGAGTCTGTCGTGGAATTTGGTCTGTCGCGATAGACGAGGTCTGTCGCGATAGACGGGTCTGTCGCGATAGACAGTGTCTGTCGCGATAGACTGAAAAAATGCAAATTTTTAAGAAACTTCTAGTGATTTGGAGTGCTCTAATGGTGTAGGTTACCGTGCCAAACACACATTCACAAAATATCAACTTTTTCTGTCTGTCGCGACAGACAGAAGTCGTCGTCCCGGGACCTGTGCAGAGTCTGTCGTACCTGCGCAAACTGCTGGAGAAGGTGGTACAGCTAGTTCCTGCAGCAAGAGCTCAAAAAACACACAAAAACAGATAGCACGCAAGCTCTCTCTCGCTCTCTCTCACAAATGAAATGAGGAAAATGAGGTGGGGAGTGGATTATGACCAAAAAACTGACATTTTTGTGGAGATGGAGATGGAGGTGGGAGATGGTGAGGATGATGATGGTGATGATGGTGATGCAAAAAATAAGAAAAAATGAAGAAACATAAGGAAAAGAAAGGATATTACCTATAACTTCAATGTCTCAACTCGACGTCTTACCATCACATGCTCGTCCTCGAAGCTCTCTCCCCGGCAACGACGCCAAATTTGGTGTCACTCTAGCACAATGGTGAGTACCAACGTGAGAAGATTCACCTCATAATTGTCAATCCGTGGAGACGTGAGGACTAGTATGACGACTATGAGCAGGTGAAGGCACAAGTGTGTGAGTGAGAAGCACACAAGCATGCACACACATACACACACACGCGCACACAAGGCAAGAACAAGGAGAGGAACAATGGAGTTCTTTGCATTAGTCAAAAAGTCTCTTACATAAGCTCAATTCACAAACAATCTAACCCCAAAAATGAGCTCTCTAGCTCTTTTTATAGTTTTCTCACTAGCTTTGGCCTTGTCCAGACCTCGTGTCCGGCCTAGTTAAAAATTAGGTTCTAGAGCCTATTTGAGGGCTCAAACGAAGTCTAAAAATTATGAAAATTGATATGTAGCTAATTCTAATACTCCTCAAGCTCGAGGACTCCTCGTCTTGAACAAAATGGAGTCTATTCTACCAAAAATGGAATTTACAATGTGTGTATAGTGATTAAAATCACTTGAGTTGTGAATGGTCTTTGGAAAAAATGATTAGGCCTTGTTGCCGTATTGTGCATGACTGCTCCGTTGTGCTAGTATGCTCTTCATCTGACTTGTATGCCAACACAACCCAAGGACCTAGTATGTACTAGCACATTGAGTAGAAGTACACCAACCATAATACCGAGAATTGTCCCTTTAATAGACAACCAAGACCTTCTCCACCACCTCAGTATAGACCCTATAGATATCCTCCTAGGGATCAAGATAGAGAGGCCCCAAGATATAATCCATACTCAGGACCACCAGTAGCACCAAGAATATATGAATATGGCAGATATGGTCAACCACAACCAGTGCTAGGAAAACAACCACCACACCCACATAATGTAGTATCAGTGAAGTATACTCAACTAGAAGAAATCCAGGAAGAGCCATAGTGCCAGCCACAACTTTGACCAACACAAAAAACGTAAGCCAAGGATTCAATCAGATGCATGATGAATACTATTCCTATGATAGAAGTCTTACTAAATATGATTAGGCCCATGAGCAACATTACTATGGATATGAGGGATATGATACGTTGTATGGACCAAAATATGCTAATCTTATGTAGACCACACCTAGGTTCCCAATTCCTGTTAGACCCCCATCGAGATCGCATATAGCCAGAGGACCATGCTATAGATGTGCAGGAGGTCATTTCATTAGGGAATGCACTTTACCATATAACCCACCCCCCATGTGTGGGAAGGCTATTGTAATGAATGTGGCAAGGAGCATTTGTTTAGAGATTGCCCTAAAAACCCTAATATGGTCTCCGCTACTACACAAATCAATGTGATCAAAGTGATTGAATCATCAAGTACCCCCTTTCGAAGAGCTAGACACCATTGGGAATTAGTTTGCATTGGAAACAGAGGAGATGTATGAAGAAATTTCAATGTTGGATCAAAACAAAGTGGAAGTAAACATTATATCAACACTTCCCAACTACATGGGGGAGTATGAGAAGAAGTCGGAATTGTTTCATCCCCTACCATCAGAGGCAAAGAAGGAAGATCACAATATGAGACCTCTCACAATTTATCTAAACTCAAGGAAACAAAAGTACAATTCTTTAACTATAGAAGAGCTGCTATGGAGTAAGCCTTAGTTGTGGAAACACTTGGCTGAACAATTAAAGATAGAAGTGGAAGAACAAATCAAGGAGAAGAAAGAAGGAGAGGCCCCACTCACAATTCAAATTCCAATAGACAAAGTGAGAGAGTTTGTTGAAAATCAAGTCTCAATCATGTAAAAGGGCTCAACCACTGAGTTTTGCAAGTGGAACAATGAAAAAGGAGGAACCGAATTCATGGCATAAAGTTACAAGCTCCACCAAACTCAATCAAATTCAAATCTCATCAAATCAGCCACCAAAAAGTGCACCTACACTAATTGCTGGATGGTTAGCTAGATTGTAGGAAAAGTAAAACTCTATATAAGCATCATCCCACCTTTGTTTCTTGAGTTTTATGCATTCCACGATTTTCCCACTTAGTTTAGTGGTCTTAAACTCCAACAAGCAGCCCACTTGCTTGGTTACCTCATTTTTTCATGATTTTGCTCCTCTCTATCTAGAGGTGTAGTTAGGCTTTCCCAAATCTGGTTGTACCAGATTGCAGAGCATCGTTTGCTCTCTCATTGTGCTCATTTGTTGGAGTTAGACATTTGCGGAAGCACACAAACAACACAAGGAAGAAGAAGAAGCTTGGAGCTCAACACACAATACTGAATGTATTACTAGAGAATGTACAAAGATAAGTAGTCCATTAGGGGAATAGGCGTATATACAAGCCAGGGGGAAAAAACCTCCTAAAGAGGGAAAAAAGTGCCCCGACTGTTCACACACATCACTACCTAAATATATCAACAAATCCTCCCTGGGAGTAATGCGGTGAACAAGTAGCTCGCACTCATGTATAAGGAAGTGCCAAGCTATGTGGAAATCACTCCACAAAAGGAAGTAAGCCCAAAGCTTTGTGAAAAGCTTCAAACTTCTCCCTAGGCAGAGCCTTCGTGAAAAGGTCTACAATGTTCTCCTGCGTGGGCACATATGCCAAGCTGATCTCCCCAGCAGAGAACCTCTCCCTGATATAATGATAATGCACCTCAATGTGCTTAGTGTGAGCATGGAACACAGGGTTCCTCACAACTGCCAATGCGCTCTGACTGTCAGTGAAGATGGTGGTGGCAAAAGACCGACCAACACCCAAATCAGCCATAAGGCGTCTGAGCCACACACACTCAACAGTAGCTGTGAAAGCTGCCCTATACTCAGTCTCACAACTGGAAGTGGCCACAGTAGGCTGCTTCTGCTCAACCAAGATATACATGAGCTACCAAGCATGAAGCAAAAGCCACTAGTGGACACACGAGTGTCATAACAACCAACCCAATCAGAGTCAGAAAAAGCATGCAAATCTAGCGGTAGTGATCCCCCCTTGGGATAAAACAACCCAAGTAGCCGAGTACCACTCAAGTAGTGAAAGATGCGCTTAACTGCCTGCCAATGCTTGAATCCTGGGCAATGCATAAACCTTCTCATCTGTGAGACAGCAAATCGAATATCTGGCCGAGTAATGCATAATTAAATCAAGCATCCAACAACCTGCTGATAGAGAACAACATCAAATGCATCTCTAGCATCATGAAGACTCAATCGTAAACCTGTCTCCATAGGAGTGCCAATAGGCTTACAGTCTTCAAGGCCAAAACGCTGCAATAATGTGTCAATATATTTTGTTTGACACAAAGCCATTCCACCATCAACTTGCATAAACTGAATGCCCAAATAGTGATGCAAATGCCCCAAATCAGACATCTCAAGTGAGGCATGCAAATCAGCCTTAAAATCAGCAATATGCCTCTTATGAGGACCAGTGAGCAGCATGTCATCAACATAAACCACAATGATCAGAAGTAGATCATTAGTACGCTTAACATATAAGGTGCTTTCAGTTGGACTATTCTCAAAACCATGTGCAATTAGATAGGCATGTATCTTCTCATACCAAGCACGTGGTGCTTGCTTTAAACCATATAATGCCTTCTTTAACATGCACACCTGGTTTTCATGCCCTTTCTGCACAAAGCCACGGGGCTGAAAAACATACACTTCTTCATGCAAGTCACCATTCAAAAATGTTGTTTTAATGTCCAACTGATGTACATTCCAAAAATGCTCCGAACAGTAGTCATACGACATGTAGGTGCAAAGGTCTCATCAAAATCAATGCCTCTTTCCTACGCATAACCCTTTGCAACAAGCCTAGCCTTATACCTGTCAACTGTACCATCAGATTTATGCTTCAGCTTGTATACCCACTTAGTGCCAATGGCCTTCTTGCCAGGAGGCAAGTCACATAAAGACCAAGTACCATTCTTCATTATTGCATCATATTCAGATTGCATAGCAGTCATTCAATTTTCTGAATTTTGTGCTTCATCAAACAAAACAGGCTCATTCTCATCACAGGGACTAGATGCAGCCATAGCATAGCAATTTGGTGCAAAAGAGGCACTATGAGAGTGTGATCGAGTACGATATGACAGAGGTGCATCTAATTTATTGTCACGCAAAGTCTACACTAGCCATTTTGGCATAGTTGTTGCCTGCTCAATATCAGCTCTCTCATCAATAAGTGCATCATGTACATCCGCATCAGAAATGGAATTATCTGCATCATCACATGAAACCTGCAAAGGCTTAGAAGTTGCCTCATTGAGATCAGCACTAGACTGTCCACTTGTAAAAAGAGGCAGCAAAGTATCATACATGTCTTTGGAGTTAACAGATGTCTCCTTAGTACATGAAAGCAATGGCTGAATAGCATCTTCCACAAAAACAACATCACGGCTAACCAGAATGCATTTAGTTTATGGATGATACAGACGATAGCCTTTACTTTCAGAACTGTACCCAACAAAAATACATTTTACTACTTTATCATCCAATTTTATGCGATGTTGTTCAGGCACTAAGGCATATGCCAAACAACCAAAAACACAAAGATGAGAAATAGATGGCTTGCAGTCATGCCAAGCCTCATATAGAGTGATAGACTGCAGCGCTTTAGTGGGACACCTGTTTAGTACATATGCTGCACACATGACAGGCTCAAGCCAGAAACTATGTGGTAAAGCCCGACTCTTGACCATACACCTTGCCATCTCCATGAGTGACATGTTCTTTCGTTCAGCAACTCCATTCTGTTGAGGTGTATACGGCACTGTACACTGGTGTTTTATCCCACGTTCAGCCAGAAATGCATTAAAATCAGAAGACATATATTCCCCCCCTCGATCTGAATGGAGGGTGCCCATTTTACATGCTGATAGATTTTCAGCCAAAACCAAAAACTGTTTGAAGCACATGAACACTTCAGACTTTGGCTTCAATGGATATACCCATGCATGCCTGAAAAAATCATCGATGAAAGTCAAGAAATAAAGATAATTCCCAAAGAAGGTGTCTGCATAGGACCACAAACATCACTATGTACAAGATGCAATTTCTGAGTAGCCCAAACTGAACCATCTTTTGGAAAGGACGAATGCTACATTTTGCCCAAAATACAGCCTTCACAAACATGTTTTCTTGGTGCCTCAAGTTTGGGCAAAGAGGACACCATTTCAGATATCTCCAGGCATAACAAACTAGAAAAATTCAGATGACAAAGCATGCATGCCAAAGCTTTGCATCTGACATAGCCTGAGAATCATTTACTGCACATGCCCAATCATTTACAGATCTTTCATAGTCTATGAGCTTATACAGCCCACGACATAAAATGCCAGAAGCAATAATCACATCGCCATTTGACAGATCATGAACTGTACACCTGTCATCAACAAATTTCACAACCAAGCCAATCTTGGCTAATGCAGAAACTGATAACAGGTTCTTCTTGATCCTTGGCACAAATAAATCATCTGACAAAGTGAAAGAACTACCATCAGCAGTAGTCAAAGTGATCTTACCAACTCCCATAATAGGGTAAGAGGAGTTGTTGGCGCATGTAACAGTATTCCCTGTAGGGGCAGGCTCGAGTGAAGAGAAGAAACTGCGCTACGAGGTAATATGTTTGGTCGCCCCACTGTCAAAGTACCAAACATCTGAGTCTACTGCAGACATGCAGTGCTCATGAGAAGATGGGTCAAAACTGCAAACAACAGTAAACGCCCATTCTTCTTCCTGCTCAAGATTAGCAGATTCCGTTTTTGGTGTAGAGGCTTTTGCAACAACCATTCCAGCCTCTTTCTTCCTTGCCTCTTTTGCAGCCAGTTTTGGATAGTTCTTTATGATATGATCATTCCCTTTACAGTACTTACGAAACTATTTCTGCTTTTCTGATTTTTTTCTCATCTTTGTCTTGGTTCTTCAAATGTGCAACATTTGCAAATTTCTGCTTACTAGTAGAAGAGCTCCATTTTCCTTTGCCCTTATGACTAGCCAGGAAAGCTTGATCTACAACACGCATAATGGACCTATTCTGCCTAGACTGATCTTCGTGCAACAGAACGGAGACTAACTCCTCAAATGACAAGGCATTTGGATTGTCTTTCATCATTAACTGAAGAGTAGAAGCAAAACTCTGATATGAATCAGGAAGACCATTCAAAACGGTCTGCACAAGTGAACTATCTGGTATAACCTCATCAATAGAAATCAACTGTTCCTTCAAGTCTTTGATCTTTGTTATGAAACTCTCCATAGAATCACCTTCATTCATGTGCTCACTCTCCAACTGTTTTGGAGGTAAGCAACAGGAGCCTCATTCCTAGCTTGATACAATGTGGTAAGTGTATCCCAAGCATCCTTAGCTGTTCTGCAAGAGCGAATATGAGGATTAATGGCACCTTTGACAGACAAAGCTATCAATGCATGTGCCTCGGCATCTTTGCCATCCCAACAAATCTGCTCTACAGTAGGTGCTGCAGAAATTGCAGCACGAACAAGAATATGCAGAATACCATCATCTTTGACACCTTCTGCATCAGCTTCAGTACCTGCAGTTGTGTTGCGAACATTTGTTTTATGTAGGGTACAAGTTTCAAATTATGTAAATACCTTTGCGAAGTCTCCAAATACTTCAAGAAGGCTCATATTATTCATAAAATATAGCCAAAATACCACGTGAGTTCTAGAACACGGTGAGTCAAATTAGTGAGTCATAAGGGAGCTGCAGTGGTGTCTTAGTGGAAGGTCGATGTGGCTAGTTCTCAAAGTCCATCAATACTTTGCTTATTTGAGCACTTGAGTCATGGAATACCTCCACCCAAGTGTCTACCACGAATTTAGATGTATTAGGAAGGTTTTAGATTAGTTCCCCATGCTATAAAAAGAGGAGAAAAGTCGTGATCTTGTGGGAAGTCCAAGAGAGTCATATATGTATCTCTACACTGCTGTAGTTTTGTATGCAGAGATTGAAGAGCTTGTATCTCCTTCATTATATATCCAAATTACATGTTTGATAGCTCATTTGAAAGCTCCTACTGTCTACTTTCATACTATCAATTTTCATAATCATTGGATTTTTGAGCTGAGAGCAGTACTCTCTGCAAGTAGTGTGTGTTCTCGGGTTTCACCCCTGCTGAAGGTCTCCATTAAACCTCAAACTTGCAGAGGTCATATTCCTTTTGTATTTATCCAAATTGAGTGTTCTTTGGCTCATTGGAAAGCTCTTGGTCTCTAGTATATGTGGTTATGCATCGAATAGCAGAGTTTGATCTATGGCACAAAAGGATTGGACACATGAATGTACACTGGTTAAAGGAGCTATCAAAGAAGAGGATTGTTGAAGGATTACCTGATCTTACTAAGCAACATATGGTGCATCTTTGTGAAGCATGTCAAATGGGTAAGCAGAGTAGACAACCTTTCAAGCATTGAAGCTATGTAAGCGGATTGCTAGACCTTATACACACGGACGTATGGGGTCCTCCTAAAGAGGCATCCTTGGCTTGTAATAAGTACTATGTATCATTCATTGATGATCATAGTAGAATGACATTTGTGTATTTCATTACACATAAGAGTGAAGTCTTTGATCGTTTCAAAAATTTTAAATCATTTGTCGAGAATCAAACAGGAAGATATGTTAAGAAGCTAAGATCCGATGGAGGGGGAGAGTATTTCTCTCAAGCTTTTACTGATTTTTTGTATGATGAAGGTATCAAAAGAGAAGATACATGCAGGTATACTCCACAACAAAATTGAGTCGCAGAATGAAGAAACAAACTCATAGCAGAAGCATCTAGAAGCATGCTAAATGATATGTGTTTGCTTAATTCTTTTTGGGCTGAAGCTGTTAGCACAAGTGTGTACATTATGAACAAAGTACCTACTACTAGAGTTCATCATTTGACACCATATGAGGTATGGCATGGAAGGAAACCAAGTGTAAGTCATTTGAAAGTATTTGGTTGTGTATGTTATGTACATGTACCTAGTGAAGTGAGATCAAAACTTGATGTGAAATAAAAAAAGTGTATATTTATTGGTTATGCAGATGCTCAAAGAGGATATAGATGTTATAATCCTCATACCAATAAGGTGGTTGTTTAAAGAGATGTAAATTTTGATGAATCACTTTCATGGTATGTAGATAAGAAAAATTTGCAGGTCATAAATGGAGATGAAGAAGATACAGGTAAAGGAGATGAGTGCTTACCTCAGCCCACAAGAAGTTTAAGTGATGAGAAAAGTGGTTTGGATGAAGAAAGAGAGCTACCTTTCAATGGAAGATTAAGGCAAGAGTCACCTCCAAGTGTTAAAAGTGAAGGTAAACTCAAACTTGTTGAAGTTAATGATGAAGGAGAGGAAATTAGTGATGTATGTGAGTATGGAGAATCATCAAAGGTTCCTAATAAGAAAGGAAGAGCATCTACATTGGAGGTAAGAAGAACTTCAAGAGTGAGTAAGCAACCTCAAAGGTATACTTATGAATCTTTCATGAATACTCATTATGCTTTTATGACAAAAGTTGAGCAGGAAAATGAACCCACATGTTATGATGAGGCAAAAGGAGATGAAAAGTGAGAGAAAGCAATGAAAGAAGAAATGGAAGCACTACAGGATAACAAGACTTGGAGTTTAGTTCCAAAGACACCAAAACAAAAGGTAATTGGTTGCAAGTGGGTTTTTAAGATTAAAAGAAATAGTGATGGTAGTGTGTCAAGATATAAGGCTAGACTTGTAGCAAAAGGATATAATCAAACTCAAGGATTGGACTATGAGGAAACATTTAGTCCAGTAGCAAACATGGCAACGGTGAGAACTTTGTTGGCTTTAGCTGCAAGTAAAAGATGGAGTATATATCAACGCGATATGAAGAATGCCTTTCTTAATGGTGACTTAAATGAAGAAGTATATATGTCACAACCAGATGGTTATGTGGATGCAAAATGTCCTAATCATGTATGCAGGTTAAAAAAGGCATTGTATGGTCTTAAACAGGTGCCAAGGGCATGGAATGCAAGGTTGGTAAAGTATCTTATGCTACAAGGATACACAGTGAGTCATGCTGATCCATCACTTTATGTAAAACATGTAGATGACATGTGTGTCTATGTATGCATTTATGTGGATGACTTGTTGATTACAGGGAATGATGCAAAAGCAATTGATGAGATAAAAGGTAATTTGGGAAAAGAATTTAAAATTTCAGATCTTGGTTTGCTTAGATACTTTCTTGGGATTGAAATTGTGTATAGCGATGAAGGTATGTGGTTGATACAGAGAAAGTATATATGTGATATGCTGAAAAGGTTTGGTATGCAGGAATGTAAATTTGTTTCTACTCCAATGGAATGTAATGTAAAGTTGAGTGCAAAGGAAGGTGATGAGTTGCATGATATGAATGGATATAGATCCATGGTAGGATCTTTGATTTATGCAACAAAAACTAGACCTAATATATGCCATGCAGTGGAAGTATTGTCACAGTTTATGCATGAACCTAGAGTACCTCATATGCATGCAACGAAAAGAGTCCTTTGGTATTTGAAAGGTACCATGAGCGAAGGATTATTTTATAGTCATGATGCTGATCTAACTCTTAAAGTCTTTAGTGATGCAGATTGGGCTGGAAACAAAGATGATAGAAGATCCACAAGTGGATATGTGGTAATAGCAGGAAACAAGACATTAACATGGAGTTCAAAGAAACAGTCTACAGTTGCTTTATCTTCTACAGAGACTGAGTATAGAGGTTTAGCATTGGCTACTACTGAGGTTATGTGGTTTAAAAAGCTGTTTCATGACTTGAATGTGCAGGTTGATGTACCACTAATATATGGGGATAACTTGAGCAGCATTCATATGACCTCAAATCCTATTTTTCATGCTCGAACAAAGCATATAGAGGTTCACTATCATTATGTTCGAGAGAAGGCCATAAATAATGAAGTACAAGTTTGTTTTGTGGGAACAAAGGATCAAGTTGCATATATCTTCACCGAATCCTTGGATGGACCAAAGCTTCAAAGATTCAACTATATTCTTGGCATGAACGAAATACCCTTTGAAACTTGAGGGGGAGAATGTTGCGAACATTTGTTTTATGTAGGGTACAAGTTTCAAATTATGTAAATACCTTTGGGAAGTCTTCAAATACTTCAAGAAGGCTCATATTATTCATAAAATATAGCCAAAATACCATGTGAGTTCTAGAACATGGTGAGTCAAATTAGTGAGTCATAAGGGAGCTGCAGTGGTGTCCTAGTGGAAGGTCGATATGGCTAGTTCTCAAAGTCCATCAATACTTTGCTTATTTGAGCACTTGAGTCATGTAATACCTCCACCCGTGTCTAACACAAATTTAGATGTATTAGGAAGGTTTTAGATTAGTTCCCCATGCTATAAAAAGAGGAGAAAAGTCGTGATCTTGTGGGAAGTCCAAGAGAGTCATATGTGTATCTCTACGCTGTTGTAGTTTTGTATGTAGAGATTGCAGAGCTTGTATCTCCTTAATTATATATCCAAATTAGATGTTTGATAGCGCATTTGAAAGCTGTTACTGTCTACTTTCATACTGTCAATTTTCATAATCATTGGATTTCTGAGCTCAGAGCAGTACTCTCTCCAAGTAGTATGTGTTCTCGGGTTTCACCCCCGCTGAAGGTCTCCATTAAACCTCAAACTTGCAGAGGTCATATCTCCTTGTCCATTTATCCAAATTGAGTGTTCTTTGGCTCATTAGAAAGCTCTTGGTCTCTAGTATATATGGTTAAAACACTTCTAAAAAATTCTGAGTGAGTAGAGAGCAGTAAGCTCTGCAAGCATGACTAGTTTTCTATGATGAAGTTTGTGAGAAGGTCAACTTGTTCGTAGGGGGTTCCATCTACTTCTAGCTATATTTTGGAGGTCAATAAACTCCAACAAGTTGTAATAGTTGCAGGTGTGATAGGACGTTTTTCGACACCCTGTACAATATTCCACAGTCCTTTTGCAACCAACACATGTTGCATCATATAAGCCCATAACGGGTAGTTGGTACCATCCAACTTATCCTCAACAGCCAACATACGGAATACATCACTGCTTTCAACCATGGCTAGTGACTAAAATACCTTGATGCAGAAAATTGATTGTATCTCAAAAAGTTGAACAGAACTGCCCAGATGAATTCTGCTAGACCTACAGCAGACTTCGAGATGCTTATACTGACAAATAGAAACTGGTATATACCTTTGGCACAAAAAGATGAAATAGCATGCACAAGCACTGTGATAGTGCATTCGGAGGCCGAAACGAGCTCAAATCGCGATTTCGGCAGCACACAACGAAGCTGTTTTGATCTTGGAAACATGTTGAGTATGCTCACAAAAATTCGTGCGATTTTGAGACTGCAAACAGAGGAGTGTCGATGGCGCCCTAGATGAAGCGACAACCTGCTCTGACACCAATTGTTGGAGTTAGACGTCTACGAAAGCATGCGAACAACGCAAGGAAGAAGAAGAAGCTTACCGGATGACTCTTTTTATGCTCGCCTCAGTGACTTGCATTCCTTAGATGAACAATGTTTTGGAAGTTTTTGTAGCTGCAAGAAGTCTAGGTCCGTCAAGTCAAGATCCATGATCGCTTCTTGCAGACTCTTGTTTTTGAAGTGGGATAGTTAGTTTTGTTTTATAATCCTAAGTGTGATAGATCTGCAAGGAGTGGGCACACTTAGCCCACACATGTATGAGTAAGCCTACACCATCTCCTTTGTATCATACATTAAATACATTACATATTTGTTTCAGATTATGCAACTATCTCATGTTCACTATTACCTGCTGCTAGACTCTCAATTTCAATGAATTGTGCTCAAAGGATGCATTGGCGAGGTCATACCTTCTCAACTCAGATTTTGATTTCTTAGTCCCACATATTAGGAACTATAAGACATCACAAGAAACCTGGAATGCACTTGAATCATTCTTTTCTTCAAGCACTAGAGCAAGAAAGAATCAACTGTGGATGGAGTTCACAACACTCAAGAAGATGCCCAAACAGAATGTGACTGATTATGTCACTAAAATGGACCTAGCTAATCAACTTGGAAGCATTGGAGAATTCATTGATGAGGAGAAAATTGTGAGACAAGTGATCAATGGAATCAAAGCAGATGACAAGTGGGAAGCATTCACTACTACAATGGATCTATACATGGACATGCAAGTACTTGACTTCAATACTCTAATGGGACAATCGTTTATTCATGAAGCCAAGCTTATGGAGAACAATGAAAACTCAAAAGGTAATCAATCCTCTGCCCTATACATTAATAAGAACAAGAGTAAGGATGGTAAAGGTAAAGGCAAGAAATCTCATGATGAAGCTAGTACCTCCCAAGCTAACTTTGTAGGAAGAGGTAGAGGTACAAGAGGAAGAGGCAGAGGAGGTAGACAAGGCGGGGGGAGATTTCAAAGCACCTCTCCATGTGCCATATGTGGATTGACTAACCACACAACTGAGAATTGTTTCAAGAACCCAAGAAATTAGGGAGGAAGAGGCTTCAACACAGGAAGCTATGGAAGAGGAAGATCAAACAACTTCAACAACTATAACAACAACTACAACAACTACAATAACCAAGTCTGGAGGCTATAGAGGAAGAAGAGACTACAACAATTATACTGAAGAGCATGCACAAGAAGACTCACTTTTGTTAATGAATATGACCGTGAGGCAAGGTAAAGCAGATGAGCATGCGTTTTATATAGATTCTGGTTGTTCAAATCATGTAGCAGGAAATTTGGCATTACTATCTGACTTGGAGGATCCAAGGAACAAGCATGAGGTTCAGAGAGGAGATGATGCATGAGGTTCAAAGTTGCACTCATCTAGAAAAGCTCATGACATTTAGTTGCGAGAGTGTGAGCAGAAGAAAGACACATTGAGCTTCAAGGTTGTGGGCACACTTAGCCCACACATATATGAGTAAGCCTACACCATCTCCTTTATAGCATACATTCAATACATTACATATTTGTTTCAAATTATGCAAGTATCTCATGTTCACTATTACCTGCTGCTAGACTCTAAATTTTAGTGAGGTTGTTTTGAGGAGTTCTCTGTGTATACTTATTCTTTTGCTGGATTCAACTTGATACATGTAGTTTAGATCTTCTAGTTTTATGCTATCAAATTTCACGCCATTTGGTTTAGAGATCTACAAGATATGTTCATTACAATCTACCTATGTCTGCTGTCTATCATCCTCCTAAAATGTCGTGATTACACCCCTAACTTCTTAAGATTATTTCTCAGCATATACTCATCCTAAATTAGTGAAATAACATCCTATAACAAGCTTAGGGGTCCAATTAGATATGGCTAAAAGCTCTCCGATTAGTTGTAATCAGTGAGTGAGCATTGACTGAAATATTGAGCAGGTTACAATCCATAAATAACAAGTTTTCACTACTCTTCAAATTTGAAAGTAGTCTGTTTTGATGCAACTATTTGAAGGTGATGCTCCAAAGCACATTATGGATCCAAATGCATATTTGGGAAGCTCAAGTTGTCTAATAAGGTAATATGAAGTAACATTGGTAGGTGTAGAGCAGGGTTTGTGCAACACCAGCTCATTTCTAGAGTGTATCCAACCATCTCCTCACAACTTTCACTATCACTATGTAAATCATGTACATGCTGTGGTAAACCTATATCACAAGCAAGACAAAGAAACCACAATGCTTCCTTACATGCCTTACTTGCTGCAACATACTCTACTTCTCTAGTGGAAATGCCTCTACATTCTTGAAGATTATATCTCAGGGAGATATCACCTCTAGCAAAATGAAAAGTGTACCTTGATGTAGACTTAAGATTATCTACACGATGAACATAGTCAGAATTTGTGTAATTGTTGCAGAGCTAAGAGGCACAAAAGAGGAGCCCAAAATTTTCAAATTAATGGGCATATTTTTCTTCTTCAAAATCCTAGAAAATTCCCTTCAAGCTATGTAAATGCACTTGAGGAGTCCTTTAGATGCATAAATCCAACTCTTTATAACATATTTCTTGTAAAATAGTACGAAATTAGAAATTAGCCAATAAAGTTCTGGTCAATTGTGTGAAAGGAACATTTTTAGGGCACATGCATATAAGTCACTTGGTGACTCTTTGTAAGAACGTTTTTTGCCATTGTGAAGAGGAGAGCTCCAAAATTTCGAATTCGCTTCTTCCCTGTAGATTTTCATCTTCTCTATGATCTTTTGTGTGTGTGTGAAGCTTGGAATGTGTGTGTAGGATTGTCGTCTACCCCTCCCCATCACTTTTGTTCTACTATAGTGTGTGTGTGAGCAAGTACGAGTTGTGGAGTGAGTGTAGGTGTTTGCCGCAATTCACTATTTTGGCCATAACTTGAAGAGGGGTTGTCAGATTCGAGTTACCACCATTAGATACGTCTTGTCGAGAGCTTCAAAACGAACCTGCTATTGGCCATATTCGGAATTCAGAGCTAGGAGAAACATTCGAATTTGTGTTTACTACTATAAGTGATATCACGACAGACACTTTCAGAGATTAAGTGAGTTGGAGAGGTAGTTTGGTCTTTTCTCGTACATTTTAGCTGAACCACTTCATTATCCATCATGTGCACACACGTCCTCATACACTTGGTTAGGTCGGTTCTTCGGATTGATAATTAAGCATGTGTCAATCAACCACTATACGCACTTGTGTGGCAAACGAGATTTAGTCTCTTTGACACAAGTCCCTAAGACTTCCTGACTTAGGTACACATGTTTTGGCATCATTGTCAAGGAACACACTCGACCAAGATGCCTTCGTGATGGTTAGAGTTATGGAGTGAAGAAATCGTACTTATAGAAGTGAATTCATTTAGTGGCAAGTAGTCAGACACTTCAACACTTGTTACTTCACATCTCGAAGGTGTGTGTAATGAGTTTTTAGGTTTAGGGTTAGGAGAGAGGGAGAGAAGAAAGAGTTAGGGTTAGGTCAAGAAGAGAATTGGAGTAGGAGTAAGTGGAAAAGTACCAAGAAAAATCCCAAAAAAATTGCCAATTTAGTGTAGGATAGGCTTCAGTCATCAGAAACTATAAAAACCAAAAAAATTTAGTTCATTTGACAATTGCTCAGAAGTTGGTATCGCCTGCAGACAGCGATTGGTATCGCATGAGTGGTATCATGCAATACAAGCCCCAAAGCATCCTAGTGAGCTCTAGACCTAAGCCACATATCTCCAAGGTAAGCTACATCAAGACTTTAATATCAAAAACATTGTAAAAATACATTAACACGTGATTAAAGGTGCATTCGGTATCGCAGGCTGGGATAGAGAGATTTAAGAGTTTTCTTGAGTGAGACAGAGGGTGAGGAGTGAAGAGGAGTGAGAGAGAAACCAAGGGGTGAAAAAAATTTTGTATTTGGAGATATTTTGGCTGTTGTATTGCGATCGGTTGAGTTTTGGTATCGCAATACCAAAATTCCCTAGTATCGCGATACTCGTCAAAGTATCGTATCATCGCATACCACTTGAGGTATCGTGATACCACTTTTGGTATCATATGGTCAATTTGGTATCGCGTGTTAGAGATAGACGTCTGCGGAAGCACGCGAACAGCACAAGGAAGAAGAAGAAGCTTGGAGCACAAACACACAATATTGAATGTATTACTAGAGAATGTACAAAGATAAGTAGCCCATTAGGGCAATAGGCGTATATACAAGCCGGGGGAAAAAAACCTCCTAAAGAGGGAAAAAAGTGCCCTGGCACATCACTACCTAAATATATCAACAAATCCCCCCTGGGAGTGATGCGGTGAACAAGGAGCTGGCACTCATGTATAAGGAAGTGCCAAGCTATGTGGAAATCACTCCACAAAAGGAAGTAAGCCCAAAGTTTTGCGGAAAGCTTCAAACTTCTCCCTAGGCAGAGCCTTCGTGAAAAGGTCTGCAATGTTCTCCTGCGTGGGCACATATGCCAAGCTGATCTCCCCAGCAGAGAACCTCTCCCTGACATAGTGATAATGCACCTCAATGTGCTTAGTGCGAGCATGGAACACAGGGTTCCTCGCAACTGCCAATGCACTCTGACTGTCAGTGAAGATGGTGGTGGCAGAAGAGTGGCCAACACCCAAATCAGCTATAAGGCGTCTGAGCCACAC
Organism: Ceratopteris richardii; assembly: GCA_020310875.1. Classification (NCBI taxonomy): domain Eukaryota; kingdom Viridiplantae; phylum Streptophyta; class Polypodiopsida; order Polypodiales; family Pteridaceae; genus Ceratopteris; species Ceratopteris richardii. Next base: position 51,824,488 of record CM035420.1, on the reverse strand, counting down.
ACACTCAACAGTCGCTGTGAAAGCTGCCCTATACTCAGCCTCACAACTGGAAGTGGCCATAGTAGGCTGCTTCTTGCTCAACCAAGATATATATGAGCTACCAAGCATGAAGCAAAAACCACTGGTGGACACACGAGTGTCATAGCAACCAACCCAATCTGAGTCAGAAAAAACATGCAAATCTGGAGGTAGTGATCCCCCCTTGGGATGAAACAACCCAAGTAGCCGAGTACCACTCAAGTAGCGAAAGATGCGCTTAACCGCTTTCCAATGCGTGACTCCTGGGCAATGCATAAACCTGCTCATCTGTGAGACAGCAAACTGAACGTCTGGCCGAGTAATGCATAAGTAAATCAAGCATCCAACAGCCTGCTGATAGAGAACAACATCAAATGCATCTCCAGCATCATGAAGACTCAATCGTAAACCTGTCTCCATAGGAGTGGCAATAGGCTTACAGTCTTCAAGGCCAAAACATTGCAATAATGTGTCAATATATTTCGTTTGACACAAAGCCATTCCACCATCAACTTGCATAAACTGAATGCCCAAATAGTGATGCAAATGCCCCAAATCAGACATCTCAAATGAGGCATGCAAATCAGCCTTAGAATCAGCAATATGTGTCTCAATAGGACCAGTGAGCAGCATGTCATCAACATAGACAACAATGATCAGAAGCACATCATTAGCACGCTTAACATATAAGGTGCTTTCAGTTGGACTGTTCTCAAAACCATGTGCAACCAGATAGGCATGTATCTTCTCATACCAAGCACGTGGTGCTTGCTTTAAACCATATAATGCCTTCTTTAACCTGCAAACCTGGTTTTCATGCCCTTTTTGCACAAAGCCACGGGGCTGAAAAACATACACTTCTTCATGCAAATCACCATTCAGAAATGCTGTTTTAATGTCCAACTGGTGTACATTCCAACCATGATGGGCTGCAAGTGCACAAATGCTCCGAACAGTAGTCATACGGCATGTAGGTGCAAAGGTCTCATCAAAATCAATGCCTCTTTCCTGTGCATAACCCTTTGCAACAAGCCTAGCCTTATACCTGTCAATTGTACCATCAGGTTTACGCTTCAGCTTGTATACCCACTTAGTGCCAATGGCCTTCTTGCCAGGAGGCAAGTCACATAAAGACCATGTACCATTCTTCATTATAGCATCATATTCAGATTGCATAGCAGCCATCCAATTTTGTGAATTTTGTGCTTCATCAAAAGAAACTAGCTCATTCTCATCACAGAGACTAGATGCAACCATAGCATAGCAATCTAATGCAAAGGAGGCACTATGAGAGCCTGAACGAGTACGATATGACAAAGGTGCATCTAATTTGCTGTCACGCAAAGTCTGCACCAGCCATTTTGGCATAGTTTTTGCCTGCTCAATATCAGCTCTCTCATCAACAAGTGCATCATGTAAATCTGCATCAGAAATGGAATGATCTGCATCATCATATGAAACCTGCAAAGGCTGAGAAGTTGCCTCATTAGGACCAGCACTAGACTGCCCACCTGTAAAAAGAGGCATCAAAGTATCATACATGTGTTTGGAGCTAACAGATGTTTCCTTAGCACATGAAAGCAATGGCTGAACAACATCTTCCACAAATACAACATCATGGCTAACCAGAATGCGTTTAGTCTGTGGATGATACAGACGACAGCCTTTACTTTCAGAACTGTACCCAACAAAAATACATTTTACTGCCTTATCATCCAATTTTCTGTGATGTTGTTCAGGCACTAATGCATATGCCAAACAACCAAAAACACGCAGATGAGCAACAGATAGCTTGCGGTCATGCCAAGCCTCATATGGAGTGATAGATTGTAGTGCTTTAGTGGGACACCTGTTCAGTACATATGCTCCACACATGACAACCTCAAGCCAGAAACTATGTGGTAAAGCCTGACTCTTGACCATGCACCTCGCCATCTCCATGAGTGACCTGTTCTTTCGTTCAGCAACTCCATTCTATTGAGGTGTATACGGCACTGTACACTGGTGTTTTATCCCACGTTCAGCCAGACATGCATTAAAATCTGAAGACATATATTCCCCCCCTCGATCAAAACGGAGGGTGCGCATTTTACATGCTGACAGATTTTCAGCCAAAACCAAAAACTGTTTGAAGCACATGAACACTTCGGACTTTGCTTTGAGTGGATATACCCATGCATGCCTGGAAAAATCATCAATGAAAGTCACAAAGTAAAGGTAATTTCCAAAAGAGGGTGTCTGCATAGGACCAGGGACATCACTATGTACAAGCTACAATTTCTGCGTAGCCCGAACTGAACCATCTTTTGGAAAGGAGGAACATTGCATTTTACGCAAAATACAGCCTTCACAAACATGTTTTCCAGGTGCCTCAAGTTTGGGCAAAGAGGACACCATTTCAGATTTCTGCAGGCGTAGCAAACTAGCAAAATTCAGATGACCAAAGCGTGCATGCCAAAGCTTTGCATCTGACATAGCCTAAGAATCATGAACTGCACATGCCAAATCATTCACAGATCTTTCATAGTCTATGAGCTTATACAGCCCATGACATAGAATGCCAGAAGCAATAATCACATCGCCATTTGAGAGATCATGAACTGTACACCTATCATCAACAAATTTCACAACCAAGCCAATCTTGGCTAATGCAGAAACTGATAACAGGTTCTTTTTGATCCCTGGCACAAATAAAGCATCTGACAAAGTGAAAGAACTACCATCAGCTGTAGTCAGAATGATCTTACCAACTCCCATAACAGGATAAGAGGAGTTGTTGGCGCATGTGACAGTATTCCCTGTAGGGGCAGGCTCGAGTGAAGAGAAGAAACTGCGCTGCGAGGTAATATGTTTGGTCGCCCCACTGTCAAAGTACCAAACATCTGAGTCTACAGGAGACATGCACTGATCATGAGAAGATGGGTCAAAACTGCAGATAGTAGTAAACGCCCATTCTTCTTCCTGCACAAGATTTGCAGACTCTGTTTTTGGTGTAGAGGCCTCTGCAACAACCATTCCAGCCTCTTTCTTCTTTGCCTCTTTAGCAGCTAGTTTTGGACAGTTCTTTATAATATGATCATTTCCTTTACAGTACTTGCAGAACAATTTCTGCTTTTCTGATTTCTTCTCATCTTTATCCTGGTTCTTCGATTGTGCAGCATTTGCAGATTTCTGCTTACTAGTAGAAGAGCTCCATTTTCCTTTGCCCTTCTGACTAGCCAGGAAAGCTTGATCTGCAACACGCATAATGGACCTGCTCTGCCTGGACTGATCTTCCTGCAACAGAACAGAGACTAATTCCTCAAATGACAAGGCATTCGGATTGCCTTTCATCATCAACCGAAGAGTAGAGGCAAAACTCTGATATGAATCAGGAAGACCATTCAGAACGGTCTGCACAAGTGAGCTATCTGGTATAACCTCATCAGCAGAAATCAATTGTTCCTTCAGGTCTTTGATCTTTGTGAGAAAACTGTCCATAGAATCACCTTCATTCATGTGCTCACTCTCCAACTGTTTTCGGATGTAAGCAACACGAGCCTCATTCCTAGCCTGGTACAAAGTGGTAAGTGTATCCCAAGCATCCTTTGCTATTCTGCAAGAGCGAATGTGAGGAATAATGGCACGTTTGACAGACAAAGCTATCAATGCATGTGCCTGGGCATCTCTGCCATCCCGACGAATCTGCTCTGCAGTAGGTGCAACAGAAACAGTAGCACGAACAGGAATCTGTGGAATATCATCTTCGACACCATCTTCATCAGCTTCAACACCTCCAGCACCTGTATTTGTAGTACCTGTAGTCGCAGGTGTAACAGGACGTCTTTCAACACCCTGCACAATGTTCCACAGTCCTTTTGCAACCAGTACATGTCGCATCATATAAGCCCATAATGGGTAGTTGGTACCATCCAACTTATCCTCAACAGCCAACATACGGAATACATCACTGCTTTCAGCCATGGCCGGTGACTAAAATACCTTGATGCAGAAAATTGACTGTATCTCAAAAAGTTGAACAGAACTGCCTAGACGAGTTCTGCTAGACCTGTAGCAGACTTCGAGACGCTTAAACTGACGAACAGAAACTGGTATATACCTTTGGCACAAAAGGACGAAATAGCCTGCACAAGCGCTGCGATAGTGCGTTCGGAGGCGAATCTGAGACTGCAAACGGAGGAGTGTCGACGGCGCCCTAGAAGAAGCGACGACCTGCTCTGATACCAATTGTTGGAGATAGACGTCTGCGGAAGCACGCGAACAGCACAAGGAAGAAGAAGAAGCTTGGAGCACAAACACACAATACTGAATGTATTACTAGAGAATGTACAAAGATAAGTAGCCCATTAGGGCAATAGGCATATATACAAGCCGGGGGAAAAAAACCTCCTAAAGAGGGAAAAAAGTGCCCCGGTGGTCCTAGTGTGTTCACACACATCACTACCTAAATATATCAACATCGCGATCGCCATCTGCCAGTGGTATCCTATCACTGTCCACTTGGTATTGTATCGCCCTGGTCACGGTATCGTATCGTCGACTGAGCGGTATCGTATCACGTGCAAGTCCAGTATCATATCGTGCAGAATTCAAGTAATGTAGCGTGCATTGTTGCGGTATCGTATCGTGACCGTGCACCGGTATCATATCGTGAGTATTCTTGGTATCGGATCGTGCGGGTTTGCGGTATCGTATCGTGACTTGCACTAGTATCGTATCGTTAGGATTCCCAATATCGTATCGTGTACTGCAGCAATATCGTATCGTGCCTTCAGGTGGTATCGTATCGCCTGAGCACATAGTATCGTATCGTGTCGAGCAATGGTATCGTATCGTGTGAAAAGCAGTATCGTATCATGAGTATCCCTAGTATCGTATCGTCCATTACCCAAGTATCATATCATCACCTGTAGTGGTATCGTATCGTCGACAAACTGGTATCACCTAGTGCAGTATCGCCAGAGTGGTATCGTCCAAAACACTTTGAAAATTTTTAAGGGCGAAATTGAGGTGTTTGAAGAACTAATTAGAGAGAGAATTAGAGCCCAAAGTAGCCCAGGAGGGTGGATGAACTTGAGGTGAGGACGGGTGCTAAGTAGCCAGAGAAGTGTTATCTCATCGGTAGGAAGTACCGCTCAAGTCAGTCACCGCTCTGCCTATTTCGACACCTCTAGTGATTCAGAGGAGGAGATACCCATCAGATGACATGCAAGGTCCTGTTCCCGGGAGAAACTTCATGTCTACTGTAGAAGGGGAATACCACACCTCTCTGCAATATGTGTCCACTAATTCCCAGGAGATTCCCATCTACCTAGACGGGTTAAATAGATCAGTGGCCAGGATGGTAACCTCCACCAATTCCACAATTGTGCCCAGACCAGCTGTCAAGTATGAAGGAGGAGCATAAATGGATAAGCTGGGTTATATCTATGTAGTGACAGAACACCCAGAATTGATCAATGAGAGAGGAGAAATAGGAGGACAAGAAAATTCAGGAAGACCGGACCCTGAGGAGTTAGCAATTACTCCCATGGGCAAATCAGTAGTAACTGGAGTCTTAAGAGGGGATTTGATACCTCAAGAGGATTACTTACTGGAGTTCTACTTGATCCATGGATCAGATTTACTACTACAAACTGACTCACCTGCACGCGGACACGAGGAAAGTCCCATTACCTTTTACGAGTTGAAAGATCCTGAAGACGAGTCTAGAGTACCATACCTAGACAAGAACCAAAGAAGGTATTGGCTTGTCGATGCCATAGATAGGGCTTGATTGAAGTATATGGGCTTGCCTATATTCCCTCAGCGAGAGCAGGCAACTACCTCTCAGAACCCTTTCGGGACACAACAGGAGTCAGAGCATAGAATGTCGGACAAACGAGCCATCGGAGTGTTCCAAACCGAACCCATGTACAATTTACAATGCCCAGAATGAAAGCACACAATCAAACACACCCTAGAGTAGGCAACCTACAGGCCACCAGTGAATCCAAGACCACCACTAGGAGTGCAACCCAGAATGCATCCAAACAGACCAGCAATTCTCGTAATGCCTAGACAACCAGAGCCCATGAGGAGATTGAGACTGATTCAAGTGGCCAAATGTATGAGAAATCATTATGATGGATTGGGAAAACCTTACGACCACATAGTGGAATTTAAACAAGTTCTAAGAGCTGAACAAGTGGATGATTTCTTTGTGCAGTATGAGTCCTTTGGACTCACTCTCACAGGAACGGCCTTCACCTCGCTCCAGCCACTAGACCCCAACCAATTTGGAGATATTGAGCAATTCTTTCAAGAATTCATAGGGGAATTTACTAAAAGAAGGATTAAACACAACTCTTCATCTTTAATCCATAGTTTTAAACAGAACCCAAATGAAACTGTGAAAACAACTACCCAAAGATTCAATCAGTATGTTGATAGATGCCCGATAGCAGAAAGACCTACACAGCAAAAAATGATATCATTATTCTTGGATAGACTAACGAATGGAACTCTAAGAACTTTAGTCTATGTAAAGGGACTACAGACATTGAGTGAATGTCTTCAGAAGTGTATTGACCTAGAGGACAACCTAGCATATGATCTCAAGAGTACAACCAGTCCTACTAAATCAGAAGACACTCGGAGTACGGTTACATTCAGCTCCACTAACATAGAAGAATTAGCAAAACTGGTAGCGAAGAAGTTAGGAGTTCACAGGCAAAGGAACTATTAGCATCCATCACTAAGAATACCCATGTTACGAAGATGTAGCCTATGTGGAGGAGATCACCCCACTCACATGTGTGTACGAAGAGGAACATGTGTACCTCAAGCTTACCCTTATAATACGCAGCCCCATCAAGGAACCACCTTGTATTGCCACATAGAACAGAAATACACCAACCATACCACAAAGAATTGCCCATTCAATAGGCAAACACGACCTTTAAACCCACCTCAGTATCGGCCATATGGATACCCACCTAGAGAGCCAAGTAGGGAGATTCCAAGGTATAATTCCTATCCAACACCACCAAGAGCAACTAGACCATATGACCAAGTACAATTTGGAAACCCTCAGCCAGCGTTAGGATCACAACCACCACTTCCTCAACATGTAGTCCCTGTCAAGTATGCTCAACCAGAAGAAAACTTAGAAAGAGCCATAGTGCCAGCATCACCAATAGCCAGTGTAGAATCTAGGCACTCAGGATATGAGCAATCCCAAGGAGAGTACTATTCCTATGATGCTAGTATAAAGGAGTATGAGCAAGCCTATGACCCCCAAAACAAAGGATACAAAGGTTATGACAATCTCTATGGACTACCCGTAAGACCACCCATCATACCACCTATGCCAAGAGGACCGTGTTATAGATGTGGAGGAGACCACTTTATCAGAGAATGCACTCGGCCATACAACCAACCACCTCCTAGGACTTGGGAAGGGTATTGTAGTGATTGTGGAAAGGAACATCTCTTTAGAGATTGCCCAAAAAATCCCAATAAGGCTCAGGACACTGCACCTATTAATGTGATCGAAGTGATAGAAGCATCGGGAAGTGACAAGGAATATACTGTGCCATTAAAGGCCATTACACGAGCACGAACGAAAGAACAAGAAGGAAAACAAGCAGATTTTGAGCATGAAAACAGTAAGACTATAGAGCCCATAATACAAATAGTGGAAGATTCAGAAGAACCACACGTAAGTACCCAAACAACTAAAATCCATAAGTGGAAGGATAGGAGAGAAAAACTCAAGAAAAAGTGGATGGAAAATGAAAACAAGGAAGACAAGAAGCATACACGCGGCAATAAGAAATCTAAAGAACTCAAAACTCAAGAAGAAATTCCTACTAAACCGCAAGAACAAGAGCAAGAGAAGCTAGGATCAATTCTAGCAGACTCAAAACCAGACAATTTAGACATGTAGTTGAAAGCATACCAAGCTAGAATAAAGAAGGGACCAAATGTAGAGCAGCATGATAAGCTTTACCCACATGGGGAGTTAGAAAAGGAGAGGCTAGCGATATGTAAAGAACTCATAGAGGTAACTCAGGCCACCCTAGAGAAGACTATTCTAGCTCTCCCCGAGACAAGAATAGCTGAGGATCAATACAATGATTGTGTTAAAGCCAAGGACAAGAAACCAAAAGAGAAGGATGATAAACTAGAACTATTGAAAACCCAAGACAAACCTATGTCCATAGTCCCGGATTTAGAAGCTGATTGGCCAAAAGAATTGTGGAGAGAAGATCAATGGAAAAGGAATGGAGTTGCAAAACCTCCTTTTGAGGAATTAGATGTGGAAGATTTCCAACCAACGCCAAACGTGGAAGAAATATATGAAGAAGTTTCTAGACTAGAGCGAAATAGGGAAGAAGCCCAGAGTATTTCTACCCTACCAAACTACATGGGAGAGTACGAAAAAGAATCCATAATCTTCCGTGCGCCCACAGTACGAGGAAAGGAAAAAGTAATCTCAGACAAGAACTCACACAATCTAACAGAACTTAAAAAGAACAAAGTATAGTGTCAATTAACTATGGAAGAATTACTTCGTGTTAAACCACAATTATGGAAACAATTAGCTTGACAATTGGAGTTAAATCAGGAGAAGAATCAAAAGGAAAGCAAGGGAAATGAAAACCCATCTAATGTACAAATCCCTGTGGATAAGGTTGAAGAATTTCACAAAGGAGATGAGGGTAACACATGTCTACCTGTCACTTACAATGGCTATGTGGCCAAAGCCATATTAGATAGAGGAGCGGGAGTAGGTATTGCTACCAAAGAGATTTGGGAGAAATGGGGAAAGCCTGCCGTTGAGCCCATAAAAGTCATGTTGGTCAAAGCCAACCGGTCAAAGTCAACAAGGTCAAGGTCAAGTCAACAGGTGCAAAGTCAAAGTGCCTAAGTGACAATTAATTGTCCGCAAAGGGTAAATTGGAGAAAGCGGGTTGCGTATTTTCTCTAATTTCCCTAAGGATCAGAATGTGTTTTAAAGTATTTGGGAAGGTTTAGGTGAACCCCCTTTAGTACACAAAGGAAGAATTAAAAGGGAATGTGAAGGCATGTGAAGGGGAAAAGTGTACGCACAAGTGAAAGTATGACCCCCATTAAAATTTTTGGTTTTACACTAAAGTCACTACAGGACAAAGGAGCAATTCGTTGGCCGCTAACTAAAAGAGAATCTTGGGACATCAAGGAAGCCCAAGAGCCCATGGCAGTTAGAAGTCACGGAACCGGTGGATTCAAGAGGAAGGAAAAGGTTATTCTTGGGGACACATTGATAGTGAAGAGTGGAGAGCTTCAGAGAAAGCAAGAAAGGGAAGTGAAGAGCCCCCAGTGTGCGACGACACTTAGAAGTAGAAGTGAAGAGTGCAAGAAGGAAAAGAAGAAGGTGTGCAGAGAAGGCTGAGTTAGAATCCAAGAGTCCCAAGGTCTGTGGTGTGTGCGCGCCGCGAAAGTATCCATTCCTCAGCTGGTGGAAGCTTAGTGCAAGGTGTGCACAAGGGAAGCGTAAAGCAAGTGAAGGACTGGTGCAGAAGAGGTCGCTGCCAGAAGACTTGAGATCATTGGTCTTTTGTAATTGAATATTCTCCGAAGTTGTATTTAGTCATTGACTTGGATTGTATTTAGCCATTGTAATTGCTTCAACGTAATCAACATTCAAGCTTCCAGGAGTATTTAGTCATTCACATTTTAAGGTTATTCCATTTTCCATCATCTCCTTTTTCTCCTACAAACCCTCAAACTCCTTCGTGTCCACGAATCCCCAACAAATTTGGCACGCACGGTGGGACTTCCAAGGAGATTTGAGCATAGGAGACTATATACTGCCATTGGAGAGCAATATTTCATGTACATACTTTTATCAAGTGTCTCATTTTAAGTGGACTATGAACAGCTCATGACCGCGACCCGGTCACAAACATTGAGGGTCAAGTGCAAGCAGACGAGAAGAAAGACGGTCAGAGGATCATCGAGTCCAATTTCATCAAATTCATTTGTAGGAAGCATGGAAGGACAGGTAGATCTAGAAACCTTACTCTCCAGATTAAACATAAAATTTCCCTCCTTCAGAGGTTTAGCCCATGAGGACCCGGATGAGCACATTCGAAGATTTCTTGCATTATGCAAGACTAGAGGTCTAATGGGTAGGGAAGATGCTTTCTTGATACTCTTCCCCGCCACATTGGAAGGTCTGGCAGACAAGTGGTTTAGCCAGTTTGCTGAAAATCACTTTACCTCTTGGGATTTGATGAAAGAGGCTTTCAAAAATCAGTTTCAGCATGGCAACACGGCTGAGATCATTATAGAAGAGTTGGAAAACTTGAAATTGGGTCCAGGAGAAAAGTTCCCAGAGTTCGTGACCAGGGCCAAAGCACTAATGGCTAAACTACCGGATCCACCACACGACTTCTTTGTCAAGAAGTGGTTAGCCAAACCTCTACCTGTGGTCACCCAATGCAAAATAAAAGAGTTAGTGCTACCTACTGCCTCTGTTGAGGAGTTCATCAATACGGCCACACGCTTGGAACAGATAAGGCACCAGTATGGTGCAACTTCTTCCCAACCATCATATGGTACAGAACTGGAGGACCCAGTGATCCAGTTAAGAAGGGAATTGGAGGGCTTGAAAAGGAATAAGCCCTACACAGAGGAGGAGACTACTGTAGCTCAGCTGAGAAAAGAGATTGAAGCCCTCAAGCTCCAAAAGGAAGAGGAAGCCCAAGCAGAAGAACTAGCTCAGCTGAGACAGGAGTTGCAAGAACTCAAAGGAGGCGGCATTAAGAACGGACTCTGGTGCTCCATGTGCAGCAAGCAAGGGCACATAGTAAGTGAATGTCCTCTGCTAAATGTGACTTGTCAATTATGCAGGAAGATTGGGCATGAGGCCCATGAATGCCAAGTAAGGGGAATGCCGACAACGACATACTGGACACAAGGAGGACTTTTGCCACCAGCAAATGTAATGGCAGCAGCAGCAAACCAAGGTATCGACTATAATCCTAGACCGAGAACTAACTTTGCAAATGGGCCTAGAAGGCCAATTATTTGCTTCAGATGTGGAGAATGCGGACACTACCAATCTAGGTGCACTCTCCCAGAAAATGCTCCTCCTTGCAGGAACTGTCCAGAAGCCAGGGACCATTATACCAACGGATGTCCTAAGAATCAAGCTTCTACTTCCGGACCCCATCTCCAATTGATCTCTGTATACAAGGAGGAAAAATTACCTCAGGTCGATGAACCCTCACCATCTACCAGAGTGGTACAATTAGAAGAAATCGAATCTTTTGCAGTACAGACAAGAAGCAAGGGAACGACAAAAGTGATAGAAAATCAAGAATCGATAATTAAGGAATTGAACAAAGACAGAGTTGCATTTGAGGACAAAGCCACCACAAGTGTAGACACAAACCAAAAGGAATATCTCATAGGCACCAGTGATGCCATTGGGCATGCCTTCAACAGGGCTCAAGAAGAGTTTGGCAAAGCAAATGAAGCTCACTCTCTTAAAGAGTCAGAGGCTTCAAAACTACTCAAGTCAATGAAGAAGGAGGTTAGTATTTTTGAATTAATAAACATGGATGGGAAATTCAGGTCAGAATTATTGCAGATAATTGATGAGGCTTCTACTACAAGCTTAGTGGCCAAGACTACTATTTTACATAAAGGGATAATTAGGGGGGAAGCACCCCTTACGGATTATAAAAGTCCTCGGCTTACAATATCAATCAAGGGTCATGAATTTCAAGGTGTTATTGTAGATGGTGGTTCTGGTATTAACTTGATGCCTGAACATACCATGAAAAAGATTGGACTCCACCCTTCAAGACCTGCAAATTTCACGGTTATGCTGGCAGATCAGAGCAAAGTAAGGCCCTTGGGGGTAATCCCAAAAGTTCCACTTGAAGTACAAGGTAATCTATTCATTCTGGATTTTGTGGTTTTAAGATTGCCCCAGGTTGAAGGAGGATTTCCTCTCTTAATTGGAAGACCTTGGCTGAGGCATGCCAGTGTCATTCATGATTGGGGTAAGGACAATATGTGGGTTCAAAAGAAAGGGCAGGAGCTGACACAAATTCATTTAGAAGAAGGCCCAGACAATCAAGGAAACACTAGTATGATGCAAACAGTGAGCATTTGCATGGAAACAGAAGCAGAGGATCAACCCCAAATAGATTTTGAGGAAGAAGAGGATATTCTAAGTTGGCTCCAAGCAGGCAACTCTTCCTCTTGTTTTGGAATTTTCCTTGATAATCCTGGCACGACTGAAGATTATGATGAAGACAAGGAAAAGGTCCAGGTTGATGGATTGGGAGAGCCCATCACTAACCACAGAAGGGGTAGGAAGATACCCCTCAAACAGAAATTAGAGGAGGATGTGTCAACCACAGATAACGAAGTTTCTAAAGCTAAAAACAAGGTAAAAAATTCTGAGGTTGAATGTTCTTTCCCAATTCAAGAGATCCCTGCAGGATGGATGCAGGACAAGGAGGAACACATCGAAGTCCAAAATACACCTGCTTATGAAGCAATGCACAAAAAGCTAGTAGAAGAAGACAAGGAAGCAGATGCACAGGGAGATAATATGGTAACAAGAAATCCGGTCCAAGAAATACACTTAGGCACTCAAAACAATACTCAACCAGTTCTGGTGGCCACTTGGTTGTCGAGCCACCCAGAGCTCCTGGAAAAGGTAAAATCATTCTTGACCCAGTATGCAGATGTTTTTGCCTGGCATTATAAAGACTTAGAAGGAGTGCCTGCATCTTATGTAGAGCACAGAATCCCTCTGGTTGATGGAGCCAGACCCATCAGAGGAAGGAGCTATAGACTCAATCCAAAGTATGCCGAAGCCGTCTATGTGGAAATCCAAAAGATGGAGGATGCAGGAATCATCATTCCTGTGGAGCACTCAGAGTGGCTCTCACCTATGGTTATAGTACCGAAGAAGAATACAAATAAAATCAGAATTTGTGTTGACTTTAGAGCTCTCAACAAGGTGACCATTCCAGATGGGTTCCCTATGCCTTTTGCAGAACAGGTCATTGAAGAAGTGGCTGGGCATGCATTATATAGTTTTATGGATGGATTCAGTGGCTATAATCAAATATCAATACATCCAGAGGATCGTGAAAAGACTGCTTTTATCACACCTTGGGGAACATATGTGTATGTAAAAATGCCATTTGGGCTCAGAAATGCTCCAGCCACCTTTAACAGAACGGTCAATCTCATTTTTGGCCCCCTATTGCTGGAATCACTTAGAATCTTCATGGATGACTTCTCTTCGTTTTCAGGATCTCACAAGGAAAATCATCTAGATTGTTTGGACCAGCACCTGAGGAAGCTGCAGAATATTTTCCAAAGATGCAGAGAAACTAAGTTAAAGCTCAATCCAAATAAATGTCATTTCCTTGTGACAGAAGGAACCCTTTTAGGACATGTGGTGTCGGCTAAAGGTATGGCCCCAGATCCTGACAAAATTCTTTCTATATTAAAGTTACCTAAACCTAAATCTCCTAAAGAGATCCAGAGTTTCTTGGGGCATACCGGTTATCATAGAAGGTTTATAAAAATGTATGCAGAGATAGCTAGACCTCTAACTAGACTTACAGGTAAGGAAGTACCTTTTAAATGGGAAGAAGAGGAGGAAAAAGCATATCAGACATTACGGTCAAGGTTGGTGTGTGCTCCTATCTTGGTCACACCGGAGTGGTAAAAAATCTTTCATATACATGTCGATGCCAGTGCATATGCAGTGGGGGCAGTTCTGACCCAACCCAGTGAAGAATTTAAAATGGACAGACCAATTCAATATGCCAGTAGAATCTTGACCAAGGCTGAAAAGAATTACAGTACTACTGAAAGGGAAGCACTAGCAATGGTCTTTGCCGTCCAAAAATTCCGCCATTACTTACTGGGGGTAAAATTTATTATTATATCAGATCAGCAACCACTAAAATACCTACTCAACAAACCCCAGGCCACCGGGAGAATATGGAGGTGGCTATTGTTGTTCCAAGAGTTTGATTTTTTTGTAGTCCATAAATCAGGAAAAGACAATGTTATGGCGGATCACTTATCCAGAATAAATATGATGAATCAATCTAGTGGAATCAATGATGACTTTCCAGATGCTCATCTGTTTGCTGTAAAAGCTCAAGGCTGGTATTACGACATTAAAAATTTCATTAAAACTGGATTGTATCCAGAAAAGGCTAGTGCTGTACAAAAGAAGAACCTGCTAATCAAGAGTAGACCATATACCTTCATCAAAGATAAATTGTACAGACAGGGCAAAGATGACCGGTTCAGGAAGTGTTTGGAAGAAGAAGAAGTGAGGGAAGTCCTTCACTCTGCACATGAAGGTACAGGTGGTGGGCACCTCCCAGGACATATTATGAGTCAGAGAATACTGGATGCGGGTCTATGGTGGCCTACACTATTTAGGGATGCAGATGAATGGGGAAAAGCATGTGACATTTGCCAGAGGTGTGGACCTAAGCCAACAAAGCAGAGACATAACCCCTTGGTTATTTCCACCTCCTGGCAACCATTTGAGAAGTGGGGGTTAGATTTTGTAGGGCCAATCTACCCTCCCGCGTTTCCAAAAAGAGAAAAATATCTCCTGATAGCTACTGATTATGCCACAAAGTGGGCTGAAGCTATTGCCTCCTCCGATTGCACTGCCCAAACTGTTGCTGATTTCATTTATAGTAACATCATTTGCAGGTTTGGTTGTCCACTTGAAATTTGTACTGATCAAGGTACCCATTTTGTCAATAAAGTCCTGCAAGAAATCTTCAACAGGTATAGAATTCTTCATAGGACCTCTTGTGCTTACTATCCACGAGCAAATGGACAGGCTGAGTCGACAAATAAGGTTTTTATTGCAATGTTAAGAAAGGAGTGTATGTTGCAACCCACTTCATGGGGCATTGCGTACCTAGGTACACTTTGGGCATACAGGTTAGCCTACAAAGAGGCCACTGGCTATTCCCCATTCCAACTGGTCTATGGCATCTTACCTATCGAGCCCTTTGAATTTACATGGATCGCCTAAGATAGCATTCATGCAGGGAAAGAAGGATTGTGATGTCTCTCAGAGGCTAGGAGCACTACATAAAGTGGAGGAGATTCGTCTACTAGCGACCAAACAATTGATACAGACTCAGATGAAACGGAAAGAGGCACATGATCGACATCTGTGGAAAAACAACATTGAAGCAGGCATGTTAGTTCTACTCCATAAACCTAACCCTCATACGACTGCAAAAGGAAAATGGATCCCTCATTGGGAAGGACCTTTTTGAGTTCTGAAAATATTGCAATGGGGTGCTGTGCAATTGGAAACACTGGATGGCGACACCCTACCCTTGGTAAACATCTCCAGACTCAAGGGGTACCACCAAAAGTCATAACCTTTGCCTTTTCATTTATTTTTTGTTTCCTATTTGTTTGGATTGCTTTAATAGGTAGCAATAATATGCAAAATGCCCACGCATTTTGAGGCGCCAATTTTCTTTTCCTGTTGTTATTTCATCAATTTAACAATTAAAATTCCTGGTTAAATAAAAATTAGGCGTCTAGTTTTGATGGCTCCTATGTTTGCAAAATCACTTTCAATAAGGCCCTTTACTTTGTTAATCTCTTGAATGGAGGTAATTAAAGTTTGCTTCTCCACTCTTTTGGAAACTCTTTTATGCTGATCCATTCCCTTCTGAGAGGTCATTCTTCGTTCCCCCTTGCTATATAATGTGTTTTCTCCTTCATCATTGCTCCCCGCGTATCTGCAATCCTGCATCCTCATCATTGCTGGAAGAGTTCAGCTGTCTGCGAAAGTGCTCTCTGATCGATCGAATGAACCCTGGCTGAGCCTTGGTCCAGGAATCCGTTGTGGAAACAAGAAGAAGCAACCTACCCCCTCACCAGAAAGCTTTCCAAGCCCTTCTACCCCCTCGACTACCTTCCCCTTCCTGCCCTCCAACCCTCCCTCGCACACCTCCACCCCTCTCCTCCACCCCAACTCCCCTCCAACCCGGCGGCCCTCCCTCCCCAACTCTCACAAGCATCCCCCTCTTACACCCATCCAACCCCTTGAGCGCCCCCCGCCTACACACCAACCTTCCCCTCCCCTCGGATTAACCTGCCCAACCCCTCCACCACCCCTCCCTCTTCCACCATAATCCCCCTCAGCCCACCTCCGCACCCACCTCCGCGCCCCCGCAATCCCCCCGCCATCCACTCCCCCTCCCTCTTCCACCATCGTCCCCATTCGCCACCCCCCCTCATCCGCCCTCACCCGCCCTCCCCACACCCCTCCAACCACCAGCCTCCACCCTCAACCGCCTCAACCCGCCTCCGACCCCCGCGGTAATCCCTCCCAACCTCCGCCTTCGCAGCCCTCAACCAACCCCTCCGCAGGCACACAACCGACCTATGCCCCCGCCGCCCCTCTAACCGCCACCCGCCCCTATAACCGCAACCCGACCCCAACCATCCGACCCGCCTCCCTCCGCAATTCACCACGCAAGCACCCTACCCCGCCGGTCCGCAGCCATCTCCGCCAGTCCGCCTACATCTCCGCCATCCACACGCTCCGCCATCCATCTGCCTCAATCCAACGGCTCCGCCCGACTCCCTCCGCCTCCGCCGGTCTCCGACAGCCTCCGCCGCCCTCTGCAGTCCTCTTACTCCCTGGCCGCAGACCGCCTTCGCCGCCCGACTCCCTCCGCCTCCGCCGGTATCCGATCGTCTCCGCCCGCACTCTGCAGCACTCTTGCTCCTTGGCCGCCGACCGCCTCCGCCGCCCCACACCTTTCCGCGCCGCCTCCAACCCCAAACCTACCCGCTGGAGCCGCCCGCCGCCGCCTCCGACTCCGCAGCCGCCGCTCCGCATTAGCCCGCCCCCGCCTCCGCCGACCTCCGTTGGAGCCCGCCCCCGCCTCCGCCGACCTCCGCTGGAGCCATCCACTGGAGCCACCCCGCCTCCGCCCTGCCGGTCCGCCTCCGCCATCCGCCTCCGCAGCCCCGACTCCGCCCCCGCCTCCGCCGACCTCCGCTGGAGCCACACGCTGGAGCCACCCCGCCTCCGCCCCGCCAGTCCGCCTCCGAAATCCGCCTCCGCAGCCCCGACTCCGCCCCTCAGACGCTTCACTCCGCCGACTCCACCGCCACAAACCCCTCCATACTCCGCAGACACTCCAGTTGGCCTCTCCGCCCTCCTCTCCGCCAAATTCATTCCCATATACGCCAATTCATCCACCCCTATCCACCCCTCTCCAAACCACCTCCAGCCACTCGCCTTCGCCGTCCGCATCCCTCCGCCATCTCCGCCCCTATCTCCGCCAGCCCATCCCGCAAGGTACCTCCGCCCAGCCTCCGCCGGTCATCCTCCGCAGCCCTCCCTCAGCCGTCACAACCCCCTCCAACCTCCGAAGGCACCCCACTTGGCCAAATCCTATCCTCTCCGCCCCCCCCTCCTCCCCCCTTGGCACAATCCTCTACTCTCCGCCACCCCTCCTTCCTCCCCGGTAACCAGCCCGAACGCCCGCCGTCGCCCTCTCTCACCCACCGTCTCTGTCCTCCGCCGGTGCCCCTCTGCCGGTGCCCCCCGTCTCCGCCTCCCTTCGCCTCCGCAGCCCCCGCCCTCCGCCCTCCGCCTCCGACATCCGCCCTCCGCCTCCGACATCCGCCCTCCGCCTCCGACATCCGCCCTCCGCAGCCTCCGACTCCGCCCCTTCCGCCTTCCGCGGATCCTCCCTTCAACCTCCCCTGTGGCCTTGACACCACCTTACCCACCCACATCCACCATCGCCCACCCCTCTCCGCCAGTGCCCTTGGCTCCGCAGCCTCCGCTAATGCCCCCCGCCGCCCGCATTCCGCCTGCGCCAATCCATTGCCCAACATCTCCGCACACTTCATCTTCTCTCCGGCCGCAGAATATCCGCAGGCATCCACCCACTCCCACCGACCCCTCCAACACAACCAAGGACATCCTCCTCCTCCCCTTGCCGCAGACGCCCCCCTCTTCCCCTCCCCTCCATTTCCTTCTGCAAACCTCCTCATCCACCAACCCCTCATCTTCTCCATCTCATCTCATCCGACCCCTACCTTCAATAGTCTTCTGCGACACCAACTAAAACCAAGGAATTCCACCTATTCAGGACCTCCCCTTTCTCGGCCTTCTCACAATTCTTCTATGGCTAATCCAACCCTGCAGGACGATCCTTTGGACTTCACACCTTCGACGTTTCCCACCACCACTCCTATTTTGCACGCCTCTCTTACCACACCGATTCCTCCATCTACCGGCTCCCATTATCCCACAGCAGATGCCTCGACTTCCGCCATTCATCCTCCCATTATCAATATTCCTACTTATTCAATTCGCTCTGATTCCACCGACGCTTACTCTCCCCCTTCCCTACCTCGCCCCCCCTCCCCCTCCCCTTCTCCTTCTGCTTCCCAGATCTCGCAACCTACTTCGCCTTCAGGCGATTACATGCGCCTTTTTCTCCCGCCTGACTTAAATCTCCAAATCCGTATTTCACTTATCCCTTCCCCCCATTGACCTCCGTAATCTTTTCTCAGTCGAGAATCTTCGGTATGCAGGACTCTTAGGCTTGGCAGACGTTCTGTTGCAGGACCCTTCCAACCTTAATGAAGTCTACGAAGCTCTTCGGCTGTTCCCCCACTTTCGAACCGGCACTCTTACCATCCCGGACATTGCCAACCGTATAGGATCCTCCCTCATCGACTTCATAAGTCCTCCACTCTTATATTCTGGAGTGTCACCCGCGGACACAATTGCTTTTTGTAAAGAGCGATTTGAGAACCAAGCCCGTTTTTCCATCCGCATGCAAGCCATTCTGACTTCATTTATCTTCTTCTTTTTACTTCGAAGCCCCACCGCTGCGCTTCCCCTTTCAGATATTCGTATTGCAGATCCACTGTACTGCTTCATAACAAGCCGCCCCTACCCTTACGCCGCCCTCCTATATAGTTCCTTGAGCGTGCGCTCCCGTAGACTCCGTGAGGCTATCCCTCGCCACTCTCGTACCTTTAACATATATTCTGCTCCCCTACTGGCTTGGGTCTATCAAATCCCTGCACAATTGGCTAGTCCTTCCACTATTCCCCCATCCCCTCCTTTCCCGGGTAGCAACCCACCCAGCGATCCCACTATCCCTTACATATCCCGGCCTCCCCACTCCCCTTCCCTCTCCACTGGCTCCACATCCGCTTCAACCCAACCGTCTGCACCCCCGGATCTCCCTCCACTTAATCCACCGTCTCCTTCCCCTATCCTCACCACATCTCCTGCCACAGCCACCATTCATCCTCCTGCTCCTGTTCCCCCACATGGCTCTTCTTCATACCCCTCATTCCGCCCACTCATTCAAACCCAGCTGAACCTGCAAAACCCCACCTGTACTCCCCCCGTCCCCCTGTTTCCCTATTTCCAACTCCAAGTAATGCACCACCCACCCAACCCCATCATTCCAATATTCATTCCACACCCGGTCCCTCTACCATTCCAACCAATTCTCCAACTCCGCCTGTAGCGCCTGTTCCTCCATCTGATACCCAGTCTGAACCCTCTTTTTTCCTATTACTTCGCGAAGCCAGTAACATTACTCAGGGAAGTGCTGACGCTTCGAAGTTGTCCCTGGATTCCATTTCAGCTGCAGCAAGCATTCATCAACAATATATTTCGACTATAGACAACATAAATCACATGGCCACCTCATAGTGGCAATCTCTCACTGAATCAGCCCGCTTACTCAAGGAGGAGCGAGATAGGTATCGAGACATTGCGGACTCTGCGCTCCAGACTTTAGAGGATCTTCAAAATCGTTTCCAATTAGGTTTATGTGATAATGCGGCGTGTCGACGTATAAAGCGTGAAAGGGACCATCTTCGCAATTGCCTTAGTTCTGTCCAACACCTTATAGAGCAAGCTTTTGTTCCCCTCCCATCTTCACCTCAGCCACCTCCTCAATAATCTCACTAACGGTTTAATAATTTGCTGGCCACTCTTCAATAAATTACATGGCTTCAGCCTTAGTTCTAGCTTCCCAATAATAGTATCATCCTTCTGCTTATGCCAATCAGAATTCAATAATCATTGGATATTGTTCTCACTTTCTTTAGTAATCAATAAAAGTACTCTTTCTCTATTTTTCGGCTTTAATTCCTCTCTGTTCATATACATGTTGTATCCAGTGTGTTGTCTCTCCGGGTCGGAGAGTCCTTTAGGTGGTGGGCATCTGTTGAGCCCATAAAAGTCATGTTGGTCAAAGCCAACCGGTCAAAGTCAACAAGGTCAAGGTCAAGTCAACAGGTGCAAAGTCAAAGTGCCTAAGTGACAATTAATTGTCCGCAAAGGGTAAATTGGAGAAAGCGGGTTGCGTATTTTCTCTAATTTCCCTAAGGATCAGAATGTGTTTTAAAGTATTTGGGAAGGTTTAGGTGAACCCCCTTTAGTACACAAAGGAAGAATTAAAAGGGAATGTGAAGGCATGTGAAGGGGAAAAGTGTACGCACAAGTGAAAGTATGACCCCCATTAAAATTTTTGGTTTTACACTAAAGTCACTACGGGACAAAGGAGCAATTCGTTGGCCGCCAACTAAAAGAGAATCTTGGGACATCAAGGAAGCCCAAGAGCCCATGGCAGTTAGAAGTCACGGGACCGGCGGATTCAAGAGGAAGGAAAAGGTTATTCTTGGGGACACATTGATAGTGAAGAGTGGAGAGCTTCAGAGAAAGCAAGAAAGGGAAGTGAAGAGCCCCCAGTGTGCGACGACACTTAGAAGTAGAAGTGAAGAGCGCAAGAAGGAAAAGAAGAAGGTGTGCAGAGAAGGCTGAGTTAGAATCCAAGAGTCCCAAGGTCTGTGGTGTGTGCGCGCCGTGAAAGTATCCATTCCTCAGCTTGGTGGAAGCTTAGTGCAAGGTGTGCACAAGGGAAGCGTAAAGCAAGTGAAGGACTGGTGCAGAAGAGGTCGCTGCCAGAAGACTTGAGATCATTGGTCTTTTGTAATTGAATATTCTCCGAAGTTGTATTTAGTCATTGACTTGGATTGTATTTAGCCATTGTAATTGCTTCAACGTAATCAACATTCAAGCTTCCAGGAGTATTTAGTCATTCACGTTTTAAGGTTATTCCATTTTCCATCATCTCCGTTTTCTCCTACAAACCCTCAAACTCCTTCGTGTCCACGAATCCCCAACACCTGCCCTACGACCCACTTGTATGAAGCTTCAATTAGCAGATGGGCATGTTGCGAAACCATTAGGAATATTAGAGAAGATCAAATTAACCACCTCTAGAGTTGAATTTGAGCATACTTTAGCTATCTCTCAATTTGGAAAAGCAAATAACTATGAGATGATATTAGGACGACCCTTCATGAGACAGCTTAGGGTAGTACAAGATTGGGGGCGAGACTCATTATACCTTCAACATCAAGGAAACACCACCAAGATAAATTTGCATACCTTTGCGTACCGAGATGTACCCCCACTACAATGGAACCCCATACATAACGAAGAGGATGATTTGTCTATACATAGTGCTGGATCAAGCAATCAATCTTGGATGCATGAGGATGCCCAATCGTGGATGTGTAAAGAAGCCAAGAAAGAGGATAACAAGATGCAGTTATGACCCATAAGACATCCTAATTATCGACCCATAGAGGACCCAATGTACATGCCTAAAATCTTTCCTGATGAGGCATTTGAACCACATGATTGGATGGAAATCCTAGCAACCCTGGATGTATGTGTGAATGAAGAAGTTATGACGATGAATGAATGTGTGGATGAAGAAGGCTACGACGTAAATTTGTACATGGTTGTCCTTCAAGAAGTAGAAGCAGGAGAAATATTGGAAAAGGAATGGAAAGAAAAATATGAGAGCATAGAAATGGAACTAGAATTTGATTCAGAAGAACGTTGCATAGAAGCCATTCGAACCAAAGACAAGTATGGAATGACCAAAGTGTTAGCAATAGAAGCAGCCCCTATAGTACCAAAACAGGAGGAAAGTGTGAGTAAGATCGAAGCAAACCCTGATCTTTTTGAGGTACCGGAGCATTTCAAAAGGTATGAAGCAGAAGAGAGAAAAATAGCTATTCAAATGCCTAGGAGAGAGGAAAGAGAAGGAGAAGCGTACGACAACAAGGAACAAACAAAAAAGATCATAGTGACTGTAGAAGAGGGAGAAGAAAGATGTACATACATAGGAAAGGATGTGTCAACTGAGGAGGAAGAAGAATTGATACAGTTGAAACGAGAATATCGAGATGTATTTGCTTGGACCCGTAAGGATCTCAAGGGTGAGGAACCCTCCATTTGTTCTCATAGAATACCAATGACACCGGAAGCAAAACTCTAAACAACAACCTTAGACGTATAACGAGGTCTATGCTGCAAAAATAAAAGAAGAAATAGATAAACTATTAGTAGTTGGATTCATTTATGAGATATAACATACCAAATGGGTGTCGCCATTAGTTGTTGTACCTAAAATGTGTTGGAACAAACCAATCACAAATTGGTGATTACAAAGAGCTTGAAGAAAGTCTATGGTCAGATTGAAGTGAAAGAAGTCACTTGAGAAAGTGAAGAGATCTCAGAAGTGAAGTGTGTATAAATATGTATATTACATGTGGAAATTCTTGTAATCTGAGTAGAGATAATCCTTAGGATGATAAGGAGTAATGTAATAGACGCGGGATAAGTCTAGAATTGTATGTATATAAGTCAATGATGTAAAGAAATAAGTAGAAGAGTCATTAGAAGACAAGTGTCTTAGAGAGATGTGTAGAGAGTCTTTTTCTCATAAAATTAGCGACGGGCTTTTCTCTGAGTTCTCTCAGTCTGATCATGTGAATTAGAAATCTTTTTGTACACCTCTATTCTGAAAGCTAATGAAGCTATGTTCAAAGTTTCATAGTTTAATTCCTTTCCTACTGTGAGAATGATCAATAGGAACATTTGTATGTAGAATCTGCAAACAGACTTCTCAGAGTCGCGCATTTTTCCATCTCAATGTTTTGCTTAGATCTCAGTGCATAGTGTAAAGTTTTTAATGAGTGAGCATTCAAAATCTAAGTTAGAAGGTTAGAAAGCTATGGCTAAAAGTGTTAGCAAAACGGGATTTGTGCTGTGAGAAATCAACTTAAGAAGTTGACCATGTCAAAGTCGCCATTTCTGGAAGACAATTTTTGACATATCTTTGATCTTAAGGATCAAATTAAAGTTTTAATGATTATTTTGGAGAACTAATGGCTGATATGATTGCACAAAAGTAGGGTGGTGACTTGTGCATCATTGGTTTGAAGAAATTTGAAGATATGTGTAGGTAATAAAGTCAATTTCTGAAGCAGACTTTTTGAAGAAGGAACTTCTTCACTCAGAGAAGTGTTAGTGAAAGTTTTGATAAAGAAAAACAATATTTGTGTAAAGTTTGATCTATAACTGATATAGAAGTGTCCTTAGATCAGTATAGATCAGACATTTAGAGATTAAGAGGTCTCCAACAAAAAGAATGGAAAACTAAGAGTATGCATTAATATGGAAAAAGTCAATGCAACCACAATCCATGATAGCTATCCATTACCTATCACCGATCACCTTTTGGAAAGAGTTGCAGGAAAAGAAGTCTATAGCTTCTTAGATGGATTCTCTAGATACAACCAAGTAGCTATTGCTATTGAGGATCAACATAAGACCACATTCACGACTGAATGGGGGGTCTATGCTTTCAGAGTGATGCCCTTCGGACTCACTAATGCTCCTCGTACTTTCCAAAGGTTGATGTGTCATGTTTTCAAAGAATTTCTGAAGAAAAGTATGGAAGTGTATGTAGATGACCTACATACATATTCAAATCAAAGGCAAGAACACATTCCTAAATTGCGGAAAATATTTGATGAGTGCCGACAATATAGAGTCTGTCTAAATCATGAGAAGTGCGTTTTCATGGTAAGACAAGGGAAGATTCTAGGACACATCGTGTCAAGAAATGGAATATCTACAGATGAAGACAAGATCAAGGTCATTTTAGAACTTCCTAGACCAAAGAATGCAAAAGAAGTGCAAGCATTTATGGGTCATTGTGGATACTATCACCGATTTATCCACATGTACGCCATAATTGCCAAACCCTTGTATGGATTGTTGACTCAATTAACATGGATAGATGAATGTGAGAAGGCATTTGATGAGTTAAAAAAGCGGCTTAGCACGGACCCTATTTTGAAAACACCAAATTGGAACAAGCCTTTTCATATTCATGTGGACGCTTCAAATTATGCAATAGGATACATCTTAGCTCACTCGGCAGATGAAGGAAAGTTGGACCATCCAATTGCCTATGCAAGTAGACAACTAAATCAAGCCAAGAGAAACTATATGACTACGGAGAGAGAGGGATTAGGGATGGTGTACACTGTAAAGAAATTCAGACATTATCTCTTAGCCAATAAGTTCAAGTTTTTCATAGATCATCAAGCCTTATTGTACTTAATCAGTAAGCCTTGTAACATGGGAAGACTTGTGAGATGGTTTCTGTTATTGATGGAGTTGGATTTTGAAGTAATTGTAAAGAAGGGTAACACCCATGTGAGGGCAGATCATCTCTCTAGGCTAACACATGGAGAACCACCAAGCGGAGTACCCGACGATTTGCCAGACACTTATCTGTTTAATTTGGAAGTGTGTCCCAAGTGGGCAGAGAAGCTAATTCCAATAATCACTCATGGACCACAACACTCAATTAATAAAGAGAGTAAAAAGAAAATTATGCAATCATGCAACTTACACATTATTGCAGGTAGTGTGTATTATAAGGAACCCAATGACGTACTGTCGAGATGTGTAGAGGAAGAAGAACAACAAAAATTGATTGAACAAGCCCATGTGAACCAATGGAGAATGCACAAAGGAACTCATGGAACTTTAAGAGAATTGAAACTGTTAGGAGTATACTAGCCAGATATGCCTAAAGATGTCCATGATTATGTTAGTAATTGCACGGAGTGTCAGGAAACCATACCAGATGATCACACATCTTTACCTTTCTCTACAATAGCACCCAACTGGAGTGAGACATTAGTGAAATTCCTAAAGACACGAGAGCACAGGGAAGGAATCAGTTTAGCAAGGAAACGGTCCCTAGAGGAAATGAGTAAGGACTATGTAATCATGGGAAGGCAATTATTCAAGAGAGGGAAAGATAATCAATTACATCTATGTGTGCATGAAGGAGAATACTTGCCCATATTAGAAATGGCACATGCAGGTGTCACAGGAGGACATTTTTCAGCCGAGAGAACTATAAAAATGATCCTCTTTGAAGGCTTGTGGTAGCCAACTCTACATATGGATGTTGACATATATGTTCGAAGTTGCGAGACATGCAAAAGGGCCAAATATGCAATTAGACGAGATGACATGCCATTGAGACCTATGATTTGCACTAGAGCATTTTCCAAATGGGGTATTGATTTTGTAGGACCCATTAACCCACCAACCAAAGGATCACATGCATAATATATAATAGTAGCAACAGATTACTTGACTAAGTGGGTAGAGGCAAAGGCTACTAGAAAAAATGATGCTCAGACCACAACTAAATTTCATTTTGAGCACATCTTCACTCGCTTTGGACTACTGATCGAGATTGTAAGTGGCCGAGGAATGCATTTCATTAATGAAGTAATAGAGTCCTTAATGAATGAATTCTTAGTGATCCATAAAAAATCCCCCGTATCATCCTCAAGCCAATGGTCAAGCTAAAAGTTCCAATAAGGTGTTATGCACACTATTGAGAAAGATAGTCAATAGTGGAAGGTCAGACTGGGACAAACAATTGCATCATGCAATTTGGGCCTTCCGTGTCGAGAACTACCCCATTCAATCTGGTGTATGGACAGAACGCAATCCTGTCGATTGAATTTTTAGTGCCAACTTTGAGAGTAGCCCAACAATATGAATGGAAAGGGCATGAATTATCCAAGCAGCCAAGAGAAGACAAAAGGCATATTATGATGCACACATCAAAGACAAAGGACTAAAAAAAGGATATTTAGTGCTGGTCTATACCTTGAAGCAACATGCCAAGAAGCTACAAAAATGCGGATATGGAACTCTAATAATCAATAGGATCTCAACGAGCGGGGCGGTTAATCTAGCTACTCTGGATGGAGATGTTCTTCCCAACTACATAAGTGGATGTCGAGTAAAATGTTATATGGATCCATTGACAGACCAAATGTTAGCACGACTTGTAGGTGCACAAAATAGGAAGAGCGGATTAGAGAGGAATCATGGCAAGAAGCCCTAGAGCGTATCAAGAAACGGAACGAGTGGATAAGGCAAAGAGATGAATGGTATCTACAAGGAGAAGAGCCTATTCCCATGGCTAACTATTAGGTTCATGAGTCCGACACAATAAATATCTGCATGTCCTAGTCGTACTTAGACCTATGAATTGGAACGATTGAGTACCAGCTAATAGATGCCTTGATAGATTCAGGAGCAGCACTCAGTTGCATACGAAGTACAATCATCACACATCTTCAAACTATTATAACACTTACGAAAGCACACATGGTAGGTGTGGGAGTTCAAGTTATAGAATGCATTGGAGAAGTTAGAGTATCCCTCCACCTAGGAAATTCAACTATGGAACAACGAGTTCTAGTGTGCGGAAACGAGAATCTCATAGAGAACTTGATCCTAGGACAAGACTAGATCATTGAGAATGAGGTGAGCATCCACCTAGCTCAAGGATACATTTTAGCCAAAATAGGGCACAAGGAAATCTTTAGTCTATTAGAAGAGAAGCCCTCTCATAGACCGCACATCATCAAAGACGCTAAACAAATCGTAGAAGAGCACATAGCAAATGATTCCATCACAAATCAATCAGAAGAAGGTACGACAGAAGAAAAGATTTCAAACCCCAATGTATCCAAGGAGAAAGTAGATTCATCCTACTTGAATGATGAACAGAAGGGAACCAAGGAGGACAATGCTCCTAAAGCCTTCTATGAGAAAAAGAGATCATCAGCATGGAAACCATTTATCACCTTCTCACAATCAGGAAATGCTAACCTGAAGTGGGTTCGCAAGGATCGAGTGAAGGAATTAGAGAAGCCAACACTAATACACGTCATTCATCATAGGAAGACAAGGGCGAACGAGGGTTCTTCTTCACCAAAATCGGAATCGAAGAGATTTATGAGAATATGGCTTCCAAAGTCTTTGGTAGAAGCTCAAAGAACATGACAATAAATATGGATTCCAAAGAAGGTCAGACAAGTGGCCACTCGAGAGATAAACAAGCACAAAGAAACATTATATCGACACAACAACACCATAAAACCAAGCAAGACTCGTTACACATACTGGAAAAGAAGGAACCCAACAACTCGGACAACAAAAAAGAAAGAGGAAACACATGCAGCAAGATGAAACGAGGAAAAGACAAGGCTTAAAACCTCAACTACAAAATGGATATGGAAACCCAAGCAATAGTAAGGGTCGGAAAAACAGAACCAAGAGAATTTCATTTGCATACATGAAGCATTAAATGCACCTAAAGTATGATAGGGCCACATTAGGAGGCCGTGCATTCGGCACATGATGCATGTAACAAACATAGTGGTGTGCATTCTCCGCTTGGGGACAGGTCATAGCTTCTACTTTCATAGGAATGGATCTTGTAAATAAATGCTTTGGCTACACTAATTCTTGTTTTCTTTCAGGAATGAAAATGAAAAAATATATGTGGTAAAAGATCTTACTTATACATGCAAGGGGAACAGAGTGATGCAATGAGCAAAATGTCACTACAACACACATCACTAATGACATGTCTTCTATAGAAGCTAATGCTATTTTCATTACGAGTGTAGATGGCTTCGGAAGATTCTAAAGCTACCATTCAAGAGGAGGTGCTGGAATTCCCTCTGCAAAGTGTGACTAAAGGAAAAGGTCATTGGTTCAGAGAAGACCAACCAGCAGGGGATTACTTATTCCTAGTGACCATCAAAATCATGGATACAGATCATCAGTTTCCTATGATGTCCAAAGACTTCAAGGTAGTACATGAACTCCCATCAACCATGGACATTATGAAGAAGGTGGGCATTCACAAATACTTCGAATTGCCAATATACAAACCTAATTTTCAATGATGTATGCAAGTTATGAACACCTTGCAGCGTGCCTTGCATGATCCGTTGGTGCGAGAGGCTAGAGTCTTGGATGCAGTCAGCCAATTTACACATGACCTAATTAAGGAAGCTTTTGCATGAGAGAAGGATGGCACCATGGTATTGAAGGAAGAAAGTCGAGGCGAAAGGACCCGAACATTCAACGACATTAATCACATTGATATTGAAGAGGGAGTGAAACTCATCCATCAGCACTTTTGCTTTCCCAACATGCAGAGGTACATTGCTCCACAAAAGATCATTGTGCAAATGTTGTCGCATGCTACAAAACAAATCAGAAATCAAGTCAACATGACTCCCTATATTCAAGAACGGCTATTCGAGGCAAAGAAGCAGTGGAATCACAAGAAGTTTTTGAATGGCATTGTTGCCTTGACTATATTGATATATCATGCCTTGGGCATTAGAAAACATTTGAGTGAGATGGCGTCATCTGAAGCCATGGCCAAACATGCAAAGATTGCAATAGTCCCTAGGAAGAACAAGGGAGTCAAGATCATTGAGGAGGCAGAAACAAGCTCCCAACCTAGAATGAGAGGTACAAAGAGGCTAAGGGAAATGATGCAAGCAGAAGCAGAAGTTCTAGCTACCAAAATGGTACACATACTTCCAAAAACGAGACTTGAAGGCCATCAACCTATCACAGAAGAAGAATTGACCAAAGCAATGGATGTTGGTGCAAATCAAGCCTACACATTTGGCTTGGAATTCTTGAAGAAGATTTTCACATGAAGCAAGTAGCATAGGAACACTAGCTTATGAGTTATTACTTTTCTACCTCTTGTAAAAGTCTAAATGACTTGGCATTCTTATGTAATCACTTACCTAATAGATTCGTGGAATTAGATGGTATGAGTTGAGAGAATATCTCCCTACTTTTAGAGGAGTGATTATAGGGAGCCTTAGATTTGAATTTGAAATTCAAATCAACTTCCAACTCATATAAAAGTGAGAAGAAAACTCGCGGGCTGAGAGAGAGTATATCCGAGATTCACTACACTATCATTGAGTGTGTGAGTGCTACACCATAGCCCACAACATTCAAACTCATTAGGCTACACTTATGATGCCAATGAGGTTGTACATCATTGTGAATTAATACAAGTATTTACATTCATCAACTCTGTGTTCTCTGAGTGTACCACTTCAAGTCTGTCAACTTCAAAGAGGCATATCTCAGTGCCTACTCCACCAAATCAAGTGATTCAAAGCTTGGTAGATCCAGCTCAAAGCATACTACAAGCATACAAAGTTTGAAGCAACTTGGTTCAGCCAATTTCGAGAAATCACGGTCGAAGTGCTCACTGGTATTTGTCTGCATACTTCCTAAAAAGTCGAGAATGTCTATAATTTTGCTAAAGTGATTTCTTTGAGTATACTCTATCATTTTATCTCATTCCACTTGAAAATGGTAGCTTACTAAGCTAATAGAATACCTCTAGAAGGAATTTTGCCAATTGTAAGCGTACTGGTCATACTGAGCATAACTCTGAGCAGGTGTCAATACCAAAATAGCAAGTTTTCTTGGATTTGTGAAGTATCAAGTAGTCTGTTTTGATTTGATCACTACACACATCATTTGTAAAGTACATATATGATCTCTTGGTATCATTTGGAAGCTAAGGGTGTCTACTAATCATATCTGGAGTCACTGAGGGCTGGTGCAAAGCAGGATTAGCAGCATCTACTCAATCTTCTGGAGGATCCATCCATCTTTCCCAACAATGGAAGCCACACACCAGTACATCAAAGGTCAAGTCAATCTATCTGTCCAAGGGCACCATTACTAGCAGGCCCATCAAGATTTAGAATAAAGAAAAAGGCTGACCAAGGTCCACAGATACAGGGAATTGGGTTTAATAAATTCAAGCTCATCATGAGATTCAAACTCCATGTTGAATGTGGAAATTCGAAGTGATTCCAAGGATGATGGACAATGGGAGGAGTTAAATGAAGTGAACAAGAATGTAGAAAGGGAAGGAATGAAGGCCGATCAAACACCCATGAACTCCAACCAAGAGACGACAAGGAAGGAGGCCTCCCAAGAATGAGTACATGTTATTAAACTGAATGAAGCATCTAATATTCAAATCCAAGAGACTCTGCTTGCGAGAGAGGTCCTATTCAAGAATCCCAAGGAGGAAAAAGTGGACAATGCAGTTGAAGAATCAGAACCCTTTACACCAAGACATGTAGTGGCAGAACCATCTCCCATGGACATCACATTTCAAGGGAGTGCCACGAAAGCTGTTACTAAGGAAGAAGAAAGAAGAGAACATGACGTATAGCTTCAAATAAGGCAACCACATAACGAAACCATACATGTGGAGCAAGGAAAGGATGTACAAACAGAGGAAGCTCCAAGCATCCCAAAAACTTGGCTAAATGTGGACGTCGCTCAGCTCAAGCCAGTGGTGCAACACATGATCAAAACTGCCATGGACACTCAACAGTTAATGCTTGAGGCTGATGCCGACTATGATATGGCAATGTGAGAAAAAAGTCAATTCCAAGAGATAGGTGAGAATCTCTCTGCCCAATTGATTCAAGCACAAAAGAGAATAGTAGAAAAAGAGGCAGAAGTCCAAGAGGCCAAGCAGCAATGCAACGCACTAGAAATAGAAAATCAGAAACTAAAAGAACAATTAAAGGATTTACAAAGCAAATATGAAGCTAGCGAGGCCGAGAAGACACGAATGAATGCTAGAAGCAAAATCCTTGAATCGAAAATCAAAGTATACATGGAAGAAGCAGATAACTTACAAAATAGAAACAAGGAGCTTATAACATCACTTCTATGCAATCAACCAATAGAATCTCCTAAAGTGACAGAGAAAGACATCCGAGCATTGGAAGAAAAGATAGCAAAGTATGAAGATCAGCTCAAGCAGGAGCAAGCCATCATTGTAGAATGGGAGAAAAGGTATATGGATGACACAGCAGAACTGAGAAAGAAGTGGAAGGAAATAGAAAATTGATATATAGTACAATGCAATGAAGATGTAGATCAGCTCGCGGTAATAGGAGAAGAGCTCCTCAAGAATAAAGAAGAAGTTACAAGAACAACCGCAACAATAAAAGAAAAGGATGAGTTAATCAAGCAACTTCAAGATCAACTCACACAAAAGGTGAAAGAGGGGACACCAGTAGTTCCACACTCGATAGCGGCTACTGAGGAGACTGAGGTACATCCTCTTTCTCCCCCCTTACATCATTCACCAATAAGGGAGGAAACAGAGATCCACTTTGAAAGACATCATCGGGATATTGAAGAACTAAGCCGACACGAGAGGGCACTACTGGTGTCCCAACTTACAAAAGATTTGAAGATCAAATAGTAAAGGTCATGAAGGAAGCGAAGATTGAAAGCAAAAATCTGGAACAGGTATTGAAACCCTTCAATGTACCATATGGACTACTTAAAGAGCAAACACCACAATACATAAAGACCACCACAAATAAAGAGCCAAACAACAATCTCCAATTTAGCATGCAAACATTCACCTACACACAAGAGGAATTTGACAAAGATGATCCCATAGGGCGGAGAAGATTTTTGGAGAAGAATCCGACCTTAAGGGTACAATGGGAATCATCACCATATATACTTCAGGTAAATCCATCTTTTTGCCCACTACCCAGAAGACGCTCCTCGATTGCAATTTGGGAAGGTCAATGCCAGGGAAGCATAAACAACCAGTGGCTCAACTATCCACTATTGCCAAGTCCATTGCGTAATTATCTACCGACCAACGAATACATGGTTAAGACCATGGAATTTTGCATCGCTCGATATGCAACTGTACCTGATTTGGCTATCAAGATGACTAATATGATTTTGAGCATGTTACTTACAGTCATCAAAGTGTTCCAACATGCTCAATATATTTTTTTGAACTTCATCGGCATTAATCAAGGGTCAGACACCCTCATTTTTGACCTATCAACTATCTCGAGCCGATTAATGCTTATGGTTATATACTCAAGGCTAATGTTTTTGCCAAGTACTTACATCCACACATTCAAAGAAGCGTTTTTTATTGGATTTTTTGAAAAAGACTCAGAAATTTTTGTAAAAATGTCTTCAAATCTTAATGCCAGGATGGTGGCTTATGAATTGAGTTTCTTTGCAGATCATAGACAGGCACCAGAAGACGGGGTCAAGTCGAGCCAATGGAAAGAATTCATGTTATGTCATGCCAATCTGCTTAATCAACGAGAGCAGCAAGTCATCCAGACATACTCACGTCACCACAAAAAGCCTCTCGAGGACGACAGAGTTCAGGAGGAGGGACGTGTGGAAGGGGAATCAAGCAAAAAGAGAAGAAGAAGAAAATCAAAGAATAAAATTGCTCAATAATGAATGAAGATTATAAAGGAAAATATGAACTCTCTACCCAAAGCCCCGCAGGGGCACTCATTAGGCGACAACACCAAAGAATCAGGTCTTGAGGATTGGAATTAAAGAAAGATAACAACCAGGACATTTCATGGGAGGTTGCGCACAACTTCCTCATCCACCAGGAGAAGGCGGTAAGAGACAACACACGAAGGACTCTTCATCAGATAAGATAACCAATTGCCTGAAGGTCCTAGTTGCCTCCTCGTTCACTGGATGCGTGCAGTGGGAAGAAATGGAACAGGTCCTAGAGGATGACAAAGAAGATTCAAGAATAGGACCTTTAAAACATAACGCTCTCTTAAAAGAGAGTAGAGGTCAGCAAATTAAAGCGTGTAGTGGAAGAAAGTAAACAATCTCTAAGCAATACAACAGAGTTAGACGTGTGAATACAAAGACATATCAGAAGACCAAAAGCTAGAAAGAGGCAGAGGCTAAAAAGTTGAAGAGGGTAACTAAGAACATTACATTCTTAGCCACTGATGGCGTGCGTGGTAGCCCGATTTAATAGAGAAACCCAGATTTGTGATATAAGGAATACCAAGGGGCTCATACAAGCAAAGGACTAACTTTAGATAAAGTAAAAAATTTTCTGACAGTCCTTGTCGCTTCTTCAACCATTGGGTACGTGTATTCAAAAGCCTTAGACAAGCTACAAACGAGAAGCAAAAGCCTGTCAAGGGACGACAGAGACAAAGAGGGGGAGAGTGTTGTAGAGCTAAGAGGCACAAAAGAGGAGCCCAAAATTTTCAAATTAATGGGCATATTTTTCTTCTTCAAAATCCTAGAAAATTCCCTTCAAGCTATGTAAATGCACTAGAGGAGTCCTCTAGATGCATAAACCCAACTCTTTGTAACATATTTCTTATAAAATAATAGGAAATTAGAAATTAGCCAATAAAGTGCGGGTCACTTGTGTGAAAGGACCATTTTTAGGGCACATGTATATAAGTCACTTGGTGACTCTTTGTAAGAACGTTTTTTGCCATTGTGAAGAGGAGAGCTCCAAAATTTCGAGTTTGCTTCTTCCCTGCAATTTTTCATCTTCTCTATGATCTCTTGTGTGTGTGAAGCTTGGAATGTGTGTGTAGGACTATCGTCTACCCCCCCCCCCTCCATAACTTTTGTGCTACTGTAGTGTGTGTTTGAGCAAGTACGAGTTGTGGAGTGAGTGTAGGTGTTTCCTACCATTCACTATTTTGGCCATAACTTGAAGATGGTTGTCAGATTCAAGTGAAAATAGAACATTAGATGCGTCTCATCGAGAGATTCGAAAGGAACCCGGTATTGGCCATATTCGGAGTTCGAAGCTGGGAGAAACATTCAAATTTGTGTTTACTACTGTAAGTGGTATCGCGGCATACACTTTCATAGATTAAGTGAGTTGGAGAGGTAGTTTGGTCTTTTCTCATACATTTTAGCGGAACCACTTCATTATCCATCATGTGCACACACGTCCTCATACACTTGGTTAGGTCATTCTTCGGATTGATAATTAAGCGTGTGTCAATCCACCACTATACACACTTCTGTGGCAAACAAGATTTAGTCTCTTTGACACAAGTCCCTAAGACTTTGTGACTTAGGTACACAACAACCAATAATGGATGCTTTCCCTCTACCTACGCATAGAAATTTTTCCTTATTGCCACTCAGATATCTAAAAATCATCTTGACCGCTTCGCGATGCTTCTTGCCAAGATTATACATATATGTACTCACAACTCCCACTGCAAATGCAATGTCTGGTCTCATAGCTACCATAGCATACATGAGAATACCAACAATAGACAAGATAATAAATTTTGTTCATGAGCTCATTTTCCTCATGTGGTTTGGAGCAATCATCCTTGCTCAATTTTACATATGTGGGTAAAGGTTTACTCAATGCCTTTCCACCCCGCATATTGAACCTATCAAGTACATTGGATATGTACTCACTTGGAGACACGTATATGCATCTTTTACTCCTATCATGTGTAATGTGCATGCCAAGAATATGTCTGGCATCCCCCAAATCCTTCATATCCAATTTTTGACTCAACTTTTGTTTGAGAATTGACGAGTTATAAGAGGGCTTCCCAGCTATCAACATATCATCGACATAAAGTATCAAGCATATTAAGCTACCATCTAAGAATCTCTTTATGTAGAGACAATGCTCCTCATTGCTTTGAGAATAGCCTTTAGGCTTCATAAACCATCAAACTTTTGGTACCATTGTCTAGGGGACTCTTTAAGGCCATATAAGCTCTTCTTCAGCTTAAAAACTAGACTTTTCTTGCCAAGAACTACATAACCCTTTGGCTATTCCATATAGATCTCATATGTAAGATCTCTTTGCAAGAAAATAGTTTTTACATCCATTTGGACTAGCTCTAAGTCCTCCACTACAACAAATCTAGGCAACATTTTCAGGGTAGCCATCTTGACCACTGGAGAGAAGATTTTTTGGAAATCAACACCATGTTGTTTCTTAAAACCCTGTGCAACATCATGGCAAAGGTACTAAATCCCAAGTACCATTCTTGTGAATAGAATCCAACTCACTTTTCATGACATGCTCCCACTTGACATGATTCTTTGTCTATATAGCCTCTTTGTAGCAAGAAGGCTCACCAAAATCTATTAGCATAACAAAATCCAAACCTAGAACATATCTATTAGGTGGATGTGAGACACGTGTAGAGCGTCTCAATGGTTGCTAAACATGAACATTCATAGAATGATCTGATCACACATTCTCTTGAACATCCCTATGTGTAGCATTTTTATGCATGCTAATTGGAGGACTAGTATCCTCAAACACCACTCTTCTCACTTCAATGTCCTTTATGGGCTGTTTATGCATGGGTTGTTTATGCATCTTAGATTCATTGAAAATGACATCACTACTTCTGATCACTAACTATGCTTAAGGATCCCATAAGTGATATCCAAATTTGAATCCCATAAGTGATATCCAAATTTTCTTTCTTGACCATATCCAAGAAAAATTCTTTTCTTTGACTCATGGTCTAGGTTTTATCTAAGATTCTTGGGTATATGAACATATTCTTCACACCCAAAAACTCGAAGATAATCATAATGTGGTGGCTTCCTCATCCATAAATCTTGTGCCAATTTTAGACCTTTGGAAGTACTAGGTGAAAGGATACTCACATGAACTATAGTCAATACTAATTATGACCAAAAGCCTTGTGAAAGGTTTGCATGATGCAACATAGAAGCTACACTATCTTGAATAGTTCTGCTCATCCTTTTCACTACACCATTCTGTACTAGGGTATAAGGAACTATAAACTCTCTACAAATTCCTCTAGACTGACAAAAACGATCGAATTCATGTGGAGTATACTCATTCCCATGATCTAAATGTAAAGTTTTGAGCTTATTTTTTTTTCAATCTCAACTAAAGCAAGAATTTTTTGAAAATTGGGAACACCTCATCCTTTCATTTGATAGGATATAGCCAGACTTTTCTAGTAGCATCATCTATGAAAGTGACAAAGTAAAGAGAACCACCTAATGACCTTGTGGGCATAGGACCACACACATCTGTAGAATGAGATCTAAAGGCTGAATTGAAGAATCAATGTGCATTTTATGCACATTCCTAGTTCTCTTTCCATATTGACAATGCTCACAAAATGAAAAATCCAAGATAGATAACATAGGCAAGTAGCCAGAATGAGAAAGGTTTTCCATTCCACTATGAGATATCTGGCCTAAACAACCACGCCAAATACAAGCCATAGGCTTTTCAGTAACAACTAACAAGTGTTCTTTCTCTGATACAAATAAAGAATAAAGTGAACCAACTTTGCTTCCTTTTGCGATAACCCTATTGCTCTTTGATATGTGAAAGGGCTGAGCATAGATGACCACCTTATAACAGAGGTCATCAAGTTGACCAACTAACATTAAACTACATGATAATTGAGGTACATGGCATACATTATGCATAGTAAATTTTGAACCATCAATGAACTGCACAACCACATCTCCAATCCCCACAATGTCACACTGATAAGAGTCACCAATTCTCATGGTACCAAGAGACTTTGCAACCTAATTAGAGAACCGTTTGCTATGTGGTGTCACATGGAAAGAAGCACCATAATCTATCAACCACACATGGGAAAGAGAATCATCCATAAGAGCCTTGGTGGGCTTAGTATTGTCATGTGTCCACACATCAACATCATCAGAAATAGCATTAATTTCTTTAATTCACAGTCGATGAAGATGGTGCAAGTAGCTCCTTAACATGCCCATCAACAATTTTTCCTTTACCTTTAGCATTCTTTAATGCATACCAGTTTTTCTTCATGTGTCCTTTCTTGTGAAAATAATGGCTTTTGATATCCCAGTTCCTTGATTTACTTTTATTCTTATTCTGTTGACGATTTTTTTCCTTGTTCTTGATGTTGCCACGTTGTTGATTCTTTCCTTGGTAAGAATCACAAACATTATATGCATCTCCACTATGAGCGCCAAGCATTAAGTCTCTATGAATTTACTCACTCAAGAGTGCTCCACATATTCCATCATAGACCAATTTACCACGAGGTGCACTAATATTAATTGTTGTGGAAAACATATCCCATGATGATGGCAAGGTGCATAACAACAAGACTGCTTTCATCTCATTATCCATATCCCTGTTCTAAGCATGTTACTAGGATAATATAGCATCAAAATCATTTACATGAGCAACAACACTATCTCTGTCCTTCATGCGAAGGTCATATAACTTTCTCATCAGATACAATATATTTGATGTCATTTCTTTTTCATATGTATTGCATAACTTTTTCTAAAGCTCCTCTGCAATTTCACAATCTAATACTATAAAGTAAACATTATCTTCTAGGTGCAATCGAATAGTAGACCTAGCCATTTCATCCAAATCATCCCAATCATCATCATCCATATCAAGAGGCTTCTTTGAGATTCCATTTATTGGCTTCCACTATCTCCTCCAAATCAGTGCATCTTTAATCTATTTCTTCCATAGAGAAAAATTTATGCCATCAAATTTACGGATGTCAAAATGGTCTTTGCATTCCAAATTATAACTCCTCTTGGGAGCATAATAGACCTAAATCCACCAGATGTGCCTGATATTTTTGATGCCATGATGATAGAGAACTGAGTAGAATGAGACTAGAGCTAGAATAGTCTAAGCACCACTAAGGCTCAAGAAAGGATGACCAAGTGTTAAATTTTCAAAAAAAAAAATCACCACTCTCCCTAGAAAAATGGATTAATGAACAAAAACAATCAACCAAAAGTATTATGTGAAAGTGAATGTGCTCACATCAATAAGTGTATCAAGGAGTAAATCGACCATCATACAGTTCGAAAAACCAAAAAATCTCAAAAACTTGTTCCCAAATTCTCCTCTAAAAAATGAACATATGATTAGTATCAAAATATCATAAAAGTGCAAGTATTGACATGCAAATCTCCATAGTGAATCACTGACTCTATTGCATATGATCAGTTACCTAAAAGAAGCCAACTAGGCTTATCAAGCACCTATGAACAAGTAGCATACATCTTCTATGGAGAGGCTCGATAAGTCTCCCACCTACATCACGAAGAGACCTCGACATCTACATGTCTCCTAGTTAAGAAAACCTCACCACAAACCTCTGTATCAAACATAACAGGCTTTATGCAGAAAAACATAATTGCTATATCAACGAGCACATGGATGTACATAAGCGATACCTACAAAAGCGTAGAAGGTGTGTATGTGACCAATATATGCAGTAAAATGGTACTGAAAGGCTAACTTCATAACCCAGACACTGGCCAAAAACACTTGCAAGTGTCTGCCAACTCTGTTCTTTAGGCTCAAAAACCTGCATATACTTGCGGTGGCTGCTCCCACCACAACTAAAACCTTTCAAGAAGCCAATAGATTTACTAGTGTGACTGAAAAACACAACCCCAAAAGGTATACAATCAATATCAAAGAAGTACAAAGAGCATTCTTCTTGATGTTCTTGAACCTCTTTAAAGAGAACTATACATGAAAGTACTCCAAAATGGCTCCAAGAATTACCCCCTAAATGCTTCAAAAAAGGCTTTCAAAGCGAAGAATGAAGCTTTGAAGGCCCAGAACATGCTTAAGGTAATTTTAACCTTAGTCTTTCTCCTTCTTCAAACACCACAAGAGTGTAGCTTAGTGGCAAGAGATTGCCGGTTAAGCAAGCTCCAAGGCGAACAATACTATAATGGGTGATTTCGTGAGAAGTACCAAGAACCTTTGTCTTCCTTGACATTGAGGTCCTCCCTCATGCACAACCAACGATGCCGAAAGTGAGTTTGGTGACTCAGGTGACAAGGTATGCCAGGGTCTATGCCTTGGTTGCCACCTTGTTCGTAAACCCTAGAGTAAGCCTTAGGTGGGAAGCAAGCGCACTCTTTGCTCACACAAAAGGAACAAAGCTTTTGCATCAAAATGCTCTGATACCAATGAAGTATTTCTTTGGCAACGCATGATTGTAGAGTCTCCTTCTCGATAACTGTGCAACGATACCATTGTTGTACAAGCCTGAACTTCAGTGCCACACATGATACTTTGCATAGGGGGTGCAAAATACACAGAAAACACATAGTATAGAGACCATGAACAAAAATTTCTTAGGTCATAAAAATGTGGTCAAACCTTGAGTTTGTGGCTGACTAGACCACTATATGTTTTATTAAAGAACATATACAAAAGTGTCCAGTGGCCACTTGACCTTTCACATGGACACTAACACTAACAATTAATGAGTACATTTTGAATGTTAAGGAGCTTCTAGATGCACTAGGCTCAATCGGGATCCCAATCGATAAAAGATGGAAAGCATTCACCCCAACAATGTTTGTGAGGGATCCTTACCAAAAATTGATGGATTACTCACATTCATGGTGATGGAGGAGATGAACAAGGAGGTCACAATCAAAAGCCATCCAAGCCCAAGGCTTTTATGTAGGTAGAGGCAAAGGCAAAAGAGGTGGAAAAAAATACCAAGTTAGAGGAAGAGTAAGGTCAAAATAAGCTCAAGCAACGAAGAAGGCTCTAATCAAAGTTGTGGATTAAGAACAAGAGGAAGGATTAGAGGAACGTAAAGAATGTCATGAGGAAGGAGATAAGGAAGAGAGCTCACACACACACTTTCACTCTCAAGGAGAAGCACACACACAGATTGAGGCAAGGAAGAATGATCTTCTTCTTCTTCTTCTATTACATAAAAGGAATGTACAAGAATGACCTAAAAACAAGAATACAACAAGTGCAATATATAAAGATTAGTACATAAGGAAAAACCTAATATCCGCGAATGAGTGAGCTGGCAAGAAACAAATGTGCCATCACTCTCGGTAGATAAATCTAATAAAGCTCAATGAAGTATCCATGACATATATCGGTATGACAACTATACATGTCAAAGAAATGAAAAACTGGTACGTGTCATCCTGGATCATCACATGTTGAGCTTGATATCTCAACACTCCCCCTCAAGCTCAATGCCATATCCTGTAATCCAAGCATCTCTCGAATCTTCTTTAACTTCTCAGCTCCAAGTGCTTTGGTGAAAATATCAGCAACCTGCTCATCTATTCTCTAAACAAGATCAATATCACCTGCTAATACCTTCTCTCTGATGAAGTGATAATGTACCTCGATATGCTTTGTTCTAGCATGGAAAACAGGGTTTCGTGCTAACTGTATGCTGCTAAGATTATCACAATAGATAGTGATAGGCTTTTGCACTTCCAAACCAAAATTTGCAAGTAACATCTCCAGCCATGATGCCTCACATGCTGCCATTGCAGCACCTCTAAACTCAGCCTCTGTACTCGACAAAGCAATAGTGGATTGCCTCTTGCTGCTCCATGTAATAGCTGCACCTCCAAGTGAGAAAAGAAAGCCACTAGTAGATCTTCTATCTGGAGTACTACTAGCCCAATCTGCATTGGTGTATCCATGAACCTGTAACTCCACACCAGCTTCATAAAACAATGCATAATCCAAAGTAGCACTCACATAACGTAGAGTATGCCTCAGAGCATCCAAATGTGGCTTCCTGGGAACCTGCATAAACTGACTTTCAAGTCCAACAGTATAACTTAGATCATGCCTTGTAATTGTGAGATATATAAGACTTCCCACAATTTTCCTGTACATAGTAGCATTTTCCAATGCTTCACCTGATGTAGTATCCAATTTCAAATTCTGATCTAATGGCATAGAAATTTTCTTACAATCAGCCATACCATACTTTTGCAGCATATTCAAGGCATATTGCCTTTGCGACATCCATATACCTGTTTCT
Organism: Ceratopteris richardii; assembly: GCA_020310875.1. Classification (NCBI taxonomy): domain Eukaryota; kingdom Viridiplantae; phylum Streptophyta; class Polypodiopsida; order Polypodiales; family Pteridaceae; genus Ceratopteris; species Ceratopteris richardii. Next base: position 51,783,466 of record CM035420.1, on the reverse strand, counting down.
GTATGTATAAACTCAATGCCCAAGAAATAGCGCAGCAGACCAAGATCTTTCATGTCGAATTCCTTCATAAGAAGTTTCTTTACCTCTTTGATGCTTTCTTCATTATCACCACCTACAATCAGGTCATCAACATAAATAGCCACAATAGTGATGCCATCATCAGCCTTCCTTGCATATAGTGAGTGATCTGCATCACACATAGAGAACCCAATGCTGGTTAAGTAATCAGCAATCCTTGCACGCCATGCACGAGGGGCTTGCTTCAGCCCATACAAAGCCTTTTGCAACCTGCAAACATATTCTGGATGCTTTGAATCTTCATATCCTTGTGGCTTGTCCATATATACTTCTTCGTGTAACTCACCATGTAGGAAAGCATTCTTCACATCCATCTGATGCAAAGTCCATCCTTTTGCTGTAGCTAATGCAACAAGTGTTCTGAGAGTAGACATTTTAGCTACAAGGCTGAATGTTTCTTCATAATCAATGCCATATGTATGTGCATAACCTTTAGCTACCAATCGTGCTTTATACCTGCTTATGCTACCATCAGCATTATGCTTTACCTTGTAAACCCATTTGCAGCCTATGGATTTCTTTCCTTGTGGCAATGGAACCAGCTTCCATGTATCATTTCCATAAAGTGCAGCCATCTCCTCATCCATAGCTTTTTCCCAATCTGCATTACCAATTGCATCTTCAAAACAAGAAGGTTCAGCATCTTGTATTACCTTTGTCATGTAGGCACAATGGCGAGCCATGTAACTATCATATGTCAATCGTTGCACTTAATTACGCATCCTCCCAGAACTTCTTGGTCCTGAGTCACTTCTTCTTGTATCATCTGCATGTGCCCTTCTTACTCCTAGAGTCTTCACAGAGGGCAATCCAAGTTCCTCATCAATACCCTTTTCTAAACCACTTGAATCTCCATCAACATCTTCAAAACCTGCACCTATTTTACTACCAGCAGAAAGATTTTCTTTACCTTTATTGGATGTATTTGATGAATTTGCTGGACTAAAATTTCCACGTAATCTTCCACTCCATGGATTTGAGTTGGAACTATTGCTTGGTGATGCATCCGGTCCACTCAAAACTTGAGATTCTGCACTAAATTTTTCCGCATTTTCTTTGTCATTTGGTTCAAGATTCAGTCCTTCTTTGGTATCTGCATAAAAGCTTGACATTTCATCAAATACCACATCTCTGCTCACCTTCACCTGTCGTGTGAGTCGGTTATAACATTTGTAACCCTTTTGCTCAAGGGAATATCCAATGAAGACACATTTTTCTGCTTTCGGATCAAGCTTCATCCTCAACTCATTTGGAATATGTACATATGCAATACAACCAAAAACTTTCAGATGTGATAAGTTTGGCTTTTTACCTGTAAACTTCTCTTCACGTGTAACTTGATGTACAACAGCAGTCGGAGTTCTGTTCATGATGTATACAACAGTATGCACAGCTTCTGCCCAATAACAATGAGGCATATTCTTCTTAGCCATCAAGGCTCTTGCTATTTTTGCAATATGTCTATTTTTGCATTCAGCAACACCATTCTATTGTGGTGTGTACCTGCATGAAAACTGACGCCGAATTCCATGATTTTTTAGAAAACTACTAAACTCATTTGACATGTATTCACCTCCTCCATCAGATCTTAATGTTTGAATGTACTTCCCTGTCTGCTTTTCCACCATAGCTTTAAAATTCTGGAAGTGAGTGAACACCTCGCTCTTCTCTTTCATGAAATATACCCATACTTTGCGTGTATGATCATCAATGAAGGTAACATAAAACCTGCAACCGCCCATAGATGTGGTCTTTGCTGGACCCCAAACATCTGTATGTACTACTTCTAGTACATTCTCACTAACATGCTTGTCATGTGGGAATGATGTTCTTGACTGTTTACCGAATTGACATGTTGCACATACCTTTTGCATTTCTACAACTTTGAAATTTGGTAGTCCATGGACAATCTCCTTTGACTGCATCATTTTCAGCCTTTGCAAGTTTGCATGTCCAATCTGTTTGTGCCATATCTCTATATCTGCAATAATTCCTGCACCTTTTGCAAACATGGCTGCATTCATTTCAGGAATCTTCACATTTAAGGTGAACATCCTACCCACTTTGTTTCCTTTGGCAACCAATCGTCCATCCTGCTTGTACTCTTCTACATATAATCCATCAGCATTGAACCTGACTTGTAATCCCTGGTCAACCATTTGTCCAACAGAAACCAGATTCTTTGTTATATTTGGAACATGCAACACATCAGCAAGATGTTTTACCTTCCCATCCTCCATAGACAATGCTATGTTTCCTGTATGCTCAATAGGATGCGATATATCATCACCTGTTTCAACATATCCAGGAACTAGCATTTTCTACAAACTACTAAACCATTCTGCATGACTGGTCATGTGATTTGAAGCACCTAAAAACATACCAGACATTATCATTCGATTTTGAAACACCAACAGACATCGTATTCATCATGTGATGTTGAACCATAAACAAGTTCTCAGAATCATCTGCACTTGTGGATGCATAGTTGTTTTGCTGCCTTCTGTTGTTTTGATTCTTTAACCTGCAATCACGTTCAAAGTGTCTAGGTTTACCACAATTCTAGCATCCTTTACTATCATTACCTAAATCATTTCTTTGGAAATTTCTGTGACCTCTTTGGCTCCCCCTGCCTCGAAACTGTCCTCTTCCTCCTGCATGATTCTGTTGTTGACCTTGGTCTTGGTTACTGTTTCCTCTTCCACTTCCAAAACCTCTACCTCTGCCTCTTCCTCTGCCAGAGTAGAATACCTGCTCAGAACTGGGCTTTCCTTGGGAGTTTGAGTCCTCACCAAGATTCTTTTCTTCAATAATCAGCATAGATACCAGATCAGCAAAATTTGGAATATTTTCCCTGGTCTGTATGGAAGTTCTGAACTGCTTATATGCAGCTCCTAAACCATGAATGCACACTTCCACCTTATCATCATCATCTACATTCACGCCAATAGATACAAGTGACTCACATATGCCTTTGATTTTAAGAGTGTAGTTACTTACCGACATGCTCTTCTTTTCCAATGTATGCAGCTCGTTCTTGAGTTGCAATTTCTGTGCCTTTGTATTAGTCTCATACAAAGTGACCAAGCTGTTCCAAGCCTCTTTTGGAGTCTTGGCATCCTGTATGTGTCCAATCATTCTATCCTGTATGCTAACAGATAGCCAATACATTACCTTTTGTGCTCCTTGATTCCATTCCTCATATGCTCTTAACTGATCTACAGTCCGATTCCTTTCTGGTAACTGCGCAGCATTTTCATTCTCTCCTTCGATGTACTTCCAGTAGCCTTTTCCCATCAGGAAATTCTTCATTCTGAATCTCCAAGCATGGAAGTTGTTCTTGTCCAGCTTATCGCTCATAAGCTGACTCATTCCATCTACGGTTTCCATTTCTGCAACAATTCACAACACTGCAAAACACTACAAGCAACACTTCTGCTTGAACACTGTCGCACTATGACATGACAGTTTGATCTCTAAAAAACACAGTTTTCGTGTATCAACAGTACACAGAATCGCTTGAAATTCTCGATTTGGAATAAATGAATGTCGCCGAACACAACGCAAGTTACAGTTTCTGAAACTGACCTGGTTTTTCTGTGGGCCCCACCTTGCGGGCTCGAAACGGAGGTCGAGATGCCTCCGAAACTTCGATCTGACAAAAACAAGTGATCCTAAAGGGATAACTCTCGAAAATATTTTGAGGTCTTCTACCTTCACGGCGATTTTCGTAGCAAACGGAGGCCGTTTGTGAAATCGCGTTTTCTCCATGCCTTGCCGCGTAGTCTTCACCGTCGCCTTCTCCACAAGCTCTCTACAGCCACGCTGGCTTTGACACCCATGTATGACCACAAGATCATAGCACAATGAAAGAAGGAAGAAAGAATGTTCACCACTAGATGTGAATCCATCAACCCCTCAAACTCTCTACTTTTACATTGGAAATAAAGAGATCGTACATTTCAACTTGTGGCATAAACGAATTGGCCATGTAAAATTAGAAAGATGAAAGACTTGTAAAAGGAAGGGCTTGGTTTGTAGTTACCTAGTTACTTTTTCAAATAGAGTTTTTGCCCAATTATACTTGTTGACATAAACACTATAAAAAGACATTGTTATAAACATCTTAACATCATCTCATGGGGAAGATAAGCTTGAAGATTGGCTAGGACTAGATATTCTTCATCTTATAGGAGTAGAGTTTTCTTTTATTCATCTTCATGAAGGAGAGAAATAGCTTAACATTGAGTGTTCATCTACAACAAGGAGGGCAACAACTTGAACCTTGTCTAGAGTTTGAGGAGTTCATGTGCATCTTATGGAGATTGTGAACTTATGAAGAAGAGCACCAACATCAACACTTTACTATATAGTAACAACAACATATTGTCATGAATATTATCATGATTCTTTATAATATTATCTACTTCATGTTGGAATGTGTGGAAAATATGTGAAGCTATGCTCCTTCATTTCTCTGTTTCCTTGTCTGTTCTACATATTGTTTCTATTTTCTTAACATCTATTTACTGATGGTGGACATAAAAACTAGCAATCCAAATCACAATAGGTGAAAGTAGTGCTCATTGAGAATAGTGAAACATGTAGAAAGATAAGATCAATATGGTAGACACAAATCAAGCTCAATTAATTAATCGACATGTGGTAGCGGATCCTTCAACATGGCAAGTATCATGAGCTTGTTGAGTAAATGAACAAAGCAAATTCAACTCCAAGAGGGATCACACCAATCCTATTTGATTGAAAAAGTAGTCAATCAACCACTTTGTAGAATTTCCTATTATCATGATAGGTTATATTTATATTTGTATATGAAATTTGTAAAATCATCAGAGCAAAGAATTTTATGATCAAGGAGCGATATATATTCATTTGCAAATCTACACAGATGGACAAACTTCTTGTATTTGAATGTTTATATTTTTATGATATGTGTAGATGGGAGAATATGAATTATACTTGATAGGCTTGGCCAACCTTGAGTATGAAGATATATGTTTGAATCTAACACTATTCAATCTTTGCATCCTTTTATTTTCTTCCAAGTAGTACTTGATTGAGAAGAGTATGCCATATGTGATTTCTCCTTTTAATTTGCTAGCAAACAAAAATACCTAACTCGCATATACCCCTTTTGTCAGGTTAGGAGGGGATTGTTAGAAATGAAACCTTCTAGAAAAGGAGGTGCATAAGTAGCTCAAAAATTAGAAACTAATTCATATTTCTAAAGGTTATGTTTGATCAAAGATATGGTCAAACCTTGCAAAAAACATTATTATAAATTTGCAAATAACTCTTCAAGAGATTTCAAATGATATATACAAAACCTGACATCATATGGAAGATAAAAAGTGAAACCCTAATTTTTAGGTTTATGTGAAACGAAACTTCAAAGTTGAAAAGTGAAATTGACATATGGAAAAATCTAAATTACTTGATCCAATGGATTATATGTAGTTATGTGGAAATACAGAAAAGATATTGGTATCTCATCAAAAGCCTTATCAAAAAAATAAAAAATCCACTAGAATACGTGCACAAAAAGTTTCATAAAAGTAGCTTTCATATCTTTTTGAATAGATTTTTCATCCAAATTTATTTGTGGACATAAATGCTATAAAAAGTAGCTTTGATAGACATCTTACTATCATCTCATGGAGAGCTAAGCTTGGAGCTTGCATAGGAGAAGATTTTCTTCACCTTCAAGGAGTGGAGTTTTGCTTAGTTCATCTTCATCAAGCATTGTAGCATTGTAATAACTTAGATTTGTGTGTTCTAAATTATAGATAAAAGGGCAAGATCTTAAAGCTTATCTATATTTGGAGGAGATCATCTTCATCTTATGGAGATCATGAAATTATGAAGAAGAGCAACAACATGTTGATATATTTAGGTAGTGATGTGTGTGAACACACCAGGACCGCCAGGGCACTTTTTTCCCTCTTTAGGAGGTTTTTTTCCCCCGGCTTGTATATACATCTATTGCCCTAATGGGCTACTTATCTTTGTACATTCTCTAGTAATACATTCAGTATTGTGTGTTGTGCTCCAAGCTTCTTCTCCTTCCTTGTGCTGTTCACGTGCTTCCGCAAACGTCTATCTCCAATAATTGGTATCAGAGTAGGTCGTCGCTTCATCTAGGGTGCCGTCGACACTCCTCTGGTTGTAGTATCAAAATCACATGAATTTTGGTGAGCATACTCAATGTGTTTTTGAGATCAAAACAGCTTCGCTATGTGGTGCCAAAATCGCGATCTAAACTCGTTTTGGGCTCCGAATGCACTACCGCAACGCTTGTGCAAGCTATTTTTTCTTTTTGTGCCAAAGGTATATACCAGTTTCTCTTCGCTATTGTAAACATCTCGAAGTCTACTACAGGTCTAGCAAAATTTATTTGGGCAATTTAGTTCAACTTTTTGAGATATAGTCAATTTTTTGCATCAAGATATTTTAGTCATCGGCCATGGCTGAAAGTAGTGATGTATTCCGTATGTTGGCTGTTAAGGATAAGTTGGATGGTACTAACTACCCATTATGGGCTTATATGATGCGACATGTATTGGTTGCAAAAGGACTGTGGAACATTTTGCAGGGTGTTGAAAAATGTCCTATCACACCTGCAACTATTACAATTGCAGGTATAGAAGCTAATGCAGAAGGTGTCGAAGATGATGATATTCTACATATTCCTGTTTGTGCTGCGGTTTTGGCTGCACCTACTATAGAGCAAATTCGTTGGGATGGCAGAGATGCCCAAACACATGCATCAATAGCTTTGTTTGTCAAACGTGCCATTATTCCTCACATTCTCTCTTGCAGAACAACTAAGGATGCTTGGGATACACTTACCACATTGTACCAAGCTAGGAATGAGGCTCGTGTTGCTTACCTCCGAAAATAGTTGGAGAGTGAGCACATGAATGAAGGTGATTCTATGGATAATTTTCTAACAAAGATCAAAGACCTGAAGGAACACAATTCTACTGATGAGGTTATGCCAGATAGCTCACTTGTGCAGACTATTCTGAATGGTCTTCCTGATTCATATCAGAGTTTTGCTTCTACTCTAAAGGAAATCCAAATGCCTTGTCATTTGAGGAATTAGTCTCTGTTCTATTGCAAGAAGATCAATCCAGGCAGAACATGTCCATTATGCGTGTTGCAGATCAAGCTTTCCTGGCTAGTCAAAAGGGCAAAGGAAAATGGAGCTCTTCAACTAGTAAGCAAAAATCTACAAATGCTGCATATTCGAAGAAGGAAGATAAAGATGAGAAGAAATCAGAAAAGCAGAAATTGTTTTGCAAGTACTATAAAGGGAATGCTCATATCATAAAGAACTTTCCAAAACTGGCTGTTAAAGAGGTAAAGAAGAAAGAGGCTGGAATGATTGTTGTAGAGGCCTCTACACCAAAAACAGAGTCTGCTAATCTTGTGCAGGAAGAAGAGTGGGCGTTTACTACTGTCTCCAGTTTTGACCCATCTTCTCATGAGCAATGCATGTCTGCAGTAGAATCAGATGTTTGGTACTTGACAGTGGGGTGACCAAACGTATTACCTCGTAGCACAGTTTCTTCTCTTCACTCGAGCATGCCCCTACAGGGAATACTCTTACATGTGCCAACAGCTCCTCTTATCCTGTTATGGTTGTTGGTAAGATCATTTTGACTACTGTTGATGGTAATTCTTTCACTTTGTCGGATGCTTTATTTGTGCCAGTGATCAAGAAGAACCTATTATCAGTTTCTTCATTAGCCAAGATTGGCTTGGTTGTGAAATTTGTTGATGACAGGTGTACAATTCATGATATGTCAAATGGCGATGTGATTATTGCTTCTAGAATTTTATGTCATGGGTTGTATAAGCTCATAGACTATGAAATATCTCTGAATGATTCGGCATGTGCAGTACATGATTCTTAGGCTATGTTAGATGCAAAGCTCTGGCATGCACACTTTGGTCATTTGAATTTTGCTAGTTTGCTACGCCTGCAGAAATCTGAAATGGTGTCCTCTTTTCCTAAACTTGAGGCACCAAGAAAACATGTTTGTGAAGGCTGTATTTTGGAAAAAATGCAGCGTTCCTCATTTCCAAAAGATGGTTCAGTTTGGGCTACTAAAAAATTGTAGCTTGTACATAGTGATGTTTGTGGTCCTATGCAGATACCTTCTTTTGGAAATTATCTTTACTTCGTGACTTTCATTGATGATTTTTCTAGGAATGCATGGGTATATCCATTGAAGGCAGTCTGAAGTGTTCATGTGCTTCAAACAATTTTTGGTTTTGGCTAAAAATCTACTAGCATGTAAAATGGGCACCCTCTGTGCAGATTGAGGGGGGGAATATATGTCTTCTGATTTTAATGCATTTTTGGTTGAACATGGGATAAAACACCAATGTAAAGTGATGTATACACCTCAATAGAATGGAGTTTCTGAACAAAAGAACATGTCACTCATGGAGATGGCGAGGTGTATGGTCAAGAGTCAGGCTTCACCACATAGTTTTTGGCTTGAGGCTGTCATGTGTGTAGCATATGTACTAAACAAGTGTCCAACTAAAGCACTATAGTCTATCACTCCATATGAGGCTTGGCATCATCGCAAGCCATCTCTTGCTCATCTGCGTGTTTTTGGTTGTTTGGCATATGCATTAGTGCCTGAACAACATCACAAAAAATTGGATGATAAAGTAGTAAAATGCATTTTTGTTGGGTACAATTCTGAAAGTAAAGGCTATCGTCTATATCATCCACCCACTAAACACATTTTGGTTAGCCGTGATGTTGTTTTTGTGGAAGATGCTATTCAACCATTGCTTTCATGTACTAAGGAGACATCTGCTAGCTCCAAAGACATGTATGATACTTTGCTGCCTCTTTTTATAGGTGGACAATCTAGTGCTGGTCCCAATGAGGCAACTTCTCAGCCTTTGCAGGTTTCATGTGATGATGCAGATCATTCCATTTCTGATGCAGATTTACATGATGCACTAGTTGATGAGAGAGCTGATATTGAGTAGGCAAAAACTATGCCAAAATAGCTGGTGTAGACTTTGCGTGAAAGCAAATTAGATGCACCTTTTTCATATCGTACTTGCTCAAGCTCTCATAGTGCCTCTTTTGCATCAGATTGCTATGCTATGGCTACATCTAGTCTGTGTGATGAGAATGAGCTTGTTTCGTTTGATGAAGCACAAAATTCAAAAAATTGGATGGCTGCTATGCAATCTAAATAATAGTGATGAAAATGCCCCAAATTCGACATCTCAAATGAGGCATGCGAATCAGCATTAGAATCAGCAATATGCTTCTCAATAGGACCAGTGAGCAGCATGTCGTCAACATAGACAACAATGATCAGAAGCACATCATAGCACGCTTAAGATATAAGGTGCTTTTTGTTCTCAAAACCATGTGCAATCAAATAGGCATGTATCTTCTCATACCAAGCACGTTGTGCTTGCTTTAAACCATATAATGCCTTCTTTAACCTGCACACCTAGTTTTCATGCCCTTTTGCACAAAGCCATGGGGCTGAAAAGCATACACTTCTTCATGCAAGCCATCATCCAGAAATGTTGTTTTAATGTCCAACTGATGTACATTCCAACCATGATGAGCTGCAAGTGCACAGATGCTACGAATAGTAGTCATTCAGCAAGTAGGTGCAAAGGTCTCATCAAAATCAATGCCTCTTTCCTGCGCATAATCCTTTGCAACAAGTCTAGCCTTATACCTATCAACTGTACCATCAGGCTTACGCTTCAGCTTGTATACCCACTTAGTCCCAATGGCCTTCTTGCCAAGAGGCAAGTCACATAAAGAACAAGTACCATTGCAAGTTGATGGTGGAATGGCTTTGCATCAAACAGAATATATTGACACATTATTGGAGCGTTATGGCCTTGAAGACTGTAATCCTGTTGCCACTCCTATGGAGACAGGTTTATGATTGAGTCTTCATGTTGCTGGAGATGCATTTGATGTTGTTCTCTATCAACAGGCTGTTGGATGCTTGATTTACTTATGCATTACTCGGCCAGATATTCAGTTTGCTGTCTCACAGATGAGCAAGTTTATGCATTGCCCAGGAGTCAAGCATTGGCAGGCGGTTAAATGCATGTTTCGCTACTTGAGTGGTAATCGGCTACTTAGGTTGTTTTATCCCAAGGGGGGATCACTACCGCCAAATTTGCATGCTTTTTCTGACTCTGATTGGGCTGGTTGCTATGACACTTGTGTGTCCACTAGTGGCTTTTGCTTCATGCTTGGTAGCTCATGTATATCTTGGTTGAGCAAGAAGTAGCCTACTGTGGCCACTTCCAGTTGTGAGGCTGAGTATAGGGCAGCTTTCACAGCAACTGTTGAGTGTGTGTGGCTCAGATGCCTTATGGCTCATTTGGGTGGTGGTCAATCTTTTGCCACCACCATCTTCATTGAGAGTCAGCGTGCATTAGCAGTTGCAAGGAACCCTGTGTTCCATGCTCGCACTAAGCATATTGATGTGCATTATCACTTTGTCAGGGAGAGGTTCTCTGCTCGGGAGATCAACTTGGCATATGTGCCCATGCAGGAGAACATTGCAGACCTTTTCACAAAGGCTCTGCCTAGGGAGAAGTTTGAAGATTTTCCCAAAGCTTTGGGCTTACTTCCTTTTGTGGAGTGATTTCCACATAGCTTGGCACTTCCTTATACATGAGTGCCAGATCCTTGTTCACCACATCACTCCCAGGGGGGATTTGTTGATATATTTAGGTAATGATGTGTTTGAACACACTAGGACCACCAGGGCACTTTTTCCCCCCTTTAGGAGGTTTTTTCCCCCGACTTGTATATACGCCTATTGCCCTAATGGGCTACTTATCTTTGTACATTCTCTAGTAATACATTCAGTATTGTGTGTTGTCCTCCAAGCTTCTTCTCCTTCATTGTGCTGTTTGCATGCTTCCGTAGACATCTATCTCCAACACAACATCACTTTTTCATGCAACAACACCAACATATTCTCATGCATTTTATCATGCTTCTCTGTACTATCATTTACTTCATGTTTGGAATGTATGGAAAATTTGAAGAGCTATGCTACTTCACCTCTTTCATATCTTGTATATTCTACATCTTTTCAATATTTTGTCTATGTCTCTTTATTGATTACGGGGCTAAAAGCCAACACTAGATTGGCCTCATCCGTCCCATGTGTTTGTGGATGCATTTAGTGTTGCCATTGGCAATGTTTTTGATGCAAAAAGAAGGTTGCAATTGGTACTTCTCAACCTACTATGCAAGTTGTAGAATGACTTATACTAAAAATAGTTATTCAAGAATTTAGCGAGAATAAGTAGATTTTATCTACTACATGAAAAGGTTTTTCCAGTAGTTGCTCCGCTTTGAGTTTATTCTTCATGTTGATCACTTAAGATTGCTCTATTTGGTCAAGCATCAAAACTTGGTTGGAAGACTCATGTGGTGGGTCTTGCTTTTGCAAGAATTTATTATGATGTGGTACATGCACTAAGTTCTTCACATGTGGTGACTGACTTCATGTATTGATTCTAGTGAACCACATGACGGTGTAGATGATTATTTTCTAGATGTGTGGCTATTCCACATCATGAAGGAAATGTAACCTAATCTTTGTAAGCCAATGTAGTATGATGAGATGGTTTCTTTTCTCGCACCAAGTTCCTCTAGCACATGTACAATCAACCACTTACAAGAAGCTTGCTCTTTAGAGTAGGTGATTTTTAATTATTCTCAATTAGCTATAATTTAAGGATATTAATAACATGGGCTATGCTATTACCACCACATAAAGTAATTCTTTTCAATAAGCAATCCGTAACTGAACACCAAATTAAAAAACTTACATATGATGCCTTGATTTTGGACCTCAATCCATAGTCTCTGCTAGTTTGGAGTGGATTAAATGGTTAAAAGAATCATTCACAATGTTCTCTAGTGGCCTATGTTACATAAGGATTTTTAGGACTTTTCCAAAAAATGTGTGTTGGTGGATTCTTAGACAAGAAGGAGTTTGAGGGTTTGTAGGAGAAAAGGGAAGAAACAAGAAGAGAAAATACACCTGGAAGCTTCTGCCGATTGATTACAGTAAGACAATTACAATGTTTGAAGTACAAGACAAGCCAATACCTCTGTGCACAATCCCACAGAGTGCCCAATTACAAAATACCCAATATCCCAAAGTCTTCTTGCCGCCGGCCTCCTCTGCACCAGACCTCCACCTGCTTCAAGCTTATCCTTGTGCACACCTTGCACCAAGCTTCCACAAAGGGGGGAGGAGTGAATACCTTTTGTCGGCACGCGCCCACTGCAATGGGACCTTGAGATACTTGGGGGGACTAGCTTAGCACTCTCTGCACAATCCCTTAGGCACTCCCTAGGCACTCCTTCACTTCCACTTCTCTGCGTCGCACACTAGTGACTCTTGCACTTCTCTCTCTTGCTTCACTTAGCCTATGCTTCTCTTGCTTACTCTAAGATTGGTCCAAGAATAGACCTTGCCTTGATTTGAGTGTGTCGATCAGCTCCTAACTGCAATAGCATCTTGGTGCTCACTTTGATGTCCCAAGATTGTCTTTACAAGTGGCAGCCGACTCACTGTTTTGTCCTGTAGTGACTTTAGACTAAAACCAAAAATTTTAATGGGGGGGCCATACTTTCACCTGTGCGTACGTTGCCGCTTCACATACCTTCACATTTCCTTTTAAGCCTTCACTTTTGCACATAAGGGGGGGGGGGTTTCACCTGAACCTTCCAAAACACTTAAAAACACATTTTGAACCTTAGGGATATTAGAGAAAATACCTCTGCAACCTGCAACCCACTTTCTCCAATTTACCCTTTGTGGACAATTAATTGTGCACCACCTGTGCACTTTGACACTTGCACTTGAGCACTTTGACTTTTCACCAGTTGACTTTGACCATGACCTTGTTGACTTTGAATAGTTGACTTTGACCTTTTGACTTTGACTATAGTTGACTTTGACCAACATGACTTTTATGGGCTCAACAGTTGCCCACCACCTAATGTGCTCTCCGTCCCGGAGAGCTACAACCAAAACTCGGAACATAGATGACACCTGATTCTAGAGCTGCAAAACTTCAAAAGGACACCTTTGAGCAGCCACCAAGTCCACTAGGAGCAGCAGAGAACAAGCACCAGAGAAGAACCAAAAATTGGATTTTGCCATGGAAAAGCAAAGGGTTGCAATGGGAGGGTAGAAAGTAGGGGGAGGGGAGGGCTGAGGGTCGAGGATGGAAGGGATTGGGAGGGTTAAGGATGGGGCTGGGCAAATTGGTAAAGGGAGGGCATGGGTGATGTTGATGGGGCCTGGAGGTGGTTAAAATGATCAAACAATAGAGCTACAGAGGGTGCATGTGTGATATTATGCAACATAAGGTAAGACAAGGTGAGAATAGACCATGTGTACAATATGGGGAAATAAAAACATGTTATAAATTTGCTCAAAACATGTGGGGTTGACCAAAACTCAGAGAAAATGTAGGAATTTGGAAAAATAAAGGCAAAAACTGAGTCCCGAGGTGCCAAAAAACATGAAAATGACTCCACTTTTGGAAAAAACGGCCACCCGAGGCACGATCCAGAGCCAAAAGATTTGAACCCTCAAATTTAAAAAAATAAAAATAAAATAAATAATAAAGAAATAAATAAAATAAAATTCAAATAAATAGAATATATTAAAAATATATATATATATAAATATATAAATAGAAATAAACTAAAGTAAATAAAATAAAAGAATAATAAAAAATACTGGGACGCCGGGGGTAGGGGGATAAAGACAAAACAAAAAAAATTTTGAAAAAAAAAAAGGCGGCGGGGGAATAAAATAAAAAAATAAAAACTAAAAACAATAAAAAACAAAAACAAAACAGCGGGGGGTGCGCGCACGCAGGGGTATTAAAAGAAAAAGAAAAAAATAAAAAAACAAAAATAAACGAGGGAAGGGGGGATCGCGCGGGGGTGATTTGCGAGGGGGGCTGGCAGGCGGTCGGGCGGGCGGGCGGGCGGGCGGGCGGGCGGGCAGGGGGGCGGGGGGGGGGGGGGGGAGGGGGGGGGATGGTCGGTGGGGGGGGTTTTTTTTTTTTTTTTGTAATAGCAAAAGAAACGCCCTGGGGTGTGTGTGTGTGTGTGTGTTTTTTTTTGGTGAAATATAACCCAAAAATAGAGAAAAAATGAAGGAAAAATCTAAAAAATTACCAAAAAATAGCCAAAAAATTCTGAAAAAATTTCTCATGAAATTTTCCACAAGGCTAAGTTCAATTTCTTCCATCAAACCACAGAGAGCCTCCTTTTATTCCTCCTAATTGGCAAGAAAATGACATCGGAAAGGGAGAAAAAATGCTAGAAAAATGCTAAAATTGCATTAAAAATTTCCAAAAAATACCCAAAAGTTTTTCGTTTGCAGAGGTTATGAAATGTATTCTAGGTTTGCTAAAAAACACCAGGAACAAGAATGAAATTGATAAAGAAAGCTACTAAAACTGATCAAAATGAGATGGGAAAGCTATGTACAACCTGGACAGATATGCAGTTCCAGGTGATCTATACTTCTTCAAGTGTGTTGAAGATAGGCCTTGAGCCTGGATATGTTGACCAGTGGCAAGGCCTCTCCTTTCAACGTCTCTAACTCCACAACACCCCAATTTAGCATTGTTTTGACTCTGTAAGGTCCTTCCCAATGTGGAAGCCATTTTCCTCTCAGTTGTGTATGAAGATGAGGTCTATGGAGAAGAACTAACATGCCTGCTTCAATGTTGTTGCTCCACAGATGTCGATCATGTGTCTCCTTCCTCTTCATCTGAGTTTCTATCAATTGTTTTGTTGCTAGTAGACGAATCTCCTCCACTTTATGTAGTGCTCCGAGCCTCTGAGAGACATCACAATCCTTCTTGCCCTGCATGAATGCTATCTTAGGTGATCCATGTAAAAATTCAAAGGGCTCAATGGGCAATATGCCATAGACTAGTTGGAATGGAGAATATCCTGTGGCCTCTTTGTAGGCTAACCTGTATGCCCATAGGGTACCTTGATAAGCAATGCCCCAGGAAGTGGGCTGTAACATACACTCCTTTCTTAACATTGAGATTAAAACCTTATTTGTCGACTCAGCCTGTCCATTGGCTCTTGGATAGTAAGCACAAGAGGTCCTATGTAGAATTCTATACCTGTTGAAAATTTCCTGCAGGACTTTATTGACAAAATGGGTACCTTGATCTGTACAAATTTCAAGTGGGCATCCAAACCTACAAATGATGCTACTATAAATGAAATCAGCAACAGTTTGGACAATGCAATCGGGGGAGGCAATAGCTTCAGCCCACTTTGTCGCATAATCTGTAGCTATCAAGAGATATTTTTCTCTTTTTGGAATTGCGGGAGGGTAGATGGGCCCTACAAAATCTAGCCCCCACTTCTCAAATGGTTGCCAGGAAGTGGAAACAACCAAGGGGTTATGCCTCTGCTTTGTTGGCTTAGGTCCACACCTCTGGCAAATGTCACATGCCTTTCCCCATTCATCTGCATCCTTAAATAGTGTAGGCCACCATAGACCAGCATCCAGTATCCTCTGACTCATAATATGCCCTGGAAGGTGCCCCCCACCTGTTCCTTCATGTGCAGAAAGAAGGACTTCCCTCACTTCTTCTTCTTCCAAACACTTCCTGAACCTGTCATCCTTGCCCTGTCTATACAATTTATCTTCAATGAAGGTATATGGTCTACTCTTGATTAGCAGTCTCTTCTTTTGCACAGCACTAGCCTTTTCTGGATACAACCCAGTTTTAATGAAATTTTTGATATCATAATACCAACCTTGAGCTTGTACATCAAACAGATGAGCATCTGGAAAATCATCATTGATTCCACTAGTTTGATTCATCATATTGATTTTGGATAGGTGATCCGCCATAACATTTTCTTTACCTGGTTTATGGACTACAGAAAAGTCAAACTCTTGGAACAACAATAACCACCTCCATATTCTACCAGTGGCTTGTGGTTTGTTGAGTAGGTATTTTAGTGGTTGGTGATCTGTTATAATAATAAATTTTACTCCCAGTAAGTAATGACGGAATTTTTGGACAGCAAAGACCATTGCTAGGGCTTCCCTTTCTGTAGTACTGTAATTCCTTTCAGCCTTGGTCAAGATTCTACCAGCATATTGAATTGGTCTGTCCACTTTAAATTCTTCACTGGGTTGGGTCAAAACTGCCCCCACTGCATAGGCACTAGCATCTACATGTATATGAAAGATTTTTGACCACTCATGTGTGACCAAAATAGGAGCAGACACTAACCTTGACCATAATGTTTGATATGCTTTTTCCTCCTCTTCTTCCCATTTAAAAGGTACTTCCTTACCTGTAAGTCTAGCCAGAGGTCTGGCTATCTCTGCATACATTTTTATAAACCTTCTATGGTATCCAGTATGCCCCAAGAAACTCTGAATCTCTTTAGGGGATTTAGGTTTAGGAAACTTTAATATAGAAATGATTTTGTCAGGATCTGGGGCCATACCTTTAGCCGACACCACATGTCCTAAGAGAGTTCCTTCTGTCATAAGGAAATGACATTTGTTTGGATTGAGCTTTAACTTAGTCTCCCTACATCTTTTGAAAACATTCTGCAGCTGCCTCAAGTGGTGGTCCAAACAATCTAGAGGAGTTTCTTTGTGAGATCCTGAAAACGAAGAGAAGTCATCCATGAAGATTCTAAGTGATTCCAGCAATAGGGGGCCAAAAACGAGATTGACCGTTCTGTTAAAGGTGGCTGGAGCATTTCTGAGCCCAAATGGCTTTTTTACATACACATATGTTCCCCAAGGTGTGATAAAAGCAGTCTTTTCACGATCCTCTGGATGTATTGATATTTGGTTATAGCCACTGAATCCATCCATAAAGCTATATAATGCATGCCTAGCCACTTCTTCAATGACGTGTTCTGCAAAAGGCATTGGGAAACCATCTGGAATGGTCACCTTGTTGAGTGCTCTAAAGTCAACACAAATTCTGATTTTATTAGTATTCTTCTTTGGTACTATAACCATAGGTGAGAGCCACTCTGAGTGTTCTACAGGAATGATGATTCCTGCGTCCTCCATCTTCTGGATTTCCACATAGACAGCTTCATCATATTTTGGATTAAGTCTATAACTCTTTCCTCTTATGGGTTTGGCTCCATCAACCAGAGGGATTCTGTGCTCTCCATAAGTTGCAGGCACTCCTTCTAAGTCTTTATAATGCCAGGCAAAAACATCTATATACTGGGTCAAGAATGATTTTACCTTTTCAAGGAGCCCTGGGTGGCTCCACAACCAAGTGGCCACCAAAACTGGCCGATTATTGTCTTGAGTGCCTAATTGTATTTCTTGGACATGATTTCTCTCTACCATATTATCTTCGTGTGCATCTTCTTCCTTGTCTTCTTCTACTAGCTTTTCGTGCATTGCTTCATAAGCAGGTGTATTTTGGACTTCAATGTGTTCCTCCTTGTCCTGCATCCATCCTGCAGGGATTTCTTGAATTGGGAAAGAACATTCTTCACTAGAATTTTTTACCTTGCCTTTAGCTTTAGTAACCTCTTTATCTGTGGTTGTCATATCCTCCTCCAAGTTGTATTTGAGGGGTGTCTTCCTGCCCCTTCTGTGGTCTGTGATGGGCTCTCCCAATCCATCAACCTGGACTTTTTCCTTATCTTCATCATAACCTTCAGTCGTGCAAGAATTATTAAGAAAAATTCCAAAACAAGAGGAAGAGTTGCCTGCTTGGAGCCAATTTAGAATATCCTCTTCTTCCTCGAAATCTATTTGGGGTTGATCCTCCGATTCTGTTTCCATGCAAATGCCAACTGTTTGCATCATGCTAGTGTTTCCTTGATTATCTGGGCCCTCTTCTAAATGAATCTGTGTCAGCTCCTGCCCTTTCTTTGTACCCACATAGTGTCCTTTCCCCAATCATGAATGACACTTGCATGCCTCAGCCATGGTCGTCCAATTAAGAGAGGAAATCCTCCTTCAAGCTGGGGCAATCTTAAAACCACAAAATCCAGAATGAATAGATTACCTTGTACTTCAAGTGGAACTTTTGGGATCACTCCCAAGGGCCTTACTTTGCTCTGATCTGCCAAAGTAACAGTGAAATTTGCAGGCCTTGAAGGGTGGAGTCCAATCTTTTCCATTGTATGTTCAGGCATCAAGTTAATGCGAGAACCACCATCCACAATAACTCCTTGAAATTCATGACCCTTGATAGATACTATAAGCCGAGGACTTTTATAATATGTAAGGGGTGCTTCCCCTATAATTTTTCCTTTATGTGAAACAGCCGTCCTTGCCACCAAACTTGTAGTGGAAGCTTCATCAATTATCTGCAATAACTCTGACTTGAATTTCCCATCCATCTTTATTAAATAAAAAATACCAACCTCCTTTTTCATGGACTTGAGTAGTTTTGAAGCCTCTCATTCCTTGAGAGCATGGGCTCCAGTTGACTTATCAAACTCCTCATGAGCCCTGTTGAAGGCATGCCCAATGGCATCAGTGGTGCATATGAGATCTCCTTTTTGACTTGAATCTGCACCTGTGTTGACTTTATCTTCAGATGTTTCTCTATTTTGATTCCCTTCCTTAATCTTTGATTCTTGTCCTATGTCTGCTTGAGCCTTCCCCTTGCTTCTTGTCTGCACAGTCAAAGATTCTATTTCTTCTAATTGCACCACCCTGGTAGATGGAGATGGCTCATTGATTGGATCACACACTTCTTCCTTGTGCACAGAAATCATTTGAATATGGGGCCCGGAGGAAGAGGCTTGATTCTTAGGACAACAATTTGTATAATGGTCTCTTGCATCAGGGCAGTTCCTGCAAGGAGGGGCATTTTCTGGTAGGGTGCACCTACTTTGATAGTGCCCACATTCTCCACATCTGAAACAGATGATTGGCCTCCTAGGCCCATTTCCAAAGTTATTCCTCTGTCTAGGATTATAGTTGTTACCTTGATTTGGTGCAGCAGCCATCACATTTGCTGGTGTTGGGGGTCCTCCTTGTGTCCAGTATGTCGTTGCAGGCATTCCTCTTGATTGGCATTCATGGGCCTCATGGCCAACCTTCCTGCATAATTGACAAGTCACACTTAACAGAGGACATTCACTTACTATGTGACCTTGCTTGCTGCACATGGAACACCAAAGTCCACTCTTGATGCCACCTCCTTTGAGCTCCTGCAACTCCTATCGCAGCTGAGCCAATTCCTCTGCCTGGGCCTCCTCCTCCTTTTGGAGCTTTAGTGCTTCAATCTCCCTTCTCAACTGAGCAACAACATTCTCTTCCTCTTTGTAGGGCTTATTTCTTTTTCCTCTTTCCTTAGCTGTATCATTGGATCCTCCATTTCTGTACCATATGTTGGTTGGGAAGAGGTTGCTCCATACTGGTACCTTATCTGCTCCAAGCGTGTGGCTGTGCTGATGAACTCCTCTATGGAGGCTGTAGGTAGCACTAATTCCTTTATTTTGCATTGGGTGGCCACTGGTAGGGGCTTAGCCAACCATTTCTTGACAAAAAAGTCGTGTGGTGGATCTGGCAATTTAGCCATTAGTGCTTTGGCCCGAGTCACAAACTCTGGGAACTTTTCTCCTGGACCTAATCTTAAATTTTCTAGCTCTTCTATGATAATCTCCGCAGTGTTGCCATGCTGGAACTGATTTTTAAAAGCATCTTTCATCACATCCCAAGTGGTAAAATGGTTTTCAGCAAACTGGCTGAACCACTTATCAGCTCATCCCTCTAATGTGGCAGGGAAGAGAACAAAAAATGCATCCTCCCTACCCATTAGGCCTCTAGTCTTACATAGTGCCAAAAACCTTCTAATGTGTTCATCTAGATCCTCCTGAGCTATGCCTTTTTATATTTAATCTAGAGAGTAAAGTTTCCAAGTCTACCTGACCCGCCATGCTCTTGATTGATGATGTTGAAGATAGTGGGCTAGAGGACCTTCTAGCAACCTTCCTTCTTGTCTGCTTGCAGGTGACCCTCAATGTTTGGGACCGGGTTGCGGTCATGAGCAACTCATAGCCCACTGAATATGAGACACTTGATAAGAATATTTACCTTTTGTTTGATGAAGTAGCACTGTGGTTTTGTCGACACTTGATCTCTTCTATGCTTTGCACTTGGTTTCTCCTAAGCTCAAATCTCCTTGGAAGTCCCACCGGGCGTGCCAAATTTTGTTGGTGGATTCTTAGACAAGAAGGAGTTTGAGGGTTTGTAGGAGAAAAGGGAAGAAACAAGAAGAGAAAATACACCTGGAAGCTTCTGCTGATTGATTACAGTAAGACAATTACAATCTTTGAAGTACAAGACAAGCCAATACCTCTGTGCACAATCCCACAGAGTGCCCAATTACAAAATACCCAATATCCCAAAGTCTTCTTGCCGCCGGCCTCCTCTGCACCAGACCTCCACCTACTTCAAGCTTATCCTTGTGCACACCTTGCACCAAGCTTCCACAAAGGGGGGAGGAGTGAATACCTTCTGTCGGCACGCGCCCACTGCAATGGGACCTTGAGATACTTGGGGGGACTAGCTTAGCACTCTCTGCACAATCCCTTAGGCACTCCCTATGCACTCCTTCACTTCCACTTCTCTGCGTTGCACACTAGTGACTCTTGCACTTCTCTCTCTTGCTTCACTTAGCCTATGCTTCTCTTGCTTACTCTAAGATTGGTCCAAGAATAGACCTTGCCTTGATTTGAGTGTGTCGATCAGCTCCTAACTGCAATAGCATCTTGGTGCTCACTTTGATGTCCCAAGATTGTCTTTACAAGTCGCAGCCAACGACTCACTGTTTTGTCCTGTAGTGACTTTAGACTAAAACCAAAAATTTTAATGGGGGGCCATACTTTCACCTGTGCGTACGTTGCCGCTTCACATACCTTCACATTTCCTTTTAAGCCTTCACTTTTGCACATAAGGGGGGGAGTTCGCCTGAACCTTCCAAAACACTTAAAAACACATTTTGAACCTTAGGGAAATTAGAGAAAATACCTCTGCAACCTGCAACCCACTTTCTCCAATTTACCCTTTGTGGACAATTAATTGTGCACCACCTGTGCACTTTGACACCTGCACTTGAGAACTTTGACTTTTCACTAGTTGACTTTGACCATGAACTTGTTGACTTTGAACAATTGACTTTGACCTTTTGAATTTGACTGCAGTTGACTTTGACCAACATGACTTTTATGGGCTCAACAATGTGATCCTTGTCAGTGGACACGTGAACCTTGTAAAACTAATAACTTCCCCATCCAACTCGTCATGCCTTTGGAACCATTCCAAAAGTGGGGGCTTGATCACATCAACTGGATTCACCTACCATCTTAGAATGACTTGTTTTTTGACTTCTAGAGATTATTCAATGCGATTGGTGGAGGCTTAGGCATTAAAGCATATCACAGAGAGGAGTGTGGAGATGGTTTTGCAAATAGAATTATTTATGCAGTACAGACTTCCCCTCGAGATTCTATCTAATTAGGGCATTCACTTGCTTAACAATATAATTAAATGCGTTACTGAATATCATCAAATTGAGCATAAGTTTAGATCTCTATATTACCCTCAAGTGAATGTCTTCCTGGAAATTACTAATGAGGTTTTACTCATGATGATTCAAAAGATGCTTCTTGAGCACTAAACTAAGTGGGAAAAATATTTTGCTAAGATCTTAAGGGCATACTAGAAAACCTAAAATGTTGTAGTGAGTGTTACATCTTTCAAATTACCCTTATGATTGGAAGCTATTGCATCTATGGAGTTTAGTGGTTCCTAGCTTCCAAGTAGTAGCCCACAAGTGGCTTTTATTGAAGGTTCTCTAGAATACTAGATGGAGAAACAAGAGGATTTTTACTAGAGTTCTGTAAAACTCTAGGAAGTACAACTCACACCACATCCTTAGCATTATCAAAATCTTAAAATTCCATT
This sequence comes from Ceratopteris richardii, assembly GCA_020310875.1. Classification (NCBI taxonomy): domain Eukaryota; kingdom Viridiplantae; phylum Streptophyta; class Polypodiopsida; order Polypodiales; family Pteridaceae; genus Ceratopteris; species Ceratopteris richardii. The sequence continues at coordinate 51,761,348 of CM035420.1, read as the reverse complement.
GTTTTCGAGTGGTGATTTGAAGCTAGTTTTCAATTCTAAGACAAAATAATTGGCCAAAAATGCAAATTATGGTGGACAAGTCCTTTTCCAATTTACTCTAAGTAGGACCTGTGACATCCAAACTTGCTACTTTGAGCGGGGAAGTTCTACATACTGATATGAATGGATCCAAGCTTTGGAAATACCAAAGCTAGTGGAAAGATGGGAGGAATTAAGAAAAAAACCATACATAGAATAGATGTATATATATAGGAAAATAAGAAAAAGTAAAAAATTAAAAGAAGTTGCCAAGGCCATTAGAATTATGCATATGTTTGAATCAAAGTGAGATTAGAATCAAAGTGAGATTAGAATCTTGCATTTAATTTTGACACAAAGGGTGGAGATTCTACGTCCTAGATAGAAAATGGGTGGTAGTGCACACTCTAGCTGAATCTCAGAGGTTATGATGGGCAAATCTCACAAAAATTAAAAGAAGTTGCAAAGGCCATCATAATTATGCATATGTTTGAATCAAAGCGAGATTAGAATCTTGCATTTAATTTTGACACAAAGGGTGGAGATTCTACGTCCTAGATAGAAAATGGGTGGTAGTGCACACTCTAGCTGAATCTCAGAGGTTATGATGGGAAAATCTCACATAGTTCAAGGCATGCAATGAGAATTGCACATGCATTTAGGAAGCACATGCATTACTCAGATGGAGATATTTAAGGAATTTTCATATGAATTGATTGGTCGATTTTGTAAATACGAGTGTTCCTATGTATGTTGTGAGTTGTTGTGAGAGAAGCATTGTGTATGGATATTCCTATCATTGATTAGTGCTACCATGTGTAACCCTCTTGCTATAGTTATGATGCTGAGCAAATTACCAAACTAGATCAATTTGTTGGATATTCATCAAGCACACCTCCTAAATAGGATCATTTGAGCTCACATTAAGTGGTTCAAAGGCCTTAGACTACTAGACCACACTATGCTCTACTTCTAGGACATCCATCCTCATGTAATGAGCATTTCATTCATCCAAGAAATCCTAGAGAAGTATGCTCTTGGACTACTAGACCACACTATGCTCTATTTCCTCATGTAATGGGATAACATCGGTGAATTTAGACTCTGGATAGACTTATAGTAGGTGCCAATTCATACCTTAAGCTTTGACACCATTGTCCAACAATTACAATCAAGCCACTAAGGATCTACAATGGCTAAAATGATCATTTTGTTGTAGGAAATGGAGACGGTCTTATGAGAACCATATTCATGAGAGTGCAAATATGCCCAACTAATAATCAGATCACCATTATGGCTAGGTGTGTGATTGGCAACCTTGGCCATAAACATCTAAGCCAAGAATTACAATGTTTGTAATTGATTTGTTCATTGGTATGCAAAGCTTTTGAAGTTCACAAATAGATTCGCTCATGGGAAGTCATGTTCCAAAGGATTAATAAGGAATCAAGGTGCCTTTTTGGGCACAAAACCTAAAACCCTCAGTTGTACCAACTTGGCTCGTTTTCATTCTGTTATTTCCTACAAGTCCCTTACATGTTAATCGTGCACTAGGCAAAATACCAAAAGTCATCTTTCTAGCATAGATGATGAGGAAGTTGAAACCTCAAATTGATTTGTATATCATCATGATTAGGAGAAAAAGGAAGGATAAAAGGGACTCAAGAAAGGGATCACAAGGATCTAGAAAATTTGAGAAAGTATAAAACCACTTGGAGAAGGAAATCAATTATTTTGATTATCATGGTGGTTGTACATAATGGAAGATGTAGAGGAATGGGATAGGGATAGTTTCCAACTATTCTCTAGTAAAGAGGATAACTGAGATAGTGAAATATCAATAATCAAGTATGTGATATGTGATGTCTTAACTAGGAAGGTTGAATCTACTTCAACTAGATGAAACAAAAAAGTGAACCAACTTTGCCCATCACCGTACCCTTGGAGATGGACTCACTTGGCTAAAGCTAAATATAGATGATCACAAAATTTATGTTCTGACAAGATATTAATTACGTTTAAAATGGGAATTTTGGGATAAAGCTTCTGAAGCTAGATATAGCAAACTCCGATAAATACATAAGAACAAAGAGGAAATAAGTAGGAAAAACTATCCGACCCTCTATGTATATATGTGCATATGTATCTATAAGTACATATGCGTTTTTGTATGTATATATAAGTACATATGCGTTTTTGTATGTATGTATAAGTACATATGCGTTTTTTTATATATGTCTTTGTGCGTGTGCACGTGAATATATGTGTGTGTATAAAAGATACAGAAAATGCAATTTGATATCGAAATTGGAGTCAACTTGAGAGGCTAACATTGCTTCTGCCTTGAAGCTACATAAGTGGACTTCGTTTTATGCTCATGTTTTCTAGTATAATACTTGTTCTTCCAAAACATGCACTCTCTATCTCTTTGTAGGCACTCCCCTACCATGACATTGATGTCTGGAGAATTAAAAAAGGTAAAGAAGTTCTCTTTCGCTTTAAGCATACAATGATGGGCATGCTCTTTTTCGCTTTTCCGTCTTTCTTCATTTTGCAATTTCTTGGGTTGCGCTTTTCTGACTTTCATCCTTTATTAATAAAAGTTGTCAATAAAAGTGGTTTTAGAGGAAAATTGAGGTGCTGCAGCTAAGAAGCACATTGTTTAGCTAATTTTGTTGGCAGTATTCCAGCACTCGGTAATCGGTATACAGAATTCCATTGGCGGTAACCAGATTTCCCGATAATTATGTTCTTTTTCGACCCAGGCTCCAGCGATCTCGATTATGGTCGAACAAACCATTCGTGAGTCTCTAATCTGTTTTTTTTCCTCTTGCCATGGAAGTAGGTGCAGTCCATTCTGATGGATACCGTAAAAGAAAGCTGGAGAACGGAATGCACGAATTGCCCTATCAACACAGAGAGGTTAAGATTGAAGAAGACATAAACTCTTTTGTGGAGCATAAGCTTGGGAAGCTTTGCCGATTTTGGTTCATATGCAACAAGAAGTGGGAACCTTACCCTGATGCGATTAGCGCAGCCATCAGGATATCATTTACCGCACATCAAAAGCGTGTACAGTTTTCGATTTCCGACCAGCTGTGCGTTATTGATTTTCCGCACATGATGCAGTTGAATATCAAAACTGGTTACATCCGCTCCATCGCCTGGGTAGACTGTTCAGGGAAGTTTGTTAGGCCGGCAAAATGCGTAGAAGGTCTCAGTCGCCATTGGCGTTCCCTTCTCCGTAACAAAACCCAAGAGGCCTCTTCTGCAGTTATTAGTGAAATTTCTGCATCGCCTCAGCAGTCGTACTCATTTCATAGCAAAGCAAATAGCTTTCAAGAATCCGGCCTTCTTGTCTCTTTAGAACTGCCAAATAGCGTTTCTCTTGTTGAAAGTAAAGATCAGGACTATTTTCTCATAAGAGAGAAGTTTATCACCGGTCTTGGATCCTTTGCGGACACTACATCAGTATATGGCATCCATAGGTGCCTTTATGAAGGAAAATCAGCACAAGAGCGACTGGAAACATTTGAAAGACAAGGCCCGGCTGTCAAATCGCTAAGAGGTGATGCGAATATTTGTTACGCTTGGCATGGTGCATCAAAGGAGCGGATCGTTGGTATCGTATCGCAAGGCTTTGATCAGTCTCGGCGTCAAAGCAACGGATCAGTATATGACCCTGGTATCTACCTTTCGCCTGAAGGCAACGTTTTCCTGAGGTTAGCAAGAAAAGCATTATGGAAACACTATTTAACTAGACTCCGTTTTATATTTAATGAGTATGGTTGACTCTATTATGGCATTATGCAGTGCAATGTATTCAGATGCAGATGAGCAAGGGATTCAGTATATTTTACTGTGTAAAATGATAAAGGGGAAAATGGAACAACTTCCCAAAGGTGGTGAGAAGTTTTCCCCAAGCACAGAAGATTACGATACTGGTGTCGATGATCTTCGACAACCTTCGCAGTACGTTGTCCAAAGTACCAAAACGAACACACATGTTCTCCCCATATTCATTATCACATTCAAACTGTCAACGTGTTGGCAATGTGAGTATACCTGCCTAACTTCTGCAAGTATTCCGATCGTGCATGTTGAACCCATGGGGCTAACTTTCACTTTCATGCTTCAGCTCTCTTACTGGCTATGCAAAGGGCATCAGATTCTTCAGTTCCTTGTTGTTTATCATGTAAGCAGCCCCCATCGACCACACGGTAAGATAGCAAGGCCACTGAATCTGCTGCTGATTTTCTAATAATCTCTTGAAGCTCTCTACTGCCTCCCCTACCCGTTCTTCTCTTTCGTACATTTTTCACATGAACCTTTAGCATTCGTAGATTCAGCTAAACCAATTTAATTTAAAGGAGGGCTCTTTTGCAGACATTCTGCCATGGATCTGCGCAAAGCGAGCCACCTTGAAGCCCAAGGAGATGCTTGTGTTCAGCCTACTGCTTCACGTGCGGAACCATATTCATCTGGGATACCATTTCAACATCTTCTATCAAAGTTGAAACAAACCGTGGACCCGTGCGGTTCGCTGGCTCTGCAAAAACTTCATGCCGAATTCGAGGTGAGCTTTTGTCATTTAAGGATTAGGAAAGCTTCAGCTTGTGAAATTTATGTTTCACGTAAGTAAGATAAACTTTCTTTGGACTATGTACGACCAAGGCTGGAAGGCTACCCCGAAAGATACTAGTGAATATGATCAGAGCAGTTGCAGGCGATGCGCTCCTGTTGGAATGTCTTTCTGGGGGACGGATGAATTTGAATGGCGAGTTTGTTGCAGAATATAGCACTGGTGATTAAAAGGCAAAACAACTTTGGAACGCAGCAGGACACTCAGAACTTGATTTGATCTTGGTGTTGGATAACTGTAATGGGCCATTCAATGCAGTTCCATTTTCTAGCCTGAAACGATAATGTTTGAGGGCCACAATACATAATTGACGGTTTGGCGAGGAAACATGTTCGCAAGGGTGCCAATGTGGTTTTATCAAAGTCCATGGCGGCTGCCAGAAGCTAGGTTCTGCATCCAGCTGGAGCTTGGATGATCTTTCACTCAGAATGTAGAAATTTCATTACTCGTCTTCGTGATTTCTCCCACTTCCTTTTTGTAAGTGCTTGAATAGCATGACAAGAACACAATACACACCACCTTTGCACCTAGAAGATCATTTGTATACACTCAGCATAACCTTTTAGTCTCCAATCTTTAAACTCGCTTCATGACTTCAAAAAATCCATATTAATACAGATAAAAGAAATCACAACGTGAGCTTGTACTTTCTGAGCTCGAACACAAGCACAAAAGACGCTCTGGAAAATTTTCTAGGTATGCTCTATTTTCAACGTCATTCAGATGGCAATAGATGCCTCTTGAGTATATAGTTAACCAGTTTAGAATGCTTTTTTCTACCCTTTCTTTGATTTTTGACCATCGAACGGAATGCATGGCTGTGGTGTTCTGATTACGCACTGCAAAGTCCTCAATGAAACATCTCATTGTTCTGAGGAACCTATCAACCCTTTCGAACTCTAATTAGGACGGCCACCGATGCCTTTCCCAGAGTTTAAGAGCTCTAACCTTGATGCTCCCAACAATGAATTCTTCATTTCCTACAAAGACATCTCGGTAGGGCCCCTTCTCAAGGTCTCGAAAAAATCCTTGACGTTTGCCACTCTCCCTAACCTCCAAATGTGGAGCACATCCAGAATGTATGAGCCAAATAGAAAACGGAAGACCAATTATTATGCTTCAAAAGGCCTATGAAATAATTGTAAAAGATTTTGCAAACAAAATCAGAGAATTCCTCAATCAATGGCTAAAAAAAGTTAAAAACGGGTTCATCAAGAAGAGAATGATCCTAAAAGAAATGTTGAAAGTTCGGGAACATATAGGGTTTTCAAAGGATTAGAACAAAGGTTTCTATTACAAAGTCACTTGGCTAAAGTTGAAATTCAACAAAACAATACATTCGGTATTAACGATGGCATGGGCATAGCTTAGTGGTTACACTAGTTATTTAATATGACATTCAAGTGTCTTGGGAGACTTAAATTTCCTGCTTTAATTAGACCAAATTCCTTGATTTTTCTTGATCGGATATTTGATGCTTTGATGACATTCTTGTTTGCATTTGATAGCCCAAATCATTTAATTTCGGTAAAATATATAATATTTAGCTTTTTGGAACTTCATATTGGTTACCCGTTTTTAAATTGAACTTTTAACATAACTTAATAAAATAATCGATGCTTTTTTTTTTCGATGAATTAGCTATCTTTGAGCAAACGCAAAGCCAGTGATGGATTTGGGGAGTCTAGTGCAGCACTTTAGTAAGATCCTTAAAGGCGAAACACTTGGAAATTAAAAATGTGCACTTTGGTTTCTGTATCAACTTTTGAAGAAAGTCTCACTCTCATTAGCACGCAAATGAGATTTATGAGAAGTGGCAAGATGTTAATGGAAAGCCTTTATGCTAACGTGATGCACAATTTGATTCAAAGTTAGAATGCCTCCTATTTCAACTGATAGCCATTGATTTTGGTGGTGACTTTTGTGCTAAAAAAACAAATAATATTTGTTAGTGTCCACTAAAGAGACTATGTGAGAATGTATGTGCTCTTTTTGAGTTGGTAAGATTATGTGAGAATGTATGTGCTATTTTTGAGAATGCAATTAAGATTTTTGAGTTGGTAAAATCTATCTAAATTACAATCCAAATAAAAGTCTCTTTGACGAGTTCCAGGATCCTAGAGTTCATATACCAAGAATGCATCCTTGGCATAAGACTTTGGTGGTCGAAAGCTCCAACAAGCTTTGTCCCCAGCTTTATTCATGAATAGCTCTATGTCTATATTGTTGTGCGGTATCTTAGATTTGCATATGGTTCTCCTCAACAAAGAATTTCCTTTAGGTTTATTAGGTCCTTAGTTGGGTTGTTCTTGAAATCCTCCTCTGTGTGACTTAGGAAGCACTATTCCAAAGTCATTAGTCATGTTCGAAAAGCTAGTTACTACATACCTGATTCCTTGCTTATCTATATATGATTGCTCCTCAAACTTGACCATGGGTGATCAATCCCAAAGGGGTCTTAGGAGTTTCTAAGTTGAACCATTGGACTTTGTAATCGTCCCCATAGATGCAAGCATGTAATCAATTGGTTTTGATGTATTCTAAGTAAGTCTTGTACACTTGTTTAGGTGTATCTAAGTAGCATACTATCAAACTCACTATGGGTAGCTCCATGCTATACGAGCTCTATGATTGAATCATTTCTGAACTTAGGCAAGAGGGTGACTACTTAACTGTTTAGACCATGATATGATTGACTCATTTATGAACTTAGGCTAGTGGGGTGACTACCCAAATATTTAGAGCACAATGTACTCCATTGATTTAGATGTAATCTAGTTACGTCTTGGACGGTCCTTTAGGTGTTTCTAACGAGAATACACTCAAACATCATATGGGTCTCTCCGTGCTATAGGAGCTCTATGATTGACTCATTTCCAAACCGAGGCTAGAGGAGTGACTACCTAACCATTTAGACCACGATCTTAAGCATTATCCATCAAGATTTCCAAGATACTTACATGAATGCAAGTTCATGAAGTGCCTAGCCTTAACCGTCTGATTCGCTTAAAAATGTCTTGTTTCTTTAGTCTTGAGTCACTTGTTCTTTATTTAATATGATTATTTGGTTCTTTTTGTTGAATTCTTAGGAATGACTTGTGTGAGTGTTCTTTGTTCTTTGATCGCTCAATTATGTTCTTCCCCTTAGGTTTTGCATTGATATATGTGCTTGATCTTTTAACTTGAGGTCTCTTTAAATGTCTTGCCATACTTTGTTTCTATCGAGACCCTAAGGACAAGACATTTGCAAATAGAAAATCATTTCCATACACACCACCTTTGCACCTAGAAGATCATTTGCATACACTCAGCATAACTTTTTAGTCTCTAATCTTGAAACTCGCTTGATGACCTCAAAAAATCCATATTAATAAACATAAAAGAGAGTACAACGTGAGCTTGTACTTTCTGAGCTCGAACACAAGCACAAAAGACGCTCTAGAAAATTTTCTAGGTATGTTCTATTTGCAACGTCATTCAGATGGCAATAGATGCCTCTTGAGGAACGGAAACCATGAGTATATAGTTAACCAGTTTAGAATGTTTTTTAATACCCTTTCTTTGATTTTTGACCATCGAACGGAATGCATGGCTGTGGTGTTCTGATTAGGCACTCCAAAGTCCTCAATGAAACATCTCATTGTTCTGATGAACCTATCAACCCTTTCGAACTCTAATTAGCACGGTCACCGATGCCTTTCCCAGAATTTAAGAGCTCTAACCTTGATGCTCCCAACAATGAATTCTTCATTTCCTACAAAAACATCTCGGTAGGGCCCCTTCTCAAGGTCTCGAAAAATCCTTGACGTTTGCCACTCTCCATAACCTCCAAATGTGGAGCACATCAAGAAAGTATGAGCCAAATACACTACAAGGAATACGGGCGTATAGCGACGCTTAAGGCGACAAAATTTCGTCGCTATAAAATTGCAACTTGCGTCGTAATTAGTGTCGGGCACGGACCTCGATTATACGATGCAAAAAACGATGGTATTTGCGACTTGGATTGCGACGCTCCCGTACAACGTCGCTTAAACGACGCTATTTAAACGCGTCGCTTAAGTGATGCTTTTTTGCGTCGCATAAGCGACGCTAAAAAATGTCACTTATACGACGATGGATAGCATCGCTTACACGACGATCTGTTGACGGACAAAAATTAAAACGTTGGAGGCTCTCCAATCGGCATTTTCACGCATCCGATCGAAGAGCTCTCCAATGTTCGCAATTGCGCTGCGCTTACAAGTTGAAGCAAGTATATGCAGAATTGTTGTTTTGCCTAAGCTCTCTGTTATTGTCTCCCTCTATCTTTGTTTCTCTCTTTCTACATCTTTCTCTCTTTGAATTCTCTCTCTCTCTCTAGATCTCTCTCTCTCTCTCTAGATCTCTCTCTCTATTATAAGTACAATTTCTATTATTTGTAGATCATTTGAATTGTGTTATTTTCATTACATACCATACTCACACTTATTGATATGCACTCATACACTTATACATGATGAAGATGCACACACACATGCATATACCTACATATACACATATACATGCACATACACACACGTACACATAGAGTTATACATATACACACACATACACAAGAACATGCACATATTGATACATACATATACACTTATACATGCACATGCATATACATACATATACACACACATACACATGCACATACATACATATACACACACATACATATACACTTACATACACACATATGAATGAATTATATAATTAAAGTATTAAAACACATATACACATGCACATACCTACATATACACATATACATGCACATACACACACATACACATAGAGTTATACATATACATGCATATACATATACACACACATACACATGCACATGCACATACTCATACACACATATACACTTATACATGCACATGCACATACATACATATACACACACATACACATGCACATACATACATATACACACACATACATATACACTTAGGTACACACATATGAATGAATTATATAATTAAAGTATTAAAACACATATACACATGCACATACCTACATATACACATATACATGCACATACGCACACATACACATAGAGTTATACATATACATGCATATACATATACACACACATACACATGCACATGCACATGCACATACTCATACACGCATATATACTTATACATGCATGTGCACATACATACATATACACACACATACACATGCACATACATACATATACACACACATACATATACACTTAGGTACACACATATGAATGAATTATATAATTAAAGTATTAAAACACATATACACATGCACACACACATGCACATACCTACATACACATATACATGCACATACACACACATACACATAGAGTTATACATATACATGCATATACATATACACACACATACACATACACATGCACATGCACATACTCATACACACATATACACTTATACATGCACATGCACATACATACATATACACACACATAAATATACACTTAGGTACACACATATGAATGAATTATATAATTAAAAAGTATTAAAACACATATACACATGCACACACACATGCACATACCTACATATACACATATACATGCACATACACGCACATACACATAGAGTTATACATATACATGCATATACATATACACACACATACACATGCACATGCACATACTCATACACACATATACACTTATACATGCACATGCACATACATACATATACACACACATACACATGCACATACATACATATACACACACATACATATACACTTAGGTACACACATATGAATTAATTATATAATTAAAGTATTAAAACACATGCTTAATATATAATAATAACAATCAATAGAACAAAACTCTTCATTACTTAATACCATACACACAATTCAAAACATAACTGAAATGAAAAATATATAGATAAAATATATATATATATATATCAATGTAAATACATATAATCGAATATCATAATCAACTAAAATCCTAATCATCATCATCATCAACAATATCATGATCATCCTGATCTTCCTCATCCTCATCGTCATGATCACCCTATGACGATCGAGATCGTCCCTCCTATGTTTGTCTCTCCACCTCATCCATATTTGTCTCCCCATAATACTCCTGTATTACTTATAACAAAAATAAATCAATAAAATAATTAAAACATTCATAACAACAAAATAATTATATAAAATTTAAAAATACTCACAAAGGCATCAGGATGATCTTGTATATACTCGCCCAAACGCCGATATCCAAAATGTGTAGCATACTCGATCTCGTGTTTCGTAGGATATCGGCCATAATCCTTTCGCTGCAATGAAACAAATAAAAACATTAGTTGCTTGCATTTTAACTAAAATAAAAAATATACTCACAATAACACATATACTTACAAACATAGCTACAAAACCATTATGGCCCATTTGGCCTAAGTGCGATGTGTGGCCCGACTCCACTCTCTTCTTTGCAACAGCTTGTTTATTCAAGAAAAAAAAATACATAAATTAAATGTAAAAAATTACTAAAATATATAAAAATTATAAATATAAACTATTAATTTGTGTACCTTCTGCTGAGGAAATGACTCCTGAAGACGTAGCTGTATACGAAAAAACTGCCACGACTCAGGTGGTATGTTAGCTCGCCTCTTATTTTTTTCGACCATACAATATCTCCTGTTAATTTAATGTCAAACAGAAAAAAAAGTCAGAATACATACACATATATACACACACATACACATACACATACACATATACATGCAAACATATACGCATGCATATATGTATATATATACTTATATACATACATATAACATAAACACACATATACATATCCACATATATACGTACACACACATGCATGCATATACACTCATTCATACAAAATACATGCATTTATCCCACAATAATATATAGTTGTGTATATGTGAATATGTGTGTATGTGTAAATGTGTATATGTGAATATGTGTGTATGTGTAAATATGTATATGTGAATTTTTTATTTATGTAGATAATCAAATTATTAATATCAAATACCATTATTTGTAGATTCTGATCAATCAGATGGAACTCCACCACTGTCTCCTCATCGTGCAACGACTTTATACTGTAAGTATATGAAATATTTAATTTTAACTATATTTGATGGATACATAACTTATATTTTTTTTTATGTTTCTTATGATGTGTAGATTCTGATCAATCAGAGGGTACTCCACCACCTCCTACCCATGCAACGACTTCACATGTGTCCTCCGATAGGAATTATGATGAATTTTACTATCAAGACCATATTATATGTTGGTGTAACTCTTGTTATGGAACGTATCGAAGACCACAATTGGAATGTATTCAACATGAGGCAGAGTATGGTACTTTTGAGCGTGCACCATCACCTAGTCAACGTGATAATGCTTGAGTATGTATTTTCTATATATATTAATGTCATTATTTTATTTAAAAACCATGTATAAAATCAGATTATTATTGATATACAGGAATACTTGCTCGATGATGATGATGATGATGATGATTTTTCTCATAATGTTAATATACCTCGTACACGTCATGGACTTGCTGTTCATCAATTACAAGCACAGGTTTCTAGAAATCCTCTACCTCTTGGTTTAGAGAATGAAACGGCTGGAGATTATCCATTGCCAGCTCGTGATCGTTCTTTAGTACAAACATATGATAGAAGAAGATATGGAGGATGGAATAGAGGACGACTTCCTTTAGATGGAGAGGTTTTCAACTTTTGGGGTAATCGCTATATGATTGCTCCATCCACTATTACTAATGCTGGTCGTGGTCTCTTTATTGTAGAGGATTTGTAAGGGGGGCGTAGCGACGCCCCCGAATCGGGAAAAAAACGAGAACCGTCGCTTATGCGACGAAGTCGTCGCATAAGCGACGGTAGGAATTTCGGATTTTTTTTTTTGCCCAACCCTCGTCGCATAAGCGACGCTACTTAAAAAGCGTCGCTATCATCGTCACTGATTAGCGACGAATTTAACGACGTTGGCAAACTGCAGAGCATCGCATATGCGACGCTCTGGAATGTAAAAAGAAAAATTTGATTTCTCCCGGCACATTTGTGCTAGGACTTGGACGCGATCAAGAACAGAGAGACCGAGAGAGAGAGAGAGAGAGAGAGAGAGAGAGAGAGAGAGAGAGAGAGAGAGAGAGAGAGAGAGAGAGAGAGAGAGAGAGAGAGAGAGAGAGAGAGAGAGAGAGAGAGAGAGAGAGAGAGAGAGAGAGAGAGAGAGAGAGAGAGAGAGAGAGAGAGAGAGAGAGAGAGAGAGAGAGAGAGAGAGAGAGAGAGAGAGAGAGAGAGAGAGTGCATGAGAGGGAGAGAGAGAGAGAGAGAGAGAGAGCGAGACCATTGGCAGGTATGCGCACACACACACACTTACACACACATACATATGTACACACAGATACACGCATAGACACACACACACATACGCATAGACACACACACACATACACACAAATACACACACATATACACACATACACAATGCATAATGCATACACATACACACATGCACACATAATGCATACACATGCACACACATATACATGCACACACATAATGATGCATTCACACACATACACATGCATACACACATAGACACACATATAGACTTACACAACCAAACATACACACTCATAGACACACATTCATACACACACACATCCAAACATACACACTCATAGACACACACACATACACATAGACGCGCACACACATACACATACATAGATGCGCACACACATACACACACATATACACACACAGACACATACACACATAATGATGCATCCACACACATACACATGCATACACACATAGACACACATATACACACACACATATATGCATACACACACACATAGAGAGACATACACACACATACACATACATGCATACACATACACACATAAACACATACACACACATAGACACATACACACATAAACACATACACACTCATAGGTACACACACATGCACATAGACACACACACATATAGTATATACACACACATGCACACATAGACACATACACACATACACATGCATACACACACATACACATGCATACACACATACAGACACATATACACACACACACACACACATACACACACATATATGCATACACACACATAGAGAGACATACACACATAAACACATAAACACATACATGCATACATTTGCATACATAATGCATATGCATATGCATACAATGTACATACATACTTACATGCATACATAATGCACATGCATAGATACATACACACACACAGATACATACACACATAGACACATACACACACATGAACACATACATACTCATAGATACACACACATACACATAGACACACACACATACACACACATACACACATAATGATGCATACACACACATACACATGCATACACACATACAGACACATGTACACACACATTCACACACACATTCACACACATATATGCATACACACACATACACATACATGCATTCATATTGCATATGCATATGCATACATACATACTTACATGCATATGCATACACACACATATGCATACATACATACTTACATGCATATGCATACACACACATATGCATACATAATGCATATGCATATGCATACATACGTACTTATATGCATACACAATGCACATGCTTACATACATTGTCATAATGTATACACACACATACACACATAGACACATACACACATAATGATGCATACACACACATACATATGCATACACACACATATGCATACATACATGCATACACATACACACACATAGATACATACATACACATAAATACATACACACTCATAGACACACACACATACACATAGACACACACACATACAGACACATACACACATAGACACATACACGTAATGATGCATACACACATACACATGCATACATAGACACACATAATGATGCATACACACACATACATATGCATACACACACATATGCATACATACATGCATACACATACACACATAGACACATACACACACATAGATACATACATACACATAAACACATACACACTCATAAACACACACACATACACATAGACACACACACATATACACACACATACACACATAGACACATGCACACGTAATGATGCATACACACATACACATGCATACATAGACACACATAATGATGCATACACACACATACATATGCATACACACACATATGCATACATACATGCATACACACACATACATATGCATACACACACATATGCATACATACATGCATACACATACACACATAGATACATACACACACATAGATACATACATATACATAAACACATACACACTCATAGACACACACACATACACATAGACAACACACACATATACCTACACACATACACACATAGACACATACACACATAATGATGCATACACACACATACACATGCATACACACACATACACATGCATACACACACATATGCATACATACATGCATACACATACACACATAGACACATACACACACATAGATACATACACACACATACACATGCATACACACATACAAACACATATACATACACACATACACACATACACACATAGACACATACACACGTAATGATGCATACACACATACACATGCATACATAGACACACATAATGATGCATATACACACATACATATGCATACACACACATATGCATACATACATGCATACACATACACACATAGACACATACACACACATAGATACATAGATATACATAAACACATACACACTCATATACACACACACATACACATAGACAACACACACATATACATACACACATACACACATAGACACATACACACATAGACACATACACACATAATGATGCATACACACACATACACATGCATACACACATATATGCATACATACATGCATACACATACACACATAGACACATAGACACATACACACACATAGATACATCCATACACATAAACACATACACACACATACACATAGACACACACACACATATACACACACACAAACACACATAAACACTTACACACATAATGATGCATACACACACATACACATGCATACACACATACAAACACATATACACACACACATACACACATAGACACATACACACGTAATGATGCATACACACATGCATACATAGACACACATAATGATGCATACACACACATACATATGTATACACACACATATGCATACATACATGCATACACATACACACATAGACACATACACACACATAGATACATACATATACTTAAACACATACACACTCATAGACACACACACACATACACATAGACAACACACACATATACATACACACATACACACATAGACACATACACACATAGACACATACACACATAATGATGCATGCACACACATACACATGCATACACACATATATGCATACATACATGCATACACATACACACATAGACACATACACACACATAGATACATACATACACATAGACACATACACACTCATAGACACACACACATACACATAGACACACACACACATATACACACACACAAACACACAGAGACACTTACACACATAATGATGCATACACACACATACACGTATATATATTGATTTCTAACCATTTTGTTTTATATGTTAGGTATTATGGATCCCAATAGAGAGAGAAAGGCGAAACTCACTCTCATAAAAAGTCTTATGAGAGCAAGAGTTCCGTCAAATACTCTAGGGGCCATAATGCAAGACTACGTAGAGATGTCTGATGAGGAGCTGGATTATACGATCCAGATGCTTACGCGATCAGACGAGGGCTCTTCTGCGGCTCCACACGCAGGAAGAGAGCTATCTGCTCATAGGTATGTTTTTTTTCATAAACTTTTTTAATGATATTATAACACATATTTTTATTTATTTCTATCTATCTGTTTTCAGGACACCTATACCACCTCCAGCACGTGATAGCAGAGCAGAGACGTTGCCTATGAGGACATGCATAGGCACGTTAGGACTAGAGTGTGACATAGAGCCAGAGGGGAATATTGTATACATAGGAAATGGATTGGAGTTCAAGAGGAGAATGCGCGCACTATGCGACTCTTACCTGCGCTTTATCCACTTACCGTGGAAGTAAGTAAAAGTTTTACATATAAATTGAAATATATATCTTATGTTTTATTTATATTATGTTTTTTATTTTTGTAGTGAGCATGATGAGAGGGATAAAAAGTACGTGCTTAGTTCACTTGAGATGGAGTTTGGGACAGGGTGTTCTCTTAAATGGTGTTTAAAAGAGATGCGGACACTTATGGCTCATCTTCGCGACAATGCACGGTATGTATGTATATGAGAGAGAGAGAACACTAATCTCAATATTAGGGTTTTGAAATCCCTAATTTAAAAACTCTAATTCAACCTTTTAGCCATATGTTTGAAGTATATGTACACCTCCGACGTCCTACTAGAGAGATGTCTCTCCTCCCAACCTTATGCCTCTATATATAGCTACTCGAATCAACGAGGATCATAATATATGTAAAGATATATACACATCATGTAGATAGGATACATAAATATAAAATGGAGTAGATATATTATGCATCACACATACATGCCTAAATGCACACATAAATATATATATACATACTAACATATTTACATGTACATATTTACACATACATGTACATGCCTACATGCACACATAAACATATATATACATGCATACATATTTACATGTACATATTTACACATAGACACATATACATATATACATGTACACAATTATAAACACTTGCATATATTACGTACATGAATACATGAATATTTTACATAAATGCATATGCATATATACACATATGCATATTTAACACATGTATACATATATCGCACACATGCAAACACATACATATACATGAAATACATATATATGCATACTAACATATGTATACATATAATACACGTGAATACACACACATATGCATACATACATGATAAAAAATTTACTCCTCGAAGATAAAGCTATATATAAAATAATTAGGCATACCCCCGAGCTTCATGTTCTAACTTAGAAGAACATGATTTCATCTCTCTAGTAGGATTCATCGTTATTCAAGTTAATAAAAAAAACCTATTATCTGATATCCATTCAGAAGCTTCAAGTTACTATCTAATCTGCTCATATGTTTTCATTATTGCCATCATTTTGGTAAGACATCAATATACTCTCATCTTCATTATCCTTATTGATTTCATTTATTTCTTCTATTGTTAAATCTATGTTCTCATGAATCACATCATCTATTGGTGGATTAATATTTATTTCTGGTAATTCCTCTTCCTCATCAGTAGAATCAGCATGTAGAGAATTATCCTCTTCATCAAAAAGATTAGTATCATTATCACGTATAATGAGTCCTAATTTCTATTCTAGATGT
This sequence comes from Ceratopteris richardii, assembly GCA_020310875.1. Classification (NCBI taxonomy): domain Eukaryota; kingdom Viridiplantae; phylum Streptophyta; class Polypodiopsida; order Polypodiales; family Pteridaceae; genus Ceratopteris; species Ceratopteris richardii. Next base: position 51,743,160 of record CM035420.1, on the reverse strand, counting down.
TGATGTATCAATATCTGATGTTGAATCATCAAGAGGACTTTCTTCAATCTCTCTAACAATAAACTGTTCAAACAATGACCTACCTCTAGGTTGCACACGAATGACTTACCACCAAGGATGAGCATCTGGGTTTTTATAAAAAAATGCTTGTTCAATATGCCTAGGAGGAATATATGGTTCTTTAGTAGATCGCATTACCTTTGGAAGAATCAATTGCCCAAAACCCAGATCATTCCTTTTTTTGTAGAATTACTACCTTTATACTGCGCTCGATACCAGTCAACCTTCAAAATGACCTATCAAAATATATAACAACAAAAACGTCCCATTATTAGGTGCTTAAAAAAATAACTAACTCTAAAAAAAATATATAAACTTTTTTCTACCTGTTTGAATGTACGAAATGAAATTTCGTAGATACCAACAATAGTTCCTACGTAACCAAGTTCGCTATCTATAAGGTTCGTGTCTTTTGAGCTAGCACGTGATAGTTGCTTGAAACAAGCAACAATACTAGAATCCTCTGTTTTACGTAAAGAATCAATGGCTTTGATTCTAATATGTTGTCCAAAAGCCCACATATTAGTGAGCATTCGAGCCTGCAAAATAAATTCAATTAGTAAATAGAAACTAACATACATATATGAAAAAAATAAAATATATATTTTAATAAAATTACCTTTTGTTCACAATCTATCATTAACTCTCTTTGCTCATCTGAGATTTCTTCATTATTTGCGTTGGCACGTTGCAAATGACTATATAGCCAATCCGTGAAAGAAGGTATATCTGTAATCTCATTATTATCGAGATTACGTCTAGATCTTTTGTTTTTTTGCCTTTTACTTCGGAGACTTTGAAGTTCCTCGTACTCGCTAAGGAATGCTTGCATGCATTCGCTATTATATGCTACAAAAGTAGAAACATCATTTTTTTCTTGAAATGTAAATAAGAATGGAACCCCCTTACCTGATAATACCTCATCTGTTATTTTTGAAGAAGACTCGTTGGTCCATGCACGTGGAGCTTCTTCATCCAAAACAAAACAATCGTATCCCACCATCCAAACAATCGTATCCTGCCATCCAAACAATCGTATCTTGTCAATTGACACATATGTTCATATAATGGTGACTTGGATGAATCGCATGCACAGAGGTTACTCAAGATAGATCAGGATTTCTCGGGTATGCAGTAAACCTCTTGCATGTCAATGATGAGCATCTGAACTTTAGGATACAAAGTGGACTACTCCATTATAATCAGATTGCTGTCTCTTGAGTAACCTCTGTGCATGTGACTCATCCAGGTCACCATTGCGAATATTTGGAAAGATGCATTAATAGTTTTAAAAGATGCGCGGACAAAAAGTTTCCATTCAATTCAAGTTCTTGTTCTTACTTTATCTAAAGTAAGAATAAAAACCTGCATGTATTTATATATATATATATATATATATATATATATATATATATATATATATATATATATATATATATATATATATATATATATATATATATATATATATATATATATATATATATATATATATATATATATATATGCATATATATATAAATAGATAGAAAAATGAAATTTATACCTTAATAGTGTCGAAACAGATACATTACTCCATCCAAAACGATTTTGAAGGTTGAGAATAAGTAAGCTCGCATTTAGTCGTGTCAAACGACTTCCTTCATATACATGTTTTAGACATTCCTCTCGAAGATATTTCTCATTTTTAGAAATATCCATGCTCTCACTGTCATTTTGATACCAATCCTCAATAAAATCTGCCATGCCATCATCTTCATCATTGTCACACAAATCTTGTACTTTATCATCTTTTGAATATAGATCTTTCAACTTTTCATATTGCACAGGATTAGTTTTGTGTAGCCTCCTCATGGAAGCTTCTGATAAATGAGATTTTCTTGTAGTGATAGGAAATGGAAGACCAATTATTATGCTTCAAAAGGCCTATGAAATAATTATAAAAGATTTTGCAAACAAAATCAGAAAATTCCTCAATCAATGGCTAAAAAAAGTTAAAAACGGATTCATCAAGAAGAGCATGATCCTAAGAGAGATTTTGAAAGTGGGGGAACAGATAGAGTATTCAAAAGATTGGAACAAATGTTTCTATTATAAAGTCATGGCTGAAGTTGAAATTCAACAAAACAATACATTCACTTGGAGTATTAATGATGGTATGGGGACATTAGTTATTTAATATGACATTTGAGTGTCTTGGGACACTTAAATTTCTTGTTTTTACACCAAATTGCTTGATTTTTCATGATCGATATTTGATGCTTTGATTACATTCTTGTTTACATTTGATAGCCCAAATCATTTAAATTTTGTAAAATATATAATATTTAGCTTTTTGGAACTTTATTGGTTACCCGTCTTTAACATGAACTTTTAACATAACTTAATAAAGTAAATCGATTCGTTTTTTCTTCGATGACTTAGCTATCTTTTACCAAACGGAAAGCTAGTGATGGATTTGGGGAGTCTAGCGCAACACTTTAGTAAGATCTTTAAAGGCGAAACACTTGGAAATAAAATATGTGCACGCCCTTACCTTATTGTATCTAGCTCATTGGTGTCTGTATCAACTTTTGAACAAAGTCTCACTCTCATTAGCACGCAAATGAGATTTATGAGAAGTGGCTAGATGTTAATGGAAAACATACATGTTAACTTGATGCACAATTTGATTCAGAGTTAGAAGGCCTCCTATTTGAACAAACAGGCATTGATTTTGGTGGTGAAATTTGTGCTAAAAAACAAAGCATATTTTTAGTGTCAACTAAAGAGATTATGTGAGAATGTATGTGCTCACACTAATAAGTATCGCAAGGGTAAAATCAACCATTGTATAGCTGAAAAAATAAAATCAACCATTGCAACTAATATTTTTGATATGGAAAAATCTATCTAAATTACAATCCAAATAAAAATCTCTTCGACGAGTTTTAGGATCCTTGAGTTCATATACCATGAATGCATCCTTGCCATACGACTTTGGTGGTCGAAAGCTCCAACAAGCTTTGTCCCTAGCTGATTCACAAATAGCTCTATGTCTATATTGTTGTGAGGTATCTTAGATTTGGATATGATTCTCCTCAACATGGAATTTCCTTTAGGTTTACTAGGTCCCTAGTTGGGTTGTTCTTGAAGTCCTCCTCTGTGTGACTCAGGAAGCACTATTCCAAAGTCATTAGTCATGTTCGAAAAGCTGGTTACCACATACATGATTCCTTGCTTAACTATATATGATTGCTCCCCAAACTTGACCATGGCTGATCAATCCTAAGGGTTTTAGGAGTTTATAAATTGAACCATTGAACTTTGTAACCGTCCCCATAGATGCAAGCATGTAATCAATTGGTTTAGATGTATTTTAGGTAAATCTTGTATAGTTCTTTAGGTGTATCTAAGTAGGTTACTCTCAAACTCACTATGGGTAGCTCCATGCTATACGAGCTCTATGATTGAATCATTTTTGAACTTAGGCAAGAGGGTGACCACTTAACTATTTAGACCACGATATGATTGACTCATTTATGAACTTAGGCTAGAGGGGTGACTACCTAAATATTTATACCACAATGTACTACATTGGTTTAGATGTATTCTAGTTACATATTGTACAGTCCGTTATGTTTCTAACTAGAATAATCTCAAATATAATATGGGTCTCTCCATGCTATAGGAGCTCTATGATTGACTCATTTCTAAATCAAGGCTAAAGGGGTGACTACCTAACCATTTAGACCACGATCTTAAGCTTTATCCATCAAAATTTCCAAGATGCTTACATGAATGCAAGTTCATGAACTGCCTAGCCTTAGCCCTTCCATTCACTTACAGATGGCTTGTTTCTTTAGTTTTGAGTCACTTGTTCTTTATTTAATATGATTATTTTGTTCTTCTTTTTGTTGAATTGTTAGGAATGACTTGTGTGAGTGTTCTTTGTTCTTTGATTGCTCCTTATGATGTTCTCCTTAGGTTTTGCATTGATATATGTGCTTGATATCTTAACTTGAGGTCTCTTTAAATGTCTTGCGATTCTTTGTTCCTATGAGACCCTAAGGACTAGACCTAGGGCTACATACTTACCTTTTGCTAGAAACTAGCAAGAGGTTTCAGTACTTTGCAACTTTGTTAACCCCTGACTTTATGGTTCTTCCTAGCTCAACATGATGTCCCAAGCCTTCTTTTCACTCATGAAACCACCATTGGTAATGCTTCATGACTACACACCCCATTGTGATAGAACACTTTGATGCAATGGAAAAGAAGGGGTTTGTTGCAACAAAGTGCTCTATTAGAATAGATGATATGCATTGCGATAGAGAAGGTCTATCAACATTTTGCAGTATCATGATAGATAGTGTGTATCATAAGTCTAGTCTATTGTGATTAAAGTGTTCTATTATGACATGCAAGGCCTATGATGGGGTTTTGTTGCAATACGGTGAGTCTGCAAAGTAGAGTGGTCTATCATGGATATCTATCTTGATAGAGGATCTCTATCATCATAGATGGGATTTTCATGTCATTCTCTCATGATGGAGTGACCTTTGCATGATAGATAGTGGTCTCTTATGACAAGGTGGTGTTTCGTGGCATCCATTTCTCATGATAATCTTCTCTATGATGATAGAAGATTGCCTATCATGATTGATGGTACCCAACAAGGGTCGATTTTCATGATAGCCCAAGGCTTCTCTTGATAGAATGGTCTTTCAAGGTGGACCACATGTAGGATGACATATCACGTTTTTGCAAGTGTGCAAATTTCAAGCTATTCCTTATGTATCTACTACCTTGTGGTTGTACAGGAGAGGGCTATTACATGGTGTACATGCAAAGTTGAAATGACTATTTTTTTAAATCTATTGAGAGAGACCAAGCATGCTTAGAGACCTATGTAGAGGTCTATCATACCTTTGTGTCATGTTGTGGCCCATGATGGCCTACAAACAACCAAAAAAAACAACAAAGCAAGAAAAATACACTCAAGCTCTCTCTTGCACTCAAGTAAATGCTAAATGAATGGGAATGGGGCACATATGCTTTTGGGGGTGATTTCTTGGCGAAGAAGAAGTTGAAATTTGAAGATGATGGGGGGCGGGGGGGAGTGGATGGAGGTGTAATGAGAGGAAATGGAGGTGTAAATGAGGAAGAAAATGGAAAAAGCATGAAGAACCTAGTTACGAATGATAACAATGTCTATTCTCTAGTCCTCTTGCCATCATAGGTGCATTCCTCAAGCATCTCTCCTCGACAACGATGCCGAAAATGTTCTCCTTGTAGAAAAATGATGACTAACAATGTTGAAGAGAATCCAATATTAACGTTTCAAGGAAAAAGACACGAGGATAATATGAAGATCATGAGAAAGTGGTGCTATCAAATGTGAATGTGAGAAGCATAAGAATGCACAAACACACTAACACACACACAAGGGAGAGGTGATAGAGTGGGACAATTGAGTCTTTGCATTCATACGCATACAAGCTACAATAACTCTTAACTTCTCTTCACAAATTTTCACTAGCTAACCTCTCAAAATGAGCCTTCATGCTCGGTTTATAGTTTTAGACTAGATTTTCAATGGTTTTATATTTGGTTTCTGACATACTTAAGAAATAGGTTTTCAAGCCAAACTCATGGGTCAAATGAGCTCCAAAAATTAGAAAATTGCTATATTCATACTACCTAAGGTCCCAAGCTTGAAAACTTTTGAAAATGGACCTAATGCAACTTGAATTTACAAAATGATGTATTTTACAAAATGAATGGGAATGGGTCATATGTTCTTTCGGGGGTGATTTATTTGAAAAGAAGAATTGGAAAGTGGAAGATGATGGGGCGATGAATGGAGGTGTTTGGAGAGGAAATGTGAAAGAAAATGAAAAAATAATAAAAAACGTACTTACCAGTCAATCTCTCTTCTTTAGCTCTCTTGCCATCATGCATGCATCAATCAATCTCTCTTCTCGAGTTCTCTTGCGATCACGCATGCATCCCTCAAGCATCTCTCTTAGACAAGGAGAGATTGAAAATAATCAATCTCTCTTCTCTAGTTCTCTTGCCATCACACATGCATCCCTCAAGCATCTCTCCTAGACAACGATGCCAAAAACCTGTCTACTTGTAGAACAATGGTGAGCACAAATGGAGATAAAAAATAATCAATCTCTCTTCTCTAGGTCTCTTGCCATCATGCATGCATCCCTCAAGCATCTCTCCTAGACAAGGATTCCAAAAACCTGTCTACTTGTAGAATAATGGTGAGCACAAATGTTGATGAGAATCCAATTTCAGATTATCAAGGAAGAAGACATGATGGTGATATGAAGATCATGAGAATGTGGTGCATGCAAATGTGAATGTGAGAAGTAGAAGAATGCACTTGTACACTAACAGACACACAAGGGAGATGTAATAAAGTGGGACAATTGAGTCTTTCCATTCATAAGCATACAAGCTACAATAGCTCTTCACTTCTAATCACAAATTTTAACTAGCTAGCCTCTGAAAAATGATCCTACATGCTCTATTTATAGTTTTAGACTAGCGTGTAGACAATTTTATACGTGTTGTCTGGCATACTTAAGAAATAGGTTTTCAAGGCAAACTCATGGCTCAAATGAGCTCCAAAAATTATGAAAATTGGTATGTTCATACTACTTAAGGTCCCCAAGATTGAAGGTTTCTGAAAATCGAAACAATGCAGCTAGAATTAACAAAATTATGTTTTTTACAATAATATGGGTAGTGATCAAAATCACTAATATTTCAAAGAGAAAATATGGTTTTGTGAAAGGAGAATTGCAGAACCCTTTTACATAGTACCCATTTGTATGTAAGTGCATGCATATGAGCTTGTAATTGTGGTACTTGTACCCGAACTACTATGGTCTCATCCTTGCCCTCTACCAACATCTTCCCTCTTTGATCTTTGTCTTGAATTGTATATGCTTCACTCTTTTTTGTCCTTCTCAGATTGATTCACATCCCTTATCCAAATCTCCATGTGAAATGAAATTCAACTAGAAGCCTCTCTTCACTAGACTCTCATTCATTCACGTAATCGCAAAATATTCTCTGCATCACATTCATGCTTCATGATTCTTATGTAGAATTCTCGTTTCATGATCTAGTTCCTTTGTATTTCATGTCATTATCATATTGTTTCTTGTTCTTTAGGATTTGATCGTTTGCTGAGTATTCTATGAGTATCCTAGATCATGTTTTTTGAGAGCATATGGTTTATAATTTCACCTCCAATTTCTTAAGTTCTTGTCCGTTTTTTTTAAATTTATCATTGATTAGCCTCAGACCCTCTTATTCTCTCCATCCATTGAATATATTACCTTTATAAGAAAAGTGATTCTTAGTAGAGCGTCAACTTTTCATTGAAAATGATTATCAATGTTTTCTATGTTTTTCTATTAATTTTTCTTCTTAAAGATTTGTTTTTCATTGCAAGTGGTTATACGCACTGGAATCACTCAAACATCATTTGTTTTCATTGCAAGTGGTTATACGCACTGAAATCACTCAAACATCATGTGACACACGTAACGATACATTCTCTTCATGCACATATACAAAGAAAGGATGAAGTGCATCTCTATTGTGTACAATGTTAGCCTAAATATTTTAAAAATAGAGCATTTTTTTTTCACAGATCCTAGAAACAATGAAAAGGCAAAAGTGACCTATTGTATACACATGCAAAACTATAAGTTCTTTTATTTATGGTTGCCTCGAGAGCTGAAAGAAATATGATACTTTGGTGGTGCATGCCATAGCAAAAGCATCTGTGAAAGGGTCACAACATACGTTTCTGAAAATCATCACACAAAGGAATGTGCGGAATAATCAATGATTTCTCTTTTTCTGTGCCAACAATAACTAGAATAGCGAAGTTTATAATTGTGGATGGCAAGAAATGTCAAGCTCTAATGTGATATAGAGGAGTTGCACGTTCTTGTGCATAATGAATAATGAAAGTTTTATAACAATAAATTGTTTTAAAATTAATGTAGCACAGAACTAGTCTTGTAGTTGTGGAATAAAGTGCATCAATAATTTGACATGTGCACATGAAAAAGTGTTCCATTCTCGATGAACAACAACCTATTCTATTTAAATATCATGGTACACTATACAAAATCCATCGAAAAGAAAATAAAATAAAAGAGTACAAACTTCATAAAAGACACAGTGAATATATATATATATATATATATATATATATATATATATATATATATATACCGAACAATGCAGAAAATGCAATTTAATATTCAGATGTGGCATTCGTTCTAGAGGATGGCGTTGCTTCTTATTACATACCGCGTTGCCAAATGGACGTGTTTCTACATGTGTTCTCTTATAATTTCTATTCTCTTTAAACATGCCTTTCTATTTCTCCCTTTTAAGCACTTTTCAGTTTTCTATGATTTTTGAGTTAGAAGTTCGATATTCGACTTACTCGTCCAGTGCATTTGAAATTTACGAAGCACAACTTACACGCTCTCTTAGTTAATTGGATGACATTGATCTCTTAGTTAATTGGATGACATTGATCTCTGAAGAATGAAAATATAATAGGTAGATCTCTTTTCCTATGAGTGTGGAATGAGAGGCGCTGGAAATGTTTTTTTTTCTGTGTTCTTTGCCTTTCTGATTTAGCTCGTTTTGCAATTTCTTGGGTCTGGCTTTCCTCACTTTCTTGTTCCGAGCTGGTTTCACGCAGTATTGGGAAACTGGAGCTATGGCGCACATTGTTTTGCCAATTTATGCAGCAGGATTCGAGCTAAGGGGCACACTGTTTTGAACAGAAGAGTACAATGAATTGAAAACACACTCACACACTCAAAGTACATCAAAGTACAGGTGAACGCATAGATCACACACTCAAAGTTCTCGTGAACTCATAGATCACACACACAAAGTTCTGGTGAACTCATAGATACATGTTCACTCAGGAGTTTCCTCCGACTTCTATTGTGATTCGAGAACCGTTCTGTAATATCACTCATAAAACCATTTTCCCATTCCCGAAGGATGTGGATAGAGTAAAACTGATGCCTGCATAATGTTGGGTGAGCGGGTTACATTGTCTTGTCACGCAACCCAACATTATGCGCGCATGTATGATAGATCCAATACACTCTTTTCAGCGTAAGTATGCCACATGCATGCCAATCATCATATTTGTAACGATTGAGGTAAGAGGCACATTGAAATTTGATCTCTCTTCTTTTGGAAATCTCAATAGGTAAAGGTAGAAGTAGTGTTTTTTTTTTTTCAATTGAGGTTCGGTAAGCGCCTATTCTGCTGAGTTTTAACTTTGAAAGAACAATTGTATAGGTGAATGAAAATAGTATCCGTGGGACCCGCTGAATCCTACAATGCAATGTGTTTTTTTCAATGGAAGTTCGATAAACACCTACTCTTCCGAAATTTAACTTTCGAAGGAAAACTATGTGGGATCCTTGAATGCCGCAAAATAGGGGTTAGATAAGATTACAACTAATTTTAACTAGTTTAAACTCACAAACGCTATTAGATATCCAACTCGGGGATCGAACCCAAGACTTCTGTCTCAAGAGAAAAAAAACTCAACCACTAAAACAATGAACCACTAAAACAATGAGACTCAATCTGCAAAGGTAGAAGTGTTTGAGAATCGTTTCATGTACATTAATGGCGATTCAACTTCACCACGAGCATGAACGGATGCTTGATAAAAGTTTTTATCTTTGTTTACGTACCACCTTTGTCACATCTCCGATAGAAAGAACAAGAATTGAGAAATCTATGTAGATTGAGATTTTAATCTCATTTTTTTTAGTTCCATATTACTTCCTACTTGTCAACCGGGTCAAAACTTGAAAGATCCAATTTTAAACATAGAATTCACATTTGTTGGGGTTCAAGAAAAGCTCAAAATAACTTGCGTTTATTAAAACATAAATGCGATTGTTCTTAATGGTGGATCTATCTTTCCAGAACATTAAAATTATCTAGGAACATTGTTGACCGAATCTTGCAAATGCATGAACGTAGAGATAATACAGTAAAAAAATCTCACATAAAGTACACACAAAATTGAGAGAGAGATAAGAGACTAGATACAAGATTCATAGAATCAGTCCCCATATACTTTGATGGACAAGTCTATCAGCGGATGTATATTTATAGGTATTTTTCATTACCACTTGAATAGAAGATACATGATGGTAGCACTTTGAAAAGCATGCATTTTTGGAAATCTGCTTTATATAGAAAATCGTCGCTTTCTAAGAGATCTACTATTTTTACAAAAAAAATGTTGTTTTCTAAAGTGATCTATTATTTTTACAAAAAATTATCTAAAATATTATCTTTCAATTATCTTCAAAAATATATGAATAATTCCATGCGCTTTCACACCCTCATGATTCTTCACCTGCTAAATCAAAACAAAAATCACATTAAAATCCATTTAACATTCCATCATTACATAAATTATAGCATGCATCCCTCCGAGTTGACAAGAACAATTGGAGTCCTAGGTCTAGAGAAGCACACGAACAACAAAAGGAGGAAGAAGAATCTTGGAGCATAGCACATAATACTAAATCTATTACCAAGAGAATGTACAAAGATAAGTGACCAGTTAGGGTTATAGGTGTATATACAAACCGAGGGAAAAAACCTCCTAAAGAGGGAAAAAAGTATCCCGATGGTCCTAGTGTGTGCACAGACATCACTTCCGAAATATATCAACAAATACCCCTTCGGAGTGATGCGGTGAAAAAGGCGCTCACACTCATGTATAAGCAAGTGCCAAGCTATCTGGAATCAATCCACCACAGGACGTATGCTGAAAACTTTAGGGAAAGCTTTAAACTTCTCCCTAGGCAAAGCATTTGTTAAAAGGTCTGCAATGTTCTCCTCTGTGGGCATATATACCAAATTGATCTCTTCAATAGAGAACCTCTCCTAACATAATGATAGTGCACCTCAATGTGCTTAGTGCAAGCATGGAACACATGGTTCCTCACAACTACCAATGCACTCTATCTGTCAATGAAGATGGTGGTGGTAGAAGACTAAACAATGCCCAAATTAGCCATAAGGTATCTGTGCCACACATACACACTCTATAGTCGTTGTGAAAGCTGCCCTATACTTTTCCTAACAACTAGAAGTGGCCATAGTAAGCTTCTTCTTGCTCAACCAAGATATACATGAGCTACCAAGCATGAAGCAAAAGCCATTAGTGGACACATGAGTGTCATAGCAACCAACCTAGTAATAGTTAGAAAAAGCATGTAAATTTGGTGGTAGTAATCTAGCCTTGGGATAAAACAATCCTAGTAGTTGGGTACCACTCAAGTAGTGAAAGATGCGCTTAACCGCCTGCCAATGCTTAAAACCTAGGCAATGTATAAACCTGCTCATGTGTGAGACAACAAACTAAATATGTGGGCAAGTTATGCATATGCAAATGAAGCATCCAACAACTTGATGATAAAGAAAAACATCAAATGCATCTCCAGCACCACGAGGACTCAACCATAAACTTGTCTCCATAGGAGTGGCAATAGGTTTAGAATCTTCAAGGCAAAATCTTGCAATAACGTGTCAACATATTTTGTTTGGCACAAAGATATTCCACCATCAGCGTGCATAAGTAAATGCCCAAAAAAAGACGCAAGTGCCCCAAATATGACATCTCAAATGAGGCATGCAAATCAGCCTTAAAATCACCAATATGCTTCTCAATAGGACTAGTCAACAGCATGTCATCAACATAGACAATGATGATCATAAGCACATCATTTGCATGCTTAACATATAAGGCGCTCCTAGTTGGATTTTTCTTAAAACCATTTGCAATCAGATAGGAATATATTTTTTCATACCAAGTAGATAGTGCTTGCTTCAAATCATATAATGCCTTTTTCGAATTGCAGACTTTGTTTTCATGACCTTTCTACACAAAGCCATGAGGTTAAAAAACATACACTTCTGTATGTGAACACTCTAGGACTGCCGGGGCACTTTTTTCCCTCTTTAGGAGGTTTTTTCCCCCCGACTTGTATATATGCCTATTGCCCTAATGGGCTACTTATCTTTGTACATTCTCTAGTAATACATTCAGTATTGTGTGTTTGTGCTCCAAGCTTCTTCTTCTTCCTTGTGTTGTTCGCATGCTTCTGCAGACGTTTATCTCCAACAATTGGTATCAAAGTAGGTCGTCGCTTCATTTAGGGCGCCGTCGACACTCCTCCATTTGCAGTCTCAGAATCATACGAATTTTGGTGAGCATACTCAGGGTGTTTCGAAGATCAAAACAGCTTGGCTTTGTGGTGCCAAAATCGTGATCTGAGCTCGTTTTGGCCTCTGAACGCACTATCACAGTGCTTGTGTAGGCTATTTCGTCTTTTTGTGCCAAAGGTATATACGAGTTTTTGTTCGCTAATTTCAGCATCTCGAAGTCTGCTACTAGTCTAGCAGAACTCGTCTGGGCAGTTCTGTTCAACGTTTTCAGATATACAAAATTTTTTGCATCAAGGTATTTTAGTCACCGGCCATGGCTGAAAGCAATGATGTATTCCGTATGTTGACTGTTGAGGATAACTTGGATGGTACCAACTACCCATTATGGGCTTATATGATGCGACATGTATTGGTTGCAAAAGGATTGTGGAACATTGTGCAGGGTATTGAAAGACATCCTGTTACACCTCTGACTATAGGTACTGCAAATATAGGTGCTGGAGCTGATGAAGATGGTGTCGAAGATGATATTTCATAGATTCCTCTTCATGCTGCTGTTTCTACTACACCTACTACAGAGCAAATTTGCCGGGATGGCAGAGATGCCCAGGCACATGCATTGATAGCTTTGTCTGTTAAACATGTCATTATTCCTCACATTTGCTCTTGCAGAACAGCTAAGGATGCTTGGGATACACATGAATGAAGAGTTGGAGAGTGAGCACATGAATGAAGGTGATTCTATGGACAGTTTCCTAACAAAGATCAAAGACTTGAAGGAACAATTGATTTTTGCTGACGAGGTTATACCAGATAGCTCACTTGTGCCGACCATTCTGAATGGTCTTCCTGATTCATATGAGAGTTTTGCTTCTACTCTTCGTTTGATGATGAAAGGCAATCCGAATGCCTTATCATTTGAGGATTTAGTCTCTGTTCTGTTGCAGGAAGATCAGTTCAGGTAGAACATGTCCATTATGTGAGTTGCAGATCAAGCTTTCCTAGCTACTCAGAAGGGCAAAGGAAAATGGAGCTCTTCAACTAGTAAGCAAAAATCTGCTAATTCTGCATATTCGAAGAAGGAAGATAAAGATGAGAAGAAACCAGAAAAGCAAAAATTGTTTTGTAAGCACTGTAAAGGGAATGATCATATCATAAAGAACTATCCAAACTGGCTGCTAAAGAGGAAAAGAAGAAAGAGGTTGGAATGGTTGTTGCAGAGGCCTCTACACCAAAAACAAATTCTGCAAATCTTGTGCAGGAAGAAGAATGGGTGCTTACTACTGTCTACAGTTTTGACCCATCTTCTCATGAGCAGTGCATGTCTGTAGTAGACTCAGATGTTTGGTATTTGACAGTGGGGTGACCAAACATATTACCTTGTAGCGCAGTTTCTTCTCTTCACTCGAGCCTGCCCCTATAGGGAATACTGTTACATGCACCAACAACTCCTCTTATCTTGTTATGGGAGTTGCTAAGATCATTTTGACTACTGCTGATGGTAGTTCTTTCACTTTGTCAGATGCTTTATTTGTGCCAGGGATAAAAAAGAACCTATTATCAGTTTCTACATTAGCCAAGATTGGCTTGGTTGCGAAATTTGTTGATGACAGGTGTACAGTACATGATCTGTCAAATGGCGATGTGATTATTGCTTCTGGCATTTTGTTTCATGGGCTGTATAAGCTCATAGACTATGAAAGATTTGTAAATGATTTGGCGTGTGCAGTAAGTGATTTGCAGGCTATGTCAGATGCAAAGCTTTGGCATGCACGCTTTGGTCATCTGAATTTTGCTAGTTTGCTATGCCTGCAGAAATCTGAAATGGTGTCCTCATTGCCCAAACTTGAGGCACCTAGAAAACATGTTTATGAAGGCTGTATTTTTGGAAAAATGCAGCATTCATCCTTTCCAAAAGATGGTTCAGTTCGGGCTACTCAAAAATTGCAACTTGTACATAGTGATGTCTGTGGTCCTATGCAGACACCTTCTTTTGGGAATTATCTTTACTTCAAGACTTTCATCGATGATTTTTCCAGGCATGCATGGGTATATCCATTGAAGGAAAAGTCCAAAGTGTTCATGTGCTTCAAACAGTTCTTGGTTTTGGCTGAAAATATGTCAGCATGTAAAATGGGCACCCTGCATTCTGATCGAGGGGGGGAATACATATCTTCTGATTTTAATGCATTTCTAGCTAAATGTGGGATAAAACACCAGTGTATTGTGCCGTATACACCTCAACAGAATGGAGTTGCTGAACGGAAGAACGGGTCTCACATGGAGATGGCGAGGTGTATGGTCAAGAATCAGGCTTTACCTCATAGTTTCTGGCTTGAGGCTGTCATGTGTGCAGCATATGTACTGAACAGGTGTCCCACTAAAGCGCTGTAGTCTATCAGTCCATATGAGGCTTGGCATGATCGCAAGCCATCTGTTGCTCATCTACATGTTTTTGGTTGTTTGGCATATGCATTAGTGCCTGAACAACATTGCAGAGAATTGGATGATAAAGTAGTAAAATGTATTTTTGTTGGGTACAGTTCTGAAAGTAAAGGCTATCGTCTCTATCATTTACAGACTAAATGCATTCTGGTTAGCCGTGATGTTGTCTCTGTTGAAGATGCTATTCAGCCATTGCTTTCATGTACTAAGGAGACATCTATTAGCTCCAAAGACATGTATGATACTTTGATGCCTCTTTTTGTAGGTGGAGAGTCTAGTGCTAGTCCTAATGAGGCAACTTTTCAGCCTTTGCAGGTTTCATATGATGATGTAGATCATTCCATTTCTGATGCAGATTTACATGATGCACTTGTTGATGAGAGAGCTGATATTGAGGAGGCAAAAACTATGCCAAAATGGCGGGTGCAGACTTTGCGTGACAGCAAATTAGATGCACCTTTGTCATATCGTTCTCGTTCAGGCTCTCATAGTGCCTCCTTTGCATCAAATTGCTATGCTATGGCTGCGTCTAGTCTCTATGCTGAGAATGAGCCTGTTTCTTTTGATGAAGCACAAAATTCAGAAAATTGAATGGCTGCTATGAAATCTGAATATGATGCTATAATGAAGAATGGTAGTTGGTTTTTATGTGACTTGCCTCCTGGAAAGAAGGACATTGGCACTAAGTGGGTATACAAGCTGAAGCGTAAACCTAGTGGTATGATTGACAAGTATAAGGCTAGGCTTGTTGCAAAGGGTTATGCGCAGGAAAGAGGCATTGATTTTGATGAGACCTTTGCACCTACATGTCGTATGACTACTCTTCGGAGCATTTGTGCACTTCCAGCCCATCATGGTTGGAATGTACATCAGTTGGACATTAAAAGTGCATTTCTGAATGGTGACTTGCATGAAGAAGTGTATGTTTTTCAGCCCCATGGCCTTGTGCAAAAAGGGCATGAAAACGAGGTGTGCAGGTTAAAGAAGGCATTATATGGTTTAAAGCAAGCACAACATGCTTGGTATGAGAAGATACATGCCTATTTGGTTGCACATGGTTTTGAGAATAGTCCGACAGAAAGAACCTTATATGTTAAGCATGCTAATGATGTGCTTCTGATCATTGTTGTCTATGTTGATGACATGCTGCTCACTGGTCCTATTCAGAAGCATGTTGCTGATTTCAAGGCTGATTTGCATGCCTCATTTGAGATGTCTGATTTGGGGAATTTGCATCACTATTTGGGCATTCAGTTTATGCAAGTTGATGGTGGAATGGATTTATGTCAAACAAAATATATTGACACATTATTGCAGCGTTTTGGCCATGAAGACTGTAAGCCTATTGCCACTCCTATGGAGACAAGTTTACGATTGAGTCTTCATGATGCTAGAGATGCATTTGATGCTGTTATCTATCAGCAGGCTGTTGGATGCTTGATTTACTTATGCATTACTCGGCCAGATATTCAGTTTGTTTTCTCACAGATGAGCTGTCTTATGCATTGCCCAGGAGTCAAGCATTGGCAGGCGGTTAAGCGCATCTTTTGCTACTTGATTGGTACTCGGCGACTTGGGTTATTTTATCCCAAGGGGGGATCACTACCGCCATATTTGATTTTTTTTTCTGACTCTGATTGGGTTGGTTGCTATGACACTCGTGTGTCCACTAGTGGCTTTTGCTTCATGCTTGGTAGCTTATGTATATCTTGGTTGAGCGCAGCCTACTCTGGCCACTTCCAGTTGTGAGGCTAAGTATAGGGTAGCTTTCAAAGCTACTGTTGAGTGTCTGTGGCTCAGCCGCCTTATGGCTAATTTGGGTGTTGGTCAAAATTTTGCCACCACTATCTTCATTGACAGTTAGAGCGCATTGGCAGTTGCGAGCAACCGTGTGTTCCATGCTCGCACTAAGCACATTGAGGTGCATTATAACTATGTCAGGGAGAGGTTCTTTGCTGGGGAGATCAGCTTGGCATATGTGCCCACGCAGGAGAACATTGTAGACCTTTTCACGAAGGCTCTGCCCAAGGAGAAGTTTGAAGCTTTCCGCAAAGCTTTGGGCTTACTTCCTTTTGTGGAGTGACTTCCACATAGCTTGGCACTTCCTTATACATGAGTGCCAGCTACTTGTTCACCGCATCACTCCTAGAGGGGATTTGTTGATATATTTAGGTAGTGATGTGTGTGAACACTCTAGGACTGCCGGGGCACTTTTTTCCCTCTTTAGGAGGTTTCCTTCCCCCCCCCCCCCCCCCCCCCTTGTATATATGCCTATTGCCCTAATGGGCTACTTATTTTTCTACATTCTCTAGTAATACATTCAGTATTGTGTGTTTGTGCTCCAAGCTTCTTCTTCTTCCTTGTGTTGTTCGTGTGCTTCTGCAGACGTCTATCTCCAACAACTTCTTCATGCAAGTCACCATTCAAAAATCTATATTAGAAATGGAATTATTTGCATCATCACATGAAAATTGTAAAGGCTAAGAAGTTCTCTCATTAGGATGAGCGCTAGATTGTCCACTTGTAAAAAGAGGTAGCAAAGTGTCATACATGTCTTTGGAGCTAACTCATGTCTCCTTAGTACATGAAAGTAATGGCCGAATAGCATCTTCCACAAAAACAACATCATGGCTAACCAAAATGCGTTTACTCTATGGATGATACAAACGATAGCCTTTGCTTTCAGAACTGTACCTAACAAAAATACATTTCACTAGCTTATGATCAGATTTTGTGTGTTGTTATTCATGCACTAATCCATATGCTAGACAACCAAAAACATGCAGGTGAGCAACATATAGCTTGCGATGATGCCAAGCATCATATGGAGTGATAGACTACAATGATTTAGTTGTCCTCATCCATAGAAGACATGCACTGAGATGAGTTACGTAAATTTAGTTGTCCGTTCATGTTCTTCTTTTTACCAACATAATTCTACCCTGCTGCTTCATTAATGTTAGGGTTCGCAATTTACCTCGCTTCACAATTCCTTGGGTCTTGCTTTTCTGACTTTGAGCTTCTTTCATGCACTAATGGAAAACGTGAGCTATGACGTGCATTGTTTTGATAATTTATGCTGCAGTATTCGAGCTGAGGGGCTCAATGTTTTGCAAACAACTACCTTGATTTTTCAAAGTGACTCCTCCGACCTCTATTGTAAACGTTCTCTAATATCACTCATCCAATCGTTTCCCTTTCGCGAAGGATGCATGCATATATTTTTGGGTGAGGAGGTTACATTTTCATTTTCTTCGTTCCTGCAACCCAACATTATGCACAGATGTATGATAAATCCTATAAATTCTCATCAGCCTAAGTATGGGAGTTTATATTTTCATTTTCTTGGCTCACGCAACCCAAAATTATGCACACATGTATGATAGATCGGACAAACTCTCGTCGGCTTAAGTATGGCACATGCATGACAATCATCATATTTTTAACAATTAAACTTAGAGGCACATGGAATATTTCCTTGACATTTCCACTCCCAAAATCTAATCTCTCTTCTTTTGGAGCTTTCTAGAGGTAGAGGCAATATTTCTATTTACTTTTGTATTTTTAATGGAGGTTCAGCGATAGCCTGCTCTCCCAAACTTTTATTAATAAATAAGACAATTGTCATGGACAAAGGAAACCATTCTAAACCTTAGATTCCATGTGAATCTTATATCTCATGATTGGTTTAGAATTACGAGAAACCAATGCTTCCATTGTGTCTGAAACGTGCAAAACCCTAAGATCAACTGTCTATCTATTGAATTCTGACATTTGGAGATCCTATTCGGTTTGGTGACATCATTGACGACATCGTCAGCTCGCAACTGCCCTTGAAATCCTACATAAGGAGGCCTTGGCCACATACATAGTCTTGCCAATGCTAGTCTTGGGAGCTCAAGGAGTTGTGACCGCCAAGTAAGTACTCTCCAAGTTCCAGTTCTAGTTCTTATCTTGTTCCTTGTTCTAGTCTTGTCTGGTCTAGTTCCTAGACATCCTGTCTTGACCTCTTGTAATCTCGTAGTATGAGATCGTGTCAAGTTATTTCTTATATCTAGTTCATATCCTAGGAGGGAGTTCTTATAATCTAGATATCTTGTTTCATACTTATGATCCCGAGTTATGGGATCTCTTGTATCATCTCAAGTCAAGTTATTCATACCTATCAGTCCCAAGTTGTGGGACGTCTTGTATCAGTAATGTATTCTTGTACCATTTTCCCTTCGTGGGTGTTCTTGTAATCAAAAGTGTATTTCCAAAATCTTGTCTACTATAGTCAAAGAGCATAATCTAGTGCTCCCGTGACATTTTGGCATGACTAGCTTCTATCCAAGACCATGCATCATGGAGAACGCTTATGAACAAATTGTAGCATCACTCTAGAGTCTCCAACAACAAGTCGAAGACCTAGCCCATCGATACACACAAGTCGAGATAGGACATCTACTGCATGTAGGTGCACTCCTCAAAGAATTACAAGAACGAATCGGGACTCTTCAATCAAATCAAGGGAGTATGCAAGTAAATCAACAGCCTAGTACATCTTTCATGAAGGATTCCAAGATCTGCATGCCAATAAAGTTTGATGGGGATCGCACGAAGTTTTGCGGATTTTTCCAGCAAGTTAAATTGTACATCCATATGCAACCTGATAGATACCCTGATGAGGCATCCAAGGTCAGCTTTATTGGAACCTTGTTTTGTGGCCAAGCATTATCATGGTTTGCCCCAATCATCATATTTTTAACAATTAAACTTAGAGGCACATGGAATATTTCCTTGACATTTCCACTCCCAAAATCTAATCTCTCTTCTTTTTGATCTTTCTAGAGGTAAAGGCAATATTTCTATTTACTTTTTTATTTTTAATGGAGGTTCAGCGATAGCTTGCTCTCCCAAACTTTTATTAATAAATAAGACAATTTTCATGGACAAAGGAAACCATTTTAAAGTTTAGATTCCATGTGAATCTTATATCTCATGATTGGTTTAGAATTACGAGAAACAATGCTTCCATTGTGTCTCAAACATGCCAAGACCCTAAGATCAACTGTCTATTTATTGAATTATGACATTCGGAGATCCTATTCGGTTTGGTGACATCATTGACGACATCATCAGTTCGCAACCGCCCTTGAAATCCTATATAAGGAGGCCTTGGCCACATACATAGTCTTGCCAATGCTAGTCTTGGGAGCTCAAGGAGTTGTGACCACCAAGTAAGTACTCTCCAAGTTCTAGTTCTAGTTCTTGTCTTGTTCCTTGTTCTAGTCTTGTCTAGTCTAGTTCCTGGACATTGTGTCTTGACCTCTTGTAATCTCGTAGTATGAGATCGTGTCAAGTTATTTCTTATATCTAGTTCATATCCTAGGAGGGAGTTCTTATAATCTAGATATCTTGTTTCATACTTACGATCCCCAGTTATGGGATCTCTTGTATCATCTCTAGTCAAGTTATTCATACCTATCAGTCCCAGGTTGTGGGACGTCTTGTATCAGTAATGTATTCTTGTATCATTTTCCCTTCGTGGGTGTTCTTGTAATCAGAAGTGTATTTCCGAAATCTTATCTACTATAGTCACAGAGCGTAATCTAGTGCTCCCTTGAGATATTGGCAATACTAGCTTCTATGCAAGACCATGCATCATGGAGAATGCTTATGAACAAATTGTAGCATCACTTTAGAGTCTCCAACAACAAGTCGAAGACCTAGCCCATCGATACACACAAGTCGAGATAGGACATCTAGTGCATGTAGGTGCACTCCTCGAAGAATTACAAGAACAAATCTGGACTCTTCAAACAAATCAAGGGAGTATGCAAGTAAAACAATGGCCTAGTACATCTTTCATGAAGGATTCCAAGATCTGCATGCCAATAAAGTTTGATGGGGATCGCACGAAGTTTTGCGGATTTCTCCAGCAAGTTAAATTCTACATCCATATGCAACTTGATAGATACCCTGACGAGGCATCCAAGGTCGGATTTATTGGAAGCTTTTTTTGTGGCCAAGCATTATCATGGTTTGCCCCAATCTTGTAGAAGAACATGGCAGTAGTTCAGGACTATGAAGGGTTTCTTTGGGAACTCACCACCACATTTGGAGATGCAGACACAAGTTGAGTGGCGGGCACAAAACTTCAAACATTATGTCAAGGTAACCGCCCTGCCTCTACCTATGGATCAAAATTTAGATAGTGGATATGTGATCTCACATGGCATGAAGATTATTTTATAAGCCAATTTAGATGTGTTTTAAGAGATTATGTGAAGGACCTTCTGCTAATGATGCCAGAGGTTAAGACATGGAATGAATACATCCTGCAAGCTATTCAATGTGATAACCAATTTTTAAAGGAAACAAGAAAAACAAGTAAAATGAAGACGTCACCAATGGAAACCTTTCCAACCCACTCCTAAAGACACGTCTATGCCTGAATCTATGCAAATAGACGTAACTAGGTTCCAACCCCTAACACCACAAGAGAAATAATGAAGGAGAGAAAATAAGTTATGCCTCTAATGTGGAAACCTTGGGCATATTGCAATTAATTTTCCTAATAAGAGAACAAGCTCTAGAGTCACAACCACCCTTGTGGAGCAGGGAAACGAGGAAGTCTAGTTGTAAAGACACCACAAGCTGGACCATGATATAAGAAAGGATCTCGTAATTCTAGCTACACCCATCGAAACATGTCTTGCACCTACCAAGTTAATCATGCCAAAGAAGATGCTTTCCCTTACAACCCTAGTAGATTCAAGAGCCTCCTCATGTTTCATCGATGAAGGATTGGTTAAGAAACATGGAATTCCTGTACTTTGAAAGAACAAACCAATAGTAGGTGAAGTAGTAGGTGGATGATCTCTAGCATCTGGAAATATAACCATGGAAATCACACCATTAAGAGTACACCTTGGTGACCATGAATCCCACATATGTTTCAATGTAATATCGAGCCCAATACATCCAGTTATCATTGGAATGCCCTGGTTAAAGAAGCATAATCCAGACATTAATTGAGAAAAGAATAAGATAATCTGTCAAGGTATCTAGAAGAACCCAACATATGTTGGAGCCAAGGCCTTCATACATGCAGTAAGGAAGGAATCGATATATATGATGTATGCCATACCAACTCAAGAATCCAAGAAAGATGATCCAGTGTAGTTTGCCAATCAGTACAAAGGCTTTGAAGATGTTTTTGAAAAGAAGAGTGCAGATATCCTCCCAGAGCATAGACCTTATGATTCTCCAATAGATCTTTAAGAGGGAGCACAAGTGCCCTTTGCACCAATCTATAGAGTATCCCTAGAGGAATGTATAGCACTACACAAGAACATTGATGAGAATCTAGCAAAGGGGTTTATCAAACACTCGAAGTCTCCTGTAGGAGCTCCCATTTTATTTGCAAAGAAGAACGATGGGACTCTTCGGACGTGTGTAGACTATCATGGATTGAATAAAGTCACTATAAAGAATAGATACCCTTTACTACTCATATCAGAGCTCTTGGAATGCCTTGGAAAAGCAAAATTCTTCATAAAGATTGATCTTCAAGCATCTTACAACCTTGTTAGGATCAGAGAAGGAGACGAATGGAAGAGAGCATTTCAAACAAGGTATGGCCATTCGGTCTTACAAATGCTCTGGCTTTCGTGGCCATCGACTTTTGCCACGAGGTCGATGCCAGGCATCGACTTTTGTTGCAGGTCGATGCCAGGCATCGACTTATGCTGCAAGTCGATGCCAGGCATCGACTTATGCCCCCAAGTCGATGCCAGGCATCGACTTATGCTGCAAGTCGATGCCAGGCATCGACTTATGCCCCCAAGTCGATGCCAGGCATCGACTTATGCTGCAAGTCGATGCCAGGCATCGACTTATGCCCCCAAGTCGATGCCAGGCATCGACTTATGCCCCCATGTTGATGCCATGCAATGCATCAAATTGTTTAGTATGAAATATTCTGATAAGAGAATCTACCCAATCACGAAATAGGATGAAATATTCTGATAAGGCTTTGTAGGATGATGTGGTTGGATAGTCTGCTTGGACCTCTGTCCAAGAAAAGCAACCCAGCCTCTTCATCATCACCTCCTGAATCTTCATGTACACTTTATGACTACAGACACATAAATATAAAAGAGACTAGGTTAGACAAGAAGCATGGGAGGAGGGAAAAAGGATCTGAGAATAACATACATACTTATTGAGCTCAGTCACCATCTCCTCGAGGCTTAACTCCTTCGAGATTACCCTTGACAAAGTTGATATGATCAATGTATCATCCTTGATTCCTTGAAGGGCCCTCCATGGGGTCAGCTTCATGTCCTCAGGAGCCTCTTCAATTGAAAGGTCAACTTTCCTTCCCTTTCCCCTCAGATCAATTAGTGGGTCTGGCCTCGACTTTCGTTGCTTCTGGCCCTTGACCTCCTTGTGCTCCCACATTGTGAAAATTCTATCCTGAAGATCCCAGATCTCACCTGATCTGAATGCCAGTTGAAACCATGGATCATATTTCCTCAAAGCATCTGACTTTCTATTCTCATCCAATGCAATTCCAACCTCAATAAGGCATTGCTTTCGTAGATTGGGATGTATTCTCCCAGCTTCCTTCACAAGACAATCTTCGTATTCATGGTGGAAGAACCGAATTCTCTCTATGGAGGACATTTTCTGCCTGTAGTCATTGTCGTTGTTGTGATCCCAAGCAAGAAGCTTGGCTTCCTCAGTTGTAAGACCAACATATATCTTACACTCTGCATACCTAAAGAAAAATGTAGTAGGGTGCTCCTTCACTAACTGTCTACGAGCCTCTGCAGAGTGTGAACCTCCAATCACATAATAAGTGTACTCCTCAAACAAACCCTCATTGAAATCCTCCACACAGCTGCACTCATTCGGATCCACCATGACAAGGAATGGCACAACAGTAGCATGAGGATTTATTTTCATTTTCTTCTTAAGATTCTGGACATGCAAATTATGTGGCTCCCTGATCTCAAGGGGCCTCCTCCCTGTGACTGGATCCACTGGTGGCCTGTGGATAATATTAATAGGCAGGTGGAACAACTGCCCCTTCTTCACAACTTTTCTTCTAGCTATGTCCTCCCTCATCTTATTCTGCTCAGTGCCAAGCACACCAGATGCAAGCTCTCCACCAGGTGCAACAATTATGTCCCCAGAGCTAGAGCTTGAGTCAGAAAAGTCCTCTTCTGCAATTATCTTCTTTTTCTTTTGGGGATTTTTCTGCACACTCTGCTTACCCCTTGCCTTTACAGGGGTCGTCTTCTTGTGCTGTGTTGGCATGATATTGCCCTATATCCATGGCATCAGGTCCTTGATGAAATTCACTGAGTCTCTGCATATATGAGCTAGCTCTTCTGGAACACAGCACTCTGGGCACAAGAAATCCATCTTGCATATGACATTTCTTAATCCTTTCGATGTCTCCACCAAGAAAAGCAGGTTGTCAGAATCTTCATCTTCATAATCCAATTTGTAAACAAGTCCATACCGAAAACCTTGTGTTGTCGTGATCTTTCCTCTGCCATAGGCCCCTGCGAACACAAGGAGGACTGCATTCTTCTCTTCAACGTACTGAAGGCACCATTCGAGATTTGTCATGTCCCGAAGTGGACGATCTGTCCTCATGACCTCGGTCTCCCTAGACCTTTCCTTCATATTTGGATCCTCCACAGGAATTTTTATGCTACTCTGTCCACCTGAGGATATTCCTAGTGGGTTGCTGGCCTTCTCAGAGGATAATGGTGCAATAATTTTCTTTGGCTTTGCTTGGTGACCACTGCCTTTGTCACGTTGCTGGTCAGCAGAGCCCATGGTGACTCTGAGCTTCTTGATGGGCCTTTCATCCTTGTACTCCGCATCCCTGAAGGCAATTGGAAATATCAGATCAAACGTAAATGTGGTTTCAAAGGCCCAAGTCCATGCAAGGCATCGATTTTGAGCTTCAGGTCGATGCCAGGCATCGATGTTTAAGTGCATGTCGATGCCAGGCATCGACTTTGTGTGCAAGTCGATGCCAGGCATCGACTTGAGGGTGAAAGTCGATGTCAGGCATCGAGTTGGGGGTGCAAGAGTCGATGCTTGGCATCCACTTTTGGGCCCAAGTCGATGCCTGGCATCGACTTTTGGGCCAAGTCGATGCCTGGCATCGACTTTTACCCTCAAGTCGATGCCTGGCATCGACTTGCACACAAAGTCGATGCCTGGCATCGACTTGGGCACAAAAGTCGATGCCAAGCATCGACTTGGGCCCAAAAGCCGATGCCAAGCATCGACTTTGCACCCAAAAGTCGATGCCTGGCATCGACTTTTCAGTGCATGTTGATGCCGGCAAGTCGATGCTTGGCATCGTTTTTTGGGCCCAAGTCGATGCCTGGCATCGACTTGGGGCTGCAAGTCGATGCCAGGCATCGACTTGCAGCTGCAAGTCGGCATCGACTTGGGGCTGCAAGTCGATGCCAGGCATCGACTTGCTCCTGCAAGTCGATGCCTGGCATCGACTTGCAATCCTAAGTCGATGCCTGGCATCGACTTACACCTTAAAGTTGATGCCAGGCATCGACCTGTACATGCTTTGGATCCATATTTCTAGAGGTAAGAAAAATAAATACCTAGAAATCAGATATTTACACAGACATACAGAGGGAATCTTTTTGGAATCTTTATTTATGTTATGATTTTGTCTACCTCTTGGTACTTTTGCCAACATTCTTCTTCTCCATCAGACTTGGCTTGCTGGTATGCTGACCTCTGTGCTCCATGGCTGTCTGTGCTTTGCTGCTCTCTCTTGCTCGTGGATTTTGAAAATGCGAATGATCTCCTCCTCTGGTATTTATAGGCAATTGGGTAACTTGAACCAGAAACTAACTGGATCTAACTGAATGAGTCCACTTGCTAACTAAATCTGTCAACTTATCTAACCAGGGAATAGCACCCACACAAATAGGCTGTTTCAGAGCCACTTTAATGAAATATTCATAGACCCTTGCAACTATTTATATACATTTGCATAGAAATTACATTTCAATGGCAAGAGTATGGTATGTCCATGAGGATGTCTAAACTCATGTAGAGATTTGTTTCTAAGAATCTCTTTCTTGGGAGAAAATCAAGTCAAAGTTGTGTTAAATGTGGGAGACTAATGACATCTTCATAGTATTACCCTCCACACTTTAGTTCATATTCACATTTATCTTGTAACTCACTGTTGAAATGGAAAATCACTATGAATAAACATTCTAGTACAGAACCTTGCAACTATTTATATACATTTGCATGGAAATTAAACTTCAATGGCAACAGTATGGTATGTACATGAGGATTTCTAATCTCATGTAGATGTTTTTTCTTAGAGTCTGTTGCTTGGGAGAAAATTAGGTCTAAGTTGTGAGATTAATGACATCTTTATAGTGTTATCCTCCACACTTTAGTTCATATTCACATTTATCTTGTAACACATTGTTGAAATGGAAAATCAATGTATGAATATACTTTCTGTGTGCCTCTTTTACACATAATTCTTTTTCAATATACTTTCATCTACCTCTTTGATATCTAGCCAAGACCACAATAAAACCTAATCCTTGAAATCTTAACCAAATGTAAAATTTCTTCATGTATAGTGTTCAATGGCATAGCATATTCCAGTTGGAACTCAACTTGGATATATTCCAGTTGTAAAATTTCTTCTTGTAAAATTTCTCCAAACAATTTTATTATATATTCCTGTTGGAACACAACTTTGATATATTTTGATTCATTCACAATGCTTAGACTGAATGACTCATATGTAGTTAGAAATCAACTGTGTTTCTCATTTGAATCAAAAGTGAATCAAATCTTTGGTTCCCTTATTAGTGTATATTTGAGTAATTAAGTGATTTGATGTAATTTGATGTTTTATGTTATTTAATGTACTTTAATAAGCTTTTGATTTCATATCTTCTTGATGTGTCATTTGATGTGATATCTTCACTTGATCTCGGATTTCTACTTATTTAAAAAGGTCATTCATCTTCAGTCTTCTGTGAACTCAGTGAAGATGAGCTCAATCTTTTCAGTGGATGCTTGGGCATCAGCTTCCTCTGCTCATATTGATTCATTGTTCTCAGTTGAGCCTTTCTAGAGAAGTGATGATCCCTATTATTTAGAACGTGCTGATGATTCCATGTTTTCTGTTGAGTCATTTAAGTTATCCAATTCATAGTGCAATGCTGGAGTCAACCAAATGCACCTCTTGATCTCCCATCTGATCCAACCATTGATCTCCCTTCTGACTCAAGTGCATGTGGAGCAACGAAAAAGCAAAGCAAGCTCAATCTACGATTTAAAAGAAGGTCTCGTGAAGTAAGTCGAAAAAGATTTAAATTTCTTACTTCAGATAGACAGATTGCATTGGATATTGTGAAGCATTGTTGTGGTTTGAAATGCTTGTATAATTTAGGGATGAAGAAACTAAAGCACATAAGAGAAAAATTCCTCCATTTAGATAGTGAAAGGCAAGATATATATCTTGTTTCTTGCATGCAAATGATTGAGGATAACATGTCAGTAACGCGTGTTGGTTTTGAATATTTCTTTACTCAAGGGATGCCATGCTGTAGGGCTGCATTTAAAATTGCAATGGGTGTAGGAAATTTTAGAATACATAGGTTTCAACAAGGGTTTTTGAATGGGGATCTCATTTTGGATACGTTCCATGTTGGGACCAAAGGATCTGTTGGACGTCATGCAATGAATTGGATGATGAACTATTTTAGCTTGCATTGTGAAGTTATGCCTACAACTGGAAGGTTGCACTTGTCAAATAACTTTACTCGTCGAGAGGTATTTCAAATATATAGAGAAGACATGGAAAATAGAAATGAGAAGTATGTGTTGTATCGTCACTTTACTCGATTATGGAAGGAAGAGTTTAACAATGTTTCTATTCCTCGTAAAGTTAGAATGGGTGAATGTTCAGTTTGTGCCACTTTGAAAAACATGGCAAAAGGGGCTACAACACCACAGGAAAAGCATAATTTTAAAAACCTTCTTAACAACCATCGTGACAGTCAAGCATTAGAGAGAAAGAAAGCAATTCATCATCGAAGTAAGGCACTCAGAAATCCGGAGCGTTATATGTGTTTGTTGATCGATGGTATGGATCAAAAAAAAACTTGTTTGCCACATTTTTATCGCATCCCTAAGGACATTGGAGATGAAGTCCTTGTGCAAATCATTTGGTTGGCGCTTTGGTATACAATGGAACTGTAATGTCCAAGGTTTTCTTCACATATCCGAACGTGCATAATGATCCAAACCTTACAGTTACTGTCATTCATCGTGTTTTGCAATCATGGAAGGGTCTTTTGCCACCAACTCTATATTTGCAACTAGATAATACTCCAAGAGAGAATAAAAATTCTACAGTCTTTGGATATTTAAGCATGCTTGTTGAAAAACAGGTATTTCAGAAGGTTAAGGTAAATTTTCTTCTGGTTGGCCACACTCATGATCACATTGATCAAATGTTCAGTACTTTCTCTAAGAAGTTGGCACGTAACAATGCTTTTACTCTTCCGATTTTATCTGAGCTGATTTTAGAAGCATATACTCCAAAACCAGAAGTTCAACACCTCACACAGATTTATGACTTTAAGCACTTTTGCTCAATGGGCCTTGATAACAGTGCTAAGGTTTTGGCTCCATTGCACAATATTAGTTTCAACCATGTATTCTTGATGAGGAGGGTTGATGAAATAAACCTTTTATTTGCAAAGCAGTATTCATCTTCTCTTGGGTGGGAGCCTAAAGAGGGATGCAATTTCTTATTGCAGGTGCCTAATTTGTCTACTGTAACAGTGTATGGTGCAAGACAATCACCATATGAAGATAAAAACAATACAGAAAGATGTGGAAGTGTGGTTGATCAAAGTAAAAGCTGGATGCATGCACTCATTGAAAAGAAGAGACATATTGAGCGTGCAAAAAAATATGCTGGAGATCAAGATGTATCTTGGTGGGAGGACTTTTTCAATCATCAAGAAGAGATTATACAGTATACAATTGCAGGTCACTGGCCAGTTGATGTTCCATTCACATGGGATTTTTGTACACAAAGATCCGTGAATGTGGCCCAAGCATGTAATGCAGATGCACTTCAAAGTTTTATACATCCACCAGAAAGAAATATTTATGTAGGCCCAAGGATGACAAAACAGGCAGAAGCAAGATGGCAAGGAAATTTAATAGAGATAAATGTTGGAACGCTTATTGCAGTACTTGCTGATGGTGATGAGGCTACCAGACCATTTTGGATTGCAAAGGTTTTAGAGATAACTAAAGATATTGATCAGAGAAGAATAGAGGCTTTGGTGGTGCATTGGTATTACACTAAAAGTAGTAATGCATTCACAGGTAAATATAACTTAGAAATGGTGTGTGATACTAAACGAACAGGTTCAAAAAGGAAAAAGAATATTCGAAGCACATCCACTCTTAAAATGGATGATGTAGATATTCTTGTTTATGATTTTTCCTTGACAAAAACTGGTCACTTGAGGAAAGCAACCATCAACATGATAAAACCAAAGCTTCCAGATGTATGTGGTACAGGAAATCATAGGAAAACAAGAAGAGTTGTGCATGATCCTGCAGAATTGGGTATGTACGTGGATGAAGATAGAGCTCTTGTGGATATAGAAGAAGAAGAAGAGAGCTCTCAACAGTATGAGACTGAATCAAGTGCATCAGATGATGAGGGTGTAGACATAGATCGACAAAGTTGTGAGTTGCATTGAAGCTCTCAGACATTTTTAGTGCTTATGTAAATGCCTCAAAGTAGTTTGGTTAATGAAACCATGTTTTGTAGCAATTTTGAATAACAATCAGATATCCACCCATTAAAGATATGTCTAAAATGTTATTTTTGTGTAAAAACTATTGACTTCTACATTCTTATATATATTTTAGACATGTCAATGTCTTATCATATAGATTTTGGACATGTCAATGTCTTATCATATACATTTTGGGACACGTCAATGCCTAATATAGTGAAATTTTGACTACATTTTGAGCTCATTTTTTTTTTGAGAAAATGACAAAAAACGTCAAAAATTACTTGTTTTCACCTCATTTTTGTAATATATGTATACTGGTGTAAAGGAATTCCAAAAATGAGGTGAAAACATGTAATTTTTGACGAGAGTGTTCTCTTTTTACGACATAGTTCTTGTTTGTTACGACTCGCTGTTCTATGATGAACAGTCTTTGCAAGATCCTTGGTGTTCAACTTAAACTATCTACAACAAATCATCCAAAAACTAATGGACAAATAGAACGGGTGAATCAAGTCCTAGACCAATATCTCTGTTGCACCAGCAACTATCATCAAAATGATTGGTTTGAGCTTTTCCCCTTTGCAGAGTTTGTGTATAATAATAGTGTTCATTCATCTACTAAGCAGACTCCCTTCTTTGAAAATTATGGAGAACATCCAAGAATGGATATACAACTCTCAAATCATGTCAAGAACCCAGCCGCGAGAGACAAGCCCCAGTACCTGATGGGCATTCACAAAGAACTCAAGGAAGAGGTTCATAAAGCTCAAGAACAATATAATTACTATGCAGATCAACATCGTGTTCAGAATCCATCATATGAAATTGGGGATAAAGTATGGTTACTCAGAAACAATATGCAAACTTCAAGGCCTTGTGCAAAGTTAGATCATCAAAGATTTGGTCCATTCACCATCTTGGCCAAGATTAATCCAATCACTTTCAAGCTCCATCTACCAAGTACCATGAGAATACATCTAGTTTTCCATGTATCCGTGTTGGAACAATATCAGATTTCACTATTGGGGGGGGGGGGGGAGAGGCCTAGTCCTTCACCACCTATCAAGATTGATGATCATGAAGAATTTGAAGTCGAGCATGTCCTAGATTCGAGAATATCTGGAGGAAGATTGGAATACCTTATTCATCAGAAAGAGTATGACATTAGTGATCGTACTTGGGAGTCTTCAGAAAATCTTTAGAGAGCATGAATCAAGGTTCGAAAATTCCATAAGAAAAATCCAATGAAGCCGAGACCAGAGAACATGATCGCTCCTCGTGGAACTCATCGCTTGAGGGGGAGCTGATGTCATGCACAAAGGAAACCATCATGAACCTTAGTTTTCATGTCAATCCTATGGACTCCCAAACCCCACAAAGCAAGGGAAGATAAAAAAAAATTAAAGAGTTCTACAAACACTACAACATATGAGTGGCATACCGACGCTGCATATACCGACGGTCATAGTCGGCATTGGTATAGCCCTCGGAAAATCTCACTTAGAGATACCTACGGTCAAGTGACTGTCGGTATGACCGTTTTAAATGGATCATCGGTGTGGCCCGCAGCCGCCGGTATAAGCGTCGGTATAGGCATCGGTATATGTGTCGGTATGAGCGTCGGTATAAGCGTCGGTAACTTACTGGCAACTAGCGACGCGTATACCGACGTCCATACTGACGCCTATACTGGCGGCGAATTTTTAAACATACCGCAAACCCGAGAGCAAAACTTCACATTTCTGCGCGTGTTTGAATACTGTCGGTCTACTGTCGAACTTGCGCACGCGAACCTGCATTGTCTTGTGCACACACACACACGGATCTCTCTCTCTACACACACACACTCTCTCTCAGCTTAGCTCTCACATCTTGGTAAGTGCTACGCGTACTATTAGCATTTGTGTTTCTCTATGCTTTAGGCTTTCTCTTTTTGTTGATTTTGCAGAAGTTCCTTGGCATCGATTGTTTGGAATTGGACGAGAGACGACCTACATTACGCTTTGACGACAACGATTCAAAGAGAGACATACTTGTAAGTGATTCTTTTATTCGCTATTGATAGAGAGAGAAGGAGAGAGAGAGAGAGAGAGAGAGAGAGAGAGAGAGAGAGAGAGAGAGAGAGAGAGAGAGAGAGAGAGAGAGAGAGAGAGAGAGAGAGAGAGAGAGAGAGAGAGAGAGAGAGAGAGAGAGAGAGAGAGAGAGAGAAGAGAAGAGAAAAGAAGATACACATTAATTTACACATGCATACATACACACATACATGTACACACATGCATGCTTACATACACACACCTATACACACATGCATGCTTACATACACACACCTATACACACATGCATGCTTACATACACACACACATATACACATATGCATGCATACACACACACATAAATTTACACACATGCATACATACACACACATGCATACATACACACACATGCATACACACATATATACACATATGCATACATACACATACACACACACATATACACACATACATACACACATGCATATATACACACATGCATATATACACACATATACACACATGCATTCATACATACACACACATATACCGGCATGCATGCATACACACATGTATACACACATGCATACATACACACATATACACACATATACACACATGCATGTATACATACACACACATGTATACACATGCATACACATACACACACATACAGATACATGCATGCATACATACACACACGTACACACACATGCACACACATGCATGCCTACATACACATACATACACATACACACACATGTATACACATGTATACATACACACACACATGTACACATGCATACATACACACACATATATACACACATGCATACATACACACATATAATCCTATTTTTATTTTGAAGTTTTTGTTTTACATCAAATATATAAAAATAGGATTAGGGTTTTAGGGTTAAATATTTAAGATTAGAGTTTTAGGGTTTTAAATAGGATTAGGGTTTTAGGGTTAAATATTTAAGATTAGGGTTTTAGGGTTTTAGGTCTAGATATTTAAGATTAAGGTTTTAGGGTTTAGTATTTCAGATTTAAGTCTAAGTCTTTCTGATTAGGGTTTTAGGATTTTAATACGTAGATAACATATATACACAAACACACATATACATATAATACATACATACATGTAGATACACATGCATACAAAAATATACATATTTTAGATTTAAATCTTTAAGATTAGGGTTTTATGGTTATAACACCTACATAACATATATGCACACATACACATACACATATAATACATATATACATGTATATACACATGTATATAGAAATATACATATTTTAGGTCTAGATATTTAAGATTAGGGTTTTAGGGTTTAGTATTTCAGATTTAAGTCTAAGTCTTTCTGATTAGGGTTTTAGGATTTTAATATGTAGATAACATATATACACAAACACACATCTACATATAATACATACATACATGTAGATACACATGCATACAAAAATATAAATATTTTAGATTTAAATCCTTAAGATTAGGGTTTTAGGGTTATAACACCTACATAACATATATGCACACATACACATACACATGTAATACATATATAAATGTATATACACATGTATACATAAATATACATATTTTAGGTCTAGATATTTAAGATTAGGGTTTTAAGGTTTAGTATTTCAGATTTAAGTCTAAGTCTTTCTGATTAGGGTTTTAGGATTTTAATACGTAGATAACATATATACACAAGCACACATATACATATAATACATACATACATGTAGATACACATGCATACAAAAATATACATATTTTAGATGTAAATCTTTAAGATTAGGGTTTTAGGGTTATAACACCTACATAAGATATATGCACACATACACATGCACATGTAATACATATATACATGTATATACACATGTATACAGAAATATACATATTTTAGGTCTACATATTTAAGATTAGGGTTTTAGGGTTTAGTATTTCAGATTTAAGTTTAAGTCTTTCTGATTAGGGTTTTAGGATTTTAATACGTAGATTACATATATACACAAACACAAATATACATATAATACATACATACATGTAGATACACATGCATACAAAAATATACATATTTTAGATTTAAAGCTTTAAGATTATGGTTTAGGTTTATAACACCTACATAAGATATATGCACACATACACATGCACATGTAATACATATATACATGTATATACACATGTATACAGAAATATACATATTTTAGGTATAGATATTTAAGATTAGGGTTTTAGGGTTTAGTATTTCAAATTTAAGTCTAAGTCTTTCTGATTAGGGTTTTAGGATTTTAATACGTAGATAACATATATACACAAGCACATATATACACATAATACATACATACATGTAGATACACATGCATACAAAAATATACATATTTTAGATTTAAATCTTTAAGATTAGGGTTTTAGGGTTCTAACATCTACATAAGATATATGCACACATACACATGCACATGTAATACATATATACATGTATATACACATGTATACATAAATATACATATTTTAGGTATAGATATTTAAGATTAGGGTTTTAGGGTTTAGTATTTCAGATTTAAGTCTAAGTCTTTCTGATTAGGGTTTTAGGATTTTAATACGTAGATTACATATATACACAAACACACATATACATATAATACATACATACATGTAGATACACATGCATACAAAAATATACATATTTTAGATTTAAATCTTTAAGATTAGGGTTTTAGGTTTAAAACACCTACATAAGATATATGCACACATACACATGCACATGTAATACATATATACATATATATACACATGTATACAGAAATATACATATTTTAGGTCTACATATTTAAGATTAGGTTTTAGGGTTTAGTATTTCATATCTAGAATTTTAAGATTAGGGTTTGAATTAAATATATATAATTAAATATATAAAATTAAATATATAAAAATAGGATTACGTAAGGAAAAAAATCTGAATATATAAATATATATATATAGAAAATAAGATAATTATATACATAAATAAATATAAAAAGATCTAGTGTTTTAGATAATTTAATTAAATATTTATAATTAAATATATAAAATTAAATATATAAAAATAGGATTACGTAAGGAAAAAAATCTGAATATATAAATAAATATATATAGAAAATAAGATAATTATATACATAAATAAATATAAAAAGATCTAGTGTTTTAGATAATTTAATTAAGTATTTATAATTAAATATATAAAATTAAATATATAAAAGTAGGATTACGTAAGGAAAAAAAATCTGAATATATAAATAAATATATATATAAAATAAGATAATTATATACATAAATAAATATAAAAAGAACTAGTGTTTTAAATTATTTAATTAAATATATATAATTAAATATAATTAAGTAAAGAAAAAAATCTGAATATATAAATAAATATATAAATACACAAACACACATACTTATATACCTATCTATATTCACATATATATATACACATGCATACATATATATACATGTTTTAGTTCTAGATCATTTGGATTAGGGTTTTAGGGTTTTAACATGTACATAACATATATACACACATACACATACACATATAATACATATATACATGTATATACACATGTGTATAGAAATATACATAATTTAGGTCTAGATCTTTAAAATTAGGGTTTTAGGGTTTAGGCATACATATAACTTAATTAAGAGGAAAAAAATCTGAATAAATAAATAAATATATATATAAAATAGGATCAATCAAGAAAAAATCCGAATATATAGATAAAATAGGATAGCTATATAGATTAGGGTTTTAAAACTAGGATTTTAAGTTTTTTTAGGTATTTAAGTATTTAGGTCTTTAAGAGTTAGATTTTTAGGTTTAATAAAAAAAGAAATGTTCTAAAATGTTCTAAAATGTCCATATTGTAGCAGATGGCTTCTTTGGATCCTGAAGAGAGAATGGCATGTCCTTGCACACAGTGCAAGTATCAAATTTATCGGAAACGACGGATTTGTACTGCACATGTTAGAGAGTATGGATCCTTTGATAGGAGTCGACTGGAAAACCTACGCTATCATTCGCATGGTCCCCACGTGAGCAGATGGACCCAAACGACATTGCACCGGTAACATCTCGTGGACAAAAGAGAGCAAAAAAGCACTTAGACGTAGAAGCAAGCACTAATAATATTACACAGAATGAACATATGGAAGAGATGCTTGAAGCATTTTATGAGATGGACAAAGATCATGATGGTGAAGAAGGTGTCGACAAGAGTTTCATGGACACAACAGAAATTCCACGATCAAAAGTTGATGAAGAATATGAAAACATGTGAAGATTAGCTCGTTTACCACTTTAGAATGGAGCAAAGATATCTGTACTACGTGCTTCCCTCGCGATGCTCAATCTGCAATCCATTTATGGATGGTCAGATAGTAGTGTCACTGAATTATTCAGGTAAGTGGAGAACAATTGGCTTTCATTGTTGTATCACAATAACTTCATTTACTAATATCATTTTAATTGCTTATTGCAGGCTTCTTAAAGATCAAATTTTGCCAGAGGGCAATGACATGCCTCCAACACGTGGAGATGCGAAAAAACTTTTACAGTCCATTGGAATGGATTATACAAAAATTCATGCTTGTTCGAATGATTGCATTCTCTTTCGGAATGAGTATGAGCATCTCCACGTATGTCCAAAGTGTGGAGCAAATAGATTTAGAGAAGACGTTATAGGCGAAGCAATCCCCACAAAGGTTCCTCACCACTTTCCTATCATTCCACGAATTAAGAACATGTTTAGATGCAAATCTATAGCTGAGTTAATGTCATGGCATACAAAGAGCACGTCTATAGATAATGTAATGCGAGTGCCAGCTGACTCTGATGCTTGGAAGCACATAGATAGTAAGTGCCCAGAGTTTGCTAGTGAGCCTCGGTCCGTACATCTAGGCCTAGCTATGGATGGAGTGAATCCATTTGGATTACGCAGTTCTTCATGGAGAACATGGCCTGTATGTTTTGTCAATTATAATATCCCACCATGGTTGGCCACAAAGAAAGGTCATTTATTATTAGCTCTTATTATAGAGGTAAGTATAAGGTAAAAAACATGGATGTATATTTTGCACCACTTGTAGAAGAACTACACATTTTATGGGATGGGATCACTGTGCGTGACATGTCTCAACCTATAAGAAGACGAGACGTGCGAGTGCAAGGCATACTTATGTGGACAATGCATGGTTGGCCTGGTTATGGTGAATGTTCAGGTTTATCAATTTTGGGTTGACCACGACTCGAAGCACGCTATTCCAAAGCACTACATAAAACTGTCTATGAAGGACATCATAGATATTTGCCTGATGGGCATGTTTTACATGAAGGACAAATTGGTCGACAAGTGCAACACCAAATGAAAGCTAGCGATTGGAAACAACTGTGGGATTCAGAAAATCCAATTGCTGGCATGAAACGGTTGTCCATTTTTCATGAACTCCCTTATTGGAGTGAATTGGTGATCAATCATTTGGTAGACCCGATGCATATTTTCAAGAATGTGGGAGAGATGCTTTGGAAAACTTTGATCGGAAAGAAAGGAAGCAAAGCACAAAGGGACGACTTAGAAGAGCGAGGTCGTATGCGAGAGTTGTGGGCAATTACTAAGCCCAACGGAACAGTATCGTTACCAAGAGCTCCTTGGGTGCTTTGCAGGATGGAAGAGCAACAAGTGAAGAAAACAATTCATTAGGAAAAAAGGTGAACCCTGGATGGGCCTTTTAGCTTGGGGAGTGATTAGGGATGGACCAATGAGAGGAGGGTGGTGGCCACAGTCTAGGCTCTTAATCACATAGGGTAGGCATAGGGTTCCCTTGTTTTTGTGTGGTCAAAGCTCCAAAAACCATTCAAGATTCATGGGTTTCATCAAAGAATGGTTTTGAGAGGATCCGAAATCATTTTTGGCCCTTGGATTACTCAAAGATCTAAAGGCTAAGCTTCGATGGAAAAAGTCAAGGTAACTATGAACTTGGACCCTTAGATTGGCTTAAGAATAGATGGTTGAGATCAAAGCAATCATGAGAAAAGCGCCTTTTCTCTTGAGCCATTGGATGGCCTAGCGAATCTGACGGCTAGATTTGAAATCCTTGGGAAAATGAGCGCCTAAATTTATGACCATTGGATGCAGCCAAGATTAGATGGCTGAGATCTCTTCTACAGCAATCAAGTGCGCCTTTTAAAGGGAACCATCGGATTTCTGCTCACATCTAACGGCTCCTATACATGCGCCCAAGAACATCAGCCCCATTTGCGGCCGTCCGTCAGATTTTGCAAGATCTAATGGCTCATAGTTTTGCAGAGGATGTACACACTCTTGTCCCCACTCCCATCAATGCTCATGCCTTCTCTCTCTAGTCTCCCACGAGATTGAATGCATGCCATTGATTTGAACAAATCTGAAGGCTACGGATGCTCAGCTCTGACAAATCAAATTCGAAACTTTTTTTTTACTATTTTATTTCACAATACCTCTAGTGGTTTCTTGTAGCTCCTGAAACCCATGGATTAAGCTTTTTAATCCCTAAAAATTAGGAATCCTTACAAGGCCCATGCAGGGTTCACCTTTTTTCCTAATGTTCAGAGTTTCGTACACCTACTAGATGCATGAGATGTATAAAGACTGCTTTCACATGAAACAACGATCTTGCAGGACTCAAGTCTCATTATTGGCATACGTTTTTACAGTTTGTGCTCCCTGTAGCCTTAAAAGATTGTCTTTCAGAGGATGTACGGAAAACCATTTATAAAATTAGTTCTTTAGTACGGTGGATATCTTCTAAAGAGATAAATAGAGATAGCATAGAGAGTGCAAAACTCAATGCTATCGAGGCTGTTTGTATGGTAGGGAAATACTTTCCCACAAGTATTCTCACTATTCAACTTCATTTACTGGTTCATGTAGTAAATGAAGTTGCAATAGCAGGAACTTTCCATAGTCGATGGATGTTCTTCTTAGAGCGCTTTATGAAGACATTAAAAGGGTTTGTTCGACAGAGAGCACGTCCAGAGGGTAGCATGGTAGAGGGATGGCTTGTACAAGAATCTCTTGTATTCATTACTGAGTTTCTACATATATCGGATCCCGAAATGCCTCGCTTATGGAGCGATGATGAAGATGTTCGTCTCGTAGGCGATGAACCACAAGGTAAAGGATTGCAAAGAAAAATGGATGCAGCTTTCAGAGAGAAGGCAATGAAGTTTTGCATAGTTAACTCTGAGCCTATGCAAAAGTCGTTAGAAAGGTATGAACTTGCCAAGGAAACTAACACAAAGGAAAGAGCTCAGTTTCGAAGAAATCGTTCCACTCGATTTTGGCCTCTTCCAAAAAATCTTCGACCTCTCCCATCTTTTCCAACAAGCAGATGGCTAGATGCAGCGGTTTCACAAGCAAAGGCAGCGGATGAAGATATCTCTGAAGAAGAAGAAGAACTCGCAAAAGGATGTGATTGGGAGTATATCAAATACGGTGCACTATGGTCTCATGGACGACACTTTCGAATCGCACGAATCGATCAAAACCGGTCTACTTTTGATAGTGGAGTGATGGTGAATTTTTTGCAAAAAAGTAGAGCGAGTGCAAGAGATGATAATGCTCTAGAAGGCGAGTTAGATTATTGTGGTGTGATTCAAGACATCTTGAAACTATCTTTTAGAAAGTTTGATTACTTTGTTTTTGACGTGAAATGGTTCAAAGTAGTCACCTTTGGAAGAAACGCAACAGTGAGATGAGATAAGAGCGGTTTGCTTCAAGTCGACTCCACAAGATTATGGATAGATGAAAGGGATACATTTGTACTTCCCGAACACTGTGAGCAAGTTGATTTTATACCAGATTCAATAGACCCAAAGTGGCTATTTGTTTTACAAGTCGCTCCACGTAGTAGATAAATTTTTGAAAATGCAGATGTAGAAGAAAGTCCATCTCTAGTGGACTCAGAGATTCATTCGATAGTTGAGGAGGAAGAGATCATTGTTCTAGAAGAAGAGGTCATTGTTCGAGAAGATGAAGCAATAGATAATGATCAGGAGGAAACCAGCATAGCAAGCGATTTAGAAGCCATCAATTTAGAGATAGATATTCTCGGTGCATCGGATCTTCAAGAGGATGCTAGAATAGAGGACTTTTGAATAAAAGTCTTGTACGTACTAATTTTTGGTTTTTTTTGTTTATTCTCTATATTATTTTTCTTATCGCATGCTAATTATTTGAGTTCTTTTATTACAGAGCACGATGGGAGACAATCCTCCAGTCACTCCACAGTCCATGACAGAGGAGCAGTTTTTGGAGTTCATCTCTCAGGTTCCTCCTCCGTATATGGCCACTGCATCACAGTATTGGATCGCTCGTGGTAGCACTCCTCCCGGCCTCACTCCTCGCGGCCTTAATCCTGCCAGCCTCACTCCCGCTGGCCTCACTCCCGCCGGTGTCACTCCCGCCGGTGTCACTCGTGCCGGTGTCATTCCTGAGGGTGGTGCTACTCCCGTAGGAGGTATGTCTCCTAGCTTTATGACTCCACCACGACCATCTTTGCAGCCATCTCCTACTGGATCTACTAGTAGACATGTGTGTTCGACACCTCAGTGTGATACAGGGTCTGGCCCGTCTCGTAGATCGAGGTCACACTCTGGAGCAGGAGGTTCTAGGAGTGGATCTACAGGTAGGTCTCGAGGCGGAGGAGGCGGTTGTTGTGGAGGCAGTGCGACGGACGTTGTGTCGCCCGCTTCTACTCCTAGGACGAGTACCTCAGATGTAGGTACGCTGTCGTAGAGTGGTGTGAAGGGAGGCTGACGCTCATCTACAAGAATCGCGCTAACCTAACCATGTGACTACACGCAGGGTGCCTCTAAGTATGCCTAGGGCCTTTGGTTGCTTTTTTCAGTTTAGGTGTGATAAAAACTATAGATTTCTAATTTATGGGAGTGCAAATTAAGAACTATTTTTTTAGACTAAGAGCCGTAAGGACGAGCGTTTCTATATCTTTCTATAGCTTCTAATTGATAAGAAAAAACTAAGTTCTTGCTTGTAATTTTATCTTTAACAAAGTCAACTTCTTCGTTTTCAATTTGATTTGAGTTAGGTTTTCTAACTAAATTAAGTGGGAATAAGTCTTTCTTGTCCTCCGGTTCTGGCATAACGATGGTAATTAAAGGTAAAATTCTAGAAATAAGACGATCGTAATCTAACGTGTGTAAAGTTTCGTTAACTACTTTATCTTTAATAATTTCAATTATTATATTTTTGTTATTATTCGAACTATCAATTGAATTCGGAAGTAGTGTTCCTATGATTAAGTTTTCTAATTCTTGATTCTTAATATCAGAATCGTTTGTAGATACTAGTTTAGAACTACTTGTAGATCCTATCTCTTTAGACATACGAAATAAAAAAGTAAAGATCTCAATTAATTTTCAGAGAAACAATATGAAGAATTTCAAAATCAATCTTATTTAAGCCTATACAAATCCTAATTATATCGAAAAGTGGAAGTGCTAGAAATCTTTAGGATTTTAAGCCTATACAAAATTTTATCATAAGTGCTAATACAATTCTCTTAATAGTTAATCCTATACAACTTAATAAACAATCTTCAAATATCGTAATTTCGTGATCTTGAAATCTCGTATGCTTGTGTTCTCTTATTCTCCTTTGTAATCTCTTCAATGATCTGCAGATGATTCATTAACAAAAAACATAAGTATGTTTTTAATTAGCATAAAACACTCATTAATTTAGCATTCATAACTTAAACCTATACTAATACATGTCTATAAAAACTTCTAACTACCTAACTTTCATGCATTTGAAGAAATCTATGCAAACACACATTTGTTTATATGCAAACATGCATCAATTAACTTATATTTAATATGTATTCACTAACTTACGTTTAACATTCATTAGCATATACATGCATTATTTTACTTTCTTACATGCATGCTTACCTACCTTAACATACACATGCATACATAAACTCATCCATACTTGCACATGCATACTCACACTCATACTATATGCATATAATTATGCATACATACTCATATGCCCATGCATAAACACACATACATTCAATCATGCATACATAAACTCATACTAACATGCATACACTCATGCAAACATGCATACATACTTGCATTTAAGAATTAATTCATAGCAGTATACTTAATGTAGTCGAACATGAGTAGTTCATTCATCAGATAAACATGAATGTGTTATGGTTCGAACTTATTCACCTCAACGTCAAACATCTCCTATATATTACCTAACAGCCAGCGTCATGTAAATTATCCTCTTTTGAAGATTATATCTAAGTCTTCAGGATGATAACACAGAAATCCATGTTCCATCCGCCTAACTTATACTTGCAAACTCCAAAACTCTCTCTCTCTCTCTCTCTCATAAATCCTCCTAAAGCGGACTGTGAAGAAGAAGGAACTCTCTGCACACACTTGTATATGACTCCAAACAAACATGTATGCTCTCATTCTAAACTAAGGATTGTTATCGTTTGTATGAACTCGTAGGAAAAACAGAGCAATCAGTTTTCAGCACATGCAGTAACATGGAACTGATTGATGAGATCACCATCCATAATGGGAAGCTCTTTCTCTCTCTCTCTATCTGTCAAAAGGTAAGGACAGAGCATGATGGCATATGCCTGTGTACGCATGGAGAAAAATGTGCATAGCCTCATAGCCTCCTTTTCTTTGATCCTGGCACAAACACCTCCAATAGAGATTTGCCATGAGCGATCAAAAAGAGGTATCGCTCTACACTGAAGATCCTTTAGGCCGATGGGCACTCAACATAGACAACACATTGCTGCTCTTGGCAAGTAAAAGACAAACCATTGTATTAGAAATGC
The DNA here is from genome assembly GCA_020310875.1 of Ceratopteris richardii. NCBI lineage: Eukaryota > Viridiplantae > Streptophyta > Polypodiopsida > Polypodiales > Pteridaceae > Ceratopteris > Ceratopteris richardii. The sequence goes on along the minus strand of CM035420.1, from coordinate 51,700,603 downwards.
AAAGCCTCATCTTCGTAACACATAGATGAAACTCAAAAAATGCATAACTCAGTCATGTAACTCATAAGCCATGTAAACTACGACTTTCATAATCTGTAACAATCGTCACACCAGCAGACACCATAGAAAACAACATACATTGATATTATTGTAATTAGAGAGAAACTTCGCACGGATAGGAGCTAGGAAGTCACATGGCGGCATTTCTCAATGAAACAAGAGATTTCCAATGCCTTAACTGTCTCTGTCATGGATCGTGGACTAACTCATATTTCATCATCTCTCTATCTCTACATAACTCTCTTCTTTCCACCTTGTTCTAATGCGCGCAGCGAGACAGATGGAAATGTCAATCCGCTTGTGCCAAATACTTAATTTCTCCTCTCTATACACGATCTCTTATCTAAAATAGCTTCAATCTACAGTAACCAGATGGGAAAAGAAAATTTGAAGCTTCTCTATCTCTGTCTCTCACGAGCTCTTTGCTTGTTGTAGTACAGAATAGAGTGAGGTATTTCTCTCTGTTGTGAGTTCTTTTACTATTTACGTAGATCCTGGAGACAAACGACTCTCCCACTCTATATGTAAGAAAACAGACTAATTTCCTAAGGATTTACCTTTCTACCTCCATGACACACAGTAGCTAACAGTGTTCTCTCTAGGCTCACGCGTCTATATCTGCTCATTTCTCTCTATAACATGCACGGACCGTCTCTTTCTTTCTGGCACATCAGAAGCCAATTATAACAAACCAAGAAGGAGGGGAAAACCCAATCTCTCTTTCTCTCCCTCTTGTCGCGATGCATAAACATGGTCACATCTTTCTCTCAGCATTGATCCTTGCATAGGCTTCCTTTATTGCCTACTCTTTGTATCGCCTACTCTTTGTATCGCCTACTCTTTGTATCGCCTCTGCACTGTTTCTATCTCTCTGAGCTCTCATAGGTGTCAATCTCCTTTCAAACTGCGAAAGAGACTCTGAATCTCAGAGAGTCTGTAAGAAAGGCCTCCATCAAACCTAGCGGCATTGATTTTTGCATAGAACTAAAAACTTCTCTCTCCAGATCGTCTACCAAAACCAAGGTGCACGTAAATCTCTCTCTTTACAGAGGCAGCATCGGAATTCTCCAACAACACCATATTTTCTGCCATTACTTGTTTACGCTTTTCTATGCAATTCCTCAGAATACTCTCTTTGGCAATCGATCACTTTGAGCTACTCCATCGCCGGTCTCTCTCTCTCTCTCTCTCTCTCTCTCTCCACGTTGAGGCGAGACCAATCTCTCCTGGTGGTCTTTCTCTGCAACATGCACAAGCAACGAGGCATCTACAATCTCTCTCTCTCTCTCAGAAGAACCCGTACCTGTAGATGATTCATTAACCAAAAACATACTCACCCAATCATTTACATAGACAAATGCACACGCAGATATGCACTAACTCACAATCAGTTAACTCACACACTTCACCAGCTTTCTCATGCACACTCATACATACTTTCACCTCATCATACACACGATTCTTAGTTAACTCACTCATACACATTTATCTAAATTTACGTATGCACAATTTTCCTCTTATTTATAAAAATGATATAATCATTAATCTATTGAATTAAATATATTAGGTTATTTTAAACTTAGTTTTTAATATAAATTTTATATATGATTAAACATTAAAGCTTAAAATTAGTGTTTTTATATAATAAAACAATATTATTTCTTATTTATTACCCACATACATATATGTTTATACTAATGTTTAGACAAACAAAAAACACATACTCATAAGGACATCAGTGCATACAAATATATCTTTTTAGGTATACATATGTAAATACACATATATGACAAAAACTATTCTCATTCACTCTCATAGATATATAACTACATATCTCCATTAAGTGCATTTCACATAAACATATAGGTTCACAACCCTATAATCATAGGAACATATAACTATCTTTTAATAGTTAACCTCATATGGTCCTAAACACACACAAACTCACACATTTGGGTAAATAGGTATAGATGTTCTCATTTACATGATTATTCATGAGCTTACATGGGTACAAACTCAGACTTAATCCCACTTATCATATACAATAGAAGTTCTCATAACATATGTAAATAAGTACTTAGAGTGAATCATACTCAACACATTTAGAAGTTTCTAGAATTTATGAATAAGTAAACATATAGGGTTTAACCCACATATATTGTAGGGTGCTAGACCTTTTCTTAAGGAATACATTCACATAAATGAATTCAACTCTTGAAGCATATCTAAAGCTAAGATATATTCTCAACAACATGAAAGTTCATATGCATAGAATTAACAAACATTATCATACATTTTTACCTATTCTCTTGCATCTACATACATACACATATATGTTTTTATTATCTTTAACTAATAGAAATGAGGTGTTCTCTTAATTCAGCTCTTCTTGTTTTTGTTATCTGCAAGTACTCAAGAGAAAATTAGTTAATTTAAATTAAAACATTGAAAGAAATACGAGAGAGAGATATCATTTAACCGACTTTAAAGCAAATTATTTTTATTTTCCCATATGACAATTCGAGTGAGGAAATGCTTCCGACATCTGCCCCCACCAAACCTGCACATCGCCCTCGATGGGCGAACCTGCAGTTCAATAGGAAAGCAGTATCAAATTCTTTTGAAAAATATTTCTTGAACTATTTTATTCAAAATTATGTAAAATATGCTCCTAAAGGTAAGTACATTTTCTGATAGTTAAGAAAAACCTTTTAAAATTATGCAAACTTGAATCATAAACGTTTTCGTTCAATGCATGAAATTGAAAACAAGTTTTAAAAAGTCCCATAGAAATCAATCAGACAGTTGTGGTACTTGCTCTTCTATTAACCTGTTCAAAAGTAATAAATATTTTATATAAATGGTCTATCCCTGATTCCCTAGCCACTCGTCATAAGATGCATCTAACTAATTCCTCTATAGCATAAATCCACCTCATATTGCCCGTATAGAATTTCAGAAGTGGTTTCGAGACCACAACTGAACATGATAACTTTTTTCTTTACTTTTCTTTCTTTTTTTTCTTTTTCTTTTTTAATTTTCTTTTTTTTTTCTCATCTTGCAGTAGCCATTAATATACTGCTTGATGTTCTTATTTTTCTCTTTTCTTAATTTTTATTCGCAACTTTTTTGTTTAAGGGGAAAGGCTTAACCCCTACTCAGAGAAGAGGTTCTAGAGGAATGCTATAGTGGGAACTAGGATCTCATTAGCGACATGGTTTGGAAGTTAAGGTAGTCTACCTATATAGAATAAACTTACTTCTACTAGGAATCGCAAGTCAAGTGTTCCCATCTCCTATCTTTATGAAAGCCATAGGGTCTCTAATTCTTATCTTCTATTCATACACATCCCTACTTCAGTTTTAAACTCATTGTTTCATAATTTTAAAAATCTTCCTTTCCTATCAGAAAGATGTACACATCTACACATGGAATGCATCAAAAAATCATAATAACAACTAAAAAGTAAGTAAAGTTTAGAACTCTTTCACCTGATCATTTTTATTCTTCTTCATCGTCGTCCTCCAAGAAGTCTTCGTCCAATTCAAATTTACTGCTTTCTCTTCTTCTAAAGAGCTTGATTCTTTTCCCTGCAATCAAATTCTTTAGCATAGAACCATCAAATTCACGTAATTTATATGTACCTGTTTCATAAATTGAAACAACAATATAAGGTCCGAACCAACGTTTAGTTAGTTTCGGACGTGCATCGTATTGAGTATCAAAAGTACTATCATATACAAGCACCCAGTCACCACTCTCTTTTGGTTGCGGCCTTAGTCTATGTTTCTTATCAAAATATAATTTATTTTTCAATCTAGATGTTTTTAATTTTTTTTATTGCTTCTTTAAGATTTTCATTTCCTTGTTTTAATTGCTTAATTCTAAGTGCTAATAAGTCCTCTCTTGAAACGTTATCTTTCCAACCTAAATTCATCCAATTAATTATCTGAGTATGAATGGGAAATAATGGTTTCTGACAATACATGAGTTCAGCCGGCATAAAACCAGTTGTTCTCGTGTACGTCATGCGATCAGCCCAAAGAGCAAATGGGAGATATTTTTGGCCATTGACCAATATCTCCATGGCAAGCTTTTGAAATAGCCTTCAATATGGAAGGATGCCCTCGTTCAATTTTACCATTTGCTTCTAGGTTATAAGCAGTCGTAAGAGACAATCGAATCCATGTTGTGCAAAGAATTCTCTTGCCCGTTTCGCATCTAACTCACCTCTATCCGCTACTACTTTTTCTATATATCCAAATCTAGATAATACTTCTTCTAAAAGGAATACACATACATTATAAGTAGTATTGGAACGAAGCGCTCTACCTTCGACGTGGTTTGTCAAATCCTCTCGTGCAAGAACAATATATCTCATACCATCATTGCTTTTAGGCATGGTCACAAGGTCAACCACCCACTTGTAATGAATACAAGGTGGATAGGTCGGGTGAAGGGGATCTCTATGCTTGACAGAGGAGTGTAACTGGCACGTACTACAAGTGCTCACAAATTCTTTAACAGTTACATACATCCTCGTCCACCAGTAGCTTTGCCTAATCTTTTCATATGTAGCTACAAAGCCTTTATGACCAGCCCAAAGGCTTTCGTGCATCTCATGCATAACTTGCACTTGAAAAACCTTCAAACCTAGTACTCTTTGAGAGTTTTGAACCTTTCCTCTAGCATGTCTCCAAAGATATCCATCTTTCAAGAAGAAGTTGAAAGATTTCTTCCTGATGTTCCGGAATCGATTTGAAGACCAGCTTGGGGAAGGCTGAAATGAACTCAGATAGTTTCCTATATCTCGCCACACTCCTTCATAATCGCATTCTCTAAATCTCTCATACACATAGGTAGATGTTTCATAATTTATTAAATTAATATGATTATTTAATGCTTCACTATCATTATCGAACTTTGCTCTTGAAAGCATATCAGCAACGGTATTATGTTTACCAGCTATATGAACAAAAGCAGGGTAAGTGAATTTAATATAGGCTATCCATCATAACATAGCTATATCCGGAGATGAACAATTAGCTATTAAACCTATTAATGGAAGACAATCGGTCTCTACTATTACATTAGCTCCTATAAAGTATTCTTTATCTGCTTTTAAAGTTATAACTAATCCCCATAATTCTCTCTTAATTTGAGGGTAATTCTTTTGAGTATCATGAAGAATCTTTGCTCCAAAGCGAATTGTGTACCTTTGCTCCTTCTCATCATCCTGCCCAATGATCCAGCCTATACCAATAGGACTAGTGTCAACAGTTAGGATTACAGGCTTATTTCTTGTATACTCAATACGTTTCAAAACAGGAGCATTGATAAGCAATTGCTTTAGATGTCTCATGGTTCTAGAATGCTCATCAGTCCAAAAGAATTTCTTTCTTTTTCTCAATAAATCATAAAGCGGATTTGCTACATGAGCAAAGTGAGGGATCCAGATGACATAGAAAACACATGCACCTAGGAATCTCCTTACTTCACTTACATTGCGACATCTCTCAGAAATCCTACTTATGGCATCAACTTTTGCTGGATAGGGTCTACGACCATAATGGCCACATAAATGCCCAACTATTAGCAGTTCATTAACACCAAAAGTTGATTTCTCTAGGGAGAAAGTTAGTCCAACCTCTTCAAATCTTTCAAATATCTTTTCACAATCTGAAATATGGCTGGAAACAAACTTTCTACAACGAGATGAATCTAAAATTTCATCCTTTTCTTTTTCCACACACCCTTTTATTGGAATATCATCAATAAAAGGCATCGTCACTTTTGGGATAAAGTCATGTAGGACCAGATTCATAGCATTCATCATGTGTGCCACAGAATTTGTGGCTCCTTGTGGTAAAGTACACATACGTACTAAACCCAAAGGAGTCTTCATCGTGGTCACATCTCGACTCTCAATTGCTAATTGGAACTGATCATACCCTGAATACAGGTCTCCCATTGAATAGATGGAGTGACCAGCAAATGCCTCGGCAAACTCATCTACAATGGGACCCATTCCTACATTCCTAATAGTGACTTTATTCACAGACTGCAAATCCTGAATAAAGCGTAGCTGCCCACTCTTTTTCGGTACCGTGAACCACCTATTAGAGTATGGTGATGAGGATGGTTCCAAGATTCTCATGGCAATCTTCTCCTTTAATAGTCTCATTAGCTAAGGTAAATGAGCCTTTGGAACTGGAATCGGATGAAGATTCCAAGGAATATGCGGTACTGTGAAAATAATCATTGGAGCTACTAACTTTGGGTCTGCACATCCTATCTCATGAGGGAATAAAGAAAAAGCTTTACCATGATGAACAATCATCTTGGTAAACTGCTCTTTTTCAATTTGAGAAAGAAATTCATCTCCAAATTTAATATTTTTCTTACTCTCCTCAGTAAATATGTGACCTATCTTAGATCGATCTCTTAGAATAGGATCATTTGATACTTGAAGAAGTATGTCATGACTATCTTTGGGTAAGGGTTGAGCTACAGGCTTTATTTTCTTTTCTATAGTTTTGTATTTAGTTTCTATGCTAATTTCATGTTCTAGGATAAATTCATTAATAATCTCATAGTCTTGAATAGAGTTAAGAATTATCAAATTTGATCCTAAATTTTCATGAGAAACACTTTCTAGCTCTTCTAATAGAGTGGAACTTTTTGATAATTCAATTATACTCTCAATTTTCTCGTCACTTGAAATTAATCCAGTTTGTCTGAAATATTTTTTAGTTTGTTTTCTAAATGTTTTTGGAAGGTTTTCTTTAGTAATATAATGCAAACTAGTTGTAGGAGTACAAATTATATAATTTTCAAACTTATGTTCATTGATAGGCGAGACATCAAAACAACGTCCACTATTGTCTCGCTCAATAGTGGAGTCTAGCAGAAATTTTGATCATAATACGCTCCATATTCTCTTACAGTCAGTGGATCATCACAAACATGACTGATCGAGTCAATGGGATTTCTTCTTAAGCTCTTTCTATTTCTAGTATGGTTTGGGCAAACCGTCATAACTTGCAAAGAATCCATCCCTGATTTGGATCGAATTCTTGCATACGCTGATCCGTCGTTCATTGCTTTTGTTTCCATCCTCATTTCAGCTATAAATGGCTGTCCAAGAATCACTTCATATGAACAATTATCTTGAACAAAGCAGTGAAACTCTTCTCGAACACCACCTATCATAAAAGGGACATTTGCACATGCACCCAACAAAATACCAGAGCCATTATGAGCTGTTCTCATCCGCCAACCGTGCTCTTTATCAATTGGCCATCTAAATTTGTCAAAGAACTTTTTTGAAATCACGTTTATCTCTGACCCCGAGTCAATAAGAGCCAAAGCTAAACAGGAATCCTTCTCATCTCCGATTATAATCTTTACTTCTGGTGTGCCTCGTGCCCAGAAGGTAGAATTAAATTTACTCTCACTCTTTAGTATTTCATCATCAGGTTGTATGGGTCCTAGAAAATTTCTATTTACACTACCCGTTGTAAATTCTTCATCATCCTCATAGTCACTTTCACTCAATGTAATTGCATCATTCATAGCTAAGGTTTCCTCTACCACGTCTTGCATGTCTTCGTCTTGTGGCAAAGGAAAGCGTCTTCTTCTAATAAGTTGAATAAAACTGTCCTTGAACTCTGGTTTCGCTATGGAAAACACTTGCTCAAGTGACATCGTTACTTGAATTTTTAGAAGAATGTCATTTAAAATCTCCCTAGCATCATTTTTCTTTTCGAGCTTAGAAATCATAATAGCACGTGGAGCTCTTCTACCCTTTTTCTTCCCTTTCTCTTCATTTTGCTTTTGATCTTCTTTACTTTCAGGTTTAGAGGTTTCCAATTTCTTTTGTTCTTCTTGTGATTGAACATTTTCATCGGTCGGCTTTTTGCCTTCCTTTATCATTTTTCTCTTCTCTTCTTGAGATAAATTTGATTCATCAAATTGAACTTTCTTATCAGTTTTCTTTTCATCTTCTCTCGTTTGCCTCTTAGTTACCCTCCTATCACCTTCTTCTACATCGTCCTCCACATCTTCTCATCTCCATTTTTCCTCAACATTGGCAATGTGAGAAAAGACAGAGGATTGATCTACAGGATATTTCCATGTGGTCTTGTACATTATCTTGTCTCTAGATTGTACCAGTGCCTCTATTGAATATGGATTTTGGCTAGGCATTGAAGAAGGCCTATCCTCGACCGGCACTAGTCTTGCAGCCGAAGTACTGGCAGTTGCATCTGATACTGTTAAATTTTCATAAAGCTTTTTTCATTCCTCCTTTGCCCCAATTGACGGACAAAGGAAGACATGACCTAAAGTCACATAATTGTCTATCTATTTCCACAACTAATTGATTCGCCTTAGCACTTTTTAATTCTTCACAAGCAATTGATGCGTGCTCCTGACTATCGCACCAAACACAACGCTTCACACCAGTCCATCTTCTCTCATTATTTCTTTGAAAGGGTGGCTGTACAGCAAACTGAGGAGCTTGTTGAGAAGCAAACTGAGGAACTTGCTGTGGTACTGGCTGAAAGACTGGTTGAGGTGGAACATACTGAGGCATAACTTGTTGATTAAGTAGAGCTATCCCTGCACCACCACTGCTAGCCCCTGGATCATTAAAACTCATGGAGTAAACTTGTTTATTTAAGTTAGCAATCTCTTTTGAAAGAGATGCTTGCATGTTTATAACATTTTCCATCTATTTACATAGAATATCCAATTGAAATTCTATGGGAGCTTTAGTAGTTGTTGTATTATTAGCCGTAGTCATAGTAGCAGGCATTGGCATGTCAACTTGCCTTATAGCAGGAGTCTCTCTAGGCTGTGAAGCATTAGGTTTAGCATACAAAATCGTTTGCCTTTGCTTCATTTGAGCAACAGTCTCTATCTCTTTTTTAACCTTTTCCCAGTCATCAGTTAGCCCATACCTTTTTCTTGGCTCCTCTATTCGTCTTTCAATTTTGGCCCTATCTTCACGATTAAGTATCTTAAGAAAATATATAATTACATCTGGATTAATAGCATTTCTATCATCTTCGGGAAGTTGAGCCAGACGTCTCATAAACTCACCGTGAAGATGAGTTAAAGACTCATTGCTCTTAACAGTGTTTAACCACCGTAAAAAACCTTCTCGACTGTGCTGGCTAAAATCCTCGAGGTAGAACATTTTATGAAGTTCCTTTCTAAATTCCTCCCATGTTTTTTCAGCATGCTCTTGTATAGATTCTAGAATTGAACTAGAAACTACACGTCCAAAGTATTTCACTAGTACATCTTCAGGTAATCCCTGGATTTGCACTTGTTCCTCAAATGCATCCAGGTATTCTGTAATGTTTAATCCAGTAAATTTTCCTTTTTGTTTTAGAATAGCTTGAACTGTACGTGTCCCTTGCTTTTCTATCATCATATTCTTGAACATCTCCTCCATTTTGCGTTCTTGATAATGCTTCGAATGGAGAAGAAGTTCCCTAATAGCCGGATCTAATTGCTCTCTAAGTTGTATAAATCTATCACTAGTTGATAAAGCCAGGGATGGCTTTACCCTAGTCCTAGGTTTTTAATAATTCTAATCTTTTTTTTTTCTAAAATCTTTTTGATTTCTAAACCCTAAATTATGACTTATCTCTTATATTTACTCTTTTTGAATTTAAGTTTTTTAGAGATTTTAAAATTTTTAAAATTTTTCAATTTTAAAGGGTTTTTTAATAAGGTAATTTTTATAAAATAGTTTTTCTTGATTTAAGTCTTTTAGTTTACTATTAATTTCTTTAAAATTAATTTCTTTGAAGAAAATAAAAGCATTAACTATAAGTTAAAAAGAAACCTAAATTTAAACTATTTTTATGCTAAAAGCTTTCTTTTTATGCAATAAAACAAACAATCTTTCTTTTTCAAAACTTAAAATCTTTTCTTTTTAATGATGCAAAAATAATGGCTTTTCCTAAAAAATGTAAATATTTAAATGCTTTAAGTAAAAATTATATTTCCTAGATACAAAAGAAAGATTCAAATACTCTTTTAATGCCAGTATGAAAGTGCTTAGATCCTAGTGTAGATGAAAACAACTTTTCTTTTTAAGTGATTTGTGTAAACTAAAAATAAAGAACTTAAAATAAACACCTTACTTGATGATATCTTTGCTGAAGAGGTTCAAATGTGAACGTTAAAACAATCTTAAACACAAAACTAAAATGACCATGAATATATCTTGATTCTCTTGAACGTTGAGGGGGGGTTTGAAACGACGAAGCTCCACCAGTTGGAAATCCTTCTTCCACGGTTTTGTCACAGCTTCAATCTTCAATTTCCCTGCATACAAGAAGAAGATAAAATTAAATTAAAACTGAAAATACAACATAAGTTCTAGGCACACTATCGTCACACTTCACGTCGGGTTCACCAAAGCTGTCGTAGACGGGTGTGAAGGGAGGCTGACGTTCATCTACAAGAATCGCGCTAACCTAACCGTGTGACTACACGCAGGGTGCTTTTAAGTATGCCTAGGGCCTTCGGTTGCTTTTTTCAGTTTAGGTGTGATAAAAACTATAGATTTCTAATTTATGGGAGTGCAAATTAACAACTATTTTTTTAGACTAAGAGCCGTAAGGACGAGCGTTTCTATATCTTTCTATAGCTTCTAATTGATAAGACAAAACTAAGTTCTCGCTTGTAATTTTATCTTTAACAAAGTCAACTTCTTCGTTTTCAATTTGATTTGAGTTAGGTTTTCTAACTAAATTAGGTGGGAATAAGTCTTTCTTGTCCTCCGGTTCTAGCAAAACTATGGTAATTAAAGGTAAAATTCTAGAAATAAGACGATCGTAATCTAACGTGTGTAAAGTTTCGTTAACTACTTTATCTTTAATAATTTCAATTACTATATTTTTGTTATTATTCGAAATATCAATCGAAGTCGGAAGTAGTGTTCCTATGATTAAGTTTTCTAATTCTTGATTCTTAATATCAGAATCGTTTGTAGATACTAGTTTAGAACTACTTGTAGATCCTATCTCTTTAGACATACAAAATAAGAAAGTAAAGATATCAATTAATTTTCAGAGAAACAGTATGAAGAATTTCAAAATCAATCTTATTTAAGCCTATACAAATCTTAATTATATCGAAAAGTGGAAGTGCTAGAAATCTTTAGGATTTTAAGCCTATACAAAAGTTTATTATAAGTGCTAATACAATTCTCTTAATAGATAATCCTATACAACTTAATAAACAATCTTCAAATATCGTAATTTCGTGATCTTGAAATCTCGTATGCTTGTGTTCTCGTATTCTCCTTTGTAATCTCTTCAATGATCTGCAGATGAATCATTAACAAAAAACATAAGTATGTTTTTAATTAGCATAAAACACTCATTAATTTAGCATTCATAACTTAAACCTATACTAATACATGTATATGAAAACTTCTAACTACCTAACTTTCATGCATTTGAAGACATCTATGCAAACACACATTTGTTTATATGCAAACATGCATCAATTAACTTATATTTAATATGTATTCACTAACTTACGTTTAACATTCATTAGCATATACATGCATTATTTTACATTCTTACATGCATGCTTACCTACCTTAACATACACATGCATACATAAACTCATCCATACTTGCACATGCATACTCACACTCATACTATATGCATATAATTATGCATACATACTCATATGCCCATGCATAAACACACATGCATTCAATCATGCATACATAAACTCATACTAACATGCATACACTCATGCAAACATGCATACATACTTGCATTCAAGAATTAATTCATAGCAATATACTTAATGTAGTCGAACATGAGTAGTTCATTCATCAGATAAACATGAATGTGTTATGGTTCGAACTTATTCACCTCAACGTCAAACATCTCCTATATATTACCTAACATCCAGCGTCATGTAGATTATCCTCTTTTGATGATTATATCTAAGTCTTCAGGATAATAACACAGAAATCCATGTTCCATCCGCCTAACTTATACTTGCAAACTCCAAAACTCTCTCTCTCTCTCTCTCATAAATCCTCCTAAAGCGGACTGAGAAGAAGAAGGAACTCTCTGCACACACTTGTATATGACTCCAAACAAACATGTATGCTCTCATTCTAAACTAAGGATTGTTATTGTTTGTATGAACTCGTAGGAAAAACAGAGCATTCAATTTTCAGCACATGCAGTAACATCGAACTGACTGATGAGATCACCATCCATAATGGGAAGCTCTTGGCAAGTAAAAGACAAACCATTGTATTAGAAACGCAAAGCCTCATCTTCGTAACACATAGATGAAACTCAAAAAATGCATAACTCAGTAATGTAACTCATAAGCCACGTAAACTACGACTTTCATAATATGTAACAATCGTCACACCAGCAGACACCATAGAAAACAACATACATTGATATTATTGTAATGAGAGAAAAACTTCGCAGGCATAGGAGCTAGGAAGTCACATGGCGGCATTTCTCAATGAAACAAGAGATTTCCAATGCCTTAATTGTCTCTGTCATGAATCGTGGACTAACTCATATTTCATCATCTCTCTATCTCTACATAACTCTCTTCTTTCCACCTTGTTCTAATGCGCGTAGCCAGACAGATGGAAATGTCAATCCGCTTGCGCCAAATACTTAATTTCTCCTCTCTATACGCGATCTCTTATCTAAAATAGCTTCAATCTACAATAACCAGATGGGAAAAGAGAATTTGAAGCTTCTCTATCTCTGTCTCTCACGAGCTCTTTGCTTGTCGTAGTACAGAATAGAGTGAGGTATTTCTCTCTGTTCTGAGTTCTTTTATTATTTACGTAGATCCTGGAGAAAAACGACTCTCCCACTCTATATGTAAGCAAACAGACTAATTTCCTAAGGATTTACCTTTCTACCTCCATGACACACAGTAGCTAACAGTGTTCTCTCTAGGCTCACGCGTCTATATCTGCTCATTTCTCTCTATAACATGCACGAACCGTCTGTTTCTTTCTGGCACATCAGAAGCCAATTATAACAGTCCAAGAAGGAGGGGAAAACCCAATCTCTCTCTCTCCCTCTTTTCGCGATGCATAAACATGATCGCATCTCTCTCTCAGCATTGATCCTTGCATAGGCTTCCTTTATCGCCTACTCTTTGTATCACCTCTCCACTGTTTCTATCTCTTCGAGCTCTCATAGGTGTCAATCTCCTTTCAAACTACGAAAGAGACTCTGAGTCTCAGAGAGTCTGTAGGAAAGGCCTCCATCAAACCTAGCAGCATTGATTTCTGCATAGAACTAAAAACTTCTCTCTCCAGATCGTTTACCAAAACCAAGGTGCACGTAAATCTCTCTCTTTACAGAGGCAGCATCGGAATTCTCCAACAACACTATATTTTCTGCCATCAGCTATTTACGCTTTTCTATGCAATTCCTCAGAATACTCTCTTTGTCAATCGATCACTTTGAGCTACTCCATCGCTGGTCTTTCTCTCTCTCTCTCCACGTTGAGGCGAGGCCAATCTCTCCTGGTGGTCTTTCTCTGCAACATGCACAAGCAACGAGGCATCTACAATCTCTCTCTCTGTCTCTCAGAAGAACCCGTACCTGCAGATGATTCATTAACCAAAAACGTACTCACCCAATCATTTAAATAGACAATTGCACACGCAGATATGCACTAACTCACAATAAGTTAACTCACACACTTCACCAGCTTTCTCATGCACACTCATACATACTTTCACCTCATCATACACACGATTCTTAGTTAACTCACTCATACACATTTATCTAAATTTACGTATGCACAATTTTCCTCTTATTTATAAAAATGATATAATCATTAATCTATTGAATTAAATATATTAGGTTATTTTAAACTTAGTTTTTAATATAAATTTTATATATGATTAAACATTAAAGCTTAAAATTAGTGTTTTTAGGAACTAAATTATATAATAAAACAATATTATTTCTTATTTATTGCCCACATATATATATGTTTATACTAATGTTTAGACAAACAAAAAACACATACTCATAAGGACATCAGTGCATACAAATATATCTTTTTAGGTATACATATGTAAATACACATATATGACAAAAACTATTCTCATTCACTCTCATAGATATATAACTACATATCTCCATTAAGTGCATTTCACATAAACATATAGGTTCACAACCCTATAATCATAGGAACATATAACTATCTTTTAATAGTTAACCTCATATGATCCTAAACACACACAAACTCACACATTTGGGTAAATAGGTATAGATGTTCTCATTTACATGATTATTCATGAACTTACATGGGTACAAACTCAGAGTTAATCCAACTTATCATATACAATAGAAGTTCTCATAACATATGTAAATAAGTACTTAGAGTGAATCATACTCAACACATTTAGAAGTTTCTAGAATTTATGAATAAGTAAACATATAGGGTTTAACCCACATATATCGTAGGGTGCTAGACCTTTTCTTAAGGAATACATTCACATAAATGATTTCAACTCTTGAAGCATATCTAAAGCTAAGATATATTCTCAACAACATGAAAGTTCATATGCATAAATATAAACATTAGAATTAACAAACATTATCATACATTTTTACCTATTCTCTTGCATCTACATACATACACATATATGTTTTTTATTATCTTTAACTAATGGAAATGAGGTCTTCTCTTAATTCAGCTCTTCTTGTTTTTGTTATCTACACGTACTCAAGAGAAAATTAGTCAATTTAAATTAAAACATTAAAAGAAATACGAGAGAGAGATATCATTTAACCGACTTTAAAGCAAATTATTTTTATTTTCCCATATGACAATTCGAGTGAGGAAATCCTTTCGACAATGCCACGCAGTACACCACGCAGTACACCATGCAGTACACCACGTACACCTTGGGGTGCTCATGACCATGATGACTCCAAGGTGTATAGTATCCGAGATGGAGCTCCGGTGATGGATGCGGTTGGCAAAGCAATGCGTGCACGCATACGACAGCTTTGCTCCATCCAGTTTGGACACTCCATCATGCGGAAATGGAGTGAACAGGATAAAGATCGGAAGAATTATATCACACAGACGATTTACCAAGAGTTTCGGCCAACCGATGGACAGTCGATTGTCAGTTCAGAGTGGATTCTGCATACCGCACGTGAGGTCATGTCGCATCGACGATCCGAGGCTCGTGATGCATTCAGAGAAGGCTTACCAAAGCCTGTGTGGTTAGATGTTGAGGAGTGGGACATGATTCATGATGAGCAGCAGCAGACTCCTGATCGATATCGCAAGCAGCGAAATGCCGCAGCCACACGTATAGACACGATTGGACCGTCACATTTGGGCAGCGGCGGATATGACACGATGCATCATGAGTTTGTAAGTACCATTTCATTTATAGAATTTATTTGTGTTAAATTTCTCATATATATTTCTCTAATCTTTTTATATTTGTTTCAGGAGCTGGCAATGGGTCGTCCTCCAACACGATCGGAGGAGTCTTATGGATATAGTCATGGGTTGACTGCACTATTGCAGGACTTGGAGGGACGCGGTGCGGTAGTTTCATGGGAGCGTTTGCGATGAGGTAATTAATTTATAAACTTGGTTTTTACTTTTTTGTAATTTTCATGTGAATTTATCTCATTCCATTATTGTTCTTTGTTGCAGGACTGTTGATATGGAACGTTCTTTGCATGTGTATGGCAGTGGAAGACCAATATTTTGTATTTGATTTCCATATGGCAATACATTGCTTTGCCACATTTTGTAAAAGCATCATATATGACAGTGGTTTGCCACACTCTTGTACATGCTTCATTATTGAAATATATAACTTCTTTTGTACATGGTTCATTGTTCATTCTGATTATCGATCTCTTTTGTGTACAATAATACTCTGTTTCATGAAATCATATTTCGGTTGTCATTAGAGTACACATCACATGTACTCGGTTTTTTTTGGGCAGAGTGTATTGTCTTTTGTTCAGCAACATCATGGTAATGTTGCTGTAGCAAAAGACAAAACATTCTACCCAAAAAAAGTTTTGCAGGTATGGTCGTCGGTATAAGCGACGGTACTCACAGTAGTGTCATTGGAATAACCGTCGGTACACCCAGGAGGCGATGCAGCAGAAACCGGTTACCGACGCATATACCGATGTTTATACCGACGCATATACCGATGCTTTTACCGACGTCTAGACCGACGCCTATACCGACTCTTTGGTACCGACGCGAAAACCGACCTTTACACCGGCGTCGTGGCAAATAAAGCCGCGTTCATTTTCCTCGGTAAAAACCTCGGTATACCATCGATCTGTTGTAGTGAAAGAAGGTAGATCATGCTCTCCTCCCCTTCATATGGGGCCCACTTGCTTTTAATCTTATTATTCTTTGAGAAAAACACTCTATGATGTCTGAAAGGTGGGGTTTTCTTACAATTGGAAATTCTTTTGCCTAAGAAGAAAAGAGACTTTTCTAATGATCATTCTTTAGTAGGGCTTCCAAACCTGAAACTGTAAGATATTGTCAGGGGTACACTAGACAGACATGGACTTGGGGCACGAGAAGTAAGTTCTCGTTGACACATAAGCATCTTTTACACCATGGGGGTAACCCGTAAATTCTGCTAGCCTTTGCATTGGTCCAAATTCCTTGGTGGAGGATTTGCCACATAAGCACCCACTTCTTTATCTCGATGACTCGATGCCAAAGTGATTAGAACTTAAACTCCCATTGCAAGCTCAACCAATCAAGACACCACTTCCTATTAAGCATGACATGAAGGTCCAAACTCTTCTTAAATCTTGGAATTTTGTCAAGGCTATTGCCATTGAACCATCTAAGACCCTCATGGTGGGGAGGGTCCTCGCATCCACATCAATGTCATCAAATCTAATCCATTGGCATGTATCTTGATTCTAGAGATGTTTCCATGAACAATAGCCTTTGTTACAAAGTTTCTTAGATTTTTGGAGGTTCCATGTCTCCACATCTCTGATACCCTTGAAAGAAAACCAGATTGAATTATTTTGTCTAATATCGGCTGCCCACTCACAATCCTGACTTATTCGAACAAATTGTTTGAACTTGTTCCAACTCTTCCACAGTGATCAAACCAAATCCGAGCCACGAAGAGAAACTAGAAAAGGTGAGAAGAGTAGTGTGAGGAAGCCAAGGTCCTTCCATCTCGGGAGGCTCATAGGCGTAAGATCGCTATTCCTAAACATTAGCTTGGCCCAGGAGGCTTCACTGTTGCTCCACACCTTAATTAAACATTTTGCGAAAGAACTATTGAGCATGCCTTTGATATCAAGAATGCCCAAACACCACGAGCATCAACGGATGCTTGAAAAAAGGTTTTATCCTTCTTTACGTACCACCTTTGTCCCATGTCCGCTAGAAACAACGGTGTTGTACACCAAGAACTATGGGGTTGCAAGTTTTGCGAAGATGGTCGAATACAAATACAATATACTAATTGCTATCCTCAATTGCAAATCTTAAAAAAATCAGATATATAATTAGGTGATCGGAATGGAAAGCAATCACTCGAATGACATTGCGTTCGTTTAAAATTGACGAGGACATAAACTCTTTGGTGGAGCATAAAGAAGAAGAATTGAGATTTTTATCTTATTTCTTTTAATTCCATATTACTTCCTACTTCTCAACCGGGTCAAAACTTGAAAGATAAAACACACACAAAAGTACGCGTCTCTGCATGTATTCAATACTCCTTTAGGTCCCAAGTAATATACTCACGTCAAGTCCACGATGAGCAGGACTTCAAACTTGTACCACACCCATGCCTCAAGTGCTAGCATATCTGTGGAATCATGTTGTTTATAGATTCCTTTAATGTTTATCTTTTTTATAAATATAAATGAACGTTCAATGGAAGCTTACTCTCCCGAGCTTTAACTTTGAAATTGTAACTGTACAAGTGAACGAGCATAGTACGAGCATAGTACCCATGGGACCCCTCGTAACTCACAAAGCAAGGGTTACACTACTCGAAAGTGATATAAGAGAAGATTTCCTGAAGACAAATATTTTCAACTAGATAAAACATGGTTACACTGACCTTAGACCTGGAAGATGCCCTACCATAGATAGGGATCGAACCTTCGCACCCACCATTAAGCTGGAAGGCCTATCCAACGAAGCTAACGTGCGTGGATCTACTTAGATTACAAGAAACGCCTTGAATTGAAGGCGAAGCATCGTTTCCCTATTCCGAAAAACAATTTGTGTTTTCATTCATGTGAGAAAGGATGTATATCACACCTAGATCAGCATATGCAAAATAGAGAACTCACAAACATGATTACAACCTTTTTAACTTTATATATTCCCTTGGTTATATGTATTTATATGTAAATACAACCTTTGTAACTTTAAAACATAAAATTTCATACTTCTAACAATTTAGAGGGTCGTAGGTATATTATGGTGAAATGATAAACTTGAAAAAGGGAGATGAAAGCAATAAAGGGGAATATGAGACAGGATAAGTGAAGGATATAGCCAGTAATTGGAGCAATAAAATAAGAAGTATCTGAGTTCTACGCAGAAGAGATGAAAATTGAGAAGAGAAATTATCCCTCCAAATTGTTTTCTAGGTCAATCAGTGAAAAGTTCGATAAATAACGGATCGATTAGTTTTTAAAAGTTCGATAAATAATGGATCCATTAGTTTTTTGTTTTAATAGAGATCTGGTAGGCGCCTACTCCTCTTTCTTTAAGTTTGAAATATATGTGAATGAGCATAGTACCACTGGACCACCTTTGTCCGATAAAGAAGGGAATAGATAAGGTTACAATTAATTACAACCTGTTTAGATTCACCAAAAAACATTACATGTCCAATGCAGGGGTTGAACACAAGACCTACACTTAAAGAAGCTAATGCCAAACCAACTCACAACCAACCCACCTACGAGACGTGGATGCTGATCGATAACTTATAACACTCAGTTTATTCTTTATAATCATGAGTATTCATAAGAATTGGAGTGGAATACGATAAAAATAGAGAGATTATGTGAGGAGCTGATACAAAATTTCTTTATAGACGCATTGATCCACTTGGTTATAGGGCAACTTTGTTCATAGTTATTATCTTTATGTGAGCTATCTACCCTAGTCGTAGGATATTTATGATTATCTACTGCATTTTTTATATACATATTATTTAACCTACCCTTCCATTCTTATCTTAAAGCATTGCCGTTTCTTGCCATTTCCATGATTACCATATGCTTTCCTTGGTTAATATAGAGAATTCACAAAACATGATTATCATATGCTTTCCTTGGTTAATATAGAGAATTCACAAAACATGATCAACGTATGCAAAATAGAGAATTCACAAACATGATTACCATATGCTTTCCTTGGTGAATATAGGTTTTTATATTTAAATACAACCTTCTTACCTTTAAAAACAAACATTTCGTACTTTTAACAATGTACGCCGTTCTACTTCATAAGCAAGCCAAGTAGACACATAGGCAAGGATAGACAAAGCATTAGATCATCTGAGGCTAGTCTCAACCATACAACTAAGTCTTGGGCACAACAACTAAGTGGTTATCCCTACACACTAAGTTTTGAAACAAGTGATTCAAAAATGTTTTTTAACATGGAGAGACCCACACGTACCTCAAGTACTGCTTATTTACAGACACCAGAAGGTCCCTATAAGACACAATTAGAGTATATAAGGACCAACCAATTAGGTGCATGCATCTATGAAGATGGTCTGAGACGATGAGTGGTCCAGGTCAAAAATCCTGACCAACCCTTTGGACTTGAACACCCAGTGGTCAAGTTCGAAGAGGGTTCATACATTGATAAAGAAGGAACCATATATGTGGTTACCAACTTACCAGATAGGATGGATGAGCTTGGAAATGTCATTCTTGAGAATGACATAGGAGACCTAGAGCAAGGAGACCTAGGACTAGAACCCAAGACTCCTAGAGGCAATTCGGTTTTGACTAGCATAATCACTCTAGATTGGATCCCTCAAGAGAACAAAAGCATAGAACTATTCGTGAATAGAGAAATCGAGGAAGCCTTTTGGAGATTCAAGCTAGATGGACCCAACCTAGTAGTCATTATTTACGAGTTCAAGGATCTAGAGACACCTGGGAATGTTGTCTATCTAGATGACACATTGGAGAAAATGTTCTTGGTATGAGAGCATGATAGGCATGCATACACTTGGCAAGGTGAATTTATTTTGCCACCACCAAGATCTAATGTTTCTTGTGGCTTCCAAGGATCAGGATCATCCAAGGCTCATGAAAACTAGAGGGACAGAACTAGAGAGAGACCCGAGGTGGGCTTTGCACATACAATGGGTAGAGACAGATTAGGACTTGAGGGTGAGAGACCTGAAAGAGAGAGACATAGAGCATATTGGCGTCAAAGAGATGAACATGATTTTCCATTGCATAGACCTAGAGAGCACCCAAGAACCCTTAGACCCTCTCATGTGGTCAAGGCAATGAAGAACTATTTTGATGGGTCAAAAGATCCTTATCATCATGTGGTCGAGTTCAAACAAGTGCTAAGAGATGAACAAGTCGAAGAATTATTCACCCAGTTGGAGGCATTTGGTTTGACTCTCAAGGGTACTGCATTAGCTTGGTTCCAACCTCTAAACAGTCGCAATTATCGAAACATAGGTCAACTGCTAGAAGAATTCACTGTAGAATTCTCCAAGAGTGGCATCAGACATAACACATCATCCTTTATCCAAAGCTTCAAGCAGACACGCCAAGAAACAGTGCGACTTGTAGGAAGATGGTTTGGGCAGTACTTAGAAAGATGCCCTATGCCAGAATTACCCACAACAACCAAACTAGTGGCCTTATTTTTAGATGGCTTACTGAGCACAAAGTTAAGGTCATATGTGTAATTGAAAGAGCATAGATCCATAGAAGAGTGTGTGCGCATGTGCATCCACATAAAAGACAACTTGGGTGAGGAGTTAGGGTTGTCTAAACTCTATAAGCGTTCTGACAGTTCTACTAGTCACACCTCTAGAACCTCTAGTGATATAGATGAGATAGCTGAGGAGGTTGCCAAGAAGCTAGGAGTTCAAAATAGAAAACCACCAAGGGTCACCCCATTCAAGTGATGTTATACATGCGAAGGAGATCACATGACCAATGTCTATCCAATGATGGCTCAACCCCAAGGAAACTCTAATGCTCTGTATTGCACTATTGAGAGAAAATACACGAACCACATGGCTCAAGATTGTCCATACAATAGCCAAGCTGTTAGACAGAATTATCAGCAACCTTATCAATAGGGTAGGTATTAGAATCAATACCAATTATAGGCCGCAACAGCAATATCAGACACCATATAGGCCACAACAAGTCCTAGGAGATCAATCGCCTGCCCCTACCAACGTGATTCCAGTCAAGTACGCAAGGGAAGAAGAGAACCTTAATAGGGCATTGGTGCCACTAACTCCATTCATCTCAGAAAATGACTCTCATGCTCATAGGCCAGATTACTCCCATGAAGATAGTCCACAAGCTTATTACAGAGAGTCACCTGAGCATAGTCAGACTTATTCGTATCAATATGAGTCACCGGCGATGGAACACAATTAGGAGCCAGAATACTCCAATATCATGTACGTGAATCCCAACCCCAGGCCCGAATTGAGACAAGTAAGGCCACAAGCCCCTAGAGGACCATGTTTTAGATGTTAGGCCAACCATTTCATTCGTGAGTGTCCCCATTCACTAACTCTGGGACAATACAAGGCTTTTATCCCGAGTGCAGCAAGGAACACCTTCCAAGAGAGTTTCCCAGAAACCCCTCTAGTGCTCCCAAGGTTACACCAATTAATGTGGTAGGCTTAGTGGTGGATTCAGGTTCAAGTAGCACTAATGTGGCTCCTGTAAGGACAGTCACTAGGGCACAAGCCATAAAATAGGAAAAGCAAGTTGAACAATCAGAGCCAAGTGACTAAGGAGAGCCTAGTAAAAGGAAAACAAGAACATGGAAGGATACCGGAGAGAAGGCCAATTGCAAGTGGAATAGAAAGTTATCTGAACAAGAAGAAAGCCTGAAAGATGCAAAACAAAAATAGAAGATATTGCATCTCAAACCCCCTCCCATGTTGAGGCTCCATTCACACCACCTCATTCCACCCCACCACTCACTATAAATAAACCACAACGAGGGTTTGTTCTTGTAAATCCAACCCCAAAAGGCTTGGACATGATGTTCAAGGCCTACCACGCTTGACTTCAAGAAGGGCCAATAGCTGCAAACCTAGACAAGAGTTACCCTACAGCAGACTTAGAGATTGAAGGGACACAAATGTGCATGAAAATGGTAGAGCTAGCTTAGGCAATGCTCGAGACCAGTCAATCGTTCAATCAAGCAAACTCTGTCAAACCCAGTTTGCATTTCCAGAGCTTACTAGATATATTAGAGAAGTTAGTAAACAAGCTGCAAGTTTCTTTACCTCCACAGGCCCAACGAGTTGTTGAAAGAGAAAATTCTCCACCAATGGAAGCTTATGTTCATGATTCCATAGATGAGGGAGCACCTCTTTCAATTCAATAGTACTCTCAAGAGTTCTTGCGGGAAATACAAGAGGAGAAATGGGCCAAGGAGAAGGGTAATCCCCCTCCTATTCTTGAAATTGATGATCTTCACGATCAATTTCCCCGAGACATTCCATCTATTTATGGAGACCAAGTAGAGCAACAAGAAGATGAGAGATTAGATTTTGAATCTAATTCTTTACAAGAGTTGCCACAATTCACAAGCCCATGGGAATTTGAATCTCTTCATATCAGAGCTCCCACAATCCTGGTAAGAAACGAAGACTGAGTGGTTCCAATAAACACTGATGTCATGAAGAACACTAATGTTCAATGTCATCTAATGGTAGAAGAGTTGCTCAAAGTAGAAAGTGAGCTATGGAATCATGTGAAGGATCAGGTTCCAGAACTTGATTCGAAAATGCCAAAAGCAAGCTCTAAGCAAAAAGTTCCAGAGATACCTCTTGATAAAATAGGAGACATGAGTGAAGGTGAAGAAGGTAATACTTATCTTCCGATCACCTACTAGGGTTACACAACCAAAGCAAACGTAGATTCAGGTGCTAGTGTTGCTATTGTGACCACCTCCTTGTGGAAGCGATGGGGCAAACCCACATTAAGACCAACTAGAATGAAGCTTCAAATGGTAGATGGTCATTTTGAAAGGCCTCTAGGATTGCTCGAAGGGATAACTCTAACCACTTGTGGTGTAGAGTTTGAACACACATTTGCTATATGTGACTTTGAAAAAAATAACGTCTATGAGATGATCCTGGGAAGACCCTTCCTATGACAATTGCATATAGTACAAGATTTGGGAACCAAGTCCTTGTACTTACAACACTTAGGGGTCACCACCAAGGTCAATTTGAAGGATTACACCTTCAGAGATGTATCACCCCTACAATGGAATCCTATCCACAAAGTAAAAGAAGATTCAATCTCTCTACATTCTGGAAGTTCTCCTGACCCATCCTGGCTGCATGAAGGTACTCATTTGTGGCTTTTCAAGGTCACAGAGGTAGAGAAAAAACGCCTAAAAGTGCAAGAAGAAGGAACTTCTTTAGGAGACACACTAGTTAAAGACCTAGCCTACACACCAATGGTCTTTCCAGATAAGGTATTTGAGCCTCATGGTTGGGCATAAATGGTGGCCATTGCTGTCAATGAAGAACAATGGACACCTCATTGAGATGAGGAGGGTTATGTTATCTCTGTGTTCATGTGCCAGCCTTTGTTAGAAGAATTTTGACCCTAGTGATGTCATGAAAAAAGATGATAACGACGATGATCTAGAGTCCATTGTGATGGATAGTTGCTTTAACTAAGAGAAGCACTATCTGGGAGATGTCGAAGTATTTACTAAAAAAGAAGAAGAACCTCTCACAAGCATTAAAACTGTAAATTCGAAGGGAGGAAGTGAAGGAGGTCAAAAGGAAAAGAAATGAAAAGCAGTGAAACAAGAAGAGGAATCATTGTTTGCAGTACCAGAAAAATTCAAGAAATATGAAGTCGAAGACTGAAAAATTTTTGTATGAATGCATAAGAGAGAGGCCATCATAGGAGAGGCATATGACAACAAAGAAAAGACCAAGAAAATTGTAGTAACCATTGAGGAGAACGAAGAACGATGTACATACATAGGAGACGACCTAAGTGCAAAAGAATAAGTAGAGCTTGTATCTCTATTAAGGGAATACAGGGATGTGTTTGCATGGCATTATAGAGATTTGAAGGGAGTAGATCCAAAAATTTGCTCTCATACGATCCACATGACCGCTGATGCCAAGCCCACCAAACAAAAGCCCTACATGTGGCATAACAAAATTACACGACCACCGAAAGAGAAGGCCTAGGCATGGTATATGATGTGAAGAAGTTTGGACAATATCTGCTGGCCAACAAGTTCAAATTTTTGAGTGATCATCAAGTGTTATTATATTTCATCAATAAATCTTGCAATACAGGATGCTTAGTAAGATGGTTCCTCTTACTAATGGAATATGAATTTGAAGTTGTTGTCAGGAAAGGTAGAACCCACCTTAGGGAAAATCACCTTTCTCGCATCACTTCAAGAGAGTCATCGCAATGAGTGTCTGATGAGCTACCTGACGCTGATTTGTTCAATTTAGAAGTTGTTCCTAAATGGGAAAATCAGTTGTTACCAATCTTAACCTTTGGACCTGCGAATAAGAACGTAAAAATAAACAGAAAGGAAATTGTAAGATCCCAGAAGTATCAAATATTGGCAAGAAGCATGTACAAACAATATATAGAGGGTGTATTAGCTTGTTGTGTCGAGGATGATGAACATAGGAGCTGGTTGCAACAAGCCCATGAAGGATTGCTAGGAAGTGACTATTCTAAACAAGGAGCATGCAAAATCTAGAAGGTTACAACGTTCTCAGTAATTAGCGACTACTATTAAGCTTGTTAACAGTTAGTTATTATTAAGTAGCTAGTCATTGGTTAATTGTCTATAATTAATTATTACTAATAATCTATTACTAATTAGCTTCTTACCAAATAGCTATTACTAAGTAGCTATTTCTTAGTTAGTTGTTAGTAATTATCTGCTACTAATTAGCTTGCTAGTAATTAAATATTACTAAGTAGCTAATTCTTGGTTAGCTGTTTATAATTAGCTATTACTAATTAGCTTCCACTAATTAGCTATTATTAAGTAGCTCGTTCTTGTTTAGCTGTTTGTAATTAGCTATTACTTATTAGCTTGTTACTAGCTACCTATTACTAAGTACTTGGTTCTTAGTTGTTAGTAATTAGCTATTACTATTTAGCTTGTTAAGAGTTTGTTATTATTAAGTAGCTACTTCTTGGTAGTTGTTAGTAATTAGTTATTACTAATTATCTTGTTACCAATTAGCTATTACTAAGTAGTTGGTTCTTGGATGGTTATTAGTAATTAGCTATTACTAATTAGCTTTTTATTAATTGGCTATTACTTCAAAGCCAGTTTCTTGGTTAGTTGCTTGTAATAGCTTGTTACTAGTTAGCTATTACTATTAGCTTGTTACTAGTTATCTATTACTATTAGATTGTTACTATAAGTTACTTGTTACAGGTTCTTGTATAATTAGCTAAAATTGTGAACTAATGATTGAAAGTAGGATTACCTAAGATACATCAAGAAGGTGAAGAGGATGCTCTAAATATTGATTTCTGCCAAGTCGGGTTCTGCTTATATCCTTCTTATTTGGTGACACCCTGCCCTCTGTTGTCCAAAATGTGATAATCAGATGCTTGATCTCTTGTGTGATACATGTGGTACGTGTTGCCCTACCAGTTTCCTTCAAACAACTATGATTAGACTCAACTGTACTTAACCGTCCAATCCTATCATAGACGACTTTCTTGCTCACTCCCAATACCCTAGAAAGTCTTGAAATATTTATCTGATTTGTTGATGAATATGCATCACTATTTAGAGACATCATCAATGTTGATCTCTTCAACACAAGGTCATCAAAATTCTTTTTCATACTTTGGAGTGTATACCGAAGATTGATGACAAGGGCAGATGTTACATGATCTTTGTTACTGCCCATTGCATTGAAAAGTTTCCCAATACATGGACTCTGCAACATCCTATTTAGTGCCTCAATTTTATCTTCACAATGTAAGTATCTAGTTTGATTTTAAAAATAATTGATGATTTTATCCACAATGCCATCAAAGTTGCTTGAGCTTCAATTAGCATTACCCTCCACATTAGTGGTCTATGATAACATCCTTTTCTTTTCCTTCCAATAACATCTTAATGTTTGCTGATCACTATCCACTATGAGTATTGTATTAACTTCCATCAGTCTGCTTGTGCGGCAAGAATGTAATAAAGTAAGTCTATGATCCAAGGGTCCGACCGGTTCAGACAGATCTGAAATCGGACACCGTTTGGTCATCCGTGTGTATGACCAAAGATCTTGAGTTTAGACTTACTAGGAGGTCTTGTGCTCTTGTGAACAAGTGATCCACTTAGCTTAGTGGTTAAGTCTCAAGGATGTGAAGGAGGAGGTCTTGGGTTCAATCCCATGGGGGACTGGGAGAGAGTATTTTGCCCAAAGAGATCTAGAGCCTTCTAGAAGCATCCACTTGGGTTAACTCGAGTTAATTGGGACACTTGGCACACATGCAGTTACATGGTTGGCTAGTATCCACCTACCCAAGAAGGCAGTCCCCTGGAGAGCGCTATATATAGAGGCATTTGGTTGGGAGGAGAGTCATCTCTCTAGCATGTGGTGTTCAAAATCTTTAGGTTGTTGCATTGGTATCAAAACTCAAGGTTGAGCTTCCATGGTGACCTTGAAGTGAGCTTCATCATGCTTCTCTCCACTAGCTTCTTTCATTGATCATCATTGTAGCTTAGTTTGATCCTTGTTATCAGGAATTCAACCGCTTGTGAGAGGTGTTGCTTTCAAGTGTGCATCAAATACTTCCAAATTTATTTGGCGGGCTACCTCAAAGAGGAGGATTATAAAAAAAAGTGCAACCTTCAGCAGGTCGCACCCGGGTTTCAAACCTGTCACCTCTTGAGTGAGAGAGGATGTCTTAACCAAGATAAGGATCGCCTGACATTGATAATCCATTGCAGATGCTAATTATATGGTGTATTATGCCCCAGTAGATATGCAAAAAGGTTGCAGAGTTGAATACATATAGAGATTAAAGGAGTTGGGCATCGAACCCAAGACGTTTGAGGAGTGTGGAGCATTCAATCCATTACACTATGATGCATTCATTGTACAAGTTACATTATGTTTTAATACACAAGCTGTCACAATCACAAAAGAAGCCACATGCAACACAGATCTACCAAATCAAAAGAACATACATGCGTAGACAGCGACTGAGAGGAATCGAACTCGCGCTCTTTGGCATGGAGAGATTAGCTCTACCCACTACAGCAAGTCTCTTCAGAATTCAGAAAACACGGTAAGTACACATAAAGTAGTGTGCACGAGGAGGCAAAAGATCATTTTAAAAGCAGAGAGATCTCTACTGTAGATGGTTAGATGCTGGATTTGAACCCGTTATCTTACGGAAACAGAGCTTCTTCATAGCCACAAGCGCAATCCCATTAGGTGTTTGATTGTGCAGAGATATCATCTATAGTTTATTTACGGTGCAGTGAATCTTCTAAATTGTAAGCTATAAGGATATAACATCTCCAGTTGTCCGAAGCGGGATTCGAACCCTTAACGCACACTAAACCAGAGATCTCCCTATCCTGAAGCACTATGCATGTTCGTGCTTATAGCTTGGCCGTTTAAGACTTATGGTTATTTTTCGGGCTATAGAAGCTTACAATAGAGACAAAATAAAAGGAGATCTTCGTCAGCGTCGACGGGATTTGAGCCATGCTACTCTATTTTCGAGGCACATTGCTCAGCCACTAGGCTACGAGCATCTCGGTGGCATATATTTCTGTAGTGCCCATCTATTCTTTGCTTCTGCACATCCTCAGCTTTAGAACCACCTCCCATCCAAATACTTCTTTTGAGAAGCTATTCTTGATCGAATCAAAATCATAACTAGTCTTGATTCATTGATAAAGTATGAGAAGAATAGAGGATGGATGAAGCTATGATCAAAGCTAAGCATTTTCCAGTTTCTACTTGGCCTTAATGCTTGATTTATCTTGTTTTCATTATTCTACACTTAATCCTAGATGCATATTGAAATAGCCAAGATTTCAATCGATTACGTTTAGACTAGGATAATGAAAAAAAACCACTTCTTGTTCCATGCATTAGTTTGCAATAAGGAAAGACTTGGTTTTAAAAAAGGATCCTTATGCATCAAAGAATGTATTTTGGTAGTTTAATTCCAGATTTCCTTTCCATTGAATAAGCTTTTTATTGTAGCACAAGAATATGTTTTTATCATAGTGCATTAGGATAAAGGAAAGGATATACATGCATCAAGATTGCATGATATACATTCTTAGTACAAGAAAAAATCATGCATCAAGCTCATGCATGATTGTTGCATTATTTTTTGGGCATGCAAAGAACATGCATGCATACGCTTGTGAGCATATGGATTTGCATGTAGGCACATGCATTTGCATGAAAGAACATGATGCTATTTGCAAGTAGATATGAAAATGTACTCTCTTAGTATTTAGCTTACTTTATAAAGCTCACGGCTTGACATTAGGGAAGACATAGGACTAGTTAGTTGCAAAGACATGGTAGTTCTAGTTTGTAGCTCAAGAAATTAGTCGATTCCTTCCCAAGTTGATACTCCATCATCAAAAATAAATACTTAATAACAATTAAGTATGTTTGATGTCTTACTAGGTATAAGTAAGCACTAGGAGAAAGTTAAGTATTAAATTTTCTTGATGACCAAGAAAATTTAATTACTTGCAAACCTTTTGTGATGTATGATGACTTTAAGTCCCGGATGTACTTAGGGAGTCATGAAGATAAGATTATAATGATTACTCTAAGTATAGGTGATATTTAGAAAGTCATGCGGATAAGCTTTAGTTGATTAGTTACGTAATATATGTAACTTCTCAAACATCCCAAGATTGGATGATAACTTCAGCTATGTTTCCAAGATCCATGAGCACTCTTCTATTTAGAAGATTTTGAAAGTTCTAAGAATTTTCTTTATGGTTTCAAGATTCGTATCTCACGATGAAACCTCGATAAGTGACTTTGAGGAATTGTGATATTTCCTAAAAGAGAAACACTAAAATGAAATAGTCAAGCCTTCTATTCCACGTGAGATCATTCTCTTACCATGTTCGAGATGAATTTATTTTTGGAAAGGCAGATGTTCCAAGTAGAGGATCTTAATTAATTCAAGAATTCTTCCTAAAATACACATAAATTCATAATATATGATAGGACCAAGGAATGATGATGTTCTAATAAAAGGATGTTAGGTTCTATAGTTGCATCTCTGGTAAATGATGCAACTAGCTAAGCAATCTTTAGGAAATAAGATAAGTTCCTAAGGACTTGAATCAAGTGTGAACTTTTCATTTAGGAATAGAAACTTCCAAGCAAGAAATGGATCTCCATTCCATGAACTTTTCCTAAACAAGCTATAAAGCTCAAAGTTATGTGTTCATAGTAGCATTACTATTGGATCAATCATCAATAGATGCTTGGACTTTAAACATAATTTTGATTGGTGAAATATGTTTAAAGGACTCTAGTAACACCTAAAGATGATCAATAAGACCTGATCTTGACTCTTGGCCATGGTTGTCCAAGATAATTGCAATTGGAACTATTGTGAAGTTTGCCCAAGTATTGGCAATAAAAATAGTAAGCTATTCCAAGTTTGAACAGAGTAGATATTCCAAGTATGTAGTTTGCAATCGTGTCGACGGTAATTAAGTCTGTGGACGATAAAACATAATGATTGCCTATCCTTAAAGGGATTTTGGTACAAATCCAAAAAGCATGAGTGGATGCTTAAGACTTAAGTAATAGAGAGATTCTTATGTAAAGTCCCCGGGGTAGGTACCTAAAGCATCAGTAAAGAAAGGAATCTAAAGACAAGAAGTCAAAAGCTCTTGTCACTACAAAATTGGTCAAGGATAAACCAATTGAACTTGAATCTATGAAAATTCAAGTACTTGGAATTCTGATTGGTTTTCATTTGAAAACCCTAGCAAAGAAGGATGGATGCTCCATCAAAAGGTTTTTTAAGTTCCTCAAGGAAAGCACAAGACAGGATCATGTGAAGGGATCAAAAACCTAGAAAATCTAGGTAGAGGTAATGCCTAAAAACTTCAAAATTCTTGTAAAGAATTGAAGCAAGAAGGTACTCTATCAAGAGATGTTTAAACTTTAGGATAAGTATCACCCAGACATTAATGTGAATATAAAATAGGGTGGTATGGGACACCAGATTTTATACTTAGATTGATGTAGGAAATATGGTATGGGACATCGGACCGTGGATGATAATTATCTTTTAGTTCTAGATTGGATCTTGAAGTTAGGGTTGATCCTCAAGGGAATTAAGACTTCAAAGAAGGAGTTTAATTCAAGAAGGATAAAATTAGTATCTCAAGATACTTCAAGATAGCTTCAAGGTCAAGGAAATAGAAGATATGAAGTAAGTAACTTCCGAGATCTTCTTGAAGCACTTCAAGATAAAGTGTTGTTAATTCGGAAAAATTTTATAATTTTTTAAAGAGGTTGGACTTTGATTTTGAGTTGATCTTTTCAACTAAGGATTTGATTGACTAAGTCAAACATCAAGTTCCTAGTGTAACTTGGTAAATTCACTCTTTTGACTCAAAGAAATGCACAAGAATTGCATTCCTAGTAAGGAGTCAGAAAGATTGAATGTGACCTGAGCTTAGTCTCAAGTGAAGCATTATAGAGTAAAAGACTCATCAATAGGACCTCAGTGGGTCGACACACTGATGGTAATTGCCACACTAGTATCCTGTGGTTGGATGATGTTTTTGATTTTAATCTCTTTGAGAATCCAGCTTATTTCTCTAAAAGATAGAAAATATGCTTCAATACCCTATTGAAACAGATCTTTGAGAAATTAAAAGTCCTAAGTCATCTAGACCTTCACTCATAGCAAGTTTACGTATCTTCAAAGTTTGAATTGGTTGTACAAAGATTTAGTTATTTCTTTTCGCTTTCCAAAATCTTTTAGAATTGGCTCAGACATGGTATCTGATTCCTTTCGCAAAAGACCAGGGTTAGTCAGTTAGAATTAGATAACTAAATTGAACATTCTAGATAGATGTTATGAACAAGAACCTTTTCAATCTTCAAAAGATAATAAGTCTAAGTGGACTTATTTATTTGAGTTTGCTTCAAGTTATAGCATAAAAGATTTCCTAGATTCCGGTATACTCTAGAATAGGCAAGTTAGGAATTGCTCATCAGATTGACAATTCCCAAGAATTTTCAACTAAAGTCTTTGAGAAAAGTGTCCTCAGTTGGACAATTTTCATTTTGAATTTGAATTGTTCAAGTTAGTTGGTTGACTCAACAAAAATGGTAAACTTTCTCCTACAGTTTACATAGGATTTTTTAACCCATTTGGACAAATTAGTCCTCTAGCCGGGTGAAAAAATCAAGTAACTGTTGGATAAGAGTAAATCATTGAACAAACATCCAAGTTAGATGTTTGAGATAACCAAACATTAAGTGCTCCAAAACAAATTCAAGTGAATCAAGAGTTCTCAAAGTCTTGCAAGGGATAGGAATCCCACCTTTGTTACTAAGTCCACGTACTAGTCATGCCTAGAAATGGACTAGTAAGTTCACATGTTTGTGCCTAGATCGCACATCGAGAAACTGTGAATTAGCTAGGGATGTTTTTAGATCCACACCTATTATTCTTTCACTAGTTTGTATTTTGTTTGGTTCATCAAAGTGCAAAATGAGACAGTGTTTTGAATCATTTGGGCATGGATGCCACCATAGAGATAAGACATGTTCTTCCACTTTTAGAATAGGACCATGTTCTTCCAGTTTTAGAACATGAGGCTCCGGGGTTGCCTATAGTATGTATATAGCTCTATTTTTGAGGAAGAAAATATTTTTCCAAGGGGGGAAGAATGTAATAAAGTAAGTCTATGATCCAAGGGTCTAGCCGGTTCAGAAAGATCTGAAATCGGACATCGTTTGTTCATCCATGTGTATAATCGAAGATCTTGAGTTTAGACTTACTAGGAGCTCTTGTGCTCTTGTGAACAAGTGATCCACTTAGCTTAGTGGTTAAGTCTCAAAGATGTGAAGGAGGAGGTCTTGGGTTCAATCCCCATGGGGGACATGGAGAGAGTATTTTGCCCAAAGAGATGTAGAGCCTTCTAGAAGCATCCATTTGAGTTAACTCGAGTTGATTGGGACACTTTGCGCACATGCAGTTACATGGCCGACACATGGCTGGCTAGTATCCACTTGCCCAAGATGGCAGTCCCCTAGAGAGAGCTATATAAAGAGGCATTTGGTTGGGAGGAGAGTCATCTCTCTAGCATGTGGTGGTCATAATCTTTAGGTTGTTGCAATACATCAACACAGTACAAATGATGAGGAAACCATAAATACAATAAGATCTACCACTCATCAATCCACTTTATTATATTGACTTTACATTGAGTATGCTCACCTCATATCATTATGTGCTCCATCACTTACGTATGTAGACTTGCTATACCACTTTTAAACCTATAACAATCATCCAAAACCTGAGATGTTAGATACAATGAATGTTCGAACAATATGAAACTAAATGGACATTGTTAAGCATACTTATAAGCCTACAACAATCATCCACAATCTAAGATGTTAGTCGTATATAACTTCTTGTTTTTTTTGGAGAACAAGAAAAAAGTAGATTAATGAGGGAATTGTACAAAATGTGTAGAGGCCAATAGCCCACACATCACCATAAAATCAATGTCATCAGTCTTTACAATAAGAAGCTGCACCATCTGACCATATCCAATGTTGGCTTAAGTCAAGGTTTAGCTCTCTCAGCCATTGCCAATGTAATTGGAAGCACTGTTGCACAAAAAAGGTGTCATGCTTCTTGTCATCAAATATGAAGAAGTGGATTACCTTTTTAGGAATGATCTCCAAATCAAAATATGTGATATGCATAAAAATAGTTATTTGTACAGACTCAAGATGTAGCACGTAGAAAAAATATGTATAGTGATGGAGTCCGTCTCACTGTTCCCACTCAACATGCAGCATGTAGAAAAACTCACAGGTGAGAAGAGGTACTGCCGCCTACTCTCCAACATGCAACATGCAGAGAAATAGTTATCAATATTCCCCACTTAGGATACAACGTGTAGAAAAAATGCCTATAGTGATGGAGTCCCTCTCACTGTTCCCACTCAACATGCAGCACATAGAAAAAATCCAAGGAGAGATGAGGTACTACAGCGTACTCTCCAACATGCAGCACACAAAAAAACCCACGTCATGAACACTCCATGTAGGGAGTTGGAAAAGCATTCATACTCTGCAACCAACAGAAATCACATCAAGCTTTGTAATGTCTTTTCTGTCCTAAGGATACATGCTGGTAGTGGCTTCCAAAGTCTGTCTTTGGCTCTTAACAGAGTGGATTTTCCACTTCAACTTGGGCTAATAATTTGCTATACAAAGATTTTGGGTTGACCCTATTCTTGGCAGCGTGAAAGTTAGGGAACTTGAAGCGCAATGAGCAAAAGAAAATGTGAGAACCGATTCTTTAGGGTTGATTAAATCCTCCAATTTTGTGTTGCGCATGTACATCTTCCATCGCCCATTAAGACAATTCATGAAAGATTCGCTCATGACTCATTACAACAACACAGGATCAACAAAACAGTAGCCAAGAAAACTTCTCCCTTGCACGCTCCATAACGAATTTATGGCTGCCAAAGACAACAATCAACTACGCAGAAAAAGTCCTAGGCGAGATGAGGTACTACGACGGACTCTCCAACTTGTAGCAAGTAGAAAAAACCAAGGTCATGAATGCTCCAGTATGGGTACTACCGCCTACTCTCACCCCACCACCTCACTTTTACTCCTCTTTCAATAACCATTGCACGATGTTTAGCTAAGAAGGATCCGGTTTTTCCAGCTAATTAACTATGTCCCGGGCATCCCTTTTTTGTAACCATTAACATGCTTTCACCCTGGTCTATCATGGATATCTATCTTGATAGAGGGTCTCTATCATCATCCATGGGATTTTCATGTCATTCTCTCATGATGGAGTGACCTTTCCATGATAGATAGTGGTCTCTTGTGACAAGGTGGTGTATCGTGGCATCCATTTCTCATGATAATCTTCTCTATCACGATAGAAGAATGCTTATCATGATTGAGGGTACCCAACAAGGGTAGTTCTTCATGATAGCCCAAGCCTTCTATTGATAGAATGGTCTTTCAAGATGGACGACATGTAGGGTGACATATCACATTTTTGCAATAGTGTGCAAATTTCATGCTATTCCTGATGTGTCTACTACCTTATGGTTGTAAAGGGGAGGCCTATTACTTGGTGTACATGCAAAGTTGAAATGACTAATTTTTTTATCTTATGAGACCAAGAATCATGCTTAGAGACCTATGTAGAGGTCTATCATACCTTTGTGTCATGTTCTAGCCCATGATAGCCTACAAACAACAAAAAACAAAGCAAGCAAAACACACTCAAGCTCTCCCTTGCACTCAAGTAAACTTGAAATGAATGGGAATGGGGCATATATGCTTTTGGGGGTGATTTCTTGGCAAAGAAGAAGTTGAGATTCAAATATGATGGGGGGGGGGGCAGTGGATGGAGGTGTAGGGAGAGGAAATGGAGGTGTAAATGAGGAAGAAAATGGAAAAATCATGAACAACCTACTTACAAATGATAGCAATGTCTTATTCTCTAGTCCTCTTGCCATCATAGGTGCACTCATCAAGCATCTCTCCTCGACAACGATGCCAAAAATGTTCTCCTTGTAGAAAAATTATGATTAATAATGTTGAAGAGGATCCAATATTAACATTTCGAGGAAAAAGAAATGAGGATGATATGAAGATGATGAGAAATTGGTGCATACAAATTTGAATGTGAGAAGCATAAGAATGCACACACACTAACATAGACACACAAGGGAGAGGTGATAGAGTGGGATAATTGAGTCTTTGCATTCATAAGCATACAAACTACAATAACTCTTAACTTCTCTTCACAAATTCTCACTAGCTAACCTCTCAAAATGAGCCTTCATGCGCGGTTTATAGTTTTAGACTAGATTTTGAATGGTTTTGTATTTGGTGTCCGGCATACTAAAGAAATAGGTTTTCAAGCCAAACTCATGGCTCAAATGAGCTCCAAAAATTAGAAAATTGGTATATTCATATTAAGTAAGGTCCTAAGCTTGAAGACTTTTGAAAATGGACCTTATGCAACTGGAGTTTACAAAATGATGTATTTTACAAAATGAATGGGAATGGGTCATATGTTCTTCGGGGGTGATTTATTCGAAAAGAAGAATTTGAAAGTGGAAGATGATGGGGACGATGAATGGAGGTGTTTGGAGAGAAAATGTGCAAGAAAATGAAAAAATAATTAAAAAAAGTACTTACCAATCAATCTCTCTTCTCTAGTTCTCTTGCCATCATGCATGCATCAATCAATCTGTTCTCTTCTCTAGTTCTCTCTTCTGTAGTTCTCTTGCCAGCACGCATGCATCCCTCAAGCATCTCCCCTAGACAAAGAGAGATTGAAAATAATCAACCTCTCTTCTCTAGTTCTCTTGCCATCACGCATGCATCCCTCAAGCATCTCTCCTAGACAAGGATGCCAAAAACGTGTCTACTTGTAGAAAAATGGTGAGCACAAATGGAGATTGAAAATAATCAATCTCTCTTCTCTAGTTCTCTTGCCATCACACATGCATCCCTCAAGCAACTCTCCTAGACAAGGATTCCAAAAACCTATCTACTTGTAGAACAATGGTGAGCACAAATGCTGATGAGAATCCAATCTCAAATTTTCAAAGACATGATGGTGATATGAAGATCACGAGAATGTGGTGCATGAAAATGTGAATGTGAGAAGCAGAAGAATGCACCCGCACACTAACAAACATACAAGGGAGATGTAATAAAGTGGGCCAATTGAGTCTTTCCATTCATAAGCATACAAGATATAATAGCTCTTCACTTCTAATCACAAATTGTAACTAGCTAGCCTCTCAAAATGAGCCTACATGCTCTATTTATAGTTTAGACTAGCATTTGGACAATTTTATACATGTTGTCAGGCATACGTAATAAAAAGGTTTTCAAGGCAAACTCATGGCTCAAGTGAGCTCCAAAAATTATGAAAATTGGTATCTTCATACTACCTAAGGTCCCCAAGCTTGAAGACTTCTGAAAATGGAAACAATGTAGCTAGAATTTACAAAATGATGTATTTTACAATAATATGGGTACTGATAAAAATCACTAATATTTCAAAGAGAAAATATGGTTTTTGTGAAAGGAGAATTGCAGAAGCCTTTTACATACTAACCATTTGTATGTAAGTGCGTGCATATGAGCTTGTAATTGTGCTACTTGTACCTAAACTACTATGGCCTCATCCTTGCCCTCTACCAACATCTTCCGTCTTTGATCTTTGTCTTAAGTTGTATATGCTTCACTCTTTTTTGTCCTTCTTAGATTGATTCACATCCCTTATCCAAATCTCCATGTTAAATGAAAGTCAAGTAGAATCAATATAAGGAGAGCCTCTGTTCACTAGACTCTCGCTCATTCAGGTAATCTCAAAATATTCTATGCATTAAATTCATGCTTCATGATTCTTATGTAGGATTTTCGTTTCATGATCTAGTTCCTTTGTATTTCATGTCATTATCATATTGTTTCTTGTTCTTTAGGACTTGATCGCTTGCTGAGTATTCTATGAGTATTCTATATCATGTATTTGAATATGATATAAGAGCATAGGGTTTATACTTTCACTTTCGATTTCTTAAGTTCTTGTCCCTTTTTTTTAATTTATTATTCATTAGCCTCACACCCTCTTATTCTCTCCATCCCTTGAATATAATACCTTTCTAAGAAAAGTGATTCTTAGTAGTGCGTCAACTTTTCATTGAAAATGATTATCAATATTTTTTGTACTTTTCTATTAATTTTTTTTCTTAAAGAATTATTTTTCATTGCAAGTGGTTATACGCACTGGAATCACTCAAACATCATGTGACACACGTAAAGAACGTGAGACTACATTCTCTTCATGCACATATACAAAATATACAAAGAAAGGATGAAGTCCATCTCTATTGTGTCGAATGATAGCCTAAATATTTTAAAAAGAGAGCATTTTTTTTCACAGATCCTAGAAACAACGAAAAGGCAAAAGTGACCTATTGTATACACATGCAAAACTATAAGTTCCTTTATAGTTTTGCATGTGTATGATACTGGAAGAAATATGATACTGTGCTGGTCCATGCCATAGCAAAAGCATCACAACATACGCTAGTGAAAATCATCACACAAAGGAATGTGCATCAATGATTTGCCTTTTTCTGTGCCAAAAATACCTACAATAGTAAAGTTTATAATTGTGGTTGGCAAGAAATGTCAAGGTCTAATATGATATAGAGGAGTTGCACGTCCTTGTGCATAATGAATAGTAAAAGTTTCATAACGTTCTGAGGTAACCCTGAAATTGTTTTATAACGATAAATTATTTCAAAATTAATGTAGCACAGAACTAGTTTTGTTGTAGTTATGGCAGAAAGTGCATCCATAATTTGACATGTGCACATGAAAAAGCGTTCCATTCTTGATGAACAACAACCTATTCTATTTAAATATCATGGTACACTATACAAGACCCATCGAAAAGAAAATAAAATAAAGAGTACAAACTTCATAAATGACACAGGCACGGTATATATATATATATATATATATATATATATATATATATATATATATATATATATATATATATATATATATATATTTGTGTTTTCTTATGGACAATTTAACTATAGTTTTGTAATTGCATATTCACTATATTCTAATTGAAAAGTATAGTACTTAATCTTCATTTTTCCTTTCCAATAAACGTTAATGATAACAAGGAACTTAAATGGAAATGTACATTCTATTCTCCTAGAAGAGATGGAGGCAAATAACAAATACTCGACAAAAGGACTCAAGAAATCTTCCTTGTCCTACTCTTCAATCTCTACGAACCATTCCAAGTTTCAAGAAGAGGTGATCATTGGTATCAACACATGATGGACGCCTCTTGTTAGGCATACTCACATTCAGAAAAACCCCTAGGGTTTTTGAGAAAATAGCATGCACCCTCCTTGAGCATGTCGATCTATGCTCCCAATTGTTTGAAAGAGCTAGAATATTGGCACTCGCTCTTCGTGCTCCATATATCAAAAGTGTAAAATATAAATAAAAAATGGTTGAAATAATCAAAATATTAACGGGATTGGCAACTTTGAGAGCAATATGATAAAATTTCACATTAGTCTCTAGGACATGAAAGGTGGCCACTTCGTAACATGTTGCAATGTGCAACATGCCTATAACACGACCAAGGTTAATCTAATAGGTGCCATGACCACTCATAGAGCAAAAAATTTTCTCTTTGCAATGACATTGAGCTCTCAAATGACATTTTCGTTGCTTGGGTATGCGAGAAAAACTTATTGCTTTGATGGCCGTCCCTTCCTCTTTTCTCTTTCTTTATTTGAAAGAAACATTAAGAACATGTAGCTCACAACCTTTTGGACCTTTTGGCCTCTTTCATATTCTACTAAGTCCTAAAATCTAATATTCATCCATGTTGCGGTTATGAGAATTTAGAAGGAAACTAGGAGGGTAAAAAAGAAACGAGGGAGAAGCTTTTTGTTGGACTCACAAGATTTGGGATAGCAAACGAACAAATGTAAAGTTGAACTCAAACTTTGCGTCTTTGAAATTAGAATTAAGCTTCGATATGAAGAGGAGATGAAATGTTTCTATTCTTGTCATGGTGAGAGTAGGTTCCATTTCCACTACTTATAATTCTTGGAAGGTGAAGTATTTTGTCAATGTTGATATTCTTGATTTGTATCGTTCTCCTAGTATTTTCTTCATTGAGCATTTGTCTCGAGGATCAATTTCTATATGAAAATAATATTAGGAAGTTTCTTATACCAAGGTGTTATTTGGGGAAAGGTTACTGTTGCCACATTAAGGTGTTATTTGGGCTAATGTAACTCGGCTTAGCTACATAGTACAAAACATGAAAGATGAGAAAAACAGTGTATGAAAGACTTTGAAGAACATAAAATTGCCATATTTGATAGTGTCTAGAGTCATTCAACATGTGTTCCAAATCGCTCCAATCATTGAATGTGTGTGAGTAAAGAAGAGCAGTTGACCTCAAGTGAATAGGCATTATTTTGAAGATTATAGACACACAACAAGGTTGGCAGGGATGTGCATGGCTATGAAAACAAGAAAAAAATACACAGAACAGAAAGAGAAAGAGCATGGGCTG
Source organism: Ceratopteris richardii (assembly GCA_020310875.1). Classification (NCBI taxonomy): domain Eukaryota; kingdom Viridiplantae; phylum Streptophyta; class Polypodiopsida; order Polypodiales; family Pteridaceae; genus Ceratopteris; species Ceratopteris richardii. Next base: position 51,660,860 of record CM035420.1, on the reverse strand, counting down.
ATATGTACAATCCAATTTCACCTTGAATTTCATTGAAATAATACATGGTGCAAACGCCATGAGGTTTGTTGGAGGAGAAGATAAGATTTGATTTTATACATAAGTGGCCTTCGTTTTATGCTCATGTTTTCTAATATAATACTTGTTCTCCCAAAACATGCACTCTCTATCTCCTTTGTAGGCACTCTTTAAGCATACAACGATGGGCATACTCTCTTTTGTTCGCTTTTCTGTCTTTCTTCATTTTGCAATTTCTTGGGTTGCGCTTTTCTGACTTTCATCCTTTGTAAATAAAAGTTGTCAATAAAAGTGGTTGTAGAGGAAAATGGATGTGCTGGAGCTAATTTTGCTGGCAGTATTCCAGCATTCGGTAATCCGTATACAGAATTCCATTCGCCATAACCATATTCCCCGATAGTTATGTTCTTTTTCGACCCAGGCTCCAGCGATCTCGATCATGGACGATAAACCATTCGTGAGTCTCTAATCTGTTTTTTTTCTTCCTCTTGCCATGGAAGTAGGTGCAGTCCATTCTGATGGATGCCGTAAGAGAAAGCTGGAGAAGGGAATGCATGAATGGCCCTATCGTTGCACAGTCCTTGAGAAGGAGACTTCTACCATCATGCATTGCCAAAGAAATACTTCACGGGTATCAGAGCATTTTGATGCAAAAGCTTTGTTTCTTTTGTGTGAGCAAAGAGAGCACCTGTTGCCCATCTAAGGCTTCCTCTAGGGTTTACGACCAAGGTGGCAACCAAGGCATAGACCTAGGCATACCTTGTCACCCAAGTCACCAAATTCACTGTTGGCATCGTTGGCTGTGCGTAAGAGAGGACCTCAACGATCAAGGAAGACAAAGGTTCTTGGTACTTCTCAAGAGGTCACCCATTCTACTATTGTTCCCCTTGGAGCTTGCTTAACGGGCAATCTCTTGCCACTAAGCTACACTCTTGCGGTGTTTGAAGAAGGGGAAAGGCTAAGGTGTTGAGCATGTTTTGGGCTCTCAAAGCTTCATTCTTCGCTTTCAAAGCCTGTTTTGAAGCATTTTGGGGGTAATTCTTGGAGCCAATTTGGAGTACTTTCATGTATAGTTCTCTTTAAAAAGGTTCAAGAATATCAAGAAGAATGCTCTTTGTACTTCATTGACAATGATTGTTTACCTTTTGGGGTTGTGTTTTTGAGTCGCACTAGTAAATGTATTGGCTTCTTGAAAGGTTTTAGTTATGGTGGGAGCAGCCATCACAAATATATACAAGTTCTTGAGCCTAAAGAACAGAGTTGGAAGACACTTGCAAGTACTTTTGGTCAGTGTCTGGGTTATGAACTTAGCCTTTCACTACCATTTTAGTGCATATATTGGTCACATACACACCTTGTATGCTTTTGTGGGTACCACTTATGTATGGCCATGTGGTTGTTGGTATAATAGTTATGCTTTTTTGCATAAAGCCTTTTATGTTTGATACACGGGTTCGTGGTGAGGTTTTCTTAACTAGGAGACACATAGATTTTGGGGTCTCTTCGATGATGTAGGTGGGAGACTTATCGAGCCTCTCCATAGAAGATGTATGCTACTTGTTCATAGGTGCTTGATAAGCCTAGTTGGCTTCTTTTAGGTAACTAATCATATGCAATAAAGTCAATGATTCACTCTGGATATTTCCATGTCAATACTTGCACTTTTATGATATTTTGATACTAATCATATGTTCATTTTGTAGAGGCAAATTCAGCACACGTTTTTGAGATTTTGTGGTTTTTCCAACTGTATGGTAGTCGATTTACTCCTTCATACACTTATTGATGTGAGCACATTCACTCTCACATAATACTTTTTGTTGATTGTTTTTGTTCATTAATCCATTCTTCTAGGGAGAGTGTTGATTTTTTTTTGAAAATCTAACACTTGTTCATCCTTTCTTGAGCATTAGTGGTGCTTAGACTATTCTAGCTCCATTCTCATTCTAGTTAGTTCTCTATGATCATGGCATCGAAAATCTCAGGCACATCTGGTGGATCTCGATCTAGTCGCAGTACTCCCAAGAGGAGCTATGACTTGCAATGCAAAGACCATTTTGACATCCAAAAGTTTGATGGCATAAATTTTTCTATATGGAAGAAATAGATTAAAGATGCATTGATTTGGAGGAGATAGTGGAAACCAATAAATGGAATCTCAGAGAAGCCTGTTGATATGGATGATGATGATTCGGATGATTTGGAGGAAATGGCTAGGTCTACTATTCAATTGCACCTAGAAGATAATGTTTAATTTATAGTATTAGATTGTGAAATTGCAGATGAGCTTTGGAAAACCTTATGCAATACATATGAAAAAGAAATGACATCAAATAAATTGTATATGATGAGAAAGTTATATGACCTTCGCACGAAGGACACAAATAGTGTTGTTGCTCATCTAAATGATTTTGATCCTATGTTATCCTAGTCAGATGCTTAGAAAAGGGACAGGGATAATGAAATGAAAGCAGTCTTGTTGTTATGCACCTTGCCATCATCATGGGATATGTCTTGCACAACTATTAATATTAGTGCACCTCGTGGTAAACTCGTCTATGATGGAATATGTGGAGCACTCTTGAGTGAGTAAATTCATAGAGACTATATGCTTGGCGCTTAGAGTGGAGATGCATATAATGTTCCTGATTCTTACCAAGGAAAGAATAACCAACGTGGTAGGAGAAAGAACAAGGAAAAAGTTATCAACAGATCAGAGTAGTACATCAAGGAACTCGGATATGAGAGGCCATTATTTTCACAAGAAAGGACACATGAGGAAAAATTTTTATGCATTAAATAAAGCTAAAGGTAAAGGATAGAGTGTTGATGGACATGTTAAAGAGCTACTTGCACCATCTTCATCGACTTTGAATTGAAGAAATTAGTGCTATTTCTAATGATGTTGATGTGTGGACACATGAGCGTACTAAGCCCACTAAGGCTCTTATGGTTGATTCTCTTTCCCACGCATGGCTGCTAGATTATGGTGCTTCATTCCATGTGACACCACATAGTGAACAGTTCTCTAATTAGGAAGCAAAGTCTCTTGGTACCATGAGACTTGATTACTCTTATCACTGTGACATTGTGGGGATTGGAGATGTGGTTGTGTAGCTCATTGATGGTTCAAAATTTACTATTGATAATGTATGCCATGTACCTCAATTATCATGTAGTTTAATGTTGGTTGGAAAACTTGATGACCTCAGTTATAAGGTGGTCTTCGATGCCCAGTCCTTTCACATATCAAAGAGCAATATGGTTATTGTAGAGGGAAGCAAAGTTGGTTCACTTTATTCTTTATTTGTATCAAAGAAAGAACACTTGTTAGTTGTTACTGAAAAGCCTACCACTTCTATTTTGCATGGCTGTTTAGACCACATATCTCATAGTGGAATGGAAAAAATTTCTCATTTTGGCTACTTACCTATGTTATCTATCTTGGATTTTTCATTTTATGAGCATTGTCAATATGGAAAGAGAAGTAGGAATGTGCATAAAATGCACATTGATTCTTCAATTCTGCCTTTAGATCTCATTCATACACATGTGTTTGGTCCTCTCCCCACAAGGTCATTAGGTGGTTCTCTTTACTTTGTCACTTTCATAGATGATGCTACTAGAAAAGTCTGGGTATATCCATAAAATGAAAGGATGAGGTGTTCCCTTTTCTAAAAAAATGGCTTGCTTTAATTGAGATTGAAAACAAAAAACTAATCTCAAAGCTTTACATTCAGATCATAGGAATGAGTATACTCTACATGAATTTGGCGTTTTTTATCAGTTTAAAGGAATTTGTAGAGAGTTGATAGCTCCTTATACCCTAGTACTGAATGGTGTAGTGAAAAGGATGAATAGAACTATTCCGGATAGTGTAGTTTCTATGTTGCATCATGAAAACCTTTCACAAGGCTTTTGGTCAAAATTCATATTGACTATAGTTCATGTGAGTAGCATTTCACCTAGTACTGCCAAAGGTCTAAAAGTGGCATAAGATTTTTGGATGAGGAAGCCACCGTATTATGATTATCTTCCAATTTTTGGGTGTGAAGAATATGTTCATATACCCAAGAATCTTAGACAAAACCTAGACCATAAGTCAAAGAAAAGAAATTTTTTTGGATATGGTCAAGAAGGAAAATTTGGATATCACTTATGGGATCCTGAAGCATAGTTAGTGATCATAAGTAGTGATGTCATTTTAAATGAATCTAAGATGCATGAACAAGCCATAAAGGACATTATAATTAGAAGAGTGGTGTTTGAGGCTACTAGTCCTCCAGTCATCATGCATAAAAATGCTACACATAGGGATGTTGAAGAAAATGTGTGATCATATTATTCTACGAATGCTCATGTTTAGCAACCATTGAGATGCTCTACACGTGTCTCAAATCCACCTGATGGATATGTTCTAGGTTTGGATTTCATTATGCTAATATATTTTGGTGAGCCTTCTTGCTACACAGAGGCTATATAGAAAAAGAATCATGTCAAGCGGGAGCATGCCATGAAAATTGAGTTTGATTCTATTCACAAGAATGGTACCTGGAATTTAGTACCTTTGCCAAAGGGCAAGAAAGCTTTACCATATAAATGGGTATATAAGCTGAAATTCACATAAAATAGTGCTTCTCCAAAGTATAAAGCATGACGTTGCAAAAGGTTTTAAGAAACATGGTGTTGATTTCGAGGAAATCTTCTCTCTCGTGGTCAAGATGGCTACCCAAAAAATGTTGCCTAGATTCGTCGTAGTGGAGGACTTAGAGCTAGTACATATGGATGTGAAAACTACTTTCTTGCATAGAGATCTTATGTATGAGATCTATATGGAATAACCAAAGGGTTATGTAGTTCTTGGCAAAGAAAGTCTAGTTTTTAAGCTAAAGAAGAGCTTATATGGACTTAAAGAGTCCCCTAGACAATGATACCAAAAGTTTGATGGTTTATGAAGCTTGAAGGCTATTCTCAAAGCAAGGAGGAGCATTGTCTCTGCATAAAGAGATGCTTAGATGGTACCTTAATATGCTTGATACTTTATGTTGATGATATGTTGATGATATGTTGATGATATGTTGATAGCTGGGGAGCCCTCTTATTACTCGTTAATTCTCAAACAAAATTTGAGTCAGAAATTTGATATGAAGGATTTGGGGGATGCCAAACATATTCTTGGCATGTACATTACTCATAATAGGAGTAAAAGATGCATACATGTGTGTCCAAGTGAGTACATATCCGATGTACTTGATAGGTTCAATATGCAAGGTGGAAAGGCATTTAATACACCTTTACCCACATATGTGAAATTGAGCAAGGATGATTGCTCCAAACCACATGAGGAAAATGAACTCATGAACAAAATTTCTTATCTATTTGTTATGTATGGAAAATGTGAAGAGCTATGCTACTTCACCTCTTTCATATTTTGTGTATTCTACATCTTTTCAATATTTTCTCTATGTCTCTTTATTGATTATGGGGCTAAAAGCCAACACTAGATTGGCCTCATCCATCCCATGTGTTTTTGGATGCGTTTAGTGTGGCCATTGGGATGTTTTTTATGCAAAAATAAGGTTGCAACTGGTACTTCTCAACCTACTATGCAAGGTGTAGAATGAATTATACCAAAAATAGTTATTCAAGAATTTAGTGAGAACAAGTAGATTTTATCTACTACATGAAAATGTTTTTCCAATAGTTGCTCGGCTTTAAGTTTCGTCTTCATGTTGATCACTCAAGATTGCTCTATTTAATCAAGCATCAAAACTTGGTTGGAAGACTGATGTGGTGGGCCTTGCCTTTGATAGAATTTATTATGATGTGGTACATTCACTAAGTTCTTCACATCTGGTGACTGACTTCATGTATTGATTCTAGTGAACCACATGATGGCATAGATGACTATTTTCTAGATGTGTGGCTATTCCACATCGGAACCTAATCTTTGTAAGCCAATGTGGTATGATGAGATAGTTTCTTTTCTCACACCATGTGTTTCTCTAGCACATGTACAATCAACCACTTACAAGAAGCTTGCTCTTTAGAGTAGGTGATTTTTAGTTATTCTCAATTAGCTATAATTTAAGGATATTAATAACATGGGCTATGCTATTACCACCACATAAAGCAATTCTTTCCAATAAGTAATCCGTAACTTTGAACACCAAATGAAAAAAAAACGAAATATTAAAATGATTAAAAAACTTACATATGGTGCCCTACTTTTGGACCTCACTCCATACTATGTTGGTCATTTTGGAGTGGATTAGCTAGCTAAAAGAATCATTCACAATGTTCTCTAGTGGCCTATGTTACATATGGATTTTTAGGATTTTTCCAAAGAATGTGATCCCTATCAGTGGACATGTGAACCTTGTAAAACTAATAACTTCCCCATCCGACTCGTCATGCCTTTTGAACCATTCCAAAAGTGCGGGCTTGATCACATCAATTTGATTCACCTACCATCTTAGAATTCAAATGGATGTATTTAAGCAATTTTCATATGAATTGATTGGTTGATTTTGTAAATATGAGTGTTCCTATGTATGTTGTGAGTTGTTGTGAGCAAAGCATTGTGTTCGCATACTAGTATTGCTATTCCTATCATTGATTAGTGCTACCATGTGTAGCCCTCTTGCTATAGTTATAGTGATGAGCAAGATACCAAACCAGATCAATTTGTTGGATATGCATCAAGCACACGTCCTAAATAGGATCATTTGAGCTCACATTAAGTGGATCAAAGGCCTTAGACTACTAGACCACACTATTCTCTACTTCTAGGCCATCCATCCTCATGTAGTGAACATTTCATTCATCCAAGAAATCCTAGAGAAGTATGCTCTTGGACTACTAGAGCACACTATGCTCTATTTCCTCATGTAATGGGATAACATCACTGACTTTAGACTCTAGATAGACTTATGATAGGTGCCAATTCATACCTTGAGCTTTGACACCATTGTGCAACAGTTACGATTAAGTCACTAAGGATCTAGAATGGCTAAAATGATCATTTTGTTGTAGGAAATGGAGAAGGTCTTATGAGAACCATATTCATGAGAGTTCAAATATGCCCAACTAATAATCAGATCACCATTATGGCTAAGTGTGTGATTCAAAACCTTGTCCATAAACATCTAAGCCAAGAATTACAATGTTTGTAATTGATTTGTTCATTGGTACGCAAAGCTTTTGAAGTTCACAAATAGATTCGCTCATGGGAAGTCATGTTCTAAAGGATTAAGAAGGAATTAAGGTGCCTATTTGGGCAAAAAACCTAAGATCCTCAGTACCAACTTGGGTCCTTTTGATTCTCTTATTTCCCACAAGTCCCTTACATGTTATTCGTGAACTAGGAAAAATACCAAAAGCGATCTTTCTAGCATAGATGATGAGGACGCTGAAGCCTCAAATTGATTTGGATATCATCATGATTAGGAGAAAAAGGAAGGATAAAAGGGACTCAAGAAAGGGATCACAAGGACCTAGAAAATTTGAGAAAGTATAAAACCACTTGGAGAAGGAAATCAATTATTTTGATTATCATGGTGGTTGTACATAATGGAAGATGTAGAGGAATGGGATAGGGATAGTTTCCAACTATTCTATAGTAAAGAGGATAACTGAGATAGTGAAATATCAATAATCAAGTATGTGATATGTGATGTCTTAACGAGGAAGGTTGATTCTACTTCAACTAGATGAAACAAAAAGGTGAACCAACTTTGCCCATCACCGTACCCTTGGAGATGGACTCACTTGGCTGAAGCTAGATATAGCAAACATCCGATAAAATACATAAGAACAAAGATGAAATAAGTAGGAAAAACTATCCGACCCTTAAAGAACGATAAAGGTTATCGCATTTAATGTCAAGGGTATTTCAAGTTTGATTAGGGTATTTATCATCAATGAATGCTTAAAGAACTTAGATGGAAATGTACATTCTATTCTCCTCGAAGAGATGAAGGCAAATACCAAATACGCGACAAAAGGGCTCAAGAAAGCTTCCTTGTCCTACTCTTCATTCTCTACGAACCATTCCAAGTCTCAACAAGAGGTGATCATTGGTATCAACACATGATGGAAGCCTCTTGTTAGGCATACTCACATTTTTCAGAGACTCATATATATATATATATATATATATATATATATATATATATATATATATATATATATATATATATATATATATATATACACACACGTACATATCATATGCATATGTAAGATTTAATGTACGTATTTATATTTATATGTGTATGTATATATGTGCATGCGTATATGTGTATATGTATAAGTACATATGCGTTTTTGTATGTATATGTACACCCATATGAAAATGTATATACATAATAATTTTATTATGTGTGCGTGTGCACGTCAATATGTGTGTGTGTAAAAGATGCAGAAAATGCAATTTGATATGGAAATCGGAGTCAACTTGAGAGGCTAACATAAGTCGACTTCGTTTTATGTTCATGTTTACATATATATATATATATATATATATATATATATATATATATATATATATATATATATATATATGCATGTGTATGTATAAGAACATAAGCTTTTTTTATGTATATGTACATCCATATGAAAATGTATATACATAATAATTTTATTCTGTGTGCGTGTGCACGTGAATATATGTGTGTGTATAAAAGATACAGAAAATGCAATTTGATATCGAAATTGGAGTCAACTTGAGAGGCTAACATAAGCGGACTTCGTTTTATGCTCATTGTTTTCTAATACAATACTTGTTCTCCCAAAACATGCACTCTCTATCTCCTACAGGATCTTTCTATTGTTTACTGGGTGACATTGATGTCTGGAGAATTAAAAAAGGTAAAGAAGTTCTCTTTTGCTTTAAGCATATAATGATGGGCATGCTCTTCTTTGTTCGCTTTTCTGTCTTTCTTGGGTTGCGCTTTTCTTGGGTTGCGCTTTTCTTTCTTTTCTGGAATTTCTTGGTTGCGCTTTTCTGACTTTCATCCTTTGCTAATAAAAGTTGTCAATAAAAGTGGTTTTCGAGGAAAATTGATGTGCTGGAGCTAAGAAGCACATTGTTTAGCTAATTTTGTTGGCAGTATTGCAGCACTCGGTAATCGGTATACAAAATTCCATTGGCGAGATTCCCCGATAACTATGTTTTTTTTCAACCCAGGCTCCAGCGATCTGGATTATGGTGGAAGAACCATTCCTGAGTCTCTAATCTGTTTTTTTTTTTCTCTAGCCATGGAAGTAGGTGCAGTCCATTCTGATGGATGCCGTAAGAGAAAGCTGGAGAACGGAATGCACGAATGGCCCTATAAACACAGAGAGGTTAAGACTGAAGAAGACATAAACTCTTTTGTTAAGCAGAAACTTGGGAACAAGGCCTAAAATTGACGGTTTTTTTCCTGTCAATAACGGGTGAAAAAATTGTTTACCTGTCAAAATACAGGGACATGCAAAGATTTTCCTGTCAACGGACAAGTTGAAGGTAAATTTACTTGTCAATTGACAAGTGATAATAATAAAATCACCTGTCATTTTTTCTATATAATAGTTTATTGATAGATATGTATATAAGATTAAATTGAGCGGACAACGTATGAGTAAAACCTGCATCGAGTTTTTTAAAATCTAAAATATTCCAATGTTTCACATAAGCTTTTTAAAGTTTGAAGTCTATACGTATGAAACCTAGAAGCGGGCATGAGGGGCGGCGGGTAGGTCTTCGTTTCTGTGTGAAATCTCATTAGGTTCAAAATTCAAATTCTAGCATAGATAAGACTATACGTATGAAACCTAGAAGCGCGCATGAGGGGCACTGGGAACGTATTTGTTTATGTGAAATCTCATTAGGTCCGATTCCATCCGAATTCTGGTGATGTTTTGTAAAGCACCGCATGCAAGAAACTGCGTAGTGCAGAGTCTCGAGTGTCGAGCTGGTTATATTGGTTAGGTTGGGGCTGGTTAGAAGCTTATCTCAGACAGTGAAGCATTGCGTGAAAGCATCCGTCTAGATACTCCTCTGAGCCTGACATCTCACCTCAGTAGCTATTGACTCTTGAGTCTGCAACAGATTACATTTTCCATCGCGCATGAATGTTGAGGATTTTTGAGGCGTTCGAAGTTCATCTTCAGGTTATCGCCAGGTATTTTTTCTGTCGTCCAGCAAGTGATCGAGGAAAGATAATACATTCGCTTCATGTTCAAAGGTATGTACAGTTTTTGGTGCCTGTCCTGTACGCATGTTATAGTAGTTTGTATATGAGAAAAAAACAAATAATCCAATGATGCTTAGAATTAGTTATTCTATCATATCTAAAACTTTGAGTTGTACTTGCATGGCAATGATGGCATATGTCTCTACATGCATATATACACCTGTTTTGCGTGCCATATCCGTAGTTTTATCCACAACAGTATAGTGGCATTTCAGTCCCGTTATTGAATGTTTGTATTTATGCGAAAAATATATACATTTTCAATTAAGCTTATGGATGTAGCCTCATATTCTGCAGATATTTATGTACGACATGGAGCTTGCTTATGCAATATGGATTATATGAAAAGGGGAGATGATGAGACTTTTGGAGTTTTTCAACAACTCAACACTACACTCTGTCAACCTTCAAAATTCAGGTGTGTCAAGACTCAAAACTGAAGCTCCAAACAGTAATCTCAGCTTTCAAGCTCCAATGACAAGTTACAACTGACGATCTTTCATGTTTCAAATACAATGAGCATATTGGCTATAGCTTGTCAAAGTACATATATATGGCTGTAGCTTATCATAGTAGTTCATTGCGAAATATTTAGAGAATTAAAACTGATGAGGTATTTTATAACTAGAGTACGTTTCAAGTATCTATTGCATCATAATTTTGAGCAAACATAAGTTTTTCTTTGGGTTTTTCTTGTACTGGATAGCTCCTAAGTTCATAGTGGTTATTATTGTTTTACCTAAATGAGTTATGTGAAAATGGAGCTACCTGCGAAGCATTGAGTATAAAACTTGATGTTTTGTAATAATATAAAATTTTGAGATGGTTGTACAGTTAATGATCTTTGTGTTGTTCGTTCTTTAGTTTTAGATAACATCCAAAATGTGTGTAATTCAACTTAGAAGATATTCAAATAAACAAAAGATCTTTATTACATTCAATAGATAAGGTAACATGTTTTTAATTGTTTCTGAGAATGTGCAGTCATAATATGGGATGGTATTCGTTAATACATCACTGAGGATTCCTAATATGTCCTCAAGCAAGGTTCTTTTAATACATAACAGCTATCCCAATTCACACTCTCTTGAGGAGAAATAGGTCTTCCCACAAGGTTCTTTTAGGACATAACAACTCTCCTCAACCATGCTGTGTAAAAGTGAAACACTTGTAGGATGTCTTAATAGAACTTGCATTATTTTTTTCAAAAAGCTTTCCAAAGCATTTAGGCATGGTACTTTTTGAAAGATAGGTGGTATTAACAATAAAGTCATGAGATATAGAGAGTCGTGATATATAAACATCTCGAAATGTCAAAGGATTATTTCAATCCACAACGGCCTGTTCCGTGTGATGTAATTAGTTTTCAAATATATATTTAAGTATGGAAAAAGACAAGTTTACGTATTGCAAATGCGATATCTAAGCGTAGATTATGTTTTTTAAACAAGCATGACTTGATTACTCCATTGATAGCTTTTCGAATTCATGAAAAATATTTTTCATTTGCTCAATGAAAATTGTTCTTAGCGTAGGCTTTGTCTTTGAACATGAAGCGAATATAAAATGCAAATTTACTTTCCATTTAAAAAGTCATAGTTTTTGAATATATACAGTTTTTAGAGCTCAAAAGCTTTAAAAGCTCCCGTGATCAAATTAGGGTTTGCATATACACTTTGATTGTTTTTATAGGCAAGAGTCAGTTTCAAGGGATTGTAGGAAAATTTCAAGGGATTGGTTCTCCTACAGCAATTTAATTATTCACAATTGCACAACCATGGACTATGAGCTTTGTCATGGATTGTGCTCCGAGCATGTTTGCACTTCATAGTTCACCCTTACTTGCTTATAACCTAGTGACTCTGGAGCATAAAGATATTGCATCAGTGACAAATGTTTCACATAAGTTTTGAGCCTGTCTCGTTTCAAAAATGCATGTCATTTGACAAGGAGCTTTTAGAAAAAATCTGTCATGTGACAGAGAGACGAAAATTTTTCCTGTCATATTAAAGGTTGTGCAACCCGTCAATTTTAGGCCCTGCTTGGGAAGCCTTGCGGATTTTGGTTCATATGCGACAAGAAGTGGGAACCTTACCCTGATGAGATTAGCGCAGCCATCAGGATCTCCTTTACTGCACATCAAAAGCGTGTAAAGTTTTTTATTTCCGACCAGCTGTGCGTTATTGATTTTTCGCACATGATGCAGTTGAATATCAAAACTGGTTACATCCGCTCCATCGCCTGGGTAGACTTTTCAGGGAAGTTTGTTAGGCCGGCGAAATGCGTAGAAGGTCTCAGTCGCCATTGGCGTTCCCTTCTCCATACCAAAACCCAAGAGGCCTCTTCTGCAGTTATTAGTGAAATTTCTGCTTGCTCTCAGTAGTCGTACTCATTTCATAGCAAAGCAAATAGCTTTCAAGAATCCGGCCTTCATGTCTCTCTAGAACTGCCAAATAGTGTTTCCCTTGTTGAAAGTAAAGATCAGGACTATTTTCTCATAAGAGAGAAGTTTATCACCGGTCCTGGATCCTTTGCGGACACAACATCAGTATATAGCATCCATAGGTGCCTTTATGAAGGAAAATCAGCACAAGAGCGACTGGAAACATTTGAAAGGCAAGGCCAAGCTGTCAAAACACTAAGAGGTGATGCGAATATTTGTTATGCTTGGCATGGTGCATCAAAGGAGCGTTGGCATCGTATCGCAAGGCTTTGATCAGTCTCGGCGTCAAAGCAACGGATCAGTATACGACCCTGGTATCTACCTTTCGCCTGAAGGCAATGTTTTCCTGAGGTTAGCAAGAAAAGCATTATGGAAACACTATTTAACTAGACTCCCTTTTATATTTAATGAGTATGGTTTAATCTATTATGGCATTATGCAGTGCAATGTATTCAGATGCAGATGAGCAAGGGATTCAGTATATTTTACTGTGTAAAATGATAATGGGGAAAATGGAACAACTTCCCAAAGGTGGTGAGAAGTTTTCCCCAAGCACAGAAGATTACGATACTGGTGTCGATGATCTTCGACAACCTTCGCAGTACGTTGTCCAAAGTACCAAAACGAACACACATGTTCTCCCCATATTCATTATCACATTCAAACTGTCAACGTGTTGGCAATGTGAGTATACCTGCCTAACTTCTGCAAGTATTCCGATCGTGCATGTTGAACCCATGGGGCTAACTTTCACTTTTATGCTTCAGGTCTCTTACTGGCTATGCAAAGGGCATCAGATTCTTCAGTTCCTTGTTGTTTATCATGTAAGCAGCCCCCATCGACCACACGGCAAGAGAGCAAGGCCACTGAATCTGCTGCTGATTTTCTAATAATTTCCTTGAAGCTCTCTACTGCCTCCCCTACCCGTTCTTCTCTTTCGTACATTTTTCCACATGAACCTTTAGCATTCGCAGATTCAGCTAAACCAATTTAATTTAAAGGAGTTGGGGGACGGATGAATTTGAATGGCGAGTTTGTTGCAGAATATAGCACTGGTGATTAAAAGTCAAAAGAACTTTCGAACGCAGCAGGAAACGATAATGTTTGAGGGCCACAATATAGAATTGACGGTTGAGCGAGGAAACATGTTCGCAAGGGTGCCAATGTGGTTTTATCAAAGTCCACGGCGGCTGCCTGAAGCTGAAGCTTGGATGATCTTTCATTCAGAATGTAGAAGTTTTATTACTCGTCTTCGTGATCTCTCCCACTTCCTTTTAGTAAGTGCTTGAATAGAATGACAAGAACACAATACACACCATCTTTGCACCTAGAAGATCATTTGCATACACTCAGCATAACCTTTTAGTCTCCAATCTTTAAACTCGCTTGATGACCTCAAAAAAGAGAGCACAAGTGAGCTTGTACTTTCTGAGCTCGAACACAAGCAGAAAAGACGCTCTAGAAAATTTTCTAGGTATGTTCTATTTTCAACGCCTCTTGAGTATATAGTTAACCAGTTTAGAATGTTTTTGAGTTTCCAACGGAATGCACGGCTGTAGTGTTCTGATTAGGCACTCCAAAGTCCTCAATGAAACATCTCATTGTTCTGATGAACCTATCAACCCTTTCGAACATCTCACCGATGCCTTTTCCAGAGTTTAAGAGCTCTTACCTTGATCCTCCAACAATGAATTCTTCATTTCCTACAAAGACATCTCGCTAGGGCCTCTTCTCAAGGTCTCGAAAAAATCCTTTACGTTTGCCGCTCTCTCTAACCTCCAAATGTGGAGCACATCAAGAAACTATGAGCCAAGTAGAATAAGCGTTCAATAGGCCTATGAAATAATTAGATTTTGCAAACCAAATCAGAAACTTCCTCAATCAATAGTTAAAAACGGGTTGATCAAGAAGTGAATGATCCTAAAAGAAATGTTGAAAGTTCGGGAACATATAGAGTTTTCAAAAGATTGGAACCAAGGTTTCTATTATAAATTCACTTGGCTAAAGTTGAAATTCAACAAAACAATACATTCACTTGGAGTATTAACGATGGTATAGGGATAGCTTAGTGGTTTACCCAAGTTATTTAATATGACATTCGAGTGTCTTAGGACACTTCAATTTCTTTCTTTTACACCAAATTGCTTTGATGACATTCTTGTTTGCATTTGATAGCCCAAATCATTTAATTTTTGTAAAATATATAATATTTAGCTTTTTGGAACTTCATATTGGTTACCCGTTTTTAAATTGAACTTTTAACATAACTTAATAAAGTAAATCGATTCTTTTTTATTTCGATGAATTAGCTATCTTTTACCAAAAGGAAAGCTAGTGATGGATTTGGGGAGTCTAACACAACACTTTAGTAAGATCTTTAAAGGAGAAACAGTTGGAAATAAAAAATGTGCAATCAAACCTTATTCTATGTAGCTCATTGGTGTCCATATCAACTTTTGAACAAAGTCTCACTCTCATTACCACGTACATGAGATTTATGAGAAGTGGCAAGATGTTAATGGAAAGCCTTCATGCTAACTTGATGCACAATTTGATTCAGAGTTAGAGGGCCTCCTATTTCAATTAATAGCCATTGATTTTGGTGGTGAACTTTGTGCTAAAAAAACAAAGCATTTTTTAGTGTCAACGAAAGAGATTATGTGAGAATGTATGTGCTCACACTAATAAGTATCTCAAGGGTAAAATCAACCATTGTATAGATGAAAATCTAAAATCAACCATTGCAACTAAGATTTTTGAGTTCGTAAAATCTATCTAAATTACAATCCAAATAAAAATCTCTTTGATGCGTTTTAGGAATCTTGAGTTCATATACCAAGAATGCATCCTTGGCATAAGACTTTGGTGGTCGAAAGCTCCAACAAGCTTTCTCCCTAGCCTGATTCACAAAGAGCTCTATGTATATATCGTTGTGAGGTATCTTAGATTTGGATATGATTCTCCTGAACATGGAATTTCCTTTAGGCTTACTAGGTCCTTAGTTGGGTTGTTCTTGAAGTCCTCCTCTATTTGATTCAGGAAGCACTGCTCCAAAGTCATTAGTCATGTTCGAAAAGTTGGTTACCACATACATGATTCCTTGCTTATCTATATATGATTGCTCCTCAAACCTGACCGTGGGTGATCAATCCCGAAGGGGTTTTTAGGAGTTTATAAATTGAACCATTGAAATTTGTAACCGTCCCCATAGATGCATATGTAATCAATTGGTTTAGATGTATTCTAGGTAAGTCTTGTACACTTCTTTAGGTGTATCTAAGTAGCGTACTCTCAAACTCACTATGGGTAGCTCCATGCTATATGAGCTCTATGATTGAATCATCTCTAAACTTAGGCAAGAGGGTGACTAGTTAACTATTAAGGCCACGATATGATTGACTCATTTATGAACTTAGACTAGAGGGGTGAATACCTAAATACTTATGCCACAATGTACTCCATTGGTTTAGATGTATTCTAGTTATGTATTGTACCATCCTTTGTGTGTTTCTAACTAGAATATTCTCAAATATAATATGGGTCTCTCCATGTTGTAGGAGCTCTATGATTGACTCATTTCTAAAGGTTACTTCCTAACCGTCTAGACCACAATCTTAAGCTTTATCCATCAAGATTTCCAAGATACTTACATGAATGCAAGTTCATGAGCTGCCTAGCCTTAGCCCTTCGATATTTCACTTACAGATGTCTTGTTTCTTTAGTCTTGAGTCGCTTGTTCTTTATTTAATATGATTATTTGGATCTTCTTTTTGTTGAATTGTTAGGAATGACTTGTGTGAGTGTTCTTTGTTCTTTGATTGGTCCATTATGTTCTTCTCCTTAGGTTTTGCATTGAAATATGTGCTTGATCTCTTAACTTGAAGTCTCTTTAAATGTCTTGCCATACTTTGTTCCTATCGAGACCGTAAGAACTAGAACTAGAGCTACATACTTAGCTTTTGCTAGAAATTAGCAAGGAATTTTAGTGGGTTCAAACTTTGTTAATCCCTGATTTTATGGTTCTTCCTAGCTCAACATGATGTCCCAAGTCTTCTTTTCACTCATGAACACCCATTGGAATTGCGTCATGACTACACACACCATTGTGATAGAACACTTTGATGCAATGGAAAAGAAGGGGTTTGTTGCAACAAAATGCTCTATTAGAATAGACGATATGTATTGCGATAGAGAAGCTCTATCAACATTTTGTAGTATCATTATAGATACTTTCTATCATAAGTCTAATCTATTGTGATAAAGTGGTCTATTTTGACATGCGAGGCCTATCATTGTGTTTGTTGCAATAGGGTGAGCCTGTAAAGTAGAGTGGTGGGTAAAAGCATGTTAATGTGAACACTTTTTAGGAGTATTTATGGCTTTCAAGACTGTCACTTTTTAGCTAATTCAAAAGCATTTTAAATAGCAAGAAAATAAATTCATAAAACTTCAATTTGTTAGACGTACGATCACTACTCATGTGGCGGCCCGATGGGTAACATGGCTAGAAAATCGATAGTAAATGTCATTATTCCTCACGTACTCCACAAGGTGGTGAGTGTATGAGTCTGTGCTAGTGGAGCATGGAAGGTCCACACGACTTCATCAATCACGAGAGAAAGCTACCATCAATGAAGTTGTTCCATCAGACGACAAAGGTGAAATGCAATCTCTCGGAACGAGTATGAGAAGGTATGGGGTCTAGCATCCATGCATTCAACATTTAGGTGCTCGCATGGCTAGGAGTAATTTCTATGGTTCTAATGTAAGAGCCATAATTTTCGGAAGAGGAGAGGCGCCATCCATTTAGAGTGCATCATTGAAGTGGAAGAAATCGACCAAGTAAGCTCCAAATATGATATCAATTGGTGTGTCTAATGCTGTGTAATTTAATAGGCTAGTTTTAAAGCCAATTAAATGGAAAGTAGCACCTGGTTCTCCAAGAAGTAGACAGCAGTTGCATTGTCATCAGTAGAAGCTGAATTTGTGGCCTTAGCTCTCACTGCAAAAGAAGGCCTCTAGATCCAAACAGTCATGCAAGAGCTCTAACCGATGACAGAGAAAACAAAACATGTTGATTTAGAGTTTCATTTTATACGTGATCTTGTGGAGCATAAAAAACTTCATCTCTTATATCTATCAGCTCATCTAATGCGGGTTGATATGCTTACAAAGCATGTGGGAGCATATAAGTTCATCTTCTGTAGGAAACATCTTGGAATCATTAAAATAAAGTAACATCTGTGTCACATTCCAGTAATCTAGTTACAGGGGAGTGTTGAAGCAGCTTAACTATGATTACGTGGATGTGCCCCGTATGAACCATGTGGCCAAATGCCATGTCACAAAAATAATGGCTTAATAGTTGCGTCTACTCATGTGTTGCATGATGTAATGATTCACATGTATGTAATTCCTATATTGAATCATTAATACATACAGAAGTTGTTGCGTGTATCTCTGCATTATCTGTGGGCTTCTGTAGGACCCTTCTTTTCTACATCCACGAACCACAAAGATATAGGGACTCTACACTTAATCTTTGGTGCTACGAATGGAGTAATGGGCTTGCATTTATCAAACAATTTGCCTTGTTGATGCAGGTGGATATATCCAGCATATCCAAAAGTGTTAGACCATGGCGTATTCTGCCAGAAGAAAGAGGATTTCCACACCGTTTATGGTCTGTCTA
Organism: Ceratopteris richardii; assembly: GCA_020310875.1. Lineage (NCBI taxonomy): Eukaryota > Viridiplantae > Streptophyta > Polypodiopsida > Polypodiales > Pteridaceae > Ceratopteris > Ceratopteris richardii. The sequence continues at coordinate 51,642,469 of CM035420.1, read as the reverse complement.
TCGCTGGTATAGATCCAAGTACTATATCAGAAAAATCGATTACTCAGGCAGATTGGTTATCTATCTTTAAGGTAACTCAACTCAAGGGGAAGATGAAAGTTAAATATGTCAGGCAAGAGTTCTATGATGCACTGACACTATTACATCAGAAAGTCTACCAAGAGGTACCAACAAACTACAAATTGTCTGTACAATTTTCTAGAGCCTTTGCATTTGAAAACTCTACCATTGCTCAAACATAAACAAAATCCAGCTACGTACCAAATGGCATGGGTTGTAGCTATAAAAGCTTCTATTGAAAGATGTAGGAAGATGGGTACGTTGTAGTCAAAGATGCAAAGGTTTTACAGCTGTTTGAACAATGATGCTTTTAGAGGCTTTGGATGCAACCTTGTAGGAACAAAAAGAAGATGTTGAGTTAAATTCGCGACAAGGGATGACAGTTGCTACCATAAGGCGAGTGGAGGGTACTATGGTCATACGTACTTTCGAATTGTTAATTGATAGTGAATAGAATAAGTTGGATAGGGTCAAGCTTGATTTGGATCAAGCCAAGCTATCAAAGCTGCTGAGTCTAAGGTGACTTCAATAGTCATTGAGATGAGAAAAAAGTTACACGTATCCATAGATGAATTGAAATGTGATGTGGGAATGTCTCTTGAGAGGACGATTCAGTTGTAGATGAAAATTCAGATATATACTGTTAGTATGGAGTTGTTAAGGTTTGAGGCAGATGAGAATGACAAGGTGCCTGAATTGGAGGTAATATTTAACTTTATTGACATTGGTTGGAACATTTTTCTAAGGTTCAATACTAATCATTTGAATTGTTACATACACAGGCTGAATATAAGTTGCATGAGAATTGGCTGAAGAATGCAAATCGACATCTATCCTTTGTAAAGAACATGTTAAGCATGATGGATTCAAATGAATTGTCACCATCATTGCCATTACCTCCCCCAGAGTTACCATCAGCCCTCTTACTTAGTGTTTCATCCATGTGCATAGCATGTGGTTTGAATATTGAGGAGAGAGTGAGTTTTATAGTGCACCTTATGCCATGCAACCATGCATATCACTATATTTGTTTTGTAGCACATTGTCGTGTGTCAATCAACTGTTTAGGACCTGAATGTGGTGCTAAAATACTAGAACATGTGCGACAAACAATCTTTGGATTCTTTGATGGTGGATTCAAATTTCATAGAGGTAAGTTTGTTGTGTTGATTAATATTACTTTTTATCCATGGCTGTGGCTTCTTGGTTAGTTGTTTGTAAGTAGATATTACTAATTAGATTGCTACTTGTTACCTATTACTAAGTAACTGGTTCTTAGTTACTTGTTACTAAGTATCTATTACTAATTACATTATTACTCATTACTGAGTTGCTGATTCTCGGTACCTTATTAGTATCTATTACTAATTAGCTTGTTACTAGTTAGCTATTACTAGGATACTAAGTTATTACTAATTATCTTGTTAACAATTAGCTATTACGAAGTAGTTGGTTCCTAGTTAGCCGTTAGTAATTAGCTATTACTATTTAGCTTGTTACCAGTTAGTTATTACTAAGTAGCATGTCCTTGGTTAGTTGTTTGTAATTAGATATTAGTAATTAGCTTGTTACCAGTTAGCTATTACAAAGTAGCTAGTTCTTGGTTAGTTGTTAGTAATCAGCTATTACTACTAAGCAAGTTACTAATTAGCTATTACTAATAAGCTAGTTACTAAATAGCTATTACTAAGTATATGGTTATTGTTGAGATATCAAGCCCAACATGTGATGATCCAAGATGACACATACCCGTTTTTTGTTTCTCTGACCCATGTATAGTGGTCATGGCAGTATATGTCAGGGATACTTTAATGAGCTTTATTAGATTTATCTACTGAGAGTGATGGCACATTTGTTCCTTGTCAGCTCACTCATTCGTAGTCATTAGGTTTTTCCTTATATTGATCTTTAAATATTGCATTTGTTGTATCCTTGTTTTAGGTCATTCTTGTACATTCCTTTTTATGTAATGGAAGAAGAAGAAGAAGAGTATTCTTCCTTGCCTCAATCTGTGTGTGTGCTTCTCCTTTAGAGTGAGAGTGTGTGTGCGTGTGTGAGCTCTCTTCCTTATCTCCTTCCTCGTGACATGGTATCAGAGCTAGTGTGGGTATAGAGAGCTTGTGGAGAAAGCGACGGTGAAGAGTACGTAGCAAGGTGTGGAGAAAATGCGATTCACAAACGACCTCTAGTTGCTACAAAACCGACCAAAAGGAAGAAGAACTCAAAATATTTTTGAGAGTTACCCCTTTAGGATCACTAGTTTTTGTTAGATCGAAGTTTCGAAGCCATCTCGACCTCTGTTTCGAGCCTGCAAGGTGGGGCCCTCAGAAAGAACTAGGTCAGTTTTAGAAATTGTAACTTGCATTGTGTTCAAAAACACTCATATATTCCAGATCCAGAATTTGAAGCGATTTCGTGTACTGTTGATACACGAAAACTGTGTTTTTCTGAGATTCAATTGTCACGTCATAATGCGACAGTGTTCAAGCAGAAGTGTTGCTTGTAGTGTTTTGTAGTGTTGTGAATTGCTGTAGAAATGGCAAACACAGATGGAATGAGTGAGTTTATGAGTGATAAGTTGGACAAGAACAACTTCCATGCTTGGAGATTCAGAATGACGAATTTCTTGATGAGAAAAGGCTACTAGAAGTACATCGAAGGAGAGAATGAAAATGCTCCGCAATTACCAGAAAGGAATCGAATTGCAGATCAGGTAAGAGCATATGAGGAATGGAATCAAGGAGCACGAAAGGTAATGTACTGCTATCTGTTAGCATACATGATAGCATGATTGGACACATACAGGATGCCAAGACTTCAAAAGAGGCTTGGAATAGTTTGGTCACATTGTATGGGACCAAAACAAAGGCATGGAAATTGCAACTCTTGAACGAGCTGCATACATTGGAGAAGTAGAGCATGTTGGTAAGTGACTACAACTTGAAAATCAAAAGCATATGTGAGTCACTTGCATCTATTGGCATGAATGTAGATGATGATGATAAGGTGGAAGCATGTCTTCGTGGTTTAGGTGCTGCATATAAGCAGTTCAGAACTTCTATACAGACTAGGGAAAATATTCCAAATTTTGCTGATCTAGTATCTATGCTGATTATTGAAGAAAAGAATCTTGATGAGGATTCAAACTCCCAAGGAAAGCCTAGTTCTGAGCAGGTATTCTACTATGGTAGAGGAAGAGGCAAAGGTAGAGGTTTTGGAAGTGGAAGAGGAAACAATAACCAAGACCAAGATCAACAATAGAATCATGCACGAGGAAGAGGACAGTTTTGAGGTAGGGGGAGCCAAAGACGCTACAAAAATTTCCAAAGAAATGATTCACGTAATGATAGTAAAGGATGTTGGAATTGTGGTAAACCTAGACATTTTGAATGTGATTGGAGGTTGAAGAATCAAAATAATAGGAGGCAGCAGAATAACTATGCATCCACAAGTGCAAATGATTATGAGAAGCTGTTCATGGTTCAATATCACATGATGAATACAATGTCTGCCGATGTTTCAAAATCAAATGATATTGTCTGGTATGTTGATTCAAATGCTTCAAATCACATGACCAGTCATGCGGAATGGTTTAGTACTTTGTAGAAATTGCTAGTTCCTAGATATGTTGAAACAGGTGATGACACATCACATCCTATTGAGCATACAAGAAATATAGCACTATCGTTGGAGGATGGAAAGGTAAGACATCTTGCTAATGTGTTGCATGTTCTAAATATAAAAAAGAATCTAGTTTCTATTGGAAGGTTCAATGCTGATGGATTATATGTAGAAGAGTACAAGCAAGATGGACCATTGGTTGCCAAAGGAAACAAAGTGGGTAGGATGTTCACCCTAAATGTGAAGATTCCTGAAATGAATGCAGCCATGTTTGCAAAAGATGCAACACTTATTGTTGATATAGAGATGTGGCACACACGGATTAGACATGCAGACTTGAAAAGGCTGAAATTGATGCAATCAAAGGAGATTTTCCATGGACTACCAAATTTCAAAGTTGAAAAAATGCAAAAGGTATGTGCAGCATGTCAATCTGGTAAAGAGTCAAGAACATCATTTCCACATGACAAGCATGTTAGTGAGAATGTACTAGAAGTAGTACATACAGATGTTTGAGGTCTTGCAAAGACCACATCTATGGGTGGTTGCAGGTTTTATGTTACTTTCATTGATGACCATACACGCAAAGTATGGGTATATTTCATGAAAGAGAAGAGCGAGGTGTTCACTCACTTCCATAATTTTAAAGCTATGGTGAAAAAGTAGATAGGGAAGTACATTCAAACATTAAGATCTGATGGAGGAGGTGAATACATGTCATATGAGTTCAGCAGTTTTCTAAAAATGCATGGAATTTGGCGTCAGTTTTCATGCAGGTACACACCACAACAGAATGGCATTGCTGAACGCAAAAATAGACATATTGCAGAAATAGAAAGAGCCTTGATGGCTGAGAAGAATATGCCTCATTGTTATTGGGTAGAAGCTGTACATATTGTTGTATACATCATGAATAGAACTCCGATTGTTGTTTGACATCAAGTTACACGTGAAGAGAAGTTTATAGGTAAAAAGCCAAACTTATCACACCTGAAAGGTTTTAGCTGCATTGCATATGTACATGTTCCACATGAGTTGAGGATGAAGCTTGATCCGAAAGCAAAAAAACATGTCTTCATTGAATACTCCCTTGAGCAAAAATGGTACAAATGTTATAATCCACTCACACGACACGTGAAGGTGAGCAAAGATGTGGTATTTGATGAAATGTCAAGCTTCTATGTAGATGCCAAAGAAGGACTGAATCTTGAACCAAATGACAAAGAAAATGTAGAAAAAGAAAGTGCAGGATCTCAAGTTTTGAGTGGACTGGATGCATCACCAAGCAATAGTTCCAACTCAAATCCATGGAGTGAAAGATTGCATGGAAATTTTAGGCCAGCAAATTCATCAAATACATTCAAGAAAGGTAAACAAAAGCTTTCTGTTGGTAGTAAAACATGTGCATGTTTTGAAGATGTTGATGGAGATTCAAGTGGTTTAGAAAAGAGTCTTGATGAGGAACTTGGATTGCCCTCTGTGAAGAATCTAGGAGTAAGAAGGGCACATGGAGATGATACAAGGAGAAGTGAACCAGGACCAAGAAGATGTGGGAGGATAGGGAATTTAGTGCAATGATTGACGTATGATAGTTATATGGCTCGTCATTGTGCCTACATGACCAAGGTAATACAAGATGTTGAAGCTTCTTGTTTTGAAGATGCAATTGGAAGTGCAGATTGGGAAAAAGCTATGGATGAGGAGATGGCTACACTTTCTGTAAATGATACATGGAAGTTGGTTCCATTACTGCAAGGAAAGAAACCCATAGGCTGCAAATGGGTTTACAAGGTAAAGCATAATGCAAATGGTAGCATAAGGAGGTATAAAGCACAATCGGTAGCTAAAGGTTGCACAGACATATGGCATTGATTATGAGGAAAAATTTAGCCCTGTAGCTAAAATGTCTACTATCTGAACACTTGTTGCATTAGCTACAGTAAAAGGATGGACTTTGCATCAGATGGATGTGAAGAATGCTTTCCTACATGATGAGTTAAATGAAGAAGTATATATGGACTAGCCACAAGGATATGAAGATTCAAAGCATCTAGAATATGTTTGCAGGTTGAGAAAGGCTTTGTATGGGCTGAGGCAAGCCCCTCGTGCATGGCATGCAAGGATTGTTGATTACTTAACCAACATTGGGTTTTCTGTGTGATGGAGATCACTCACTATATGCAAGGAAGGCTGATGATGGCATTACTATTATGGCTATCTATGTTAATGATCTGATTGTAGGTGGTGATAATGAAGGAAGCATCAAAGAGATAAAACAACTTCTTATGCAAGAATTTGACATGAAAGATCTTGGTGTGCTATGCTATTTCTTGGGCATTGAGTTTATACATACAAAAACATGTATATGGATGTCACAAAGGCAATAGGCCTTGAGTATGCTGCAAAAGTATGGTATGGCTGATTGTAAGCCAATTTCTATGCCATTAGATCAGAATTTGAAGTTGGATACTACATCAGGTGAAGCATTGGAAAATGTTACTATGTACAGGAAAATTGTGGGAAGTTATATATATATCTGACAATTACAAGGCCTGATCTAAGTTATATTGTCAGACTTTAAAGTCAGTTTATGCAGGTTTCCACGAAGCCACATTTGGATGCTCTGAGGCACACTCTACATTATGTCTGTGCTACTTTGGATTATGCATTGTTTTATGAGGCTCGTGTAGATTTGTAGGTTTATGGATACACCAATGCAGATTGGGCTGGTAGCATTCTAGATAGAAGATCTACTAGTGGTTTTCTATTCTCACTTGGGAGTGCAGCTGTTACATGCAGCAACAAGAAGCAACCCACTGCTGCTTTGTCTAGTACAGAGGCTGAGTATAGAGGTGTTGCAATGGTAGCATGTGAGGCATCATGGCTCGAGATGTTAATTGTAGATTTAGGTGTGGAAGTGCAAAAGCCTATCACTATTTATTGTGATAATATTAGCAGCATACAACTAGCACAGAATCCTGTTTTCCATGCTAGAACACAACATATCAACGTACATTATCACTTCATCAGAGAGAAGGTATTGACATGTGATATTGATCTTGTTTATGTGAGAACAAATGAGCACGTTGGTGATATTTTCACCAAAGCACTTGGAGTTGAGAATTTGAAGAAGTTTTGGGAGATGGTTGGATTACAGGATATGGCATTGAGCTTGAGGGGGAGTGTTGAGATATCAAGCTCAACATGTGATGATCTAGGATGATAGGTACGAGTTTTTTGTTTCTTGGATATGTATAGTGGTCACGCTAGTATATGTCAGGGATACTTCATTGAGCTTTATTAGATTTATCTACCGAGAGTCATGGCACATTTGTTCCTTGCCAGCCCACTCATTTGCGGACAATAGGTTTTTCCTTATGTACTGATCTTTATATAGTCCACTTGTATTCTTGTTTTAGGTCATTCTTGTACATTCCTTTTTATATAATAGAAGAAGAAGAAGATTATTCTTCCTTGCCTGAATCTGTGTGTGTGCTTCTCTTTGAGAGTGACAGTGTGTGTATGTGAGCTCTCTTCCTTATCTCCTTCCTCATGACAGTTATGGTTAGTTGTTTGTAAATAATTAGCATGTTACTAGTTAGCTATTACTAAGTTGCTAACTCTAGGTCACTTGTTAGTAATTAGCTTTAAATAATTGAATTATTACTAATTAGCTACTACTAAGTACTTGGTCGTTAGTTAGCTGTTAGAAATAGTTATAAAAATATTAGCTTGTTACCAATTAGCTATTAATAACTAGCTATTACTAAGTAGCTTTTACTAAGTAACTATTACTAAGTAGCTATTACTAAGTAGCTATTACTAAGTAGCTATTACTAAGTAGCTATTACTAATTAGCTTTTACTAAGTAGCTATTACTAAACAACTATAAATAAGTAGCTAATTCATCATAGCTATTACTAATTAGCTATTAATAAGTAGCTATTACTAAGTAGGTATTACTAAGTAGCTGGTTCTTAGTAAGCTTATTAGTAAGTTCTTATTAAACTAATCATCTATTACTAATTTGCTATTACAAATTACCTACTACGAATTAATATTTAGTTTGTTAGTAATTAGCTATTACTAAGAAGCTATTACTAATTAGCTATTATGAATTAGCTGTTAATAATTAGCTATTTTTTATTAGCTTGTTACTAATTAGGTATTACTTATTAGCTATTACTGATTAGCTATTATTGATTAGCTATTATCGATTCGCCATATTGATTAGCTATTATGAATTAGCTATTACAAATTAGCTATTATGAATTAGCTATTACAAATAAGCTATTACTACTTAGGTACTACTAGCTAGTTTTTACTAATGAGCTATTACTAATTAGGTAGTATTAATTTGCTATTATAAATTATCCATTACTAATTAGCTTGTTACTAAGTAGCTATTACGAAGTAACTAGTTCTTGGTTAGTTGTTCGTAATTAGCTATTACTAATTAGCTTGTTGCTAATTAGTTTTTACTAAGTAGTTGATTGTTCCATAGTTGCTAGTAGTTAGCTATTACTAATTAGCTTGTTACTAATTCCTGATAATTAATTAGCTCTTACTAATTAGCTATTATTCATTAGCTATTACTCATTAGCTATTAGTGATTAGCTATTACAAATTAGCTATTACAAATTATCTATTATGAATTAGCTATTAGTGATTAGCTATTATTGATTAGCTATTATGAATTAGTTATTATGAATTAGCTATTATGAACTAGGTATTAATAAGTAGCTATTACTAATTAGCTATTACTGATTAGCTATTATTGATCAACTATTAATAAGTAGTTATTACTAATTATCTATTATTGATTAGCTATTAATGATTAGCTATTATGAATTAGTTATTACGAATTAGTAGTTGTTTGTAATTAGCTCTTACTAATTAGCTTGTTACTAATTAGCTATTACTAAGTAGTTGATTGTTCGATAGTTGTTAGTAGTTAGCTATTACTACTTAGCTTGTTACTATTTTGTGATTACTAAGGATCTAGTTTTTCGTTAGTTGTTTGCAATAAGTCATCCATCAACTACCTCTTTCTTACTCTTTAAACCTCTAGTGGAACACTAATCTAGTTGGTTTCATTATGCTAAGGAGTTTCTCGTACCTTAATAGGAACAATTATCAACAATGCTAATGCTCCATACGTAGGAAGCTTGGGACGAGTGAGAATGTTGGATGTACACCATTTGCTGAAAGTAAGACTTATGCCCAATCTTCATCATTCAAAGAGAAAGAAAATGTTCCATCCTTCCTCTAAACACCGTCTACAATGGATGCTAGTATGGATCCTTGTCCAATTGACAACATGCATGATGCCAAGTCCACATGCATTGTCTTTCATAGTGGTCTACATAGAACAATTGAGAATGTTTTTGATCTCGTTAGCAGCTCAGATATTCATCTAGCTAGTCACAACTCTATAGTTGATAATGATCTCGTTGTTTGTTCAAACAAAGGTCATCTTTTGATCCTAATCAGAGTCCAACTAGAGATGTTCTTCAAATGAATGCTACAAATGAACCTCCTCAAAGAAAAACTATTATAACTCAGCCTCAGATTCTGACATGTGTGGATCCCCAACGAAGGTTGTAGGTGTTCATGTACAAGAGGATTCCACTCTAGCGCAGTTTATGGCAAATGCAAAAAGAAATTTGCAAGTAGTTGTGAAATGACAGAAGAAGCCAAGCCATTTGCACCCAATTACAAGGCGGTAGACTACTTGCTCACACTTGAACGGAGGTGTTGTACCTGATATGGAGGATCTTTTGAAAGAATAGTACTAGTGTTCACCCTCTTACATCATTGTCCTTTGTAATTGTTACTATCCGCACGTGTGGCATCATCCAAATTTGTAACGATGTTATTGATTGTATTTATCCTATTCTATGCAAATTTCGATAGACTAACTGTGTCATTGATTGTAATTTCTAATGATGTTTGGCTAGTTAGCTATTACTAATTAGCTTGTTCTTGGTTACTTGGTTGTAATTAGCTATTACTAATTAGCTTGTTACCAATAAGCTATTACTAGTTAAATTGTTACTAATTAGATTGTTACTAATTAGCTTGTTACTAACTAGCTTGTTACTCATTAACTTGTTACTAATTAGCAATTACTAATTAGCTTGTTACTAATTAGTTATTACTAACTAGCTTATTACTAATTAACTATTACTAATTACCTTATTAGTAATTAGCTATTACTAAGTACCTTGTTCTTGGTTAGTTGCTTGTAGTTAGCTATTGCTAATTAGGTTGTTACTAATTAGATTGTTACTAACTAGCTTGTTACTAATTAGCTATTACTAATTAGCTTGTTACTAATTAGCTTGTTACTAACTAGCTTGTTACTCATTAGCTTGTTACTAATTAGCTATTACTAATTAGCTTGTTAGTAATTAGCTATTACTAAGTAGCTAGTTCTTGGTTAGCCATTTGTAATAGCTATTACTAATTAGATTATTACTAATTAACTTATTACTCATCAGCTTGTTACTAATTAGCTTGTTAGTAATTAGGTATTACTAAGTAGTTGGTTCTCGGCTAGCTGTTTGTAATTAGGTATTACTTATTAGCTTCTACTAATTATCTATTATTAAGTAGCTTGTTACTAATTAGATTGATAGTAATTAGCTATTATTAAGTAGCTGGTTATTGGTTAGTTGTTTGTAATTAGCTATTACTAATTAGCTTGTAAGTAGTTAGCTATTACTAAGTAGTCGGTTCTCCGTTAGGTTTTTGTAATAGGCTATTATTAATTTGCTTCTACTAGTTAGCTATTACTAAGTAGCTTGTTACTAATTAGCTTGATAGTAATTAGCTATTACTAAGGAGCTGGTTATTGGTTAGTTGCTTGTAATTAGTTGTTATTAATTAGCTTGTTACTAATAAGCTATTACTAAGTAGTTGGTTCTTTGTAAGATGTTTGTAATTAGCTATTGCTCATTATCTTGTTACTAATTAGCTATTACTAAGTAGCTTGTTACTAATTACCTATTACTGAGTAGTTGGTTCTTGGATGGTCGTTTGTAATTAGCTATTAGTAATTAGCTTGCTACTAGTAACCTATTACTAAGTAGCTGGTTCTTAGTTAGTTCTCAATAATTAGCGACTACTATTTAGCTTTTTAATAGTTAGTTATTATTAAGTAGCTAGTTGTTGGTTAATTGTCTATAATTAATTATTACTAATAATCTATTACTAATTAGCTTCTTACCAAATAGCTATTACTAAGTAGCTATTTCTTAGTTAGTCGTTAGTAATTATCTACCACTAATTAGCTTCTTAGTAATTAAATATTACTAAGTAGCTAATTCTTGGTTAGCTGTTTGTAATTAGCTATTGCTATTTAGCTTCTACTAATTAGCTATTATTAAGTAGTTGGTTCTTGTTTAGTTGTTTGTAATTAGCTATTACTTATTAGCTTGTTACTAGCTACCTATTACTAAGTAGTTGGTTCTTAGTTGTTATTAATTAGCTATTACTATTTAGCTTGTTAAGAGTTTGTTATTATTAAGTAGCTACTTCTTGGTTAGTTGTTAGTAATTAGTTATTACTAATTATCTTGTTACCAATTAGCTATTACTAAGTAGTTGGTTCTTGGATGGTTATTAGTAATTAGCTATTACTAACTAGCTTGTTACTAATTGGCTAATACTTAAAAGTCAGTTTCTTGGTTAGTTGCTTGTAATAAGCTATTTCGAAATAGCTTGTTACTAGTTAGCTATTACTATTAGCTTGTTACTAATTATCTATTACTATTAGATTGTTACTATAAGTTACTTGTTACTGGTTCTTGTATAATTATCTAAAATTGTGAACTGATAATTGAAAATAGGATTACTTGAGATACATCAAGAAGGTGAAGAGGATGCTCCAAATATTGATTTTTGCTAAGTCGGGTTCTGCTTATATCCTTCTTATTTGGTGACACCAGGCTCTTTGTTGTCCAAAACATGATAATCAAATGCTTGATCTCTTGTGTGATACATGTGCTACGTGTTGCCCTACTAGTTGCCTTCAAAAAACTATGATTAGACTCAACTATAGTTAATCGTCCAATCCTATCATAGACGACATTCCTGCTCACTCCCAATACCCTAGAAAGTCTTGAAATATTTATCTGATTTGTTGATGATATTCATCACTATTTAGAGACATCATCAATGTTGATCTCTTCAACACAAGGTCAGAATTCTTTCTCATACTTTGTAGTGTATTCCGAAGATTGATTACAAGGGCAGTGTTGGAGATAGACGTCTGTGGAAGCACGCGAAAAACACAAGGAAGAAGAAGAAGCTTGGAGCACAAACACACAATACTGAATATATTACTAGAGAATGTACAAAGATAAGTAGCCCATTAGGGCAATAGGCGTATATACAAGCCGGGGGAAAAAAAACTCCTAAAGAGGGAAAAAAGTGCCCCTGGCGGTCCTAGAGTGTTCACACACATCACTACCTAAATATATCAACAAATCCCCCTTGGGAGTGATGTGGTGAACAAGGAGCTGGCACTCATGTATAAGAAAGTGCCAAGCTATGTGGAAATCACTCCACAAAAGGAAGTAAGCCCAAAGCTTTGCGGAAAGCTTCAAACTTCTCCCTAGGTAGAGCCTTCGTGAAAAGGTCTGCAATGTTCTCCTGCGTGGGCACATATGCCAAGCTGATCTCCCCAGTAGAGAACCTCTCCTTGACATAGTGATACTGCACCTCAATGTGCCTAGTGCGAGCATGGAACACAGGGTTCCTCGCAATTGCCAATGCGCTCTGACTGTCAGTGAAGATGGTGGTGGCAGAAGACTCGCGAACACCCAAATCAGCCATAAGGCATCTGAGCCACACACACTCAACAGTTGCTGTGAAAGCTGCCCCATACTCAGGCTCACAATTGGAAGTGGCCACAGTAGGCTGCTTCTTGCTCAACCAAGATATACATGAGGTACCAAGCATGAAGCAAAAACCACTGGTGGACACACGAGTGTCATAGCAACCAGCCCAATCTGAGTCAGAAAAAGCATGCAAATCTGGCGGTAGTGATCCCCCCTTGGGATAAAACAACCCAAGTAGCATAGTACCACTCAACCTTCATTCATGTGCTCACTCTCCAACTGTTTTCGGAGGTAGGCAACACGAGCCTCATTCCTAGCTTGGTACAAAGTGGTAAGTGTATCCCAAGCATCCTTTGCTGTTCTGCAAGAGCGAATGTGAGGAATAATGGCACGTTTGACAAACAAAGCTATCAATGCATGTGCCTGGGCATCTCTACCATCCCAACAAATCTACTCTGCAGTAGGTGCAACAGAAACAACAACACGAATAGGAATTTGTGGAATATCATCTTCGACACCATCTTCATCAGCTCCAGTACCTCCAGCACCTGTATTTGTAGTACATGTAGTCGCAGGTGTAACAAGACGTCTTTCAACACCCTGCACAATGTTCCACAGTCCTTTTGCAACCAGTACATGTTGCATCATATAAGCCCATAATGGGTAGTTGGTACCATCCAACTTATCCTCAATAGCCAACATACGGAATACATCACTGCTTTCAGCCATGGCCGGTGACTAAAATACCTTGATGCAGAAAATTGACTGTATCTCAAAAAGTTGAACGGAACTGCCCAGACAAGTTCTGCTAGACCTGTAGCAGACTTCGAGACGCTTAAACTGGCGAACAGAAACTAGTATATATCTTTGGCACAAAAGGATGAAATAGCCTGCACAAGTGCTGCGATAGTGCGTTTGAAGGAGGAAACGAGCTCAGATCGCAATTTCCGCACCACAGAGCGAAGCAGTTTTGATCTCGGAAACACCCTAAGTATGCTCACCAAATTTCGTGCGAATCTGAGACTGCAAACGGAGGAGTGTCAACGGCGCTCTAGAAGCGACGACCTACTCTGATACCAATTGTTGGAGATAGACGTCTGTGGAAGCACGCGAACAACACAAGGAAGAAGAAGAAGCTTGGAGCACAAACACACAATACAGAATATATTACTAGAGAATGTACAAAGATAAGTAGCCCATTAGGGCAATAGGCGTATATACAAGCTGGGGGAAAAGAACCTCCTAAAGAGGGAAAAAAGTGCCCAGGCAGTCCTAGAGTGTTCACACACATCACTACCTAAATGTATCAACAGGCAGATGTTACATGATCTTTATTACTAGCCATTGCATCAAAAAGTTTCCCAATACATGGACTCTGCAACATCCTATTTAGTGCCTTGATTTTATCTTCACAACGTAAGTATCTAGTTTGATTTTTAAAATAATTGATGATTTTATCCACAATGCCATCAAAGTTGCTAGAGCTTCAATTAGCATTACCCTCCACATTAGTGGTCTATGATAACATCCTTTTCTTTTCCTTCCAATAACATCTTAATGTTCCCTATCCACTACTAGTATTGCATTAACTTCCATCAGTCCGCTTGTCCGGGAAGAATGCAATAAAGTAAGTCTATGATCCAAGGGTCCCGCCAGTTCAGACAGATCTGAAATCGGACACCATTTGGTCATCCGTGTGTATGACCAAAGATCTTGAGTTTAGACTTACTAGGAGGTCTTGTGCTCTTGTGAACAAGTGATCCACCTAGCTTAGTGGTTAAGTCTCAAGGATGTGAAGGAGGAGGTCTTGCGTTCAATCCCATGGGGGACTAGGAGAGAGTATTTTGCCCAAAGAGATCTAGAGCCTTCTAGAAACATCCACTTGAATTAACTCAAGTTGATTGGGACACTTGGCACACATGGAGTTACATGGCTGACACATGGCTGGCTAGTATCCACATACCCAAGAAGGGAGTCCCCTTGAGAGCGCTATATATAAAGGCATTTGGTTGGGAGGAGAGTCATCTCTGTAGCATGTGGTGTTCGTAATCTTTAGGTTGTTGCATTGGTATCAAAACTCAAGGTTGAGCTTCCATGGTGACCTTGGAGTGAGCTTCATCATGCTTCCTCCACTAGCTTCTTTCATTGATCATCATTGTAGCTTAGCTTCCTCCTTGTTATCACGAATTCAACCGCTCGTGAGAGGTGTGTATTGCTTTCAAGTGTTCATCAACTACTTCCAAATTTATTTGGCGAGCTACCTCAAAGAGGAGGATTATAAGAAAATGTGCAATCTTCAGCAGGTCGCACCCGGGTTTCAAACTTGTCACCTCCTGAGTGAGAGAGGATGTCTTAACCAAGAGAACGATCGTGTGACATTGATAATCCATCGCAGATGCTAATTATATGGTGTATTACACCCCAATAGATATGCAAAGAGGTTGCAGAGTTTGAATACATATAGAGATTAAAGGAGTTGGGCATTGAACCCAAGACGTTCGAGTGTGGAGCATTCAATCCATTATACTATGATGCATTCATTGTACAAGATACATTATGTTTTAATACACAAGCTATCACAATCACAAAAACAAGCCACATGCGACGCAGATCTTCCAAATCAAAAGAACATACATGCGCGGACAACGACTGAGAGGAATCGAACTCGCGCTCTTTGGCATGGAGAGATTATCTCTGCCCACTACAGCAAGTCTCTTCAACATTCAGAAAACATGGTAAGTACAGAAAAAGTAGTGTGCAAGAGGAGGCAAAAGATCATTTTAACAGCAAAGAGATCTCTACTGTAGATGATCAGATGCTAGATTCGAACCTGTTATCTTACGAAAATGGAGCTTCTTGATAGCCACAAGCGCAATCCCATTAGGTGTTTGATTGTGCAGAGATCTCATCTATAGTTTATTTACAGTGCAGTAAATCTTCAAAATTGTAAGCTATAAGGATATAACATCTCCAATTGTCCGAAGCGGGATTTGAACCCTTAACGCACACTAAATAAGAGATCTCCCTATCTAGAAGCACTATGCATGTTCATGCTCATAGCTTGGCCGTTTAAGACTATTATGGTTATTTTTTGGGCTGCAAAAGCTTACAATAGAGACAAAATTAAAGGAGATCTTCGTCAACATCGATGGGATTTGAGCCATGCTACTCTATTTTAGAGGCACATCGCTCGGCCACTAGGCTACGAGCATCTCGATGGCATATCTTTTTGCAGTGCCCATCTATTCTTTGCTTCTACACATCCTTAGCTTTGGAACCATCTCCCATCCGAATACTTCTTTAGAGAAGCTATTCTTGATCGAATTTGAATCATAACTAGTCTTGATTCATTGTTTAAATATGAGAAGAATAGAGGATGGACGAAGCTATGATCAAAGCTAAGCATTTTCCAGTTTCTACTTGGCCTTAATGCTTGATTTATCTTGTTTTCATTATTTTACACTTAATCCTAGATGCATATTGCAATAGCCAAGATTTTAATCGATTAAGTCTAGACTAGGATAATGAAAAAATCCACTTCTCGTTCCAAGAATTAGTTTGCATTAAGCAAAGACTTGGTTTTAAAAAAGGATCCTTATGCATCAAAGAATGTATTTTGGTAGTTTAATTCTAGATTTCCTTTCCATTGAGTAAGCTTTTTATTGCACCACAAAAATATGTTTTTATCATAGTGCATTAGGATAAAGGAAAGGATATACATGCATCAAGATTGCATGATATACATTCTTAGTACAAGGAAAAATCATGCATCAAGCTCATGCATGATTGTTGCATTATTTTTTGGGCATGCAAAGAACATGCATGCATACGCATGTGAGCATATGGATTGCATGTAGGCACATGCATTTGCATGAAAGAATGGGATGATGTTTGCAAGTAGATATGAAAATGTACTCTCTTAGTATTTAGCTTACTTTATAAAGCTCACGGCTTGACATTAGGGAAGACATAGGAATAGTTAGTTGCAAAGACATGGTAGTTCTAGTTTGTAGCTCAAGAAATTAGTCAATTCCTCGCCAAGTTGATACTCCATCATAAAAAATAAATACTTAATAACAATTAAGAATGTTTGATGTCTTGCTAGGTATAAGTAAGCACTAGGAGAAAATTAAGTATTAAATTTTCTTGATGACCAAGAAAATTTAATTACTTGCAAACCTTTTGTGATGTTTGATGACTTTAAGTCCCGGATGTACTTAGGGAGTCATAAAGATAAGATTATAATGATTACTCTAAGTATAGGTGATATTTAGAAAGTCATGCGGATAAGCTTTAGTTGATTAGTTACGTAATTTATGTAACTTCTCAAACATCCCAAGATTGGATGATAACTTCAGCTATGTTTCCAAGATCCATGAGAACTCTTCTATTTAGAAGATTTCGAAAGTTCTAAGAATTTCTTTATGGTTTCAAGATTCGTATCTGATGATGAAACCTCAGTAAGTGACTTTTATGAATTGAGATATTTCCTAAAAGAGAAACACTAAAATGAAATAGTCAAGCCTTCTATTCCACGTGAGATCATTCTCCTACCATGTTCGAGATGAATTTATTTTTGGAAAGGCAAATGTTCCAAGTAGAGGATCTTAATTGATTCATGAACTCTTCCCAAAATACACATAAATTCATAATATATGATAGGACCAAGGAATGATGATGTTCTAATAAAAGGATGTTAGGCTCTATAGTTGCATCTCTGGTAAATGATGCAACTAGCTAAGCAATCTTTAGGAAATAAGATAAGTTCCTAAGGACTTGAATCAAGTGTGAACTTTTCATTTAGGAATAGAAAGTTCCAAGCAAGAAATGGATCTCCATTCCATGAACTTTTCTTAAAAAAGCTATAAAGTTCAAAGTTATGTGTTCATAGTAGCATTACTATTGGATCAATCATCAATAGATGCTTGGACTTTAAACATAATTTTGATTGGTGAAATATGTTTAAAGGACTCTAGTAACACCTAAATATGATCAATAAGACTTGATCACTCTAGGCCATGGTTGTCCAAGATAATTACAATTGGAACTATTGTGAAGTTTTCCCAAGTATTGGCAATCAAAATAGTAAGTTGTTCCAAGTTTGAACAGAGTAGATATTCCAAGTATGTAGTATGCAACTGTGTCGACAGTAATTAAGTCTGTGGAAGGTAAAACATAATGATTGCCTATCCTTAAAGGGATTTTGGTACAAATCCAAAAAGCATGAGTGGATGCTTAAGACTTAATTAGTAGAGAGATTCCTATGTAAAGTCCCCGGGGTAGGTACCTAAAGCATCAGTAAAGAAAGGAATCTAAAGACAAGAAGTCAAAAGCTCTTGTCACTACAAAATTGGTCAAGGATAAACCAATTGAACTTGAATCTATGAAAATTCAAGTACTTGAAATTCTGATTGGGTTTCATTTGAAAAGCCTAGCAAAGAAGGGTGGATGCTACATCAAAAGGTTTTTAAGTTCCTCAAGGAAAGCACAAGATAGGATCATGTGAAGGGATCAAAGACCTAGAAAATCTAGGTAAAGGTAATGCCTAAAAACTTCAAAATTCTTGTAAAGAATTGAAGCAAGAAGGTACTCTATTAAGAGATGTTTAAACTTTAGGATACGTATCACCCACACATTAATGTGAATATAAAATAGGGTGGTATGGGACACCACATTCTATACTTAGATTGATGTAGGAAAGATGGTATGGGACATCGGACCGTGGATGATAATTATCTTTTAGTTCTACATTGGATCTTGAAATTAGCTTTGATCCTCAAGGAAATTAAGACTTTAAAGAAGGAGTTTAATTCAAGAAGGATAAAATTAGTATCTCAAGATACTTCAAGATAGCTTCAAGGTCAAGGAAATAGAAGATATGAAGTAAGTAACTTCCAAGATCGTCTTGAAGCACTTCAAGATAAAGTGTTGTTAATTCGAAAAAAAATTATAATTTTTGAAAGAGGTTGGACTTTGATTTTGAGTTGATCTTTTCAACTAAGGATTTGATTGACTAAGTCAAACATCAAGTTCCTAGTGTAACTTGGTAAATTCACTCTTTTGACTCAAAGAAATGCACAAGAATTGCATTCCTTTTAAGGACTCAGAAAGATTGAATGTGACCTGAGCTTAGTCTCAACTGAAGCATTATTTGAGTAAAAAACTCATCAATAGGACCTCAGTGGGTCGACACACTGATGGTAATTGCCACACTAGTATCCTGTGGTTGGATGATGTTTTTGATTTTAATCTTTTTGAGAATCCAGCTTATTTCTCTAAAAGATAGAAAAAATGCTTCAATACCCTATTTAAACAGATCTTTGAGAAATTAAAAGTCCTAAGTCGTTTAAACCTTGACTCATAGCAAGTTTACGTATCTTTGAAGTTTGAATTGGTTGTACAAAGATTTAGTTATTTCTTTCCACTTTCCAAAATCCTTTAGAATTGGCTCACACATGGTATCTGATTCCTTTCGCAAAAGACCAAGGTTAGTCGGTTAGAATGAGATAACTAAATTGAACATCCTAGATAGATGTTATGAACAAGAAACTTTTCAATCTTCAAAAGATAATAAGTCTAAGTGGACTTATTTATTTGATTTTGCTTCACATTATAGCATAAAAGATTTCCTAGATTCCGGTATACTCTAGAATAGACAAGGTAGGAATTGCTCATCAAGTTGACAATTCCCAAGAATTTTCAACTAAAGTCTTTGCAAAAAGTGTCCTAAGTTGGAAAATTTTCATTTTGAATTTGAATTGGTCAAGTTAGTATGGTTGACTCAACAAAAATGGTAAACTTTCTCCTATAGTTTACATAGGGTTTTTTAACCCATTTGGAGAAAGTAGTCCTCTAGTTGGGTGAAAAAATCAAGTAACTGTTGGATAAGAGTAAATCATTGAACAAACATCCAAGTTAGATGTTTGAGACAACCAAAAGTTAAGTGCTCCAAAACAAATTCAAGTGAATCAAGAGTTCTCAAAGTCTTGCAAGGGATAGGAATCCCACCTTCGTTACTAAGTCCACGTACTAGTCATGCCCACAAATGGACTAGTAAGTTCACATGCTTGTGCCTAGATCGCACATTGAGAAACTGTGAATTGGCTAGAGATGTTTTTAGATCCACACTTATTATTCTTTCACTAGTTTGTATTTTGTTTGGTTCATCAAAGTGCAAAATGAGACAATGTTTTGAATCATCTGGGCATGGATGCCACCACAAAGATAAGACATGTTCTTCCAGTTTTAGAACAGGACCATGTTCTTCCAGTTTTAGAACATGAGGCTCCGGGGTTGCCTATAGTATGTATGAAGAAAACATGAGGCTCCGGGGTTGCCTATAGTATGTATAGTATGAGGCTCCAGGGTTGCCTATAGTATGAGGCTCCGGGGTTGCCTATAGCTCTTTTTTCGAGGACGAAAATATTTTTCCAAGGGGGAAAGAATGTAATAAAGAAGTTCTATGATCCAAGGGTCTAGTCGGTTCAGAAAGACCTGAAATCGGACACCGTTTGGTCATCCATGTGTATAACCAAAGATCTTGAGTTTAGACTTACTAGGAGCTCTTGTGCTCTTGTGAACAAGTGATCCACTTAGCTTAGTGGTTAAGTCTCAAGGATGTGAAGGAGGAGGTCTTGGGTTCAATCCCCATGGGGGACATGGAGAGAGTATTTTGCCCCAAGAGATCTAGAGCCTTCTAGAAGCTTCCATTTGAGTTAACTCGAGTTGATTGGCACACTTGGTGCACATGCAGTTGCATGGCCGACACATGGCTGGCTAGTATCCACTTGCCAAAGACGGCACTCCCCTGGAGAGAGCTATATAAAGAGGTTGGGAGGAGATTCATCTCTCGAGCATGTGGTGGTTATAATCTTTAGGTTGTTGCAATTGCCATGCATCAACACAGTACAAATGATGAGGAAACCATAAATATAGTAAGTTTGATAAACACCTACTCTCCCGAGATTTAACTTTCAAAGGAAAACTATATAAGTGAATGAGTATAGTATCCGTGAGATCCTTGAATCCCACAAAACAGGGGTTAGATAAGATTACAGCTAAGTTTAAGTAGTTTAAACTCACAAACGCTGTTAGATATCTAACTCGGGGATTGAACCCAAGACTTCTGTCTCAACAGAACAAAAACTCAACCACTAAAACAATGAGACTCAATCTGCAAAGGTAGAAGTGTTTGAGAATCGTTTCATGTACATTGATGCCGATTCAACTTCACCACGAGCATGAACGGGTGCTTGATAAAAGTTTTTATCTTTGTTTACGTACCACTTTTGTCACATCTCCGATAGAAACAACAAGAATTGAGAAATCTATCTAGATTGAGATTTTAATCTCATTTTTTTTAGTTCCATATTACTTCCTACTTCTCAACCGGGTCAAAACTTGAAAGATTAAACACACACAAAAGTATGCGTCTCTGCATGGATTCAATCCTCCTTTACCTCCCAAGGCACAGTTTCACGTGAAGTCGAAGATGAGCAGGACATCAGACTTGCACCACACCCATGCCTCAACAGTGCTAGCATGATCCCATCCTTATGTTGTCTGTAGATTCCTTTCCTGTCTAGATTAGTTGCAGGAAACGCCGCGAGTTGAAGAGGAAGCATCGTTTCTCCGTTTCCAAAAACAATTTGTTATTTCATTCATGTGAGAGACGTTTTCAATACATGCTCTTTTCCATCCCTCACGTTAATGTTTTTTATATTCTTCTTTGCTGATCTAAATACTTGAGGAATTGTGAATGACATTTCACTTGATCTATGAATTGCTTTAGCAGTTTGGTTGGAGCTACTACATCAGCCATCTACTCTATTTATCATGTTTGCTAAAAATATGGCCCAACAAGATCCAATTTTCAACATAGAATGCACATTTGTTGGGGCTCAAGAAAAGCTCAAAATAACTTGCGTTTATTAAAACATAAATGCGATTATTCTTAATGGTGGATCTTTCTTCCCAGAACATTAAAATTATCTAGGAACATTGTTGACGGAATCTTGCAAATGCATGAACGTAGAGATAATACAGTAAAAACATCTCACATAAAGTACACACAAAATTGAGAGAGAGATAAGAGACTAGACACAAGAATGATAGAATCAGTCCCCACATACTTTGATGGACAAGTCTATCAGAGGATGTATATTTACATGTATTTTTCATTACCACTTGAATAGAAGATACATGATGGTAGCACTTTTTTTGAAAATCTACGTTATATACAAAATCGTCGCTTTCTAAGAGATCTACTATTTTTATAAAAATGTTGTTTTCTAAAGTGATGTATTATTTTTACAAAAAATTATCTAAAATATTATCTTTCAACTATCTTCAAAAATATATGAATAAGTCCATGCGCTTTCACACCCTCATGATTCTTCACCTGCTAAATCAAAACAAAAATCACATTAAAATCCATGCAACATTCCATCATTACATAAATTATAGCATGCATCCCTCCCAATTGACAAGAACAATTGGAGTCCTGGGTCTAAAGAAGCACACGAACAAAAAAACCAGGAAGAAGAATCTTGGAGCATAGCACATAATACTAAATCTATTGCCAAGAGAATGTGCAAAGATAAGTGACCCGTTAGGGTTATAGGTGTATATAAAAACCTAGGGAAAAACCTCCTAAAGAGTGAAAAAAGTATTCCGATGGTCCTAATGTGTGCACATACATCATTTCCTAAATATATCAACAAATACCCTCGGAGTGATTGTGGAGAATAAGTTCTCCTATGCGCAATGGAAGTGTGTAGTGAACCCTTGTATGTCCAACACTTGGACAAACATCTGCACCTTAGATAGCTTGCTGCTCTCAACACAAAACTCAAATGGACTTCATAATTAAGTCAATCAAAGTAGACAAAGAGAGCTTTCTAAAAAGGTATAAATGACTTAATTTGGACAAGTTTTCATTAGGAAACACAACTGTCAAAGATTAACTACCTGTCCACACAGGTATGTTGAAGAACTGAGCTTCACTCTTGGATTGATAGCTCTCTGAATATATATCCTTTGAGAAAGATATTTGGTATAAAAAAAGTAGACACAAATAGCTTTCCAACGAGCTAATAATCAAGTAATTTGGATGCGTTTTGATCAGGAAATTCAACTCATCACCATAGACCACCTGCACATATAAGTACACTCTAAAACTAGACTTTACTCTGTGAGAGATATCTCAGAAAGTATGAATGTTCAGTTTTTAGCCCCAACTTAATACAACTTTATTTTTTCTGGGAACTAGTTGGAATGTGTTCATATTTATTAATAGGTTTTTGGTTTACAAGATCAAGTGCCGCAAACGCTTGTCAAAGAGCTTTTGTTACCAACGGCATAGGAGATTTTGGATTACTTTAAGGAATATTAGGTCTATATTGGACAACTAGTAGTTTTGAGATTTTTGAATTGTGTGATTGATTTATTGAATTAGAGAAAACAAGATTTGTAAATTTTCTTTTTGCAAACATAATTATTGTTTTATCTGAAGATATTTGAGAAAGTGAAAGTAGATGCCAAGAGCATTCCAAGAAGACAAAAATCACGAAATTTGGATATGTTGTGGTCAGGAAACTGAACCGACCAAAATAGACTACCTATCTACACAGGTATACTGAAAAACTGGACTTCACTCTTTCACTGATATCTCACAAATTATATAAGTTTTCAGAGAGATATTTGGTATGAAAAAAGTACACAAGATAAGCTTTCCAATGAATGTTTAAACACACAAAATGGTTACATATGCACTGAGATATGAGCTCTGCAACAGAGCTGTGTACAAACTAACGTGCGGCTGTAAGGAGTCTAAGGGAAAACCAAAATGACAAAATGGCTAGATCCGACTAGTGGAGCTCTTGCCTCTTTCTCTCCTTGTTTTGAATGTGCTCCCACTTCACTTTTAACCAATGAGCATGTGAAGAAGTTTGTGCCTCCTTCCTAACTCACCACTTTCTCCACTACATGCTACTAATTACAAGGCAAGATATTGTATCTCTTACTCATCATGAATTTTGACTAGACTTTTTCTTTTATTATTTTTTCCTTTTTTCCTCCACTTTTTTCTTTATCTTTATAGTTGGTAAATTTATCCAAGCATGGCTCATATGAAAATGAGCTTGTACATTTATCTTCAACACTCCCCCTCAAGCTCATTTGGGAGTTATCTTCATCCATGTCCTTCAAATTTATCACATCCTTGAAATCTTTGAGTTTAGAAGCATCCAAGAACTTTGTAAATATATCTGCAACCTGCTCTTTGGTTCTGATGAACTTTACCTCCACATCTTTGCTCAGCACCTTCTCCCTTACATAGTGGTAGTGGACCTCTATGTGCTTGCTCCTTGCATGAAACATAGGATTGCTTGCCAAGTTAATACTTGACATGTTATCACCGTATATAGGGATGGTTCCAACTTGCACTCCAAGATCAGCCAAAAGCTTTTTAATCCACATTGCTTCACATGTGGCAAAAGCTAATCCTCTATATTCAGCCTCCATAGACGAAAGTGCAACAGTAGGTTGTTTCTTTGAGCTCCACGTGATAGGTTTGCTTCCTATCATGAACACATAACCTGAGGTTGATCTTCTATTTTTCTTTGAGCCTGCCCAATCAGCATCACTAAAGCCTTTGACCTGCAATTCTTCATCAAACTTGTAAAACAAAGCATGATTAATTGTATGCTTTATGTATCTCAACACTCTCTTGGCTGAATTTAAGTGTTCACTTGTCGGGGCTTGCATAAACTGAGAAAGTACACCAACAACATAAGACAAATTAGGTCTTGTAATGTTTGCATAGATCAATGATCCTACAATGCTTCTGTATGTCGTTACATCTTCCAATGGTTCTCCATCATTTGAACAAATCTTTGTATTTGTGTCCATGGGTTGAGTGAGTGGTTTGCATTCACTCATTCCAAATCTGAAAAGAACATCCAACAATTACTTCCTTTGCATCAAGTAGATGCCACTCTTTCCATAAACAACTTCAATTCCTAAAAAATATTTAAGCTCTCCAAGATCTGAAATTTTAAACTCCTTACCAAGCTTCCTTTTGATATCTTTAATCCCTGTAACATCATTTCCTGTTATGATGAGGTCATCGACGTATATGCAAATATATACCTCTCTATTTTCTTCCTTCTTCATGTACAACAAAGGATTTGCACCACTTGGGTTGTATCCACACTTAGTTAGATACTCTACCAATCTCTGATTCCATGCTCTTGGTGCTTGCTTCAAGCCATAAAGTGCCTTCTTCAACCTGCAAACAAAATCTGGATGGTTTTCATCTTCAAATCCAATCGGTTGACTCATGTATACCTCTTCTTGTAGTTCTCCATTAAGAAAAGCATTTTTTATGTCGAGTTGATATAATGGCCATCTCCTTGAAGCACCAATTGCTATTAAGGTTTGGATAGTTCCCATCTTTGCAACGGGGCTGAAAACTTCATCATAATCTATGCCTTGTGTTTGTTTAAATCGTTGGGCAACTAATCTAGCTTTATATCTAGCTAGTGAACCATCAACATTCCTCTTTACTTTAAACACCCATTTGTTTGGAACAATCTTCATACCTTCTTTCTTTGGCACTAGCTCCCATGTGTGATTATCTTTGAGAGATTTGATCTCCTCTTTCATAGCTTGCTTCCATTCCTTTTGGTGTGCAAGCTTCTTCATATGTCTTAGGTTCTTTGCCTTTGATAACCTGCATCATGTATGCAAAATGTGTCGCCATACAACTATCATAACTCAACCTTTGAGTTGGATACCTTGTCCTTGAAGATCTTCTTTCATTGCCTTTAGAGAGTTGCTTCCTTAACCTATTTAGCTTTACCATCAGAGTGATTACCTCTTCATATTCTTCTTCACTTGCATCTACCTCACTGTTTGGAGTAGCACTTGCATCTTTGGCTCTACTATGAGCTGAATTTGGAGACAAAGAATGGATCCCCTTCCATGTTGAACATTCTTCATTTGATGTAGATGCCTCTGGACCTGAAGCCTTTGTGCTTGATTGTTGAACTTCTCTTTGATTTGTTCCTGCATAATCATCACAATCTTCTTCAAGAATCTTTTCCTTTCCTTTATCTTCATACCATGGTCTTAGTTCATCAAAGACCACATCTCGCAGGACTCTTAATTCCTTTGTTCTAGGGTTGTAACACTTGTATCCTTTTTGCTCTGTCGAGTAGCCGATGAAAATGCATTTTTCTGATCTTGGTTCCATCTTTGTTCTAACTTCTTGTGGAATGTGAACAAAGCAAACACATCCAAACACTTTGAGGTGTGTAAGATCAGGTTTCTTACCGGAATATACCTCTTCTGGAGTCAAGTGATGTATTCCCGATGTTGTGCACCTATTCATCAAGTAAATGCGGTTGTGGTAGCTTCAGCCCAATAGTACAATGGTACCTTCATCTCGTTGAGCATGCATCTTGCAATTTCAGCAATTTTCCTATTTTTCCTCTCAGCTACTCCATTTTGTTGTGGTGTATACCTACAAGTGAATTGCCTTTTGATCCTAGTCTCTTGTAGAAAATCTGAAAATTCTTTGGAGAAGTATTCTTCTCCACCATTAGACCTTAAGGTTTTGATAGACCTTCTTGTTTCCTTTTCAACTTCAACTTTGAATCTTTTGAATATAGTAAACACCTCTGATTTTTGCTTCATACAAAACAGCCATACCTTTCTTGAGTGATCATCAATGAAGGTGACAATAACTCTATTACCAGCCATTGATGCCTCTTGGGTTGGTCCCCATACATCCGTATGTATCAAGTCCAAGACATTTGGAGCCACATAATTGCTCCTCTTGAATGGCTGGCTCGTTTGCTTTCCTAGTTGACAAGCTTCACATAACTCATGTAGTCCAATGCTATTAAATTTTGGAAGACCTCTTACCACTTCATGTTTGCTCATGTCCTTCAGCTTTAGAATGTTGATGTGTCCTATTCTTTTGTGCTATAAGTCCAGCTCTCAAATCTTCTTGTTCGCACATTGAATGTACATGACCTTTCCATGTGGATGTTGGACATCCAAAGTGAACATCCTTCCTTCTCTTCTACCTCGAGCAATGAGGTTGCTTTCTTCACTTGAGGTGCTTGCATAGTTGCTTTGGTTCCTTTCATTGCCTCCATTTGGTCTTCCATTCTTCGGCCAACAATCACTAGCATAATGTCCTACTTTACCACAATGATAGCATGTTATACCTTTATGAGAATTTCCTCTACTTCTACCTCAACCTCTTCCTTGTGTGTTGGAATTTGATGCATCCTTGTTGTCTTCCGAATTGTTTTGATTGTAGTTGGAGTGGTTGTTACCCCTTCCTTTTCCTCTTGAGCCTCCTCTTGAGTTTCTTCCTTTACCTCGACCTGCATATAACATTTGGTTGTGGTTGTCCTTTCCTTTGGGACCACCAAAGCTAAGATCTTCTTTGACAAGATGAGGGATTAGTTGTTCAAAACTTGGATATACATCTTTCAAGTTAGTGGAAGTTATAAAAGGCTTCAATCTTTCATCTTCTCTCAAGCCATTGAGAGTATAACACACAAGATCTTCATCTTCAACCGTTGTGCCAATAGAAGCTAAAGCATCGCTTAGCTCCTTAATCTTCAAAGTATATTCAGCTATGGATTGACTCGAACTTTTCTTGATTGTGTTCAACTCATTCTTGAGTTGAAGTTTCCTAGCTTTGGTATTTGTTGAATACATCCTTTCAAGAGCTTCCCAAGCATCCTTAGCTTTCTCTAGATGTTGAATATGCCCTACCATGGCATTAGTAATGACTTGCGAAATGAGGAACATGACTCTCCTATTCCTCTCTTCCCATTCTTTTCCTTGCCTCCTTTGGACTTCAGTGGCCATAACTTGATTGATTTGAGGTTGAGCATCATCGCCACTCACAATACCCCATAAGCCTTTGCCCATTAGGTAGTTGGTCATTCTAAACTTCCACACGGGATAGTTATCCTTTTCCAACTTCTCTACTTGTTGACCCAAGTCAGCCATTGAAGAGTATCAAAGACTTTGAGAGTTACCTCGAATAGTTATAGTCCTTTGCTCTTCCGTTTGTGAAGCTCCTTCTTGTTTTGTAGCTCCTCTTTTGCTTTGATTCACCTCCAGCTCTATTGATGAAGCTTCAACACCAAGCTTGCTCTGATACCAACTGTTTAGAGTGAGTTCTCCTATGCGCAACGAAAGTGTGTAGTGAACCCTTGTATGTCCAGCACTTGGACAAACATGTGCACCTTATATAGCTTGCTGCTCTCAACACAAAACTCAAATGGACTTGATACTTTAGTCAATCAAAGTAGACAAATAGAGCTTTCTAAAAAGCTATAAATGACTTAATTTTGACACGTTTTGATTAGGAAACATAACTGTCAAAGATGAACTACGTGTCCACACAGGTATGCTGAAGAACTGAGCTTCACTCTTGGACTGATAGCTCTCTCAATATATATCCTTTGAGAAAGATATTTGGTAAAAAGAAATTAGACACAAATAGCTTTCTAACAAGCTAAAAACCAAGTACTTTGGAGGCGTTTTGATCAGGAAACACAACTCATCAAGATAGACCACCTGCACACATAAGTACACTATAAAACTAGACTTTACTCTCTGACATATATCTCACAGAGTATGAAGATCTGAATGATATATTTGAGACACTGAAAGTAGATGCCAAGATCTTTCCAGAAAACAAAAATCACAGAATTTGGATATGTTTTGGTCAGGAAACTAAACCGACCAAAATAGACTACCTATCTACACAGGTATACTAAAACACTAGACTTCACGCTTTCACTGATATGTGACAAACTACATAAGCCTTCAAAGAGATATTTGATATGCGCAAAGTACACAAGATAAGCTTTCCAATGAATGTTTAAACGCACAAAATGGTTACATATGCACTGAGATATGAGCTCTGCAACAGAGCTGTGTACAAACTGACGTGCGGCTGGAAGGAGTCTAAGGGAAAATCAAAATGACAAAATGGCTAGATCCGACTACTGGGAGCTCTTGCCTCTTTCTCTCCTTGTTTTGAATGTGCTCCCACTTCACTTTTATAACCAATGAGCATGTGAAGAAGTTTGTGCCTCCTTCTTAACTCACCACTTTCTCCTCTACATGCTACTAACTACAAGGCAAGATATTGTATCTCTTACTCATCATGAATTTTGACTAGAATTTTTCTTTTATTATTTTTTCCTTTTTTCCTCCACTTTTTTCTTTATCTTTATAGTTGGTAAATTTATCCAAGCATGGCTCATATGAAAATGAGCTTGTACATTTATCTTCAACAGTGATGCGGTGAAAAAGGCGCTCGCACTCATGTATAAGAAAGTGCCAAGCTATATGGAATCAATCCACCAAAGGGCGTATGCCCAAAACTTTACGGAAAGCTTTAAACTTCTTCCTAGGCAAAGCCTTTGTGAAAAGGTCTACAATGTTCTCCTCTGTGGGCACATATGCCAAATTGATCTCTTCAATAGAGAGAACCTCTCCCTAACATAATGATAGTGCACCTCACTGTTCTTATTGCAAGCATGGAACACAAGGTTCCTCAGAACTACCAATGCACTCTATTTGTCAATGAAGATGGTGTTGAAGACTAAACAATGTCCAAATTAGCCATAAGGTATCTGTGCCACACACACACACTCTATAATCATTGTGAAAGTTACCCTATACTTTGCCTAACAACTAGAAGTGGCCATAGTAAGCTTCTTCTTACTCAACCAAGATATACATGAGCTACCAAGCATGAAGCGGAAGCCATTAGTGGACACATGAGTGTCATAGCAACCAACTTAGTCAGAGTTAGAAAAAGCATGTAAATCTGGTGGTAGTAATCTAGCCTTGGGATAAAACAATCCAAGTAGTTGGGTACCACTCAAGTAGTGAAAAATGCACTTAACCTTCTCATGTGTGAGACAACAAGCTAAATATGTGGTCGAGTTATGCGTATTTAAATGAAGCATCCAACAACTTGATGATAAAGAACAACATCAAATGCATCTCTAGCACCATGAGGAGTCAAGCATAAACTTGTCTCCATAAGAGTGGCAATAGGTTTACAATCTTCAAGGCAAAATGTTGCAATAACGTGTTAACATATTTTGTTTGGCACAAACATATTCCACCATCAATGTGCATAAGTAAATGCCCAAACAAAGATGCAAGTGCCCCAAATATGAAATCTCAAATGAAGCATGCAAATCAACCTTAAAATCACCAATATGCTTCTCAATAGGACTAGTCAGCAGCATGTCATCAACATAGACAACGATGATCATAAGCACATCATTTGCATGCTTAACATATAAGGTGCTCCTAGTTGGATTTTTCTTTAAACCATGTGCAATCAGATAGGAATGTATTTTTTCATACCAAGTAGATGGTGCTTGCTTCAAATCCTATAACGCCTTTTTCAAATTGCAGACTTGGTTTTCATACCCTTTCTGCACAAATCCATGAGGTTGAAAAACATAAACTTTGTCATGCAAGTCACCATTCAAAAATGCACTTTAAATGTCCAACTAATTTACATACCAACCATGATGAGCTACAAGCTCACAGATGCTGCGAAAAGTAGTCATTCGGCATGTAGGAGCAAAGGTCTCATCAAAATCAATGCCTCTTTCTTGAGCATATCCCTTTGCAACAAGCCTAACCTTATACATATCAATTGTTCCATCTGGCTTACACTTGAGCTTGTATAGCCACTTAGTGCCAATGACCTTCTTGCTAGGAGGCAAGTCAGATAAAGACCAAGTACCATTTTTCATGGTAGCATCATATTTTGTTTGCATAGTAGCCATCTAAGTTTTAAAATTTTGTGTTTCATCGAATGAAAGAGGCTCATTCTCATCATAGAGATTTGAGAGAGTCGTAGCATAACAATCTGATGCAAAAGAAGCACTATGAGAGCATGAACGAGTACGATATGATAGAGTTGCATCTAATTTGGTATCATGCAAAGATTGCACTATCCATTTTGGCATAGTTTTTTTTCCTCCTTAAAATCTGTTCTCTCATCAATAAGTGCATCATGTAAATCTACATTAGAAATGGAATTATTTGCATCATCACATGAAAATTGTAAAGCATGAGAAGTTCTCTCATAAGGATGAGCGCTAGATTGTCCACTTGTAAAAAGAGGTAGCAAAGTGTCATACATGTCTTTGGAGCTAACTCATGTCTCCTTAGTACATGAAAGTAATGGCCGAATAGCATCTTCCACAAAAACAACATCACGGCTAACCAAAATGCGTTTACTCTATGGATGATACAAACGATAGCCTTTTCTTTGAGAACTGTACCTCTCAAAAAAAACATTTCACTAGCTTATGATGAGATTTTGTGTGTTGTTATTCATGCACTAATGCATATGCTAGACAACCAAAAACATGCAGATGAGCAACATATAGCTTGCAATGATGCCAAGCCTCATATGGAGTGATAGACTGCAATGATTTAGTTGTCCTCATCCATAGAAGACATACACTCAGATGAGTTACGTAAATTTAGTTGTCCGTTCATGTTCTTCTATTTACCAACATAATTCTACCCTGCTTCTTCATTAATGTTAGGGTTCGCAATTTACCTCGCTTCACAATTTCTTGGGTCTTGCTTTTCTGACTTTCATGTTTCGAGCTTCTTTCACGGACTAATGGAAAACGTGAGCTATGACGTGCATTGTTTTGATAATTTATGCTGGTATTCGAGCTGAGGGGCTCAATGTTCTCTATTGTAAACGTTCTCTAATATCACTCATCCCATCGTTTCCCTTTCGCGAAGGATGCGGATAGAGTTAAACTGATGCATGCATATATTTTTTGGTGCGGAGGTTACATTTTCATTTTCTTCGTTCCTGCAACCCAAAATTATGCACAGATGTATGATAAATCCGATAAATTCTCATCGGCCTAAGTATGGGAGTTTATATTTTCATTTTCTTGGCTCACGCAACCCAAAATTATGCACACATGTATGATAGATCGGACAAACTCTCGTCGGCTTAAGTATGGGCACATGCATGACAATCATCATATTTTTAACAATTAAACTTAGAGGCACATGGAATATTTCCTTGACATTTCCACTCCCAAAATCTTATCTCTCTTCTTTTGGAGCTTTCTAAAGGTAGATGCAATATTTCTATTTACTTTTTTATTTTCAATGGAGGTTTAGCGATAGACTGCTCTCCCAAACTTTTATTAATAAATAAGACAATTGTCATGGACAAATGAAAGCATTCTAAACCTTAGATTCCATGTGAATCTTATATCTCATGATTGGTTTAGAATTACGAGAAACCAATGCTTCCATTGTGTCTCAAACATGCCAAGACCCTAAGATCAAGTGTCTATTTATTGAATTCTCACATTGGGAGCTCCTATTTGGTTTGGTGAGATCATTGACGACATCATTAGTTCGCAACCGCCCTTGAAATCTTATATAAGGAGGCCTTGGCCACATACATAGTCTTGCCAGTGCTAGTCTTGGGAGCTCAAGGAGTTGTGACCACCAAGTAAGTACTCTCCAAGTTCCAGTTCTAGTTCTTGTCTTGTTCCTTGTTTTAGTCTTGTCTAGTCTAGTTCCTGGACATCCTATCTTGACCTCTTGTAATCTCATAGTATGAGATCGTGTCAAGTTATTTCTTATATCTAGTTCATATCCTAGGAGGGAGTTCCTATAATCTAGATATCTTGTTTCATACTTACGATCCCGAGTTATGGGATCTCTTGTATCATCTCTAGTCAAGTTATTCATACCTAT
Source organism: Ceratopteris richardii (assembly GCA_020310875.1). NCBI lineage: Eukaryota > Viridiplantae > Streptophyta > Polypodiopsida > Polypodiales > Pteridaceae > Ceratopteris > Ceratopteris richardii. The sequence continues at coordinate 51,610,128 of CM035420.1, read as the reverse complement.
CAGTCCCAGGTTGTGGGATGTCTTATATCAATAAGGTATTCTTGTATCATTTCCCTTCGTGGGTGTTCTTGTAATCAGAAGTGTACTTCTGAAATCTTGTCTACTATAGTCAGAGAGCATAATCTAGTGCTCCCCTGACATTTTGGCAAGACTAGCTTCTATCCAAGACCATGCATCATGGAGAATGCTTATAAATGGCATGAAGATTATTTCATAAGCTAATTTAGATGGGTTTTAAGAGATTATGTGAAGGATCTTCAGCTAACGATGCGAGAGGTTAAGACATGGAATGAATACATCATGCAAGATATTCAATGTCATAATCAATTTTTAAAGGAAACAAGAAAAACAAGTAAAAGGAAGACATTGCCAATGGAAACCTTTCCAACCCACTCCTAAACAGACATCTATGCCTGAATCTATGCAAATAGATGTAACTAGGTTCCAACCCCTAACACCACAAGAGAAACAAAGAAGGAGAGACAATAAGTTATGCCTCTATTGTAGAAACCCTGGGCATATTGCAATTAATTTTCCCAATATAAGAAAGGCTCTCATAATTCTAGCTACACGCATAGAAATATGTCTTGCACGTATCAAGTTAATCATGCCAAAGAAGATGCTCTCCCTTACAGCCCTAGTAGATTCAAGAGCCTCCTTATGTTTCATCGATGAAGGATTGGTTAAGAAACATGGAATTCCTGTACTTCAAAAGAACAAACAAATAGTAGGTGAAGTAGTAGATGGATGACCTCTAGCATCTGGGAATATAACCATGGAAATCACACCATTAAGAGTACACCTTGGTGACCATGAATCCCACATATGTTTCAATGTAATATCGAGCCCATTACATCTAGCTATCATTGGAATGCCCTAGTTAAAGAAGCATAATCCAGACATTAATTGAGAAAAGAATAAGATCACCCATCAAGGTATCTAGAAGAACCCAACATATGTCAGAGCCAAGGCCTTCATACATGCAGCAAGGAAGGAATTGACATATATGATATATGCCATACCAACTCAAGAATCCAAGAAAGATGATCCAGTGTAGCTTTCCAATCAGTACAAAGGATTTGAAGATGTTTTTGAAAAGAAGACTGCAGATATCCTCCCAGAGCATATACCTTATGATTGTCCAATAGATCTTTAAGAGGGAGCACAAGTGCCCTTTGTACCAATATATAGAGTATCCCTAGAGGAACGTATAGCACTACACAAGAACATTGATGAGAATCTAGCAAAGGGGTTTATCAAACACTCAAAGTCTCCTGTAGGAGCTCCTATTTTATTTGTAAAGAAGAAGGATGGGACTTTCCGGACATGTGTAGACTATCATGGATTGAATAAAGTCACTATAAAGAACAGATACCCTTTAATACTCATATCAGAGCTCTTGGAATGCCTTGGAAAAGCAAAATTCTTCGCAAAGATTGATCTTCAAGGATCTTACAACCTTGTTAGGATTAGAGAAGGAGACAAATGGAAGAGAGCATTTTGAACAAGGTATGGCCGTTCGGTCTTACAAATGCTCCAACTCTCTTCCAACGTCTGATGAATGATATCTTTGGAGAATATTTAGATGATTTTGTTGTAATATACCTTGACAATATCTTGATATTCTCCAAAAATCTGGAGGATCATGAATGTCATGTAAAGATAGTCCTATAGAAACTAAGAGAAAAAGGATTATATGCAAATTGGAGAAGTGCTCTGTCCATAAGACAAAAATGGAATTTTTAAGGTACATTGTATCAGATAAAGGATTTCTTATGGACCCTAAGAAGATTGAGACAATCCTTGATTAGGAACCACCTTCATGTGTTCAAAATGTACAATGTTGTTTGCCAACTTTTGCAGGATATCCATCGAAGATCACTCCAAGATATTGACACCTCTTACCAAGCTTATAGGGAGCTCTAAATTCTCATGGATCGAAGAAGTAGAAAAAGCTTTTCAGGCCTTAAACTAAGCTTTCATTACTACTCCAATTCTAGTTTGTCCTGATTTCGGTAAACCCTTCCTCCTAGAAGAGATGCATCAGACTTTGCGCTAGGGGCCATTCTTTCCCAATATGGAGATGATGGATACCTACATATAGTTGCATATCATTCAAGGAAATTTTCCCCTCCAAAAATTAATTATGAAATTCATGATAAAGAACTTCTTGTCATAGTGGACGCATTGGATACATGGCATCACCATCTGGAAGGAGCAGCACACAAAGTTACTATGTATACAGATCACAAGAACCTAGAGTATTTTATGACCATCAACATACTCAATACAAGGCAATCTTAATGGAGTAACTTTCTATCGAGATTCAACTTTTTCATCACATGCCGTCTAGGATGCCAACAATGTTAGTCAGATGCCCTATCTAGAAGGTCTTAGCTTGCACCAAAGAAGGGTGAAGAGGCCTTTGATCAACTAGAGAGTATATTACTCAAGCATGAGCATCTCTAGTTAGGAGCTATCTCTTCAAGCCATCATGAAGATTCAGCCTTGAATCATGTGATTCTTGAGAATCTACCACAAGATGAATTGTTTTGTAATGTTAAGCAGAAAGCTCAAGAAGGAAAAGTCCAAGGGGTAAACAAATTTCAGGAAAAGGATGGATTACTACTCTATAAGAACCTATTGTATGTCCCTTCAGGAAAGCTCAAGATCCAAGTACTTCAACAACGTCATGACAACCTTGTGGCATGACTTTTTGGAGTGATTAAAACAATAGAACTTATATCAAGGGATTTTTGGTGGCCTCAAATGCGGAAGGAAGTCAAAGAATATATCCAAACTTGTGATACTTGCAATAGATCCAATGTACCTAACATAAACCTCATGGCCTCTTGTAGCCTTTACCTATTCAAGAAAGACCATGGGCTTCATTGTCTATGGATTTCATCATAGGTCTACCAAAGTCAGATAAGTATGATGCCATTCTTGTTATTGTGGATAGACTTACAAAGATAGCACACTTCATTCCAACTACTAAGGCAATCAAAGGTGCAACCAGTGCTAGGCTTTTCCTTAGATACATATTCAAGCTTCATGGATTGCCTGATGATATTGTCAATGATCGATGTCCAAAATTCATATCCAGCTTTGGAACAGTCTTTGCAAGATCCTTGGTGTTCAACTTAAACTATCTACAACAAATCATCCACAAACTGATGGACAAACAGAACGGGTGAATCAAGTCCTAGACCAATATCTCTGTTGCACCAGCAACTATCATCAAAATGATTGGTTTGAGCTTTTGCCCTTTGCAGAGTTTGTGTATAATAATAGTGTTCATTCATCTACTAAGCAGACTTCCTTCTTTGAAAATTGTGGAGAACATCCAAGAATGGATGTACAACTCTCAAATCATGTCAAGAACCAAGCTGCGAGAGACAAGGCCCAGTACCTGATGGACATTCACAAAGAACTCAAGGAAGAGGTTCATAAAGCTCAAGAACAATATAAGTACTATGCAGATCAACATCGTGTTCAAAATCGATCATATGAAATTGGGGATAAAGTATGGCTACTCAGAAACAATATGCAAACTTCAAGGCCTTGTGCAAAGTTAGATCATCAAAGATTTGGTCCATTCACCATCTTGGCCAAGATTAATCCAATCACTTTCAAGCTCGAGCTACCTAGTACCATGAGAATACATCTAGTTTTCCATGTATCCCTGTTGAAACCATATCAGATTTGACCATTGAGGGGGGAGAGGCCTAGTCTCACCACCTATCAAGATTGATGATCATGAAGAATTTGAAGTCGAGCATGCCCTAGATTCGAGAATATCTGGAGGAAGATTGGAATACCTTATTCATTAGAAAGAGTATGACATCAGTGATCGTACTTGGGAACCTACAGAAAATCTTCAGAGAGCATGAATCAAGGTTCAAAAATTCCATAAGAAAAATCCAATGAAGGCGAGACCAGAGAACATGACCGCCCCTCGTGGAACTCATCGCTGGAGGGGGAGGTGATGTCATGCACAAAGGAAACCATCTTGAACCTTCGATTCCATGTCAATCCTATGGACTCCCAAACCCCACAAAGCAAGGGAAGATCAAACAGATTTAAAGAGTTCTACAAAGAAGGTAGATCATGCTCTCCTCCCCTTCATGTAGGGCCCACTTGCTTTTCATCTTATTATTCTCTGAGAAAAACACTCTATGATGTCTGAAAGGTGGGGTTTTCTTACAATTCGAAATTCTTTTGCCTAACAAGAAAAGAGACTTTTCTAATGATCATTCTTTAGTAGGGCTTCCAAACCTGAAATTGTAAGATATTGTCAGGGGTACGCTAGACGGACATGGACTTGGGGCACGAGAAGTAAGTTCTCGTTGACACGTAAGCATCTTTTGCACCATGGGGGTAACCCGTAAATTTTGCTAGCCTTTACATTGGTCCAAATTCCTTGGTGGAGGATCTGCCACATAAGCACCCACTTCTTTATCTCAATGAGTGGATGCCAAAGTGATTAGAACTTAAACTCCCATTGCAAGCTCAACCAATCAAGACACCACTTCCTATTAAGCATGACATGAAGGTCCAAATTCTTGTTGAAGCTTGGAATTTTGTCAAGGCTATTGCCATTGAACCATCTAAGACCCTCATGGTGGGGAGGGTCCTCGCATCCACATCAATGTCATCAAATCTAATCCACTGGCATGTATCTTGATTCTAGAGATGTTTCCATGAACAATAGCCATTGTTAAAAGTTTCTTAGATTATTGGAGGTTCAATGTCTCCACATCTCTGATACCCTTGAAAGAAAACCAGATTGAATTATTTTGTCTAATATCGGCTGCCCACTGACAATCCTCACTTATCCAAACAATTTGTTTGAGCTTGTTCCAACTCTTCCATAGTGATCAAACCAAATCCGAGCCACGTAGAGAAACTAGAAAAGGTGAGAAGATCAGTGTGAGGAAGCCAAGGTCCTTCCATCTCGGGAGGCCCATAAACGTAAGATGGCTACTCCTAAACATTAGCTTGGCCCAGGAGGCTTCACTGTTGCTCCACACATTAATTAACCATTTTGCAAAAGAACTATAGAGCATGTTTTTGATATCAAGAATGCCCAAACACCACGAGCATCAACGGATGCTTGATAAAAGGTTTTATCCTTCTTTACGTACCACCTTTGTCCCATGTCCGCTAGAAACAACGGTGTTGTACACCAAGAACTATGAGGTTGCAAGTTTTGCGAAAATGCTGGAATGCAAATGAAATATACTAATTGCTATCCTCAATTGCACATCTTAAAAAAATCAGATATATAATTAGGTGATCGGAATATGAGACAGGATAAGTGAAGGATATAACCAGTAGTTGGAGCAATAAAATAAGAAGTATGTGAGTTCTACGCAGAAGAGATGGAAATTCAGAAGAGAAATTATCCCTTCAAATTGTTTTCTAGGTCAATCAATGAAAAGTTCGATAAATAACGGATCGATTAGTTTTTAAAAGTTCGACAAATAATGGATCCATTAGTTTTTTGTTTTAATAAAGATCTGGTAGGCGCCTACTCCTCTTTCTTTAAGTCTGAAATATATGTGAATTAGCATAGTACCACTGGACCACCTTTGTCCGATAAAGAAGGGAATAGATAAGGTTACAATTAATTACAACTTGTTTATATTGACCAAAGCCATTACATATCCAATGCAGGGGGTTGAACACAAGACCTACACTTAAAAAAGGTAATGCCAAACCAACTCACAACCAACCCACCTATGAGACCTGGATGTTGATCGATAACTTATGAAGCTCAATTTACTCCTTATAATCATGAGTATTCATAACAATTGGAGTGGGATACGATAAAAATAGAGAGATTATGTGAGGAGCTGATAAAAAGTTGCTTTATAGACGCATTGATCCACTTGGTTATAGGGCAAATTTGTTCATAGTTATTATCTTTATGTGAGCTATCTACCCTAGTCGTAGGATATTTATGATTATCTACTGCATTTTTTATATTCATATTATTTAACCTACCCTTCCATTCTTATCTTAAAGCATTGCCGTTTCTTGCCATTTCCATGATTACCATATGCTTTCCTTGGTTAATATAGAGAATTCACAAAACATGATTACCATATGCTTTCCTTGGTTAATATAGAGAATTCACAAAACATGATCAGCATATGCAAAATAGAGAATTCACAAACATGATTACCATATACTCTCCTTGGTTAATATAGGTTTTTATATTAAATACAACCTTCTTACCTTTAAAAACAAAAATTTTGTACTTTTAACAATGTACGCGGTCCTACTTCATAAACAAGGCAGATAGACACCTAAGCAAGGATAGACAAAGCATTAGGTCATTTGAGGCTAGTGTCAACCATACAGCTAAGTCTTGGGAACAACAACTAAGTGGTTATCCCTACACACTAAGTTTTGAAACAAATGATTCAGAATTGTCTTTTAACATGGAGAGACCCACACATACCTCAAGTACTGCTTATTTACAGACACCAGAAGGTCCCTATAAGACACAATTAGAGTATATTAGGACCAACCAATTAGGTGCATGCATCTATGAAGATGGTCTCAGACCATGAGTGGTCCAAGTCAAAAATCCCGACCAACCCTTTGGACTTGAACACCCAGTGGTCAAGTTCAAAGAGGGTTCATACATTGATAAAGAGGGAACCATATATGTGGTTACCAACTTACTAGATAGGATGGATGAGCTTGGAAGTTTCATTGTTGAGAACGAGATAGGAGACCTAGAGCAAGGAGACCTAGGATGAGAACCCAAGACCCCTAGAGGCAAATCAGTTTTGACTAGTGTAATCACTCTAGATTGGATCCCTCAAGACAACAAAAGCATAGAACTACTCCTGAATAGAGAAAACGAGGAAGCCTTTTGGAGATTCAAGCTAGATGGACCCAACCTAGTAGTCATTATCTACGAGTTCAAGGATCCAGAGACACCAGGGAATGTTGTCTATCTAGATGACACATTGGAGAAAATGTTCTTGGTATGAGAGCATGAAAGGCATGCATACACTTGGCAAGGTGAATTGATTTTTCCACCACCAAGATCTAATGTTTCTCATGGCTTCCAAGGAGCAGGATCATCCGAGGCTCATGAAAATTAGAGGGACAGAACTAGAGAGAGACTCGAGGTGGGCTTTGCACATACAGTGGATAGAGACATATCAGGACTTGAGGGTGAGAGACCTGAAAGAGAGAGACATAGAGCAGATTGGCATCAAAGAGATGAACATGATTTTCCATTGCATAGACCTAGAGAGCACCCAAGAACCTTTAGACCCTCTCAGGTGGTCAAGGCAATGAAGAACTATTTTGACGGGTCAGGAGATCCTTATGATCATTTGGTCGAGTTCAAACAAGTGCTAAGAGCTGAACAAGTCGAAGAATTATTCACCCAGTTCGAGGCATTTGGTTTGACTCTCAAGGGTATTGCCTTACCTTGGTTCCAACCTCTAAACAGTCGCAATTATCGAAACATAGGTCAACTGCTAGAAGAATTCATTGTAGAATTCTCCAAGAGTGGCATCAGACATAACACATCATCCTCGATCCAAAGCTTCAAGCAGACACCCCAAGAAACAGTGCACCTTGTAGGAAGATGGTTCATGAAGTACTTGGAAAGATGCCCTATGTCAAAATTACCCACAACAACCAAACAAGTGGCCTTATTTTTAGATGTCTTACTGAGCACAAAGTTAAGGTCATATGTGTAATTGAAAGAGCCTAGATCCATAGAAGAGTGTGTGTGCATGTGCATCCACATAAAAGACAACTTGGGTGAGGAGTTAGGGCTATCTAAACTATATAAGCATTCTGACAGTTCTACTAGTCACACTTCTAGAACCTCCGGTGATATAGATGAGATAGCTGAGCAGGTTGCCAAGAAGCTAGGAGTTCAAAATAGAAAACCACCAAGGGTCAACCCATTGAAGTGATGTTATACATGCGGAGGAGATCACATGACTAATGTCTATCCAATGATGGCTCAACCCCAAGGAAACTCTAATGCTCTGTATTGCACTATTGAGACAAAATACACAAACCACATGGCTCAAGATTGTCCATACAATAGGCAAGCTGTTAGACAGAATTATCAGCAACCTTATCAAGAGGGTAGGTATCAGAATCAATACCAACATCCATATTGTAGGCCGCAACAGCAATATCAGATACCATATAGGCCACAATGAGTCATAGGAGATCAATCGCCAGCCCCTACCAACGTGATTCCATTCAAGTATGCAAGGGCAGAAGAGAACCTTAATAGGGCATTGGTGCCACTAACCCCATTCATCTCAGAAAATGACTCTCATGCTCATAGTCCAGACTACTCCCATGAAGATAGTCCACAAGCTTATTATAGAGAGTCACCTGAGCATAGTGAGGCTTATTCGTATCGATATGAGTGTTGAACTAGCGATGCTGTGTTACTGACAAACGCAAGTCGTTATCGAACAAAGATTAACGTAATACAGAGCTTCACCGTAAACTATGGTTAACTCTAATTATCATTACCGTAAGACATTACCAGATCGTCATGGGTTCTTGGGAGTGGTAGGGGTCTGTTAAACAGAGGCCCTGTACTATTTTCCCAAATCTTCGTTATAACATCAAGCGTGACTACTCGTCTAGCTCAGTTACTAATCAACATCGATACTTGGTTCTTAGATTCCTACGTCCGAAATTCTCCAAATCAGTTTACTCGAAGAACAGAACAATTGTCCCTTCTACAGATTCATGAACATATAATATATCAAACAGAGTGAATCAGACAGATTCACTCACCACAATACTTCCCGAGACATTCAATTAAAAGTTACATTTACCAAAAGCAATAATCTGTATCAAATCAACTTATGCAGTACTACATTCACTTATACTAACTCAGGGTACTTCAACGGTCGAAGAGCACACAATCTTACGAGACGAAAACAGTACTCAACCACATAACCTGACATTTAACATTCACTACGGCGAACTTCAGTATGAGCAGGCGACGCAGACAGAACAGAAATCAACACAAACAATACTTAGAGCTTCACCATAGTGTAAGTAAACTCTGACAATCTCAGAAAGGGCATCCCTCTCTCTCTCTCTCTAAAACCATATACACAAGTGTCTCTCTCGCCATTCTCTTTACATTGCTTTATATATCTTTTTTCAAGATGCGCGTACCAACTTTTTTGCACGGATTTTGATAATTCCGGTTTATCAGGTGGTCATTACGTCTGTCCCACTCTGGCGGTCGTCTAACACTGGCACGCACGGTGGACTCGAACCCGCAAGTTCCACAAAAATTTTTTCAAAGTTATGTTCAGACTCATTAATGATGTTGGGAGCACCCTGTAGATTCTGTAAACTAACAGTATTTTCTTCGCCACTTTGGTGCGTCTGATTGTTTATGTCAGTGTTTTGCTCCCGATTCACCTGTGTCTGCACCTGTAACAGTTCTCTTTGCAATTCTTGAATCGTCTGTTTGTATTCTTCAATCTGATTTTCCTGTCGTTTAATGATTGTCATGAGATTGTTTTCATGGTTGGACAAAAAACAGGACCGCCTTTGATCAATTTGGGGAACAAGTATACTCAGCCATCTTCTACGAAAAAGTTTCCAAGTATCATGTACATGATTATACAATTGTTGTTTCAATGACTCTATATCTATCTTTGTCATCAACATGGCATCCAATTCAACGCCTTCATTATTTAATAACTGGGTTTCCATTTCCTGTAAAACTTGTTTTCTGGAACGCAGAACTACATGTTCTGCCTGCATTATAGCATTCATCATGGAAAAATTTATCATCTCTTCTTGGATTTGTTTCTGCATTGCTACCTGCCATGGTTCAAAATCTTGAATAGACCTTGTGGTCTCGATCAAAGCTAGCACTAGTTGTTTGTGGTCATTCTGCATTTCCTTCAATAAACCGTCCTTGCTATTCACAGCATCCTATAATTGTTTATTGTGTTCAATCAATGAATTGGAATGATTTTTATTGACAGTTACCTGTTCTTGTATGTTCTGAATGCTTTCCTGTTGTTGCAGTAGGAAGTCTGAAACTTCCTGCAACTTATTCTGCATTGTTCTCATGTTATTATCCGAACAATTACTCTGCAATATTTTCGCACTTACATGTTGTGATGGATCCTCCATTCTTCTTTTGGTTGATAATTTAAAAGGGGTTCCCAAAACAGGCGACTGTTCACCACCATCTGTTATAGGAAAAAGACTGTCCGGCATTTCTGCTATGTCCTTGGGCTCTGCTATCTGTTCTTGCCCTGGTCTGCTCAGTGTCTGATTACAAATATTACTTACCTGTTGATATTTGATTAAGTGTGCATATTCGAATAAAGCAGCTAAAAAGACTGACGGACGACTACATTTTTGGGACCTGCGCTTGTCCCCAAAAAAATCTGTGTATACAAGTGGTTATACAACCAGTGAGCCCAGCTGACTTTACCACCTCCTTCTACATGTACTAAGGGTGAAAAATTCTCTCTAGACATTAAATCAAATCTGACGATAAAACACAGTCTCTCTAAATACCATTTGAATTGTTCACACCGAATGCATGCTGCTTTTTTCATCAGATAATATTTTCTACGACCTTTGCAGTTTCCAAAATCCTTTCTCATGTCGTCATTCGAACAATTAGGAATACTGTCATCGTCATACAGAGGCACTTGAAATATTGCTGCGACTAATTGCGGTGAAAATTGTACCTAATTTAGAATTTGTCCTTTTGTTTGTCGCATAATCTACAACTGAGTCATTGCATCTTCATTACCTGTCCAACGCTCCCATGGTAGCTTGGCAAACTGTAGTAGTCCGATTCTCTGAGGCCAGTTCTTATTCCTCATAGAATGTATGTCGAGTTCTATTTTGAAATCGGTGAATAATGCTTTGTTGTTATGTTGTGCCTTTGTCGTTGCACAAGTCGTTGAATCATCGCTATCATTCTGTAATGTAGTATCAGTGTCGTCTGATGTAGGCACTATCATTCTCTGTGCAGTTGCTCTCCTCCTAAGTCGCCATCTTAGGATATCTGATTCAGACATGGTTGCAAGACTCGCCGAAAATAATATGCTGGAAGTTTGTTAACTAGCACCCAAGCTCGAAGAATACTATACTGAAAAATACTATGCTAGGCATACGCATTTTATAAGCACCAGAGCTTGAACTGCCATTTGCTGGAATGATTATATTTCATTCGGACATGACACTTCATTCCCCTTACCAAAATTGTAGCATAAGTAAAAATCATCATTCTGCATTTTATTCCGTAGATCGATGCTGGACTTAGCAAGTCTTTTACATGTGCGAAAAAGTATCATGAAACAAAACCTTGATATCATACTCAATTCGAACTCATCATTACATTGCGAAATCGCATGACCGAATTTTACTATTCTTCTATGAGACCTTCGAGGTACATATTCCTGGCTAATCTAAATGTACGAGCTATTTTTTTCTTAAGGGTTTCTAATAATTGCTTCAGAGTGTCGGGTTCTAGTGAGCAAGATTTCGGCCTGTGTTTGCAAAAAGGCCTCCTGTAAATAAAAATCGTTTGATAATGCCGCATCTCTTGCTGTCTTCATGTCCGTTATTTGTTTCTGCATCTCATTGATTCTGTCTTTCTGGTTGTGTACCTGATTATCTAATCTTCCAAACTGTTGGGTCTGGAATTCTATGGTTTGGTAGTAAGCATCCCGTTCTCTGCAGACATTTGCTAAGTCCTTCTGATATTTAAATTCTCTGTTTAGTTGGTGTTTTAGCATGTTGTTGACATCGTCTAAGGATTCTTTTGTTCTTTGTAACTCTTCTACTGCCTGCTTTGCTTCTCTCTGCTGCTCTTGGTATTTTTGTACGGTGTCCTGTAACTGGAGTCTTGTTTCTTCTAGTAGATTTCCTATTGCTATTCTTGTATCGTCTGTATCTTTGATTGTTTGCTTTAACTTTAGTATTTCGGTGTCGGCAGCTGTTAGTAGTTCGTCTTTTTTAGCCAGTGCCTTATCTCTCTGGTTTGAGTGTTCTTCCAGTGCTTGGAGCGAAGCCTGTAGTTGCTTGATCTGCTCACATAGTGCATGATTTTCTACTCTTGCTGCTTGTAAATCTTCTTGAAGAGGGGTGATATCCGCCTCCATCAATTCCAATTTCCTTTGGAATTCTTTTCGTGCATCGTCTGTGACTTGTTTCAGGTGTTGGGGCAGTTGTTGAGATAGGCTTATCAGTAGTCTACCCATAGCTTCTAATTCTGAAAAAACTGGAACGGGGTGGGGTGGCAGAGGAGGGCGACGTTGCGAGGAGGTTCTAGTGAGGAGTTGTTGTGAATTTGGAGGGGAATAGTTGAGGGAGGATGTGGAGGCTTCAGAAGTTCCGGTGTGGTGATTGGGCTTGATGGGACTGTGGGGTGGTTCAGGTTGGGAAATGGGGTTAACAGGCGGTGTTTTGGGGAGGGTAGAGTCAGTAGTTTGTACCTTGTTTGTTTCTGCATTGTTTGCTTCTGTGGATTCCACTGCCTTCAGTAGATTTTCTAGTGCATCTTGATGAGATTGCTGTTCATCTACCTGTTGCTCTAATTCTTTTTCGGTCGAAATTATTTATGTTTCTGCTTGATGTTGTTGTTCGTGTTGCTCAGTCGATGATTCATTATGCATTGAAGTAGCTGTATCATGGAATGTCTCTTCTTCGTTCTTTTCTTCTTCTTTATCGTCCTCTCTGTCCTTTCCGGCTGAGCCTTGTGCTTCGCTTTCGGAGGAACTAATCCTGATTCGTTTCCGGCGAAACAACTGATTGAGCTCTTCTTCATCTTCTTCTTCCTCATCTTCTAGTAGCTGAACTGACTCTTCTGGCCTGCAAACTGGTCCTCATGGTGGTGGTTGAGCGGTGAGTATGGTTGGGAAGAGGAAAGAAAGGATGTGGGGAAGTCTGGATCGAGGGGTGGTTCCTTTGTTGACTTGTTTCATGATGGCGACGCACTCCTTATGGATTCGGTGAAAGAAAAATGAGGCGAAATTAACGGGTTCTCGTGCGGCAAGATCGATGGCGGAATAGAATGGGCGGGAGATACCGTATGTGCGTTTTTGGAGGTTAAGAATGGCAACTAAGAACTGTAATGCGGTTTTTTCAGGTTCGGGGCGACAGAGAATGGCATATTCATTTGATGAATGGCGGGGGAAAATTTCGGTCATGCGGCCTACGGGGATACTTGGGCCATTCTCGCGGCCTTGTGGAGTGAGGCGGAAGGCTTCGGCGAAGGCCTCGAAGGTTATTACGGTTCTAGATGGTAGGGAGCGGAAGAGCCATGGTCGGTCAGCGATGGGGGATTGGGTGATGGCAGAGATGATTTGTGCGAAGAAGGGATGGGCTTCCACTGAGTGCCATGGCAGCTCAGCGAAGTTGGCCAACCCCCGGATACGCAGGTACTCTCCTACCTGAGTAGGGATACCATCACAAAAGGCTGTGTAGTTCGCCAATGCTTCCATTGGGCATGCGAACACGAATACATAGAGCACAGAGCGCGAGTACACAGAACACAGAAAACACAATCACAAGCACAAAAACACCATAGCGTTTTTTTTTTGGTGCAACCGAAGAGCTTAAGTACAGATATTACGGTGGGGGTAGGAAGTGAGGGTTATCATTGTGCGGTGCTGGAATGATACTGCTTCCAATTTGGCGTTGTCGCGAGGATTCGTTACAAGGAGGAAGAAGTACAAAAGAAAAATCTTAAATGTACTAAGCAGTAATGAAATTCTTATCACACCAGGTTCTACGGACACGTTAAGCTTCTACAGAGATCTAGTAATTACTTTCACATGTAGAATTTCCGCAAGTTAAATGAGGTGAACATAGTGGAATTGTTTTGTACCTGTACTGACTTGAATACCAACAAAAGAATTGTTTCTCTCCTTTTCCTTTCCTTGTTATCAAAGGCAAAGGCAGCGTCACTTTAAGAGAAGTTCATTTAGTGATTCCAGATAAATCCATTCATTGGGTTTAAAGACTATAATATTCGTAAGATTTACTTTATGTTTCCATGGAGAAGCAAAAGTTTTGCTATGGCTCACGTGGCAAAAAATGTTTCAATTACTAGTGGAAACCGTGTTTACTTCAATTCATGTTTGAAGCATAGTTTCATGGAATGGAAAAGTGTAGTTCTTGAAACAATGCTACAAATACGAGACGTAAGAGATATAGACATGCGGTTCCCTTCTGTTAGACATAAAGGAGCATTGAAATGAAATCCAAATTTGAACGCAAAGAAGATAAACTCTCTCTCTTTGGTACTTCCGATTTGTTTGTTTACACATAAAAGTTTAACTTGGTAAGGGTGTTTAGTGCTCTGTATTCCTTTTTACATAGCTAAACTTCCGTACATATATGCTTTTCGTATTGATGATGCAGTTTTCTTACATAAGAATGTATACACATCGAAAATTGCTGCATTCACGCTATGCAAGTTTCAGCTATTTGTTTCATCTTATTGTGAAAAGTCATGAACTCTATTTAGTAGTGAAACCTTGTTACATACAAAAGCATTTTTTTTTTTTGATCAACACACAGTCGCATTATTTAGAGCAAGAAAAACAAAAGTAAACTGCAAATAACCAGTGTATCGAATATCTTACATTTCATTAATCTCCGTACTTTGTCTCATGATGTGCATGATGATCCATTCGAAATCAGATAGCAGCCAGTTTTTATCATTGTTGATATGGCTTCCAGCGATCCTCTTAAATATCTTGTTTGCAACAATTATATCTCTCTCTCTTTATCCAAGTTCCTATCAGAGAATTCTGCTATTGGTGCACACACGCATCAAATTCTTCACTCATTCCATTTCTTTGCTTTGAAATTATATCCAACCTAAGCCTTACTCTCTAGTCTATCTGTATTGTAAGCAAAAGGAAAAAAAGTGCCCACAGCTAACCATAAGACCTCTGTTTATACTCTGATGCTTCCTTCATATCCGCTAAAAACTATGAGGCTTAAGTAAACGGTCACCAAATTTTTCACCAACCTCGTTAGGACTATTTTGTCAGCGCCAAAACCAAAAGGACCGGGCTTCAGTGTTTGTATATTTGCTTCGTGCTCCAAGAAAATCATCCTCAGTAGCAGCGCAGACTGTATTCTTCCAACCTTTCCTCCTCTTTCACACTGACTTCTCTGTAAGTCCGATTGCATCCATGGTTTCTTCTGCCCACGACTACCACAGAATGGTTGAAGCAGTGAACATTTCAAAAATAACAAAAATACTAGGCCTTTCTCTTCGACATAGCACATCTTCCTTCCGATGTTCAGCCTGTGCCGTTCTCTTTCTGCTGTGTCACTGCTCCTTTTCAGGTAGTTTTTCTGGACACCTTCATAGTCTTCCTTGAATTTCGAAATTTTTGTCTTCCGCTCTTGTGAGGATGCCCCTCATTCTTATCCGGTTGCTCTTGTTGCCATCGAATTCTAATGGTGCTTCCTCATCAGAAAGTTTCTGTGTTCCACATTATTCTTCTTCAAACGCCCACACGATATTACCTCGAAAGAAAATTAGAGCACACAAAAAAAAAGATAGAAGTCTTCCTCTTCTTCCTGTTGTAGCTCACGAACTCTCATTGTCCTTTTTGAATCCTCTTTCCTGGCAGGACTCTTTGTCCAAAGCAACGTAAATCTACGAAATGGGTCTGAAGGGCCGCCATAGCTCCTGCTAATCCTACTCACGTATATCCTTTCTGCAAACGTGGTGACTCCTTGAGCATTGACAAAAACGGAGCATCCTTTGAAGCCCAATGAGTCCGAGCAGCACCAGCAGTAGTGAGGTATGGTATTTCCTTCCATTGAATGATGATGGAGCATTGCTAAAGCCGGAAACCAGTTGACAGTTCACGCATGTCATCGTCAGCTTATAGTAAGCATCGAGCAAAGCAGAAAGAAGCAGCAGACCTTTCTTTCTAAGATAATCAACTCCAATAGACTTTGAATCATATATCCTCAATCGATATGTTAGACCTGGGCGACGACAGCACCTTTGTCATCAAATATTTCATATATCACAGCCACCTCTCACAAATCAGCAGCACATCGTGAGCATGGCGCATGGAGATGAGCATCCTTTCGATAGAAAATTCCCGCCGCTCGAATCTCAGAACAGTACCCTTCTCCCCCTCTTCTCTCTGATCGGCCAGCTCGTATCAGCCGTCTTCTCCCATGTCCTGCACGTAGCCTTTTTTTCTATATCTCTCCACCTTCTATATCCATTCAAGATATAAACTTAACATTCTCTTTATTATGAGGACATGCTGAATATAGTGGAGCCTCATGACCTCTAATGTGTTAAGGACTACCCCACGATTGCCCATCATCTAGATGCATCAACCTCCAGATGACTTTAAACAGATGCGTCATATTTGATTCTCGTGCTTCAATTTCGGATCGCGACCACATCCACCCCCTCTGAA
This sequence comes from Ceratopteris richardii, assembly GCA_020310875.1. Taxonomy (NCBI): domain Eukaryota; kingdom Viridiplantae; phylum Streptophyta; class Polypodiopsida; order Polypodiales; family Pteridaceae; genus Ceratopteris; species Ceratopteris richardii. The sequence continues at coordinate 51,593,659 of CM035420.1, read as the reverse complement.
CCTGTGCATCCTCCGGATGCACCAGCATCGATCTCGGTATCTGCAAGTCTTCAAGAATCCAAATGTGAGTGAAATCAAGTGCACGGGTTAAAACAAATGTGCCTATGCACGGCCATGTAATGAGCCTTACATATGCATACTCTAAGTGCATAAAAAACAGCATGGTGCGAATAGGGGAGGTATCAGGCATTCGATGTTGAGGATTTACACTCAATTTTTATCATGGATATACAATTCAATACAAGTGCAATCACTCGTGCAACTATGGGTTTTAACCAAAATATTACTCGTGCTCTTTACATTTCATTTATGCATGTGTTAGGTGCATGAAGGAAAACAAAATGGTGCAAAAAATCAAGGTTTTATGGTATTTAAGCAACGCTCACATCACTCACAACTCCACTCTCTTACAGATGCAATCACTCTCCCTTACTCAGAACTATTCTCTCTTATCACTCAAAACTTGCTTTATTATTTTTCAATGATATTTACCTATCTAATTGTGCAGATGGACGTGCTTCTACGGAATTTCAAAGACGTGGTTTCTATATATTTTTACATGCATATTTGGCATGCAATGCATCTCAAAGATGGTGCAAAGAAAAGATCGGGGTTAAAGCACGATAGCTAATGAAAAAAAGATTTTCAGGACTTTGTTCTTGAGTCATCATCTCCGTTGGCTTCGCTTGATCATTCCTGCAAGAAACTAAACAAATCATGAGAAACATCACATCAAAATGACATTATATACATATGCAGTTCATGAAAGAACTTCAAAAACCATTTGCAATAAAACATAAGCATGCAACTCGAAAGTGGTTGCCTCTATACAATCTCTCAAAACTCTAGATCTTCGATCAGCTCCATATCAACACCTGTTCTCAAAACTGCATAAGAGAAATTAGTAGCATCACATTCAAGAATCACATAAAAAAAACTTCATTCATTTGAACATTAAAATATCTATTTGAATTATTTTGACTTCAAACCACTCATCCAACATGCATTCATTACCATAGGTGTTCCCACTTTAATTTCTTGCATTTTTAGTTTTATTTGGTTTCTTCCATCTATCTTAAGATTAAAGCAAAAAACACAAGATATATACATTTTTATTTACAAATTTCCTTTTGGTATTATTAATTCTCATTTATTAGGGTTTTTTCCTTTAGACCCATCTCCCTTGATATATGGTCACCAAAGAAACTGTGCTTCTTAAGAAGCCACCTTTGGATCGCATCAATCCGTGAATCATTTTTAAAAAGATTAGATATGTGGACAAGCCATTTCATTTGCTCGTCCATTCCTTGTAGGCTCGACTAGCATACATAGCTTTTAGAAAATTCAAACATCCATGTTTCAATCGTTTGGGCATAGTCTCCTTTATTCATGATCCTCTCATGTGAGGTTACTCTTGATGAGTCAAACACACATGAATATAGAGTGTTGATTTTTAATAAGCTTAAATCATCTTTAAAAATTCCGTGCAAGCATGGATTTTGATTCATTTCATGCTTGAGATCATTTGAGGAAATATCTTCAATTGCATCATTTCGAATATGTTCTTCATCTTCATCGAAATAAACGTATTGATTAGATTCATTCAATTCCTTCATCAAGTAGAAGTGAGCATCATGCTCAGATGATATTACATAATCATTTTTATCTTCCAATCTATCATGATTCCTTTCTACTTGAGTCCCATTAATTATGGTATCTGCTTCTTGTTCTAGTCTTTCCAAGAACTCTTCATCATTGTCTTTGTTATGTTCCCAAAATATTTCTCCCTCAATGTGAATGGAATCCATATCCTCATAATCAAGAAAATCTTGATCTTCAATTTCTTTATCCAAAACGTCATCACAGGATTCTGCATCCATCTCCATCGATTCTTGCTCATTCTCTTCTGAGGATGTACTTAGTTGACCTTCTTCAAGCATTGATTCTTCAATCACTGATTCTTGCTCAAGAATCTCATCATGTATGAGAATCTCAACATACGCATCCAAATCAACTTGAGCTTCATCGTTGCAATCGTTTGACTCAATAGATTTACATTGGATATCCTTCAATGCTATACACGCATCAGATTTATCATATGTCACAATAAACATTTCATCTGCCACTTTATGCTCAATTTCTTCAACGTGTGGACTCAACTCAACATGATTATTTTTGACATACATATCAGTATTTAGAGGAATGATCAATGGTATTTTCTCATTCTCCTCATGTTCATTCATATTTCTCTCTTCATGGAATGTGGCATCATTTACATACATATCATTATTTTGAACTCCATCCAACTATCCTCCTTTTTATGTGTAGGATCTTTGTCCAATGCATTAGGGGAAAAAGTGAGCCCTGCATGGGCCTTGTAAGGATTCCTAATTTTCAGGGATTAAAATGCTTAATCAGTGGGATTAAGGTGGCATAGAAAACCACTAGTGGTATTGTCAAATAAAATATTATTTGATCGCTCTTATATTTGAATGATCAAATTTGGAATTTTATGAGCCTTTGGATGCTTAATTTCAATGGCTTAGATTGATGCGTTCAAGGCTCTACAGAGATAATCATTTCAAATCGTGGGATTTGGATTTATTCACGCAGGCTTTTTTAGACTCCCTCTGCACATTTTATGGCCATTGGATCCCCTTAAATTCAACGATAGCCCGCATTTGGGGCTGATTCTATTTTCGCTTGCCATATCAGCCGTCGGATGTGGCCTGAATCTAACGCTCAAGCGCGTTTGGGGCTGAGCGAAATCGGCTACTATTCAGAGCCGTTAGATCGTAGTCTGATCCAAGCGTGGAGAAGAAAAGGCGCCCTCATCTTGAGGGGCTTTAATCTTGACCATTAGATGAAGCTGGGATCCAATGATCCATATTGCAAGCGCCGCTCAGCTTCGAAAATAGCGCCGATCTGCTGCGAAATTCATCTATAGCGTCCGATTTCTGGCTTAATCCAATGGTTCTCATTGAAAGGCGCAGGTTTGTTGAGTGCTTTGATCAATGCCATTGTAAGCTTTGCCAATCCAAGGGTCCAAATGAGAAGTTGCCTTGACTTTTGCAATTCAAACACATCCTTTGGATCTTTGAGCCAATCCAAGGGCTATAATCCATTTTTAAGACTTTCAAAACCACTCAAACAAGAAAAACCATGAGATCTATCCGGTTTTCTCCTCTTTGACCACACAAAAACCTGGGAAGCCTATGCCTAGCCTATGTGATTAAAGGACTAGACTGTGGCCACCACCCTCTTCTCATTGGTCGATCACTAATCTCTCCTTAATCTAAAAGGCCCATTCAGGGTTCATTTTCTCCCCTAATGGTGACATCGCTCAAAAGAATATCAGTATCTTGATCTTGATCTAGACTATCGGTAGGATTAGGATCATGCTTATCACCATCGCCATACATATCACTATCTAGAGGGCTTATCATTTGTACATCCTCTAGATTAGCATCATACTCATCTTCGTCATCACACATTTCAACCTCTAGAGGACTCATTATTTGCATGTCCTCCTTCATATAAGTAAGTTCGTTTTCTTGCATCTCTGTATGCATGTATAATGTGGATTCCTGCATATCCATTTTCTTACCCATCGGATCTTTTATTGACAGGTCCTTAGATTCAACATCATGTTCCATGGGAGTTCCTTCATGTAATTCAGTCATTAGATCAGAAGTTCTATCCGAATCTTGTGTTAGAAGGGAATCATCACCATCAAGTGACATCCAATCATACTCCACATCTTGCCTGATGTCATCATGTAAGGATGCATCTCGAGCTCGATCTTCAGACATATTTATTAGGTTCTCTATTTGTATCTCATCTTTTATCTCCATTTGGTCACCTATGAGCCTTCTAGATATCTCTATCTCTTTGTTTGCATCTTGATATGTTTCTTGATTTGTTTGATTATCTTTTATTCGATGTGAGGAGTTTATCGGAGTAGAGGAAGCTTCATCTTGATTTCTTGTTGGGTTTTGTTGGTTTTTGTTTTGTTTTATGTTTGTTGTTTGTTTGGTTTGATGTTGGTTTAGTTTGGTTTGATTTTGATTAGCTTCCACTTGCTCCTTTGATCCTCCCATCTTCGGGCTTTGTCCACTTATGGCACCTAAAGATGTAATCATTGTAAAGAAGTCTAGGGGCTCTTGGCACCTTGTAACCTTTGAGGTTATATCGATCACACTTTTAGAAGTTTCTTCATATTTCCCATGATTACTATGGATATTAAGCCCATGCATATCTACTTCATGCCCAAATGGGGTCTCTACAACCTCATGGACTTGAACATTATCCACGATTGGTAAAATGCTTGGAACATGGTTATAATTTTCATCTGTTTGAAGATCTATTCTCCAATCATTTAGAAATTTCTCAATTGTTTGTTGTTTCTTTACGTATTTCATCACAGCTTCATGGACGAGCATCCAATCCTCTATGAGCCCCGAGTCCGAGTCTATATCTTGTAGAAGCGGAATTAGTTCTTCTCGGGCATTAACATCGATTGTTCGAAGAAACAACGAAACCCTTTCATGACTTATGCACCTCTTATCCTGCTCAGAAAGATCATCATATTGTCGCTCAAACTCTTCTTTGATCTCGAGAATTGGTTGGTCTTTGGGCATATGAACCCACCTCAGGAAAGATCTATGAGTTACTTTATCAAGATCCTCTAGCATAAATTGCTTGAGGAGTGTCGCTTTGTATTGGGACCATGTCGTTTGATTTATTCGCATTATTCGGTCTCGCATGTCGTATCCCGACACATAGATAACGTTTTCACATAATTCTTTTTCCGTCATCGGACTTAATCCGACACCTAGATATTTGGCCTCGAGTTCATATTCTTTGCAGAACTTTGAGACATTCTTTCCATTGAAAAAGCCACACCGATTGACTAGACGTTCATGAAGTGATTGGATGGCTTTTTGACGCCTATCTTCTTCTTGAAATCGTAGGAATTGAGCTAGGATTTCTTCCATTTTGATTATGCTAATCTTTGTGGCTCTATAACTCACTCACCCCCTCCTTTCACGTCGGGTTCACCAATTATGTCGCGAGGATTCGTTACAAGGAGGAAGAAGTACAAAAGAAAAATCTTAAATGTACTAAGCAGTAATGAAATTCTTATCACACCAGGTTCTACGGACACGTTAAGCTTCTACAGAGATCTAGTAATTACTTTCACATGTAGAATTTCCGCAAGTTAAATGAGGTGAACATAGTGGAATTGTTTTGTACCTGTACTGACTTGAATACCAACAAAAGAATTGTTTCTCTCCTTTTCCTTTCCTTGTTATCAAAGGCAAAGGCAGCGTCACTTTAAGAGAAGTTCATCTAGTGATTCCATATAAATCCATTCATTGGGTTTAAAGACTATAATATTCGTAAGATTTACTTTATGTTTCCATGGAGAAGCAAAAGTTTTGCTATGGCTCACGTGGCAAAAAATGTTTCAATTACTAGTGGAAACCGTGTTTACTTCAATTCATGTTTGAAGCATAGTTTCATGGAATGGAAAAGTGTAGTTCTTGAAACAATGCTACAAATACGAGACGTAAGAGATATAGACATGCGGTTCCCTTCTGTTAGACATAAAGGAGCATTGAAATGAAATCCAAATTTGAACGCAAAGAAGATAAACTCTCTCTCTTTGGTACTTCCAATTTGTTTGTTTACACATAAAAGTTTAACTTGGTAAGGGTGTTTAGTGCTCTTTATTCCTTTTTACATAGCTAAACTTCCGTACATATATGCTTTTCGTATTGATGATGCAGTTTGCTTACATAAGAATGTATACACATCGAAAATTGCTGCATTCACGCTATGCAAGTTTCAGCTATTTGTTTCATCTTATTGTGAAAAGTCATGAACTCTATTTAGTAGTGAAACCTTGTTACATACAAAAGCATTTTTTTTTTTTTGATCAACACACAGTCGCATTATTTAGAGCAAGAAAAACAAAAGTAAACTGCAAATAACCAGTGTATCGAATATCTTACATTTCATTAATCTCCGTACTTTGTCTCATGATGTGCATGATGATCCATTCGAAATCAGATAGCAGCCAGTTTTTATCATTGTTGATATGGCTTCCAGCGATCCTCTTAAATATCTTATTTGCAACAATTATATCTCTCTCTCTTTATCCAAGTTCCTATCAGAGAATTCTGCTATTGGTGCACACACGCATCAAATTCTTCACTCATTCCATTTCTTTGCTTTGAAATTATATCCAACCTAAGCCTTACTCTCTAGTCTATCTGTATTGTAAGCAAAAGGAAAAAAAGTGCCCACAGCTAACCATAAGACCTCTGTTTATACTCTGATGCTTCCTTCATATCCGCTAAAAACTATGAGGCTTCAGTAAACGGTCACCAAATTTTTCACCAACCTCGTTAGGACTATTTTATCAGTGCCAAAACCAAAAGGACCGGGCTTCAGTGTTTGTATATTTGCTTCGTGCTCCAAGAAAATCATCTTCAGTAGCAGCGCAGACTGTATTCTTCCAACCTTTCCTCCTCTTTCACACTGACTTCTCTATAAGTCCGATTGCATCCATGGTTTCTTCTGCCCACGACTACCACAGAATGGTTGAAGCAGTGAACATTTCAAAAATAACAAAAATACTAGGCCTTTCTCTTCGACATAGCACATCTTCCTTCCGATGTTCAGCCTGTGCCGTTCTCTTTCTGCTGTGTCACTGCTCCTTTTCAGGTAGTTTTTCTGGACACCTTCATAGTCTTCCTTGAATTTCAAAATTTTTGTCTTCCGCTCTTGTGAGGATGCCCCTCATTCTTATCCGGTTGCTCTTGTTGCCATCGAATTCTAATGGTGCTTCCTCATCAGAAAGTTTCTGTGTTCCACGTTATTCTTCTTCAAACGCCCACACGATATTACCTCGAAAGAAAATTAGAGCACACAAAAAAAAAGATAGAAGTCTTCCTCTTCTTCCTGTTGTAGCTCACGAACTCTCATTGTCCTTTTTGAATCCTCTTTCCTGGCAGGACTCTTTGTCCAAAGCAACGTAAATCTACGAAATGGGTCTGAAGGGCCGCCATAGCTCCTGCTAATCCTACTCACGTATATCCTTTCTGCAAACGTGGTGACTCCTTGAGCATTGACAAAAACGGAGCATCCTTTGAAGCCCAATGAGTCCGAGCAGCACCAGCAGTAGTGAGGTATGGTATTTCCTTCCATTGAATGATGATGGAGCATTGCTAAAGCCGGAAACCAGTTGACAGTTCACGCAGGTCATCGTCAGCTTATAGTAAGCATCGAGCAAAGCAGAAAGAAGCAGCAGACCTTTCTTTCTAAGATAATCAACTCCAATAGACTTTGAATCATATATCCTCAATTGATATGTTAGACCTGGGCGACGACAGCACCTTTGTCATCAAATATTTCATATATCACAGCCACCTCTCACAAATCAGCAGCACATCGTGAGCATGGCGCATGGAGATGAGCATCCTTTCGATAGAAAATTCCCGCCGCTCGAATCTCAGAACAGTACCCTTCTCCCCCTCTTCTCTTTGATCGGCCAGCTCGTATCAGCCGTCTTCTCCCATGTCCTGCACGTAGCCTTTTTTTCTATATCTGTCCACCTTCTATATCCATTCAAGATATAAACTTAACATTCTCTTTATTATGAGGACATGCTGAATATAGTGGAGCCTCATGACCTCTAATGTGTTAAGGACTACCCCACGATTGCCCATCATCTAGATGCATCAACCTCCAGATGACTTTAAACAGATGCGTCATATTTGATTCTCGTGCTTCAATTTCGGATCGCGACCACAGCGTGCATGCTTGAGTAAAGGAGGGCGGCTTATGACAAAACGCGACTATTAAAAAAGAAAGAACTGCAGGAAAAAAAAAGAAAAAAAACAAAAAAGATGCGGTCCACCGCCGAATGTTTTAATGCGGGCTAGCGGCATGTTGATACGGCCGCAGCTTTGAGCCATTGATTGCTTTTGGAAGTGAATTTCCGGTCAACATAGTCAACCGAAAAGTGGCTGGACCGATTTGTTCTGAGATTTTGTAAGGGCCGAACCACCGTAATTTGAATTTGCCTGCGGATCTATTTGACTTTGCATTATAGAAAAGTACAAGCTGTCCTACCGAAAATACTGGAGTTTTCAGGTTTCGATCGTGTGTCCTTGCCTGTCTTAGTTGAACTTCATGCATTGTTAAGAAACTGAGCCATCTGTGTTCGTCTAATTCTCTGAGCGTGTCCAACCGAAATGACAGTGAGTCTTCCGGTAGTAGTTTCTGGGTAATGGCTACTCGTAAACTTGGTATAACTATCTCCATTGGTGCTGTTGCTTCTAAGCCGTAAGCTAATTTGAAAGGTGTCAATCTTGTTGTTACCTTGTAGGTAGTTCGATATGCCCATAACACTGCAGGTAGTAGTTGATCCCATCTTTCTGGTGCTTCCATGATCAATTTTCGGACGATATTCAATAGTGATTTGTTTGTACTTTCGGCCAAACCATTGGCACGAGGGTAATACGGAGAGCTGAGTTTGTGTGTCACCTGGAAGGATTGGGTGAGTGCTTTCATTAATTGATTTACAAAGTGAGTACCTTGATCTGTCACCAATTCGAGTGGTAAGCCAAATCGTGGGAAAACATCATTTAACAGACATTTTGCAACTGCAACCGTTGTAGCAGTCCGTAAAGCCCAAGCTTCTGACCATCTTGTTGCATAATCTGTACAGGTTCTGCTGGAGGTGTGATCGGACCGATAAAATCTAATCCCCATTTTTGAAATGGTTCAAGTGGCATAATAGGCTGCAAGGGGAAGAAGTGTCGTTGCAGTGGTTGTCCAGACCTTTGACAAGTATCGTAGTGTTTGACAAATTGGGCCACATCTCTGTACATAGTTGGCCACCAGAGACCTCCTTGCAGAATTTTCCGGTGAGTCAAATCTGTGGCAAAGTGACCACCAGTAGGGGTCAAGTGAGCCATCGTGATGACTGAGTTAATTTCATGCGGAGGGACACAGCGGAGTAGGATTCCGGTGTGATCTACATAATATAGTTCTCCAGCAACTAACCGGAATCGGCGACTAAAGACTGCAATTTTCCTTCGTACTGCCTTAGCGGTCTCGGATGGAAAGCATCCTTCGGTGAGAAAAGTTAGAATCTGATCATAATATGTAGGTGGTACTTGTGATTCGGCAGTCTTATCAGTCAGTGGCTCAGAACTATAGATCGCTGGAGTTGTGTCATCTATGCCTATCGGAGCTTCACCGGAATCTAGACGAGATAGGAAATCTGCTAAGGCATGTGCATTTCCGGGTCGGTGAATAACTTCATAATCGAATTCCTGCAAGAGTAGCACCCATCGTGCTAAGCGTCCGCCTAAATGTTGTTGTCTTACTAGATAGACGAGGGCAGCATGATCCACATGGAATGTGAATTTCCGGCCTAGTAGATAATGTCTGAATTTTTTGATGGAGTAAATTAATCCTAGACATTCTCTTTCGGTGGTAGAATAATTCCTTTCTGCAGGTGCAAGCCTTCTGTTGGCATAATAAATAGGGCGAAACCACTTATGTGTTTACTGCATCAGAATACTGCCGATCGCAATATCTGAAGCGTCGACAAAAACATGGAACGGATTGTCCAAGTCCGGTGGTTGTAAGATTGGGGCCTGCGTCAATAGATACTTGAGTCGATCAAATGTAGTTTGGCCTTCTTGAGTCCATTCGAACTGGCGGGGAGTTTTTGTGATTAGCCTGTTCAGTGGTATAGCCAGATGAGCAAGACATCGTAAGTGTCTGCCATGCCACCGCACTTGACCCATGAAGCGCATAACTTCTTTTGGTGTAGTGGGCACCGGAGCTTCTAATGCTACCGAAATTTTATCTGGATCTACTTGGATACCTTGTGCAGATACAATGTGGCCAAGTAACTTGCCACATGAAACCGCAAACACAGATTTGTTTGGGTTTAAGCAGAGTCTATACTCTCGGCATTTCTGAAAGCAGCACCGTAAATGGAACAGATGTTCTATCCACTTACCGAAAATTGAAAAATCATCGAGATATACTTGCATAAATGAAGTCAGATAAGGAGAAAATATTTCTTGCATACATCTTTGAAATGTGCTTGGTGCGTTTCTCAATCCAAACCACATTACCGTACAAGCAAAGACACCCCAATTGGTAATGAAGGCAGTTTTTGGTATATCCTCTTCAGCCATTCTAACCTAATTGTAACCACTGTATCCATCTAAGAATGAATACACCTGCTACCCTATCAAGCATGGTATCCAGAAAGGGGATCGGGAAAGGATCCGGTACTGTTGCTGCGTTTAATTTTCGGTAGTCTACACAGATTCGCAGTTGCTTATTTTTCTTTGGCACGATCACAATTGGTGAAATCCATTCAGCATGTTCTATAGGTACAATGAATCCAACTTTTAATAATCTATCTAGTTCAGCCTTTACCTGAGATGCATAATAGGGATTCATCCGGTAGCTGGTTTGTTTTATCGGCCTTTGCTTCTGGCTTCAACATGACCCTATGCTGGTAGATACGGGGGTCCAATCCTTTCATGTCTTTGTAGTCCCATGCAAAGGTGTCAGTGAATTCTCGGAGTAACTGGATTAAGCTTGCTTGAAATGTTTTTGGTAAATTTTGTTTTATTTGTACCGGAGGCGGATGATCTTCATCTCCTAAATTGTAAGTAATCAGCTGATCTTCGGGGACATAGAACTGGTGATGTTTCTCTATGTCGTCTGTTGGTTTAAAAAGTTGCTGCAATTCATCGTCATGTGTCGAAACAGTGTCTTCCTTCTTAGCCTCTTCTGTGATGGGTATTACTGTACAAACTGAAGCGTTCCAATTATCTACAACAGACTGTAGATCAATAGTCCCTAAGGAAATTAAGTCCGCGTTACTCTTCAGAAACTCTTCTTCTTCATCATCTGACAATCCATCTAGCATATGGACTGGTTCAGCAAAATACGGTCTAGCGTATAGCTTGCAAGGTTGTATAGCATCTAATTTTACCACATATCTATGATTGGCATCTTTAAACGTAAGCTCTTGTGCGGACCAGTCCTGTATTACCTTTGCATGCTTCAGCCAGGGTCGGCCGAAAAGAAGGTTGTAATCCAAAGTAGATTCTGACAGATCTAGTATAACAAAGGTCATTTTAAAGGTGGTACCTTGTAAAGTGATACGTACATTTCGCACAAGTCCTACAGGATGGACTCTTGATTGATCTGCCATTCTGACAAAAAATTGAACTGGCTCAATTTCGGTCCATCCTAATCTTTTGCATAATGCCGCAGTCGCAATGTTAACACCAGAGCCTCCATCAATTAATACGTGCGTAATCTTATGATTCTTATACCATACTGTAATCAAGGGAACTGAATGATCAACCGTAGAATCAGGTTCCGGTTGAACTGCTGCTGTTGCCGAAATACAAGAAGGTACCGGATTGAACTATTGTTGGAATTGTTGTCGAATTCCAGGTACTAATGCCAATAGTTGGCCCAAAGGCAAAGTGATCGATGCCTTAGATAAGATTTCCCAAGCCTGTTGAGATTGATTGACAGGATCTACTGATGTTGAAGTTGATGCCTCTGCGGATGCGGAGGTGTCTACGGTGGGCAATGTATCTGCTGTTGATGATGTTTCTGCTGCTAACTCCCTTTGTTATGTTCCTTCCTTTGTTAACGAGGGCTGGGCTACCGGAATAGGCTCTGGAAAGACTGGTGGTTCTATTGTGGTCCATTGACTAGCTTTGTTATACATTCTGTGTTGTTCACGTATCCCTGGTTCAAAAATTTCTGCTGTCGGTTGCAATTGTTTACCGGAATGGGTCTGGACTGCAGCAGCCTGTGTTTCCACCGGTGTGATTTTTACCATGTTGGCCATTGGATTTTGACGTTCCTTCTTCCTTTGATCATAATCAGCTGCATCTTTGCAAAATCTCCTAATATGTCCAAATTTGCCACAAAAATGACAGCGTGGTGGTGGTAAATTGGGATTTTCCGGTGGTGGCCCGTTCTGCCAGCGATTTGGATTATAGTTGTTATTCCTCTGTCCTCGGTAATTTCGATATCCTTGCTGCAGGTTGTTTCTCATTTGTGGAGGCACATAATGATTGGCTGGCTGCCCTTGTTCCTGGATAATTGCATTGACAGTCGCTATTCCCTGTACTCTAGCGTTGTATGCGCAGTTTTTGGTGGTGTGTCCGACAATGTTGCAGATAGCGCAGAATGTCTGATTAAGTGCGCAATTGGTGCTGGTATGTGCTGAATTTTTGCATGTGGTGCAATATACTTGTTTGGTCATATCTTCGGCAACATGTCTGTTTGTTTTTACCCATTCCAGATCTTCTGTAAATCCGCCGACTTTGTTTTCCAGCTGCAGAGTCATTGCTATGACTGCATCAAGTGTCATAGCTCCGACACATCTTATGATCATGATCTGCTTAAGTTGAGGAACCAAGCCATTGATGAACCACTGAGTAATAACATCATCTGGTAAGTTAGCATGAGCCGGTGGTAGCTGCCTTAAGTGTGTTCTGAAAAGGGTAGCATATTCCTGTACAGATTGATTCACCCTTTGTTTGTTACTCTGCAGATAATCAAAAATTTTGGCTGGATTCTTTTTTAGCCTGAATTGCTGCAGAAAAGCATCTCGAACTGCTTCGTAGGTGCCAGAATGATTAATATCGTATTCTGTGAGCCACCTGGCTGCTTCATTGACAAGTGTAGATTGGAAGACAATGGCTTTGTAGGCCGGATCTGGTGGATGGTTGAGAACGGCGTAGCTTATCTCGAAAGTGCGTACGTGAGCATCCGGATCATCTCCTGGAAATCCACCAAACTTCGTGTATGTCACTCCCATTGGAGGTGGCCTGGGTTGACATAACTGTTGTTGTTGTTGTTGTTGTCCGTTCATCGTGAATATATTATAACTTCCGTCTGTATTTCTGGTCTGAATATTTGAACTACCAAAATTTATATCGTCTCATGGCACATTTTCCGGTGAAATGAGCTTGCTTACTATGCTGCAAATTTCTGTTTCAAACAGCCTTCCTTCTTCCTTGATGTCGAGTGTATGAGAACTTGCTTCCAAGCACGGCAGTTGGGCTGAAGATTCAACAGAAAATGCTAATTCGTCACCGAATAACTGAGATTCTCTTACCGAAATATCACCGGGATAAACGGAACTTGTGCCCGAATGTGGTGTCTTTTTGCCTTCGCTGATTTCTTTGCCTAGGGTGTGTCTAATCGTAAGTGAATCTAAATCTTTTTCCAAGAGTGTTAAACTAGATTCCAACTGCGTCTTGGTAGGTTCTGGAATTACTATATCTTCGATAGACTGTGCCGAAATAGTACTGGAATGTACCAGAGACGTAACACGTTCTACCGGAATATGACCGGAATCAGCTTTAACGTTCTGAACTTTCTTGACAACTAGGTCAATCCTAGTTGTACTTCTACCTTCCAGAGTTGTCTTTAGTACTCCAGACTGATGGTTCTTGGGATACGTTTCGCCAGACCGAGTCACCGACATTTATCATTTTTCGTATTAATCGTGGGATATTACTGTTACTATTAGTGTCCATGTGAAAGGCCAAATGGCCATCGGACACTTCTTTGTATATGTTCTTTAATAAAAACATATAGTGGCGTGGTCAGTCACAGACTGTAAGTTCGACCGCATTTGTAAGACCTAAGAAGTTTGTCTTCGTGCTCCCTGTGTATTGCGTTTTCTGCGTATTCTACAACATCTGTGCGGAGTACTGTGTGTGGCGTAAGGAGCTCCGTTTTCTACTCCGAGCATATCGTCGTGGAGCTCTCGAGAAGGAGAGTGCAGTGTGGTGCACGCCATCGAAATACTTCACTGGTATCAGAGCAGTTCGAGCCAAAAAGATTTGTTTATTTTGTGCGAGCGAAGCGAGCCCCCCCCAGGCTTTCTCCAAGGCTTACGACTAAGGTGGCGACCAAGGCATAGACCTTGGCATACCTTGTCATCCGAGTCACCGAAGTCACCGTTGGCGCCGTTGGCTGCGCGGGAGGGAGGGCCTCAACGATCAAGGAATATAGAGGTTCCCGGTACTTCCCGGGAGGTCACCCATCCCAGTACTGTTCCCCCCAGAGCTCGCTTAACCGTGGCAATCTCTTGCCACTAAGCTACACTCTTGTGGTGTTTGAAGAAGGAGAAGACTAAGGTTGACATTACCTTGAACAAGTTTTGCTCCCTCAAAGCTTCATTTTTGCTTTTAAAGCCTATTTCTGAAGCAATTTTGGGGTGTTTTTTGGAGCCATTTTGGAGTACTTTCGCACGTAGTTCTCTTCACACAGGTCCAATAACATCAAGAAGAGTGTTCCTTGTACTTCTCAGACAATAAATATCAACCTTTGGGGCTGTATTTTCAGCCACACTCGTAAAACTACAGGTTTCTCGAGGGGTTTTCAGTTTTGGTGGGAGCAGTCACTGCAAATTTATGCAGGTTTTTAAAGCCTAAAACATCAGAGTTGACAGACACTTGCAGGTGTTATTGGCTAGTTTTTTGGGCTGTGTATTCAGCCTTTCAGTGTCATTTTACTGCATATATTGAGCACATACACACCATGTACGCTTCTGTGGATACCGCTTATGTACGTCCATGTGGGCATTGATATAGCGGTTACGTTACTAGGAGACACCCGGATGTCGGGGTCTCTTCGGTGATGCAGGTGGAAGAATTACCCAGCCTTGCCATAGGAGATGTATGATAGTTGTTCATAGGTGCTCGATAAGCCTAGTTGGCTTCTATTGGGTAACTGATTATATGCAGTGGAGTCAGTGATTCACTATGCAGGTAGACATGTTAGTACTTGCAGTTTTATGATACTTTGACACTGGTCATATGCTAATTTTGCAGAGGATACTCTGGCAAAATTTTTCTAGATTTCTGGTTTAGTCAACTATATAGTGGTCGATTTACTCCTTGATACACTTATTTGTTGGTGTTTGGACTCTTCTAGCTCCATTATCATTCTATTCAGTTCTCTACGATCATGGCATCAGAGGTCTCAGGCACATCCGGTGGATCAGGGTCTAGTGCTAGCGTTCCGAGGAGGAGCTATAACTTGCAGGGCAAAGACCATTTTGAGATCCGAAAATTTGATGGCACAAACTTTGCTCTATGGAAGAATCAGATTAAAGATGTGCTGATTCAAAGAAGGCAATGGAAGCCAGTAAATGGGATTTCAAAGAAGCCTGCTGACATGGATGAAGATGATTGGGATGAGTTAGATGAAATGGCCAGGTCTACCATTCGCTTGCACCTAGCAGATAATGTTTACTTTACAGTATTAGACTGTGAAAGTGCAGAGGAGCTTTGGAAGAAGTTATGCAATACATATGAAAAAGAGACGGCATCAAATAAAGTATATCTGATGAGAAAATTATACGACCTATGTATGAAGGACACAGATAGTGTTGCTGCTCATCTAAATCAGTTTGATGCCATATTCTCCCAGTTACAGGCTTAGAAAATGGATATGGACAATGAAATGAAAGCAGTATTGCTGTTATGCACCCTGCCATCATCATGGGATACATTTTGCACAGCTATTAGCAATAGTGCACCAGGTGGTAAACTCGTCTATGATGACATATGTGGAGCACTCTTGAGTGAGGAGATTCGTAGAAAATCTATGGTTGGCACTCAGAGTAGAGATGCATATAATGTTCGTGATTCTTACCAAGGAAAGAATCAACAACGTGGCAGGAGCAAGAACAAGGAAAAGAATGGTCAACGGAATAAGAGCAGAAGTAAATCAAGGAAGAGGGATATTGAATGCCATTATTGTCATAAGAAAGGACACATGAAGAAAGACTGTTATGCATTAAAGAATGCTAAAGGTAAAGGACAGAATGTTGATGGGCATGTTAAACAGTTACCTGCACCATCTACTTCGACTGTGAAGATTGAAGAAATTAATGCTATTTCTGATGATGCTGATGTGTTGACACTTGATAGTACTATGGCATCTGAGGCACTTATGGCTGATTCTCTTTCCCACACCTGGCTGCTAGATTCTGGTGCTTCTTTCCATGTGACACCACATAGAGAATGGTTCTCTAATTATGCAGCAAAGTCTCTTGGTACCGTGAGACTTGGCGACTCTTACCAGTGTGATGTTGTGGGGATTGGAGATGTGGTTGTGCAGTTCATGGACGATTCAAAATTTACTATGCATAATGTACGCCATGTACCTCAGTTATCACGCAGTTTGATGTCAGTTGGTCAACTTGATGACCTTGGTTACAAGGTGGTCTTCTATGCTCAGTCCTTTCGTATATCAAAGGGCAATATGGTTATTGCAAAAGGAAGGAAAGTTGGCTCACTTTACCCTTTATTTGTATCACAGAAAGAACACTTGTTAGTTGTTACTGAACAGCCTATGGCTTGTATTTGGCATGGTCGTTTGGGCCATATATCTCGTAGTGGAATGGAAAATCTTTCTCGTTCTAGCTACTTACCTGTGTTATCTTTCTCTGATTTTTCATTTTGTGAGCATTGTCAATATGGAAAGCAAACCAGAAATGTGCATAAAACGCACATTGACTCTTCAATTCATCCTTTAGATCTTGTTCAGACAGATGTGTGTGGTCCTATGCCCACTAGGTCCTTAGGTGGTTCTCTTTACTTTGTCACTTTCATAGATGATGCTACTAGAAAAGTCTGGGTATATCCTATCAAATCGAAGGATGATGTATTCCCTACTTTCAAAAAATGGCTTGCTTCAGTTGAGACTGAAAAAGGAACTAAGCTTAAGGCTTTACGTTCAGATAATGGGGGTGAGTATACCTCACATGAATTCAGCCTTTTCTGTCAGTGTAGAGGGATTCGTAGAGAGTTTACAGCTCCTTATACCCCAGTAGAGAATGGTGTAGCTGAGAGGATGAATAGAACTATTCAAGATAGAGTAGTCTCTATGTTGCATCATGCAAACCTCTCACAAGGTTTTTGGGCAGAAGCAGTATTGACTGCAGTTCATGTGATTAACCTTTCACCTAGTACTGCCAAAGGTCTGAAAGTGGCACAAGAGTTATGGACAGGGAAACCACCATATTATGATCATCTTTGAGTTTTTGGGTGTGAAGCATATGTTCATATACCCAAGAATCTTAGACAGAAGTTGGAACATAAGTCAAAGAAATGCATTTTTCTTGGATATGGTCGAGAAGGACAATTTGGATATCGCTTATGGGATCCTGAAACACGGTCAGTGATCAGAAGTAGTGATGTCATTTTTATTGAGTCTAAGATGCATAAACAGCCGATTAAGGAGGTTGAAGTGAGAAGAGTGGTGTTTGAGGATACTAGTTCTCCGGTTAGCATGCATAAAAATGCTGCACATAGGGATGTTCAAGAGAATGTCCATTCAGATCACTCTACACATGTTCCTATTCAGCAACCATTGAGACGTTCTGCACGTGTCTCATATCCACCTGATAGATATGTTCCAGGTTTAGATTTTGTTATGCTAACAGATGTCGGTGAGCCCTCTTGCTACAAAGAGGCTATGCAGACAGAGGATCATGTCAAGTGGGAGCGTGCCATGAAGAGTGAGTTGGATTCTATTCACAAGAATGGTACTTGGGACTTAGTACCTTTGCCAAAGGGCAGGAAAGCTTTACCATGTAAATGGGTATATAAGCTGAAATTCACATCAGATAGTGCTTCTCCAAAATATAAAGCACGACTTGTTGCAAAGGGTTTTAAGCAACAACATGGTGTTGATTTTGAGGAAATCTTCTCTCCAGTGGTCAAGATGACTACTTTGCACATGTTGCTTGGATTCGTTGCAATGGAGGACTTAGAGCTAGTCCAAATGGATGTGAAAACAGCTTTCTTGCATGGAGATCTTACAGATGAGATCTATATGGAACAACTAGAGGGTTATGTAGTTCCTAGCAAGGAAAGTCTAGTTTGTAAGCTCAAGAAGAGCTTGTATGGACTTAAACAGTCTCCTAGACAATGGTACCAAAAGTTTGATGCTTTTATGAAGTCCCAAGGCTATTCTCGGAGCAATGAGGATCATTGTCTCTACACAAAGAGATGTTTTGATGGCAGCTTGACATGCTTGATACTTTACGTCGATGATATGTTGATTGCTGGGAAGTCCTCTTATGATTTGTCAATTCTCAAAAAGAAGTTGAGTCAGACATTTGATATGAAGGATTTGGGGGATGCCAGACATATTCTTGGCATGCGCATTACTCGTGATAGGAGTAAAAGATGCATATACTTGTCTCAAAGTGAGTACATATCCAAAGTACTTCATCGATTCAATATGCAAGGTGGAAAGGCATTGAGTACACCTTTACCTACATATGTGAAATTGAGCAAGGATGACTGCCCCAAATCAGATGAGGAAAAGGAATTCATGACCAAAATTCCCTATCAGTCTGCTGTTGGTAGTCTCATGTATGCTATGGTAGCTACGAGACTAGACATTGCATTTGCAGTGGGAGTTGTGAGCAGATATATGTCTAATCCTGGCAAGAAACATTGGGAAGCGGTCAAAATGATTTTGAGATATCTGAGTGGCACTAAGGACAAGTGTCTATGCTTAGGTAGAGGGAAAGCATCCATTATTGGTTACACAGATTCTGACTATGCTGGTTGTGTAGACAATTGTAAGTCTACATCAGGGTACATTTTTCATCTTGCTGGAGGTGCTATCTCTGGGAGATCTCGTCTTCAAGAATGTACAGTTGTTTCCACCACAGAAGCAGAGTATGTTGCAGCAAGTGAGGCATGTAAGGAAGCATTGTGGCTTTCTCGTCTTGCTTGTGATATGGGTTTGCCTCAGCATGTACCTCACTTGCTCAGTGATAGTCAGAGTGCCATTGCTTTGGCTAAGAATCCAGTCTATCATGCAAAGACCAAGCACATTGAGGTGAGGTATCACTTCATTAGAGATTGCTTAGCCACTGAGAGCATTATTCTTGAGAAGGTTCACACTCGAGATAATGCTGCAGATGCTTTGACTAAAGCTCTACCATAGGATAGCTTTCGACACTGTTGTCACTTGATGGGGGTTACTTGATTCTTGATCTTACGCAGTCACTTGTATACTGTGTAACATGCCCATCAGGTGGGAGGTATAGTTTGTATACTTACACTCAGGTATTCTTTATCATTCTTTCTTTTTTCTCCCATAGTTACTCTGGCCATATTGGCCTTTAGTGGGAGATTGTTACCGTTAGTGTCCATGTGAAAGGCCAAATGGCCACCGGACACTTCTTTGTATATGTTCTTTAATAAAAACATATAGTGGCCTGGTCAGTCACAGACTGTAAGTTCGACCGCATTTGTAAGACCTAAGAAGTCTGTCTTCGTGCCCCCTGTGTATTGTGTTTTCTGCGTATTCTACAACATCTGTGCGGAGTACTGTGTGTGGCGTAAGGAGCTCCGTTTTCTACTCCGAGCATATCGTCGTGGAGCTCTCGAGAAGGAGAGTGCAGTGTGGTGCACGCCATCGAAATACTTCAATTACTAACGAAACAGTTTGCAACAATCTGGTTCTGTTGCTACTGACAATTAAACAATAATCTGATTCTGATAGATGACTGGCAATCTTGATGCCACTTTCGCACAGACAGCGCCAAGTGTTAAAGTGTTGAACTAGCGATGCTGTGTTACTGACAAACGCAAGTCGTTATCGAACAAAGATTAACGTAATACAGAGCTTCACCGTAAACTATGGTTAACTCTAATTATCATTACCGTAAGACATTACCAGATCGTCCTGGGTTCTTGGGAGTGGTAGGGGCCTGTTAAATAGAGGCCCTGTACTATTTTCCCAAATCTTCGTTATAACATCAAGCGTGACTACTCGTCTAGCTCAGTTACTAATCAACATCGATACTTGGTTCTTAGATTCCTACGTCCGAAATTCTCCAGATCAGTTTACTCGAAGAACAGAACAATTGTCCCTTATTCATGAACATATAATATATCAAACAGAGTGAATCAGACAGATTCACTCACCACAATACTTCTCGAGACATTCAATTAAAAGTTACATTTACCAAAAGCAATAATCTGTATCAAATCAACTTATGCAGTACTACATTCACTTATACTAACTCAGGGTACTTCAACGATCGAAGAGCACACAATTTTACGATACGAAAACAGTACTCGACCACATAACCTGACATTTAACATTCACTACGGCGAACTTCAGTATGAGCAGGCGACGCAGACAGAACAAAAATCAACACAAACAATACTCATAGCTTCACCATAGTGTAAGTAAACTCTGACAATCTCAGAAAGGGCATCCCTCTCTCTCTCTCTCTAAAACCATATACACAAGCGTCTCTCTCGCCATTCTCTTTACATTGCTTTATATATCTTTTTTCAAGATGTGCGTACCAACTTTTTTGCACGGATTTTGATAATTCCGGTATATCAGGCGGTCATTACGTCTGTCCCACTCCGGCGGTCGTCTAACAATGAGGCACGACTGATGGAACACAATTGGGAGCCAGAATACTCCAATATCATGTACCCAAATCCCAACCCCAGGCCCCAATTGAGACAACTAAGGCCACAAGCCCCTAGAGGACCATGTTTTAGATGTTAGGCCAACCATTTCATTTGTGAGTGTCCCCATTCATTGACCACAGGACAAGGATAGAACATCACAATACAAGGCTTTTGTCCGGAGTGGGGCACGGAACACCTTCCAAGAGAGTTTCCCAGAAACCTCTTTAGTGCTCCCAATGTTACACTAATTAATGTGGTAGGCTTAGTGGTGGATTCAGGTTCAAGTATCACTAATGTGGCTCCTATAAGGACACTCACTAGGGCACAAGCCATAAAATAGGATAAGCAAGTTGAACAATCAGATTCAAGTGATTAAGGAGAGCCTAGTAAAAGGAAAAGAAGAACATGGAAGGATACCAGAGAGAAGGCCAATTGCAAGTGGAATAGAAAGTTATCCAAACAAGAAGAAAACCTGAAAGATGCAAAAACAAAAATAGAAGATATTGCATCTCAAACCCCCTCCCATGGCGAGGCTCCATTCACACCATCTCATTCCACCCCACCACTCACTATAAATAAACCACAACCAGGGTCTGTTCTTGTAAATCCAACCCCAGAAGGCTTGGACATGATGTTCAAGGCCTACCAGGCTCGACTTCAAGAAGGGCCAACAGCTGAAAACCTAGACAAGAGTTACCCTAGAGCAGACTTAGAGATTGAATGGACACAAATGTGCATGAAAATGGTAGAGCTAGCTTAGGCAATGCTCGAGACCAGTCAATCGTTCAATCAGATAAACTCTATCAGACCCAATTTGCATTTCCAGAGCTTACTAGATATATTAGAGAAGTTAGTAAACAAGTCGCAGGTTTCTTTACCTCCACAGGCCCAACGAGTTGTTGAAAGAGAAAACTCTCCACCAATGGAAGCTTATGTTCATGATTCCATAGATGAGGGAGCACCTCTTTCAATTCAATAGTACTCTCAAGAGTTCTTGCGAGAAATACAAGAGGAGAAATGGGCCAAGGAGAAGGGTAATTCGCCTCCTATTCCTGAAATTGATGATCTTCACGATCAATTTCCCCAAGACATTCCATCTATTTATGGAGACCAAGTAGAGTAGCAAGAAGATGAGAGATTAGATTTTGAATCTAATTCTTTACAAGAGTTGCCACAATTCATAAGCCCATGGGAATCTGAATCTCTTCAGATCAGAGCTCCCACAATCCTATTAAGAAATGAAGACTCAGTGGGTCCAAGAAACACTGATGTCATGAAGAACACTAAGGTTCAATGTCATCTAATGGTAGAAGAGTTGCTCAAAGTAGAAACTAAGCTATGGAATCATGTAAAGGATCAGGTTCCAAAACCTGATTCCAAAATGCCAAAAGCAAGCTCTAAGAAAAATGTTCCTGAGATACCTCTTGATAAAATAGGAGACATGAGTGAAGGTGAAGAAGGTAATACTTATCTTCTGATCACCTTTCAGGGTTACACATCCAAAGCAAACATAGATTCAGGTGCTAGTGTTGCTATTATGACCACCTCCTTGTAGAATCGATGAGGCGAACCCACATTAAGACCAACTAGAATGAAACTTCAAATGGTAGATGGTCATTTTGAAAGGCCTCTAGCATTACTCGAAGGGATAACTCTAACCACTTGTGGTGTAGAGTTGGAACAAACATTTTCTATATGTGACTTTGAAAAAAATAATGTCTATGAGATGATCCTAGGAAGACCCTTCCTACTATAATTGCATATAGTACAGGATTCGGGAACCAACTCCTTGTACATACAACACTTAGGGGTCACCACCAAGGTCAATTTGAAGGATTACACCTTCAGAGATGTACCACCCCTACAATGGAATCCTATCCACAAAGTGAAAGAAGATTCAATCTCTCTGCATTTTGGAAGTTCTCCTTACCCATCCTAGGTGCATGAAGGTACTCATTTGTGGGTTTGCAAGGTCATAGAGGAAGAGAAAAAACACCTAAAAGTGCAAGAAGAAGGAACCTCTTTAGGAGACACACTAGTTAAAGACCAAACCTACACACCGATGGTCTTTAGAAATGAGGTATTTGAGCCTCATAGTTGGGCAGAAATGGTGGCCATTGCTGTCAATGAAGAACAATGGACACCTCATTGAGATGAGGAGGGTTATGATATCTCTGTGTTCATGTGCCAACCTTTGTTAGAAGAATTGTGATCCTAGTGATGTCATGAAAAAAGACGATAACGACGATGATCTAGAGTCCATTGTGATGGATAGTTGCTTTAACTCAGAGTAGCACTATCTGGGAGATGTCGATGTATTTACTCAAAAAGAAGAAGAACCTCTCACAAGCATTAAAACTATAAATTCGAAGAGAGGAAGTGAAGGAGGTCAAAAGGAAAAGACATGAAAAGTAGTGAAACAAGAAGAGGAATCATTGTTCCAAGTACCAAAAAACTTCAAGAAATACAAAGTCGAAGATTGAAAAATTTTCGTGTGAATGCATAGAGAGAGGCCATCATAGGAGAGGCATATGACAACAAAGAAAATACCAAGAATATTGTAGTAACCATTGAGGAGAACAAAGAACGATGTACATACATAGGAGACGACCTAAGTGCAGAAGAATAAGTAGAGCTTGTAGCTCTATTAAGGGAATACAGGGACGTGTTTGCATGGCATTATAGAGATTTGAAGGGAGTAGATCCAAAACTTTGCTCTCATACGATCCCCACTGATGTCAAGCCCACCAAACAAAAGGCCTACACATATAATGACACTTATGGAGCTAAAATAAAAGAGGAAATCAACAGGCTGATTGAAGTAGGATTCATATATTAGATTGAGCATACTCAATGGGTTTCCCCCATTGTAGTGGACCAGGTGCCCAAGAAGAACGGAAAGTTGCAAGTGTGCATTAACCTTAAGAAGGTTAATGCTGATATGATTCGAGATAGTTATCCGCTTCCATCATTGAACATCTATTGGAGCATGTTGCAGGCAAGGAAGTTTATAGTTTCCTTGATGGATTTTGAGGTTACAATCAAGTAGCCATTGCCCCAAAAGATCAACACAAAATGGCTTTTTCCACAGAATGGGGAATCTTTGCATTCCGTGTGATGTCATTTGGTCTCACCAATGCACCTGCAACATTTCAAAGGCTCATGTGTCATGTCTTCAAACAGTTCTTGCGGAAGAACTTAGACGTATATGTGGATGATTTGTATGCTCATTCCCAACAAAGAAGATACCACATCCCTGAGCTCAGAGAGATTTTTAACAAGTGTAGAGAATATGGAGTGTGTTTGAACCCAGAGAAGTGTGTGTTCATGGTACGACAAGGTAAAATCTTAGGTAATATCAATAGATGAGGACAAACTAAGAGCCATAGCAGAGTTGTCGAGGCTAAGAAACATTAAGGAGGTACAAGTCTTTATGGGCCATTGTGGATATTACGGTAGGTTTATCCACATGTATGCAATCATAGCTAATCCTCTTGATGGTCTCTTGACAAATTTTGAGTGGACTGATGAATGTGAAAATTCCTTCAATGAGCTGAAGAGACATTTGTGCATGGCACCAATATTGACCACTCCTAATTGGATTAAACCATTCCATGTCCATGTAGATGCCTCCAATCATGCAATCAGATGTGTGCTAGCACAACCCAGAGTTGAAGGAACTAGATTTGCCTAAAGCATATGCTAGTAGACAATTGAATGTGGCTTAACGAAATTATACGACCACCAAAAGAGAAGGCCTACGCATGGTATATGATGTGAAGAAGTTTGGACACTATCTGCTGGCCAACAAGTTCAAATTTTTCAGTGATCATCAAGTGTTATTATATTTCATCAATAGACCTTGCAATACATGATGCTTAGTAAGATGGTTCCTCTTACTAATGGAATATGAATTTGAAGTTGTTGTCAGAAAAGGTAGAACCCACCTTAGGGAAAATCACCTTTCTCGCATCACTTCAGGAGAGTCACCGTAAGGAGTGTCTGATGAGCTACTTGACTCTTATTTGTTCAATTTAGAAGTTGTTTCTAAATGGGCAAATCAATTGGTACCAATCCTAACCTTTGGACATACGAATAAGAACGTAAAAATAAACAGAAAGGAAATTGTAAGATCCCAAAAATATCAAATATTGGAAACAAGCATGTACAAACAAGATACATAGGGTGTATTAGCTTGTTGTGTCGAGGATGATGAACATAGGAGCTGGTTGCAACAAGCCCATGAAGGATTGCTAGGAAGTGATTATTCTAAACAACGAATAATGCAAAATGTAGAAGGTTTAGGAGTGTGTTGGCCTAGCATGGACAAAGAACTACATGAGTGGATTAAAAAGTGTCCAGTGTGCCAGGATAGACCCCCAGTGGAGCATGTGATGCTTTATCACGTATCATTAATTCCAGATTGGAGTGCTCCATTGGTAGAATTTATGAAATCACGAACTCTACAGAACGAGGCTATTTTAGCAAGAAGAAGAAGCATGGAGCAAGAGGCTCAAGACTATGCCTTAGTTGGAGAAAACCTATACTAAACAGGCAAAGATGGATACTTAAGATTGTGTGTTCATGAATCAGATTATTTGAAAGTCTTAGAAACTGCACATAGTGGGGTTGCAGGTGGACACTTTGGGCCGGACTGAGTAATTAAGACCATTCTATTCTTACGACTTTGGTGGCTCACTCTTCATATGGATGCACATACGTATGTGAAGAAATGTGATACATACCAATGTGCACAATATCCAAGAAGAAAAGATGAGATGCCTTTGAGACGAATGATGGGAGGACATGCATTCTCGAAGTGGGGAATAGACTTTGTTGGTCCTATTAACCCCTTAGCTAGAAATTCCCATGCTGAATACATTATTGTAGCCAAAGATTACATTACCAAGTGGGTAGAAGTGAAAGCCACAATAAAGAATGATGCTCAAACAATGGCTAAGTTTTTATTTGAGAACATTTTCACCAGATATGGATTACCAATAGAGTTAGTTAGTGATAGAGGTACCCACTCCTTGAACAAATTCATTGAAAACCTTCTCCAAGAATTCTTCGTGATACATAAGAAGTCGGCCCCCTATCACCCACAAGCTAACGGACAAGCCGAGAGCACAAATAGGTTCTTATGTAACGTATTGACAAAACTTGTAAATAATAAACGCTTTAATTGGGACAAACAACTTCATCATGTTATTTGGGCTTACCAAGTTTCTTACAAAACAATACTCAATGCTACCCCATTTTAGATGGTCTTCGGACAGCAGGTTGTGCTACCATTGGACTTCCTAATCCCAACCTTAAAAGTACCACAAGAGCATGACTCGAATGGACATGAATTTTTCTCAAGGATCTTTGATCTAGAATGCTTAGGTGAGACGAGGTTACGAGCGGTAGCATACATCTATGCTACAAAGAAAAGGCAAAAGGCATACTTTGATGCCCATGTAAAGGCTAAAGGATTGAAAGAAGGAGATCTGGTTCGGGTTTATACACTAAAGCCACATGCTGTAAATTGGAGAAATGAGGATATGGACCTATGATCATTAATAGAATCTCCACTAGTGGTGTGGTTCGATTGGCCACTTTAGAAGGTGACATCTTGCCAAACTATCTTAGTGGATGTAGAGTCAAGTTATATCAAGAACCTCTTATAGAGGATATGCTAATGAGACACAACACAGCTAAGAAGCGGAAAGAAGAAGAGTTGAGAGTTAGATAAGAAGCACAAGCAGAGGCTAGATATCCCATTAGATGAAACAAGTTGAGGTGAATAGGCTTAGATGTCAACCCAAAAGCCCCAAAATATCACATGGACATGTGGCAAAAATCAGGCATAATTACTTCTCAAATAATCGGTTGATGCCCCTTTGTGACCATGGAGGTAGGACGAGGAAAGAGTGTAAGGAAAGTGAGAGCATTGGTTGACTTTGGTGCAACAACTAGTGCAATTAGACTTTCATACTGCCAATACCTGTTGGACATCAAGCCCATAGAAGCCTATCTAATAGGATTGGGAGGTGTGGAAACCACTTGTTTGGGCGAGGTGGAACTTCCCCTCTACCTTCAAGATGTTCCAATGAAAGTCAAAATGCTAGTGTGTCATGATGAAGACCTTACAGAGCCACTTGTCTTGGGTCAAGAATGGATTTACGACCATGCAGTCAACTTGAACCTAAGAAGTCAACTTCTTCAAGTTTGGGTACAGGAACAATGCATCACATTAGAATTAGAGAAATGCATGCTCACAAATCCATATGTCATACATTCTCTTAGTTCTTCTAGGACTAATCTTAGCAAAAAGATGTTGTATGTGTCAAAAGCTATGTGTTCTAGAAGAACTCAATCATGGAAGAACCGATTCAAAGACAAGCGGGCTCCCCCTCTCGTGCAAGGACTGATGCCGCAACCACAAGTCAATCAAAAAGGCAAGCAAAAAAACATAGGGCAATGGCTATATCAAATAGAAAAAGAGATCTCAAGAAGAAAGTAGTTCAATGCATCAAGCAGATCTGGGTACGAAAAGGAGAGCAATCACCAGCCTTGCCAACACAATTCCTACTGAGGCAAGCCAACCATGCAAAGACAAGAAACAAGCAACCATGAACACCTTAACCAAAAGATCTCTGGTTCCTAAGAAATTAGCGGGAGTGCAACAAGGGAAATTACGCATATGGATACCGAAGGAACTCATACATGCACAAAAGCCTATGCTTCAATGTTCAACAACGGGGTCAAGGAGATTCAAGGATGGGAACCAAACACAAAGTTCAAAAAAAGATCAACTCATCGCTTTGGCAAAAGTAAGAAGACAAGCAACACAGGTATGGTTTTGGAGGCAAAAAGCACCAATAACCCCCACAAAATTTATCAATTTTGATAGAAGTGTGTCTTTGCTAGCAGATGATATTATTGCTACCTTATTTGGTAGATGTCAAGAACTTGGCATGAACATGGATTCCACAAATATTGTTTCCCCTTCCCCTGGTAAGAGGGAAGAGCGATGCTTAACTACTGTATGTAAGAGAACATCCAAGGAGATATCTGCAAGGGGAGGTTATGGTACCCTAGAAATCCTTGTGTTCGAAGAATCTCATTCGCGAATCGTCAACAAGGACATTCGTCAACCACGAAAGATAATCCATTGGTGAATCACTATGATGGGAGTGCAACACAAAGAGATAAACATCGATCGATCATTCATCATGATAAGAATCTTCTACTTGGGAATTGTGAAAACACAGATAGCTTAGGAAACCTCTTCGTCAGCTTTTCCTTGAGCAATTTGTTGGATTTTATTGATCTCCAAAGTACAGCTAGAAGTAGGTGAAACCCAACAGGACCTAGTTGACTTTTTCACAAACTTATATGCACATACCAATTTTCTTGCAGAGCCAATTGCTCTTTACTCACTTAGAATTTTCCAAAACTGTTTCTCACACATAAAGTAGACTCTAAGAGCTTTCCAACAAGATATAGAACACCTCAAATGCATAAATACACAATGAGCTATGACCTCTACAATATGCAGCTTTAATGGAGACCTTGAAACAGAGACGGACCCCAGGACACACATCACTTGCAGAGACTACTGCTCTTAACGCACAATTCCAATGACTTTGAAACTTTTTAGAATGCAAGTAGACTTAGAGAGCTTTCTAACAAGCCAAAGAACACATGGTTTGGATACATACACAAGGAGATATGACCTCTGCACGTTTGAGGTTTAATGGAGACCTTCAGCAGGGGGTAAAAAATAGAGAACACACACTACTTGCAGAGAGTACTGCTCTTCGCTCACAACTCCAATGATTATGAAAATTTAGAGAAAGAAAGTAGACAGTAAGAGCTTTCCAACGAGATATCAAACATGTAATTTGGATATATAATAAGGGAGATACAAGCTCTGCAATCTCTGCATACAAAACTACAGCAGTGTAGAGATACACATATGACTCTCTTGGACATCCCACAAGATCACGACTTTTCTCCTCTTTTTATAGCATGGGAAACTAATCTAAAACCTTCTTAATACATCTAAATTCTTGGTAGACACTTGGATGGAGGTATTACATGACTCAAGTGCTCAAATAAGCAAAGTATTGATGGACTTTGAGAACTAGCCACATCGACCTTCCACTAGGACACCACTGAAGCTCCCTTGTGACTCACTAATTTGACTCACCACGTGGTATTTTTGCTACATTTTATGAATAATATGAGCCTTCTTGAGGTATTTGAAGACTTCCCAAAGGTATTTACATAATTTGAAACTTGTACCCTACATAAAACAAATGTTCGCAACACAATTCGCTAGAAACCCAAATTTTTGTACCATGTTTCTTGTAATGCATTCCCCAAGTAAGCATGCATAGGGCTACATTACAAGGCCGTGCAAAAGGCACATATTTTCTTCAACCCATGCACGAACACACTTACCCATCATTCATTATGGTTTATGAGTACTTGGCATAACTATTATGAACATCATCTGTGGATGATCAAGAGGACATCAATGCGACAACCTCCATACCTATAAAGCAATTCGAACCTAGTAGTTGCTCACAAGCAACATGGATACCCTCCTTTGCGAAGCTAGCAATGATTGAAGGCTCACAATGAAGCATTTATGTTAAAATCCAATGAAGTTGCACTATCGAGGGACTACAACTTACAAAAGCTTGCAGTGACAAATGAAGAACAGAACAACGGACCCTACTACATTTGGACAATCAACGACTCTTGTTCATACAGAATGGACTCTACCTCTCAAAGCACTACCTGGAACAACCACTACAACAAGAGTATGTCAGGGACAACAGAGTGGAGAGGGGGGAAGTGTTTACACTCAAGATCAAGCATGAGGTAGTGTTGACACTCAAGATCAAGCATGAAGTACAGGAACACATCAAAGAAGTGGAAATACAAGAAGGAGGAGCATATAGGGAGCTCCAAGAAACACATATCAGATTTTCATAAGAAATCCCTATAAAAATAGTGATTTTCATCAATAAAAACCATTGTAAATACCATTCCATCTTTTTCTAGCTCCATTTTCTTCAATCCAAGGCATCCTTGAGCTTGAGGAGCATTAGAAGTACCTACCTATATTCAATTTTCCTATTTTTTAGACTCTTTTTGAGCCCTCAAATAGGCCCTAGAACCTAATTTTTAACTAGGCTAGACACTAGGTTTGGACAGGGCCAAAGCTAGTCAAAAACTATAAAAAGAGCTAGAGAACTCATTTTTGGGGGGTTAGCTTGTTAGTGATTTGAGCTTGTATATGAGACTTTCTGAGTAATCTAAAGAACTCCATTGTTCCTCTCTTTTTCCTTACCTTGTGTGCACATGTGTGTGTATGTGTGTGCATGTTCGTGTGCTTCTCACTCACACACTTGTGCCATTACTTGTTCGAGGTCTTCATACCATCCTCATGTATTCCTAGATTGACATTAAAGAAGGTGCTACTCACCACTGAGCTACATTTACATTGGGATTTTTATAATGATATAATAGGCTAAAACACCATGGACAATTGATCCTTATGGCTGACATTAGACCATAGTGACATCCATAACATTGACACCTATGTTTCTCACAGCTTACCTTGAATGGAAGGAGCTCAAAGTCTGATTCTCAAAGTGCTCAATCAATCATACAAGCATCTTAACATTCATTTTTCTAATTTATGATATATGTACATGTTTGTGTATGTATGTTTATGTGTATATATATATATATATATAAAGAATATATGTTTTTGTATGTGTCTATATATGTACATCTATATGTTTCTATGTATGTGTACGTGTATATATATCAATGTATGTGTGTATGCCTACGTTCATACATATCACAAAATGTATGTCTATGTATTTATATGTAAATATCTCTTTGTATGTATGTATTTATGTATTTATATGTTTATGTATACATATGTCTGTTGGATTTAGACGACTACGGAAGCACATGAACATCACAAGGAAGAAGAAGAAGAAGCTTGGAGCACAACACACAAGACTCAATGTATTACTAGAGAATGTACAAAGATAAGTAGCCCATTAGGGCAATAGGCGTATATACAAGTCGGGGGGAAAAAACCTCCTAAAGA
Source organism: Ceratopteris richardii (assembly GCA_020310875.1). Taxonomy (NCBI): domain Eukaryota; kingdom Viridiplantae; phylum Streptophyta; class Polypodiopsida; order Polypodiales; family Pteridaceae; genus Ceratopteris; species Ceratopteris richardii. The sequence goes on along the minus strand of CM035420.1, from coordinate 51,562,981 downwards.
GGGAAAAAAGTGCCCCGGCGGTCCTAGTGTGTTCACACACATCACTACCTAAATATATCAACAAATCCCCCCTCGGAGTGATGCGGTGAACAAGGAGCTGGCACTCATGTATAAGGAAGTGCCATGCTATGTGGAAATCACTCCACAAAAGGAAGTAAGCCCAAAGCTTTGTGAAAAGCTTCAAACTTCTCCCTAGGTAGAGCCTTCATGAAAAGGTCTGCAATGTTCTCCAGTGTGGGCACATAGGCCAAGCTGATCTCCCCACCAGAGAACCTCTCCCTGACATAGTGATAATGCACCTCAATGTGCTTAGTGCGGGCATGGAACACAGGGTTCCTCGCAACTGCCAATGCGCTCTGACTGTCAGTGAAGATGGTGGTGGCAAAAGATTGGCCAACACCCAAATCAGCCATAAGGCGTCTGAGCCACACACACTCAACAGTCGCTCTGAAAGCTACCCTATACTCAGCCTCACAACTAGAAGTGGAAGTGGCCACAGTAGGCTGCTTCTTGCTCAACCAAGATATACATGAGCTACCAAGCATGAAGCAAAAACCATTGGTGGACACACGAGTGTCATAGCAACCAGCCCAATCTGAGTCAGAAAAAGCATGCAAATCTGGCGGTAGTGATCCCCCCTTGGGATAAAACAACCCAAGTAGCCGAGTACCACTCAAGTAGCAAAAAATGCGCTTAACCGCCTTCCAATGCGTGACTTCTGGGCAATGTATAAACGTGCTCATCTATGAGACAGCAAACTGAATATCTGGTCGAGTAATGCATAAGTAAATCAAGCATCCAACAACCTGCTGATAGAGAATAGCATCAAATGCATCTCTAGCATCATGAAGACTCCATCGTAAGCCTGTCTCCATAGGAGTGGCAATAGGCTTACAGTCTTCAAGGCCAAAACACTACAATAATGTGTCAATATATTTTGTTTGACACAAAGCCATTCCACCATCAACTTGCATACTCTGAATGCCCAAATAGTGATGCAAATGCCCCAAATCATACATCTTAAATGAGGCATGCAAATCAGCCTTGAAATCAGCAATATGCTTCTCAATAGGGCCAGTGAGTAGCATGTCATCAACATATACAACAATGATCAGAAACACATTATTAACACACTTAACATATAAGGTGCTTTCAGTTGGACTGTTCTCAAAACCATGTGCAATCACATAGGCATGTATCTTCTCATACCAAGCACGTGGTGCTTGCCTTAAACCATATAATGCCTTCTTTAACCTGCACACCTAGTTTTCATGCTTTTTTTGCACAAAGCCACAGAGCTGAAAAACATACACTTCTTCATGCAAGTCATCATTCAGAAATGTTGTTTTAATGTCCAACTCATGTACATTCCAACCATGATGGGCTGCAAGTGCACAAATGCTCCGAACAGTAGTCATACGGCATGTAGGTGCAAAGGTCTCATCAAAATCAATGCCTCTTTCTTGCGCATAACCCTTTGCAACAAGCCTAGCTTTATACCTGTCAACTATACCATCAGGTTTACGCTTTAGCTTGTATACCCACGTAGTGCCAATGGCCTTCTTGCCAGGAGGCAAGTCACATAAAGACCATGTATCATTCTTCATTATAGCATCATATTCAGATTGCATAGCAGCCATCCAATTTTCTGAATTATGTGCTTCATCAAAAGAAACAGGCTCATTCTCATCACAGAGACTAGATGCAGCCATAGCATAACAATCTAATGCAAAGGAGGCACTATGAGAGCCTGAACGAGTACGATATGACAAAGGTGCATCTAATTTGTTGTCACGCAAAGTCTTCACCAACCATTTTGGCATAGTTTTTGCCTGCTCAATATCAGCTCTCTCATCAACAAGTGCATCATGTAAATCTGCATCAGAAATGGAATCATATGCATCATCATATGAAACTTGCAAAGGTTGAGATGTTACCTCATTAGGACCAACACTAGACTGTCCACTTGTAAAAAAAGGCATCAAAGTATCATAGATGTCTTTGGAGCTAATAGATGTCTCCTTAGTACATGAAAGCAATGGCTGAATAGCATCTTCCACAAAGACAACATCACGGCTAACCAGAGTGCGTTTATTCTATGGATGATATAGACGATAGCCTTTACTTTCAGAACTTTACCCAAAAAAAATACATTTTATTGTCTTATCATCCAATTTTCTGCAATGTTGTTCAGGCACTAGTGCATATGCCAGACAACCAAAAACACGCAGATGAGGAACAGATGGCTTGCGATCATGCCAAGCCTCATATGGAGTGTTAGACTCAAGCGCTTTAGTGGGATACCTGTTCAGTACATATGCTGCACACATGACAGCCTCAAGCCAGAAACTATGTGGTAAAGCCTGACTCTTGACCATGCACCTCGCCATCTCCATGAGTTACCTATTCTTTTGTTTAGAAACTCCATTTTGTTGAGGTGTATACGGCACTGTACAGTAGTGTTTTATCCCACGTTCAGCCAGAAATGCATTAAAATCAGAAGACATATATTCCCCCCCTCGATCAGAACGGAGGGTGCCCATTTTTCATGCTCACAGATTTTCAGCCAAAACCAAAAATTGTTTGAAGCACATGAACACTTCAGACTTTGCTTTGAGTGGATATACCCATGCATGCCTGGAAAAATCATCAATGAAAGTCACGAAGTAAAGGTAATTTCCAAAAGAAGGTGTCTGCATAGGACCACAGACATCACTATGTACAAGCTGCAATTTCTGAGTAGCCCGAACTGAACCATCTTTTGGAAAGGATGAACGCTGCATTTTGCCCAAAATACAGCCTTTACAAACATGTTTTCTAGGTGCCTCAAGTTTGGGCAAAGAGGACACCATTTCTGATTTCTGCAGGCGTAGCAAACTAGCAAAGTTTAGATGACCAAAGCATGCATTCCAAAACTTTGCATCTGACATAGCCTGGGAATCATGAACTGCACATGCGGAATCATTCATTGATCTTTCATAGTCTATGAGCTTATACAGCCCACGACATAAAATGCCAAAAGCAATAATCACATCGCCATTTGAGAGATCATGAACTGTACACCTGTTATCAACAAATTTCACAACCAAGCCAATCTTGGCTAATGCAGAAACTGATAACAGGTTCTTTTTTATCCCTAGCATAAATAAAGCATCTGAAAAAGTGAAAGAACTACCATTTGCGGTTGTTAGAATGATCTTACCAACTCCCATAACAGGATAAGAGGAGTTGTTGGCGCATGTGACAGTATTCCCTGTAGGGGCAGGCTCGCGTGAAGAGAAGAAACTGCGCTACGAGGTAATATGTTTGGTCGCGCCACTATGAAAGTACCAAACATCTGATTCTACTGTAGACATGCACTACTCATGAGAAGATGGGTCAAAACTGCAAACAGTAGTAAACACCCATTCTTCTTCCTGCACAAGATTAGCAGACTCTGTTTTTGGTGTAGAGGCTTCTGCAACAACCATTCCAGCCTCTTTCTTCTTTGCCTCTTTTGCAGCCACTTTCGAACAGTTCTTTATGATATGATCATTTCCTTTATAGTACTTGCAAAACAATTTCTACTTTTCTGATTTCTTCTCATCTTTATCCTGGTTCTTCGATTGTGCAGCATTTGCAAATTTTTGCTAACTAGTAGAAGAGCTCCATTTTCCTTTGCCCTTCTCACTAGCCAGGAAAGCTTGATCTGCAACACGCATAATGGACCTATTCTGCCTGGACTGATCTTCCTGCAACAGAACAGAGACTAGCTCCTCAAATGACAAGGCATTTGGATTGCCTTTCATCATCAACCGAAGAGTAGAGGCGAAACTCTGATATGAATCAGGAAGACCATTCAGAACGGTCTGCACAAGTGAGCTATCTGGTATAACCTCATCAGCAGAAATCAATTGTTCCTTCAGGTCTTTGATCTTTGTGAGAAAACTGTCCATAGAATCCCCTTCATTCATGTGCTCACTCTCCAATTGTTTTCGGAGGTAAGCAACACGAGCCTCATTCCTAGCCTGGTACAAAGTGGTAAGTGTATCCCAAGCATCCTTTGCTATTCTGCAAGAGCGAATGTGAGGAATAATAGCACGTTTGACAGACAAAGTTATCAATGCATGTGCTTGTGCATCTCTGCCATCCCAACGAATTTTCCCTGCAGTAGGTGCAACTGAAACAGCAGCACGAACAAGAATCTGTGGAATATCATCTTCGACACCACTTTCATCAGCTCCAGCACCTGTATTTGCAGTACCTGTAGTTGCAGGTGTAACAGGACGTCTTTCAACACCCTGCACAATGTTCCACAGTCCTTTTGTAACCAATACATGTCCCATCATATAAGCCCATAATGGGTAGTTGGTACCATCCAACTTATCCTCAACAGCCAACATACGGAATACATCACTACTTTCAGCCATGGCCGATGACTAAAATACCTTGATGCAGAAAATTGACGGTATCTCGAAAAGTTGAACGGAACTGCCCAGACGAGTTCTGCTTAACCTGTAGCAGACTTCGCGACGCTTATACTGGCGAACAAAAACATGTATATACCTTTGACACAAAAAGATGAAATTGCCTGCACAAGCACTGCGATAGTGTGTCCGAAGGCTGAAACGAGCTCAGATCGCGATTTCGGCACCACAGAGCGAAGCAGTTTTGATCTCAGAAACACCTTGTGTATGCTCACCAAAATTCGTACAATTTTGAGACTGCAAACGGAGGAGTGTCGACGGCACCCTAGATGAAGCGACGACCTGCTCTAATACCAATTGTTGGAGTTAGACGTCTACGAAAGCACCCAAACAGCACAAGGAAGAAGAAGAAGCTTGGAGCACAACACACATGACTCAATGTATTACTAGAGAATGTACAAGGATAAGTAGCCCATTAAGGCAATAGACGTATATACAAGCCGGGGTAAAAGAACCTCCTAAAGAAGGAAAAAATTGCCCCGACAGTCCTAGTGTGTTCACACACATCACTACCTAAATATATCAACAATGTCTATGTGTATATCTATATGTTGTCTATACACGCGCGAGCATATATATATATATATATATATATATATATATATATATATATATATATATATATATATATATATATATATATATATATATATGTACGTACGTATCATATGCATATGTATATTTATATGTACGTATGTAAAAGTGCGTGTATATATATATATATATATATATATATATATATATATATATATATATATATATATATATATATATATATATGTGTGTGTGTGTGTGCGCGCGCATATATGTATAAGTACATATGCGTTTTTGGATGTATATGTTTATCCATATGAAAATGTACATACATAATAATTTTATTCTGTGTGCGTGTGCACGTGAATATATGTGTGTGTATAAAAGATAGAGAAAATGCAATTCGATATCGAAATTGGAGTCAACTTGACAGGCTATGCTTGTTCTATGGTCATGTTCTATGCTCATGTTTTCTAATATAATACTTGTTCTCCCAAAACATGCACGCTCTATCTCCTTTGTAGGCACTCCCCTACCATGACATACACAATCTTTCTATTGTTTTTCTTTGTATTACTGGGTGACATTGATGTCTGGAGAATTAAAAAAGGTAAAGAAGGTCTCGTTCGCTTTAAGCATACAATGACGGGCATGCTTTTTTTTGTTCGCTTTTCTGACTTTCTTCATTCTGCAATTTCTTGGGTTGCGCTTTCCTGACTTTCATCCTTTGAATTGCAAAATTTCATCAATAAAAGTGGTTTTAGAGCAAAATTGATGTGCTGGATTTTCTTGGCAGTATTCCAGCATTCGGTAATCGGTATACAGAGTTCCATTGGCGGTAACCAGATTCCCCGATAATTATGTTCTTTTTCGAAGAACCATTCGTGAGTCTCTAATCTGTTTTTTTTCCTCTTGCCATGGAAGTAGGTGCAGTCCATTCTGATGGATGCCGTAAGAGAAAGCTGGAGACCGGAACGCACGAATGGCCCTATAAGCACAGAGAGGTTAAGATTGAAGAAGACATAAACTCTTTTGTTGAGCATAAGCTTGGGAAGCTTTGCCGATTTTGGTTCATATGCGACAAGAAGTGGAAACCTTAGCCTGATGAGATTAGCGTGTAAAGTTTTCGATTTCCGACCAACTGTGTGTTATTGATTTTCCGCACATGATGCAGTTCAATATCAAAACTGGTTACATCCGCTCCATCGCCTGGGTAGACTGTTCAGGTAAGTTTGTTAGGCCAGCGAAATGCGTAGAAGGTCTCAGTCGCCATTGGCGTTCCCTTCTCCGTAACAAAACCCAAAAGGCCTCTTCTGCAGTTATTAGTGAAATTTCTGCATCGTCTCAGCAGTCGTACTCATTTCATAGCAAAGCAAATAGCTTTCAAGAATCCGGCTTTCATGTCTCTTTAGAACTGTCAAATAGCGTTTCCCTTGTTGGAAGTAAAGATCAGGACTATTTTCTCATAAGAGAGAAGTTTGGAACGCAGCAGGACGCTCAGAACTTGATTTGATCTTGGTGTTGGATAACTATAATGGGCCATTCAATGCAGTTCCATTTTCTAGCCTGAAACGATAATGTTTGAGGGCCACAATACATAATTGACGGTTTGGCGAGGAAACATGTTCGCAAGGGTGCCAATGCGGTTTTATCAAAGTCCATGGCGGCTGCCTGAAGCTTGGATGATCTTTCACTCAGAATGTAGAAGTTTCATTACTCGTCTTCGTGATTTCTCCCACTTCCTTTTTGTAAGTGCTTGAATAGCATGACAAGAACACAATACACACCACCTTTTCACCTTTGCATACACTCAGCATAACCTTTTAGTCTCCAATCTTTAAACTCGCTTCATGACTTCGAAAAATCCATCGAACGGAATGCATGGCTGTGGTGTTCTTTAAACTCGAACACAACGTGAGCTTGTACTTTCTGAGCTCGAGCACAAGCAGAAAAGACGCTCTAGAAAATTTTCTAGGTATGTTCTCCAGTTTAGAATGTTTTTGAGTACCATTTGTTTGATTTTTGACCATCGAACGGAATGCATGGCACTCCAAAGTCCTCAATGAAACATCTCATTGTTCTGATGAACCTATCAACCCTTTCCCAGAGTTTAAGTGCTCCCAACAATGAATTCTTCATTTCCTACAAAGACATCTCGGTAGGGCCCCTTCTCAAGGTCTCGAAAAAATCCTTGACGTTTGCCACTCTCCCTAACCTCCAAATGTGGAGCACATCAAGAAAGTATGAGCCAAATAGGAAAAGAAGACCAATTATTATGCTTCATAAGGCCCATGAAATAAATATAAAAGATTTTGCAAACAAAATCAGAAAATTCCTCAATCAATGGCTAAAATAAGGTAAAAACGAGTTCATCAAGAAGAGAATGATCCTAAAAGAAATTTTGAAAGTTCGGGAACAGATAGAGTATTCAAAAGATTGGAACCAAGGTTTCTATTATAAAGTCACTTGGCTGAAGTTGAAATTCAACAAAACAGTACATTCACTTGGAGTATTAACGATGGTATGGGGAAAGCTTAGTGGTTTACACTAGTTATTTAATATGACATTTGAGTGTCTTGGGACACTTAAATTTCTTCCTTTTACACCAAATTCCTTGATTTTTCTTGATAGGATATTTGATGCTTTGATGACATTCTTGTTTGCATTTGATAGCCCAAATCATTTAAATTTTGTAAAATATATAATATTTAGGTTTTTGGAACTTCATATTGGTTACCCGTTTTTAAATTGAACTTTTAACATAACTTAATAAACTAAATCGATTCTTTTTTATTTCGATGAATTAGCTATCTTTTACCAAACGGAAAGCTAGTGATGGATTTGGGGAGTCTAGCGCAACACTTTACTAAGATCTTTAAAGGCGAAACACTTGGAAATAAAAAATATGCACTCAAATCTTATTCTATCTAGCTCATTAGTGTCCGTATCAACTTTTAAACATAGTCTCACTCTCATTAGCACGCAAATGAGATTTTTGAGAAGTGGCAAGATGTTAATGGAAAGCCTTCATGCTAACTTGATGCACATTTTGATTCAGAGTTAGAAGGCCTCCTATTTCAACTAATGGCCATTGATTTTTGTGGTGAACTTTGTGCTAAAAAAACAAAGCATTTTTTTTTTGTGTGAACTAAAGAGATTATGTGAGAATGTATGTGCTCACACTAGTAAGTATCTCAAGGGTAAAATCAACCATTGTATAGCTGAAAATATAAATTCAACCATTGCAACTAAGATTTTTGAGTTGGTAAAATCTATCTAAATTACAATTCAAATAAAAATCTCTTTGATGAGTTTTAGGATCCTTGAGTTCATATACCAAGAATGCATCCTTGGCATAACACTTTGGTGGTTGAAAGCTCCAACACGCTCTGTCCTTGGCTTGATTCACAAATGGCTCTATGTGTATATTGTTGTGAGGTATCTTAGGTTTGGATATGATTCTCCTCAAAATGGAATTTCCTTTAGGTTTACTAGGTCCTTAGTTGGGTTTTTCTTGAAGTCCTCCTTTGTTTGATTTAGGAAGCACTGTTCCAAAGTCATTAGTCATGTTCAAAAAGTTGGTTACCAGATACATGATTCCTTGCTTATCTATATATGATTGTTCCTCAAACTTGACCATGGGTGATCAATCCCAAAGGGGTTTTAGGAGTTTATAAATTGAACCATTGAAGTTTGTAACTGTCCCCATAGATGCAAGCATGTAATCAATTGATTCAGATGTATTCTAGGTAAGTCTTCTACACTTCTTTAGGTGTATCTAAGTAGCATACTCTCAAACTCACTATGGGTAGCTCCATGCTATATGAGCTATATGATTGAATCATTTTTGAACTTAGGCAAGAGGGTGAGTACTTAACTATTTGAACCACGATATGATTGACTCAATTATGACCTTAGACTAGAGGGGTGACTACCTAAATATTTATACCACAATGTACTCCATTGGTTTAGATGTATTCTAGTTACATATTGTACTGTCCTTTTGGTGTTTCTAACTAAAATAATCTCAAATATAATATGGGTCTCTCCATGGTATAGGTGCTCTATGATTGACTCATTTCTAAATCAAGGCTAAAGGGGTCACTTCCTAACCATCTAGAACAGAATCTTAAGCTTTATCCATCAAGATTTCCACTTATATGAATGCAAGTTCATGAACTGCCTAGCCTTAGCCCTTCCATATTTCACTTATAGATGTCTTGTTTCTTTAGTCTTGAGTCACTTGTTCTTTATTTAATATGATTATTTGGTTCTTCTTTTTGTTGAATTGTTAGGAATGAATTGTGTAAGTGTTCTTTGTTCTTTGATTGCTCCATTATGTTCTCCTTAGGTTTTGCATTGATATATGTGCTTGATCTCTTAACTTGAGCTCTCTTTAAATGTCTTGCCATACTTTGTTCCTATTGAGACCCTAAGAACTAGAGCTAGAGCTACATACTTAGCTTTTGCTAGAAATTAGCAAGGGGTTTTAGTGGTTTCCAACTTTGTTAATCGCCGATTTTATGGTTCTTCCTAGCTCAACATCATGTCCCACGCCTTCTTTTCACTCATGAACACCCATTGGTAATGCGTCATGAAAACACACACCATTGTGATAGTACACTTTGATGCAATGGAACAGAAGTGGTTTGTTGCAACAGAGTGCTCTATTAGAATAGATGATATGTATTGCGATAGAGAAGCTCTATCAAAATTTTATAGTATCATGATAGATAGTGTCTCTCACAAGTCTAGTCTATTGTGATAAAGTGGTCTATTGTGACAGGCGAGGCGTATCATGGGCGTTTGTTGCAATAGGGTGAGCCTGTAAACTAGAGTGGTCTATCATGGATATATATCTTGATAGAGGGTCTGTATCATCATAGATGGGATTTTCATGTCATTCTCTCATGATGGAGTGACCTTTGCATGATAGATAGTGGTTTCGTGTGACAAGGTGGTGTATCGTGGCATCCATTTCTCATGATAATCTTCTCTACCATGATAGAAGATTGCTTATCATGATTGAGGGTACCCAACAAGGGTAGTTTTTTCATGATAGCCCAAGGCTACTATCAATAGAATTGTCTTTCAAGATGGACCACATGTAGAGTGACATATCATGTTTTTGCAATAGTGTGCAAATTTCATGCTATTGGTGATGTGGGTACTACCTTATGGTTGTCGAGGGGAGGCCTATTACTTGGTGTACATGCAAAGTTGAACTGAATAACTTTTTATCTATTGTGAGAGACCAAGCATCATGATTAGAGACCTATGTAGAGGTCTATCATACCTTTGTGTCATGTTGTAGCCCATGATAGACTACAAACAACAAAAAACAAACAACAAAGCAAGCAAAACACACTCAAACTCTCCCTTGCACTCAAGTAAATGCGAAACAAATGGGAACGGAGCATATATGCTTTTGGGGGTGATTTCTTGGCAAAGAAGAAGTTGAAATCCGAAGATGATGGGGGGGGGGGGGGTGGATGGAGGTGTATGGAAAGGAAATGGAGGTTCAAATGAGGAAGAAAATGGAAAAAGCATGAACAACATACTTACGAATGATAGCAATGTCTATTCTCTAGTCCTCTTGCCATCATAGGTGCATTCCTCAAGCATCTGTCCTCGACAATGATGCTGAAAATGTTCTCCTTGTAGAAAAATGATGATTAATAATGTTGAAGAGAATCCAATATTAACATTTCAAGGAAAAAGACATGAGGATGATATGAAGATAATGAGAAATTGGTGCATGCAAATGTGAATGTGAGAAGCATAAGAATGCACACACACTAACACACACACACACAAAGGAGAGGTGATAGAGTTGGACAATTCAGTCTTTGCATTCATAAGCATACAAGCTACAATAAATCTTAACTTCTCCTCACAAATTTTCACTAGCGAACCTCTCAGAATGAGCCTTCATGATCGATTTATATTTATAGACTAGTTTCTGAATGGTTTTATATTTGGTGTTTGACATACTTAAGAAATAGGTTTTCAATCCAAACGCATGGCTCAAATGAGCTCCAAAATTAGAAAATTGGTATGTTCATATTACCTAAGGTCCCAAGCTTGAAGACTTTTGAAAATGGACCTAATGCAACTAGAGTTTACAAAATGATGTATTTCACAAAATGAATGGGAATGGGTCATATGTTCCTTTGGGGGTGATTTATTCAAAAATAAGAATTTGAAAGTGGAAGATGATGGGGGCGATGAATGGAGATGTTTGGAGAGGAAATGTGCAAGGAAATGAAAAAATAATCAAAAGCCTACTTAGCAATCAATCTCTCTTCTCTAGTTCTCTTGCCATCATGCACACATCAATCAATCTCCTCTCTTCTCTAGTTCTCTCTTCTCTTGTTCTCTTGCCATCATGAATGCATCCCTCAAGCATCTCTACTTGACAAGGAGAGATTCAAAATAATCAATCTCTCTTCTCTAGTTTTTTGCCATCATGCACGCATCCCTCAAGCATCTCTCCTAGACAAGGATGCCAAAAACTTGTCTACTTGTAGGAAACTGGTGAGCACAAATGGAGATTGAAAATAATCAATCTCTCTTCTCTAGTTCTCTTGCCATCACACATGCATTCCTCAAGCAGATCTCCTAGACAAGGACTCGAAAAACCTCTCTACTTGTATAACAATGGTGAGCACAAATGTTGATGAGAATCCATACACAAATTTTCAAGGAAGAAGTTGGTGATATGAAGATCATGAGAATGTGGTGCATGCAAATGTGAATGTGAGGAGTAGAAGAATGCACCTGCACACTAAACTCATGGCTAAAATGAGCTCCAAAGATTAGAAAATTGGTATATTCATATTACATAAGGTCCCAAGCTTGAAGACTTTTGAAAATGGACTTAATGCAACTAGAAATGATGTATTTTACAAAATGAATGGGGATGGGTCCTATGTTCTTTCCAGGGTGATTTATTCAAGAAGAATAATTTGAAAGTGAAAGATGATGGGGCTGATGAATGGAGGTGTTTGGAGAGGAAATGTGCAAGAAAATGACAGAATAATAAAAAAAAGTACTTACCAATCAATCTCTCTTCTCTAGTTATCTTTCCATCATCCATACCCTTCTCTAGTTCTCTTGCCATCACACATGCATCCCTCAAGAATCTCTCCTAGAAAAGGATGCCAAAAACTTGTGTACTTGTAGAAAAATGGTGAGCACAAATGGAGATCGAAAATAATCAATCTCTCTTCTCTAGTTCTCTTGCCATCACACATGCATCCCTCAAGCAGTTCTCCTAGACAAGGATTCCAAAAACCTATCTACTTGTAGGACAATGGTGAGCACAAATGTTGACAATCCAATCTCAAATTTTCAAGGAAGAAGATATGATGGTGATATGAAGATCATGAGAATCGTGAATGTGAGAAGTAGAAGAATGCACCTGCACACTAAAACACACAAGGGAGATGTAATAAAGTGGGACAATTGAGTCTTTCCATTCATAAGCATACAAGATACAATAGCTCTTGACTTCTTATCCAAATTGTAACTAGCTAGCCTCTTAAAATGAGCCTACAATCTCTATTGATAGTTTTAGACTAGCATTTGGACAATTTTATACATGTTGTCTAGCATACTTAAGAAATAGGTTTTCAAGGAAAACTCATAGCTCAAATGAGCTCCAAAAATTATGAAAATTGATATGTTCATACTACCTAAGGTCCCCAAGCTTGAAGACTTCTGAAATGGAAACAATGCAGCTAGAATTTACAAAATGATGTATTTTACAATAATATGGATAATGATAAAAATCACTAATATTTCAAAGAGAAAATATGGTTTTTGTGAAAGGAGAATTACAGAACCCTTTTACATACAACCATTTCTATGTAAGTACGTGCATATGAGCTTCTAATTGTGCTACTTGTACCTAAACTACTATGGCGTCATCCTTGCCCTCTACCAACATCTTCCCTCTTAAATTGATCTTTATCTTAAGTTGGATATGCTTCCCTCTTCTTTGTCCTTCTTAGATTGATTCACATCCCTTATCCAAATCTCCGTGTGAAATGAAATTCAACTAGAATCAATATAAGGAGAGCCTCTCTTCACTAGACTCTCATTCATTCAGTTAATCTCAAAATATTTTCTGCATAAAATTCATGCTTAATGATATTTATGTAGGATTTTCGTTTCATGATCTAGTTCCTTTGAATTTCATGTCATTATCATATTGTTTCTTGTTCTTTAGGACTTGATCGCTTGCTGAGTACTCTATGAGTATCCTATATCATATTTCACTTCCAATTTCTTAAGTTCTTGTCCTTTTTCTAAATTGATCATTGATTAGCCCTAGACCCTCCTATTCTCTCCATCCCTTGAATATAATACCTTATTAAGAAAAGTGATTCTTAGTATTGCGTCAAGTTTTCATTGAAAATGATTATCAATATTTTCTGTGTTTTTTCTATTAATTTTTCTTCTTAAAGAATTTTTTTTCATTGCAAGTGGTTATACGCACTGGAATCACTCAAACATCATTGTTTTTCATTGCAAGTAGTTATACGAACTGGAATCACTCAAGCATCCAAAACTATAAGTTCTTTTATTTATGGTTGCTTCGAGAGCTGGTAGAAATATGATACTGTGGTGGTCCATGCCATAGCAAAAGCATCCTGTGAAAGGGTCACAACATACGCTAGTGAAAATCATCACTCAAAGGAATGTGTGGAATTATCAATGATTTGCCTTTTTCTGTGCCAACATTAACTAGAATAGTAAAGTTTATAATTGTGGATGGCAAGAAATGTAAAGGTCTATTATGATATAGAGGAGTTGCACGTTCTTGTGCATAATAATTAATGAAAGAAACGTTCTGAGGTAACCCTGAAATTGTTCTATAACGATAAATTGTTTTAAAATTAATGTAGCACAAAACTAGTCTTGTAGTTATGGCATAAAGTGCATCAATAATTTGACATGTGCACATGAAAAAGTGTTCCATTCTCGTTGGATAACAACCTATTGTATTTAAATATCATGGTACACTATGCAAGACCCATCGAAAAGAAAATAAAATAAAGAGTACGAACTTCATAAATGACACAGACACGGTATATATATATGCATGCGTTTGTGAGTGTGTGTTTCCATTCTTGATGAACAACAACCTATTCTATTTAAATATCATGGTACACTATACAAGACCCATCGAAAAGAAAATAAAATAAAGAGTACAAACTTCATAAATGACACAGGCACGGTATATATATATATATATATATATATATATATATATATATATATATATATATTTGTGTTTTCTTATGGACAATTTAACTATAGTTTTGTAATTGCATATTCACTATATTTTAATTGAAAAATATAGTACTTAATGTTCATTTCCGCTTTCCAATAAACGTTAATGCTAACAAGGTTCTCGATGAAGAGTTTATATTTTATTGATGTATAACTTTGAAAACCATAGTGGAAATAAAAGAAAAAAGCGATCATCTCAAAGCAGTGTTTCAAATTATGTTCTTAAAACACACTCATTGATATAACTACCATATCGTTTCATATTCCAAAATCAAAACAAACACCAAACCATCAGTATAAGTTTCGGTATAAGGGTCGATATAAACGTTCGTATAAGTGTCGGTATAAGCGTTGCTATAAACCATGCTATGCCCTAAACAAAATAGTCGGTATAAGCATTGGTATGTGCTTAGGGATACCGACGCTTATTCCATTGACTATACCGACGACCATATCTACAAAAACATTTTAGACAGAGTGTGTTGTGTCTTGCTAGAGCAACATTCCCATGCAACAAAAACATGATTTGATAAAGCAAAAATTATGGTCAAATGCAAAAAACATGAGCAAATTGAATCATGAACCATGTACAAAGAAATGAGATACATTGACATAATATTTATAAACAACAACTAGAAGACATGCATATGTGTATATGTGTTATGTTTGCATATTTGTATATGTGTAAATATTTGTTTGCATGTGTAAGAACCCTAAAATGGTAATCCTAAAGATCTAGACTTAAAACATATGCATGTGTGCATTCCTGTTTATATATATGTGTATGTGAATATATATATGTGTATGTAGGCGTATGCATATGTGTATCTATGTAAAAATCCTAAAACCCTAATCATGAAGACCTAGACCGAAAACATGTATATGTGTGTATGCATGTGTATATATATGTATATGTGTGTATGCATGTGTATATATATATATGTCTATGAGTATATGTATTATGTGTTTATATGTGCATATGCATGTATGCATGTGTGTATATATGTAAAAAGCCAAAAACCCTACCCCTAAAACATGCATATGTGTGTATGTATATGTCCCATCTGTGTATGTGTGTATCCATGTATGTATATGTATATATATATATATATATATATATATATATGTGTGTGTGTGTGTGTGTGTGTGTGTGTATGTATGTATGTGTATGTGTGTGTATGCATGTGTGTGTGTGTGTATTATGCGTTCATATGTATGTATATATGTAAAAACCGAAATTCCTAACTAAAACATGCATATGTGTGTATGTATGTGTCACATGTGTGTATGTTGTTAAAAATAAAGAAGTAAGCTTGTATATACTTTTGCAAAAAGGATTTTCTTCAAGTAGAAGAAAAATACAAAAATGAAAAATAGAAGCATTTACTTTAGCAAGTAGTGGAGACCAAAAGAGAATCATTCAAAAGAGAATCAAATCCAAAAACTGAACTGTAAGAGGAGTGGCTGTCCAAAGTAGTGGAGAAATGATGGAGAAGAGCTCTCAAACTCATCATGAGAGTTTTTGGTCACTTGGCTATAAAAGAGGCAAGGGAGGACACTCAAGGATAGAGGAAGAAGGCGTGGAAGCCCCCTTGTAGCTACTTCATTTGTTTTGAGTCATTTCGTTCAGTTCACTCTCATAGAGTATGTCCAGCCGCACACTCATTTTTGGGTAATCTACTTGTGAGAGCCATATCTCTCAACATATGTATCCAATTTTAGTGTTTAAACATTCGTTGGAAAGCTTATCTTGAGTACTTCCTTTTTTAAAAACAGTTTTATGAAATTCTTTATGTTCTGTGAGTTATTCAGGTTTTAGTGAAGTCGAGTTTTCAGCCTAACTGAGTGGATAGGTAGTCTGTTTTGAATCAAATAGTTGCCAACTCAAATCTACTCCAAATTGAGTGTTTGATATCTCATTTGAAAGCTCTAGGTGTCTTGGTTGAGTGACAAAAGTTTCAAGTTCATTGGGTATTTCAATTGGTACCAGTTTTCATTTGAAGGTTCTGTTGTTGGCAAGAGTCTTGATCCTGAGAAGGTCTTCTACACTTTCCGCTGCGATTAGGAGAGGAATTCTCCAACATTTGGTATCAGAGCGTTGGAGTTTGAGGAGGCAAAGCATTGGAAGTGAACTCAAGCAAAGGGAAATCTACAAATCAAGAGGGGGCTTCGTGAATTCAAGAGAGAGCGCCACAACATACTTGAGGTAAACTTCAATCTTGGAAGTTTTCAATGGCTGATTTAGGACAACAAGTTGAGAAGTTAGACAAAGACAATTTTCAGTCTTGGAGGTATAGAATGATAAATTACCTTAAAGGTAAACGTTTATGGCTTTTAGTTAGTGGAGACGATCCACAACCGGTAGACCTTGAAGATCCCCACATTACTCCGGCACAGAGGAGACAATTTGCTGATTGGGAAGAGAGGAATCCAAGGGTGATGTTCCTCATCTCACAAGTTATTTCTAACACTATGATTGTTCATGTGCAAAGCTTAGAAATAGCCAAAGAAGTTTGGGAAGCATTGGAGAAGGTGTATGCTACCTCAACAAGGTCTCGGAGGATGCAACTCAAGAACGAGCTCAACAACATGAAGAAAAGCTCAAACCAAAGCATTAGTGAGTATACATTGAGGATTAAGGAGCTTCGAGATCAGCTAGCATCAGTTGGATGCAAGATAGAAGAGGAAGACATCATCCAAACAGCCCTCAATGGCTTGAGGAGTGAAGAAAAGTGGAAGCCCCTCATCACAAACATCCTTTATAGGGATCCTCTACCAACATTCGACGAGATTATACCAAATCTTGTGGCTGAAGAGGTTGCTCAACAAGGAGAAGGAAACAAAGGTAAGGACAGCCATAGTCAAATGTTATATGTAGGAAGAGGTAGAGGAAGGAACTCAAGAGGAAAATCGAGAGGAAGAGGAAGAAGCTACAACAACACAAATTTCAGCCAACACAACTCGAACGACAACAAGGACAACTCAAATGACAACACACATGGAAGAGGTCGAGGAAGAAATAGAGGAAGAGGTCGAGGTTCATACAATCCTCATAAAGGTATAACATGTTATCATTGTGGTAAACTAGGACATTATGCAAATGATTGTTGGCAAAAGAATGGAAGGATGAATGGAGGCAACCAAAGGAGCCAAAATAACTATGCGAGTACATCAAGTGAAGGAGACAAGCAAACCATGCTTGCCATGAAGCATGAATCAAGAGACAATTTACATGTAGGTACACACCTCAACAAAATGGAATAGCTGAAAGGAAAAATCGACATATCACAGAAGTTGCAAGATGCATGCTCAACGAGATGAAGATGCCACTAAACTATTGGGCTGAAGCAACTAGTACGGCCATTTATTTGATGAACAAGTGCAGAACGGCTGGAGTGCATAATCTAACTCCCGAGGAGGTTTATTCCCGTAAGAAGCATGACCTTACACATCTCAAAGTTTTTGGATGTGTGTGTTATGTTCACATCCCTCAAGAACTAAGGACAAAGATGGAGGCAAAGTCCGAAAAATGTATTTTTATTGGATATTCATCGGAGCAAAAGGGATATAGGTGCTACAATCCGGTGACAAAGGAGCTACGAGTCTCACGAGATGTGGTATTTGATGAGCTAAGACCATGGTTTGGAGACAAAGGGAAAGAGAAGATTCTTGAAGAAGATTGCAAAGATGATGAAGGTGCTGTCCAAGAAGAATTTCAGCAAACAAGCACTCAAATGTCAGGTCCAGAAGCTTCTACATGACTTGGAGAAAGCTCAACATGGAAGGGGAGGCTAAGAAGTCATTCCTCATCACCAGCATCAGCTTATGAAAGATCTAAAGCCGAAAGTGCTGCCCAAAATAGTGATTCAAATGCAAGTGAAGATGAGTATGAAGAGGTGATCACACCGAAGGTAAAGTTGAACCGATTGAAGAAGCAATGTTCAAAAGGAAATGAAAGGAGGTCTTCAAGAGCAAGGTATCCAATTGAAAGGTTGATCTATGATAGTTTTATTGCAAAGCATTTTGCATATATGACACAGGTGGTCAAAGACAAAGAACCGGATGCATATGAAGAAGCATGTACACAAAAAGAATGGCAAGAAGCTATGCAAGAAGAGATGAAAGCTCTCAAGGACAATCACACATGGGAGCTAGTTCCAAAGGCTGAAGGTATGAAGACTGTTCCAAATAAATGGGTGTTTAAAATAAAGAGAAATGCTGATGGCTCTCTAGCAAGGCATAAATCTAGACTAGTAGCAAAAGGATTCAAGTAAACTCACAGCATCGATTATGAAGAGACTTTCAACCCGATTGCAAAGATGGGAACAATTAGAATCTTGATTGGAGTGAGTGCAGCAAGGAGATGGCCATTGTACCAGCTTGACATAAAAAATGCTTTTCTCAATGGTGAACTTCAAGACGAGGTATACATGAGTCAAGCGATTGGATTTGTAGATTGAAGAAAGCTTTGTATGGGCTAAAGCAAGCACCACGTGCTTGGAATCAAAGATTGGTCGAGTACCTCACAAGGTGTGGGTATAGTCCAAGTAATGCAGATCCCTCTCTCTACATGAAGAAAGAAGAAGGCAAGCAGGTATATATTTGCATATACGTTGATGATCTCATCAACAGGAAGTAATGCTACAGGAATACAAGAGATCAAAAGGAAACTCGGTAAGGAGTTTAAAATTTCAGATCTTGGTGAGCTGAAATACTTTTTAGGCATTGAGATAGTCTATGGGAAAGATGGCATTTACTTAATGCAAAGAAAGTACCTATTGTATGTTCTTTTCAGATTTGGAATGAGTGAATGCAAACCACTCACTCAACCTATGGACACAAATGTGAAGTTATGCTCAAATGATGGAGAGAAGTTACATGATGTAACTACATACAGGAGTATTATAGGTTCATTGATCTATGCTACAATCACAAGACCAGATTTGTGTTATATTGTTGGAGTTCTTTCTCAATTTATGCAAGCTCCAACAAGTGAACATTTAAATTCAGCCAAACGAGTGCTAAGATATGTGAAGCACACTGTCAATCATGCATTGTTTTATAGATATGATGAAGAATTGCAGGTAAAGGGCTTCAGTGATGCTGATTGGGCTGGTTCCAAGGACGATAGAAGGTCCACTTCAGGTTATGTGTTCATGATAGGTAGCAAACCTATCACATGGAGCTCAAAGAAGCAACCTACTGTTGCACTATCATCTACAGAAGCTGAATATAGAGGTTTAGCCTTTGGAACTTCTGAAGCTATGTGGATTAAGGAGCTCTTGGCTGATCTTGATGTGCAAGTGGAGACCATTCCAATTTATGGTGACAACATGTCAAGCATTCACTTGACAAACAATCCAATGTTTCATGCACGAAGCAAGCACATAGAAGTGCATTATCATTATGTTTGAGAAAAGGTTTTGAGCAAGGATGTGGATATAAAGTTCATTGGAACTAATGACCAGGTTGCAGACATGCTTACAAAGTCCCTAGATGCTTCTAAGCTCAAGAGGTTCAAGGACAACATCAACTTGCAGGATATGGCTGAAGGTGCAAGCTCACATGTGAGCTTGAGAGGGAGTGTTAAAAATAAAGAAGTAAGCTTGTATATATTTTTGCAAAAAGTATTTTCTTCAAGTAGAAGAAAAATACAAAAATGAAAAATAGAATCATTTACTTCAGCAAGTAGTGAAGACCAAAAGAGAATCATTCAAAAGAGAATCAAATCCAAAAACTGAACTGTAAGAGGAGTGGCTGTCCAAAGTAGTGGAGAAATGATGGAGAAGAGCTCTCAAACTCATCATGAGAGTTTTTGGTCACTTGGCTATAAAAGAGGCAAGGGAGGACAATCAAAGATAGAGGAAGAAGGCGTGGAAGCCCCCTTGTAGCTACTTCATTTGTTTTGAGTCATTTCGTTCAGTTCACTCTCATAGAGTATGTCCAGCCGCACACTCATTTTTGGGTAGTCGTGAGAGCCATATCTCTCAACATATGTATCCAATTTTAGTGTTTAAACATTTGTTGGAAAGCTTATCTCGAGTACTTCCTCTGTCTAAAACTGTTTTATGAAATTCTTTATGGTCTGTGAGTTATTCAGGTTTTAGTCAAGTCCAGTTTTCAGCCTAACTAAGTGGATAGGTAGTCTGTTTTGAATCAAAATAGTTGACAACTCAAATCCACTCCAAATTGAGTGTTTGATATCTCATTTGAAAGCCCTAGCTGTTTAGTTTAAGTGAACAAAGTTTCAAGTTCATTGGGTATTTCAGTTGGTACCAATTTTCATTTAAAGGTTCTATTGTTGGCAAGAGTCTTGATCCTGAGAAGGTCTTCTACACTTTCCGCTGCGATTAGGAGAGGAATTCTCCAACATATGTGACTCTCTCTCTCTCTATGTATATATATATATATATATATATATATATATATATATATATATATATATATATATATATATATATATATATATATATATATATATATATATATATATATATATATATATATATATATAGATATATGTGTGTGTGTGTGTGTGTGTGTGTGTCTATATGTATGTATGTATGCATGTGTGTATGTGTATGCAAAAACCCTAATCCTAAAGAACTAGACATAAAACATGTTTATGTGTGTATGCATGTGTATATGTACGTAAAAACAAAATTCCTAATGCTAAAAAGCTAACCTTAAAACATGCATATGTGTCGATGTATATACACATGTACACATATACAAGTATGTGTGTATGCATGTGTGTACATACATAAATTCCAAAAATATTAATCCTAAAAAGCTAACCCTAAAACATGCATATGTGTGTATGTGTATGTGTGTATGCATGTGTATATGTGTGCATGTGTGTACGTATTATTTGTGTATATGTGTAAAAGTCAAAAACCCTTATCCTGAAGCCCTAACCCTAAAACATGTATATGTGTGTTTGTGTGAATGTATATGTGATGTGTGTGTATGTGTATGTGCATGTATGCATGTGTGTGTACACATGTGTGTGCATGTATATGTGTGCCTGTATGTATGTATGCATATGCATATGCATATGTGTATGTAGTATGTATGCATGTGTATGTATCTCTATGTATCTCTCTTTCTCTCTATCTATATCTCTCTCTCGCTCTCTCTCCCTCTTTCTCTCTCTCTCTCTCTATTATTCTCTCTCTCTTTCATCTCTCTCCTTCTATCTCAATTTATAATAAAGAACGAAACAATCACTTAGATTGATGTAATTCTTTTGATTGCTCTCGTCAAAGCTCAATCAACATCTTCTCTTGTCAAATTCCAAAGAATCAATGCCAAAAAGCTCCTACAAGACCAAAAAAAAGAGAAATTTAAAAAGAGAGAACATAGAGAAAGAGAGAGAGTGAAAGAGTAGGCACATCACTTACGAAGATGCGAGAGAGAGAGAGAGAGAAAGGATTTTTATATGTGTATGTTCATGTATATGTGATGTGTGTGTGAATGTATATGTGATGTGTGTGCACACATGTGTGCGCATTTATATGTGTATGTGTGTCTGTATGTATGCATATGCATATGCATATGTGTATGTAATATGTATGCATGTGTATGTATGTATCTCTATGCCTCTCTCTTTCTCTCTCTCTCTCTCTCTCTATATATATATATATATATATATATATACATATATATATATATATATATATATATATATATATATATATATATATATATATACATATATATATATATATATATATATATATATATATATATATCCTTCATCTCTCTCTCCCTCTTTCTCTCCCTCTCTCCCTTATTCTCTCTCTCTCTCTCTTTCTCTCTCTCTCTCTCTCTCTCTCTCTCTCTATATATATATATATATATATATATATATATATATATATATATATATATATATATATATATATATATATATATATATATATATATATATGTATGTATATATATTAAAGAACAAAAAAATCACTTAGATCGATGTAATTCTTTTGATTGCTCTCGTCAAAGCAAAATCAACATTATCTCTTGTCAAATTGCAAAGAATAGATGCCAAAAATTCCCCACAAAAGAAAATAAAAGAGAAAATACAAAACCCTAACCCTAAAACATGTATATGTGTGTATGTGTATGTGTATGTGTGTATGTATATGTGATGCGTGTGTGCATGTATGCATGTGTGTATATACATATGTGAGTGTGTATATAGATGTACATGTGTGTATGTATGTATGTGTGTGTGTACATGCATATGTGTGTTTGTATGTATGCATATGCACATATGTGTGTGTATACATATGTGAGTGTCTATGTATATGTGTGTGCATGTATATGTGCATGTGTATGTAATATGCATGTGTATATGTATCTATGTATGTATTGTTAGCCGTGAAGTCTACAGACTCTGATTTCGGACTCCGAATACTTTAGCATGTTGGGCATTTCCGACTCTCTACTCTTCCGTGTGGATGTTAGCTGGTTGATCTAATTACTACTATCGTAATAATTAAAAGTAAATTAACTCTTAGTCACATGGGCTCTTGGGAGTGGTAGGGGTCTGTTAGACAGAGGCCCTGTGCTATTTTCCCAACTCATTACACAATCATACTTGCTCTCTCGCATCTTCGCTCAGTGCACAACTCTGAACAACTCATGACTATTCGGTGTACTGGACTTAGAATTCCCGAACTAATCTTGCTATAGTGATCTGAGCAGTAGTCCGGTGACTTGTGTCCAATAGAATAATCTACAATAGTAAACGAAGATCACCTAATACGTACTTCTTCAGAACAAACAGGTATACCAAACACACATATATACCCTGAAGTTATGCAACTCATCGTATGCCAACCTCGCGCAACAAATTTCCTGACAACGATCGACTAGTCACAGACTTAACAATGTCCTACTCGCACTCCAACCATTACAGATGCTAGTCTTCCTGTGATCGGAATCAACAATGAACGTAGCCTACTGCATCAAACTTGATCACTTACAGAAAATGTTAACACGCGAACAGTTGGGGCTACTTTTCACAATTCCTCGTTCAACATACTAACTGACAAACAACACACTGCAACTCAATAACACTTAGAGACACACTCAACCATTACCGAACAGATTCGTAACACAAGATTACCAATTCGTAACTATGCACTATGGTGCAAATAAACGACTAGACGGAGCACAGAACAGAACAGAACAGAGTAGAGTTCACTCTTCTCAATGACATACATACTACAAACAGTACGCTTACAATTCCCCAAACGGGCTCTCGGCCACTCTTTTCGCATTGCCTTATATAGAAGATTTTTTACAATGGTGCGCGAATCTTTAGTTACTTGCGCGTTTCCCGAAAGGTTCTTTTACATTTAAGACGCCTGTCCTAGTACATTTGTCCTTATTCGGCGGCCGTCTAACACTGGCACACACGGTGGACTCGAACCCGCAGGTTCCTATGGTTCTGCTACGAGTCCTTCGAAATACATGTTTCGGGCGAGCCTAAACGTTCGGGTGATTTTCTTTTTAATGGTTTCTATCATCTAAACTAAAGTGGTCGGTTCTAATAACTGAGCGTCCGTTCTAACGGAGCTAATAGCTATGGCTTGGGTTAACAAAATTTCGGCCTAGGTCTATAAGAAGGCCTCTTGTAAATAGAATTCGTTGGATAATGCAGCGTCTCGGGATGTCTTTATTTCGGTGACTTGCTTCTGCATATCAGTAACTCGATCCTTCTGATTTCGCAACTGGTTATCTAGTTGCTCGAGTTGCTGGTTCTGAAATTTGATAGTTTTGTAGTATGCATCTCGTTCTCTGCGAGCATTTGCTAGATCCTTTTGGTATTTGGCTTCCCTCGTTAATTGGTGTCTTAGCATTCGGTTGACCTCCTCCGCACATTCTTGGGCTCTTCATAGCTCGTCTTTGACTTGTTCTGCTTCTCTCTGTTGGTCCTGATTTTTCTGGATGGTTTCCTACAATTGGGCCTTCGTTTCTTCGACCAATTCCTCGAGAGATGAGTTGATATCTTCTTTTTCGTGTAGTGCGGTCTTCAATTCCTGGATTTCTTCGTGTACTGCGTGTAATAGCTGGTCTTTGGCGGCAAGCTACTCCAGTGCTGCATCCCTTTGCTGTATCAAGGCCTGTTGTGCCGAAAACTGTGCTTGGAGATCTGCTAATTGCGTCTGTAATTGATGATTCTCTGCTTTTACGGCATCGATTTCTTCTTGGAGAGGGATGATGTTGGCTTCCAGGAGGTCGACTTTGTGTTGTAGGTCTTGCCGAATGGTATTTGCAACCTCACTAAGCTGTACTGGAAGTTGTTGAGAGAGGGAAATAAGTAATTGGCCCATGGTAGCAAGCTCGGAAAAGACCGGAACGGAGGAGAGGAGAAGGGGATGTTATGGTTGCGTAGAGGTTTGGGTATTGATTTGGGGGGATGTCGGGGGTGAATAATTGAGGGAGGATGAAGAGGATTCGGAAAATGGCGGGGGAAGAGGGTTGACTGGTGGTGATCGAGTAGATTCGGTATTGTTGATGTGGGCGATAGTGGATTTGACGGCCTTTAACAGGGTGTTGAGAGCTTCATCCACAGCTTGGTGCTCGTCGTCTTGGTGTTCTGATGCTTCTTCGGTTGAGGTAGTCGCTGTTGGCGTTGGATTCTGCTGGTCGTGTTGGTCGGTCGATGATTCATTGTGTATGGAAGTAGCTGTGTCGTGGAAGGCTTCTTCTTGGTTTTGGTTGTCTTTAGCGTTTTCTTGATCGTTTCCGACGGAACCTTGTGCTTCGCTTTCTGATGAACTAATTCGGATCCTTTTGCTGTGGAATAACTGGTTGATTTCTTCGTCTTCTTCTTCATCGTCTTCAAGTGGTTGAACTGATTCTTCGTGCCGTAAGACTGGTCCTCGAGGTGGTGGTTGTGCGGCAAGAATGGCTGGAAAAAGGAAGGATAGGATATGGGGGAGGCGAGAGCGTGGGGTGTTTCCTTTGTTTACCTGCTTTACTATAGCTACGCACTCTTTGTGGATTCTCTGAAAAAAGTAGGAGGCAAAATTGACTGGTTCTCGGGCAGCTAAATCTAGGGCGGAATAAAATGGGCGTGAGATGCCGTAGGTGCGCTTCTGAAGATTGAGTATGGAGACTAAGAATTGCAGGGCGGATCGTTCGGGTTCAGGACGACAGAGAATAGCGTACTCGTTGGAGGAAGAGCGGGGGAATAGTTCGGTCATGCGGGCGAGGGGGATACTGGGGCCATTTTCTGAGCCTTGCGGGGTGAAGCGGAAAGCTTCAGAAAAGGCTCGGAAGGTGATGACGGTTCTAGAGGGTAGCGAAGGAAAAACCCATTCGCATTCGGTGGCGGGGGACTCGGCAATGGCAGAGATGATTTGCGCGAAGAAGGGATGGGCTTCCATTGAGTGCCAGGGCAAGTCAGCGAAGTTGGCCAACCCTCTGCAACGCAGGTATTCACCTACCTTGGTAGGGATACCATCACTGAAGGCAGTATAATTGGCTAGTGCTTCCATGGCATTTGCTGATACAGACTATGAACACGAATAAAGAGCGCAAGGGGTCGCACAGAACACTAACACTCAACACGGTAGCGATTTTTGGCGCTGCCGAAAGGGTTAAATAGGAACAATACGGTGGGGTGGGAAAGGGGGTTGGGTATCATTGTGCGGTGCGGGAATGATACTGTTTGCATACTGGCATGCATGCTTGAGTGACTGGTAAGGGGGCAGCTGGTAACATAAAGATTTTTCAAAACACGGCTATTTATAAAAAAAAAAGAGAAAGAAAACAAGGAAATATTAAACAAAACGCGGTCCACCGCCAAAAAATTTAATGCGGGCTAGTGGCGTGATGATATGGCCGCAGCTTCGACCCATTGATTACTTTTGGGAGTGGATTTCCAATCAACGTAGTCAACCGAAAAGTTGCCGGACCGATTTGTTCTGAGATCTTAAAAGGGCCGAACCATCGTAGTTTGAACTTTCCTGCTGCTCTATCCGACTTTGCGTTATAGAAGAGTACAAGCTGACCTACCGAAAAGATTGGAGTCTTCAAATATCGATCGTGTGTCTTGGCTTGCCTGAGTTGTACTTCGCGCATGGTTAAAAAGCTGAGCCATCGGTGCTCATCAAGTTCTCTGAGTGCGTCCATTCGTGCTGTCAACGAATCTTCCAGTAGCATCTTCTGAGTGATTGCTACACGCAGACTTGGGATGACTACTTCCATGGGTGCTATTGCTTCTAAGCCATAAGCTAGTTTGAAAGGTGTCAAGCCTGTTGTTACCTTATATGTAGTTTGGTATGCCCATAATACTGCAGGTAGTAGTTGATCCCATCTTTCCGGTGCTTCCATGATTAGTTTCCGGAGCATATTCAACAGTGATTTGTTTGTACTTTCGGTCAAACCATTGGCACGAGGGTAATACGGAGAGTTGAGTTTGTGTGTCACCTGGAATGATTGGGTGAGTGCCTTCATTAATTGATTTACAAAGTGAGTACCTTGATCTGCCACCAATTCGAGTGGTAAGCCAAATCGTGGGAAGACATCATTTAGCAGACATTTTGCTACTGCAACCGCTGTAGCAGACCGTAAAGCCCAAGCTTCTACCCATCTCGTTGCGTAGTCTGTACAGGTTAGTATGTATCTGTTGTTACTGAAGACTGTTGGAGGTGTGATTGGACCGATAAAATCTAATCCCCATTTATGAAATGGTTCTAATGGCATGACTGGCTGCAAGGGAAAGAAGTGTCGTTGCAGCGGTTGTCCCATCCTTTGACAGTTATCGCAGTGTTTGACAAATTGGGCCACATCTCTGTACATAGTTGGCCACCAGAGACCTCCTTGCAGAATTTTCCAGTGAGTCAAATCTGTGGCAAAGTGACCACCAGTAGGGGTCGAGTGAGCCATCGTGATGACTGAGTTAATTTCATGCGGAGGAACACATCGAAGTAAGATTCCAGTGTGATCTACATAATATAATTCTCCAGCAACTAACTGGAATCGGCAGCTAAAGACTGCAATTTTCCTTCGTACTGCCTTGGCTGTCTCGGATGGAAAGCATCCTTCGGTGAGAAAAGTTAGAATCTGATCATAATATGTAGGTGGTGCTTGTGATTCGGCAGTCTCATCGGTCAGTGGATCAGAACTATAGATCGTTGGAGTCGTGTCATCTATGCCTATCGGAGCTTCACCGGAATCTAGACGAGATAAGAAATCTGCTAAGGCATGTGCATTTCCGGGTCGGTGAATGACTTCATAATCGAATTCCTGCAAGAGCAGCACCCATCATGCTAATCATCCACCTAAATGCTGCTGTCTTACTAGATAGACGAGGGCAGCATGATCCACATGAAAGGTGAATTTCCGGCCTAGTAGATAATGTCTGAACTTTTTGATCGAGTAAATCAATCCTAGACATTCTCTTTTGGTGGTAGAATAGTTCTTTTCTGCAGGTGCAAGCCTTCTGCTGGCATAATAAATGGGGCGAAACCACTTATTTGTTTGCTTCATCAGAACACTGCCAATCGCAATATCTGAAGCGTCGACAAAAACATGGAACGGATTGTCCCAGTCCGGTGGCTGTAAGATTGGTGCCTACGTCAATAAATACTTGAGTCGATCAAATGTGGTTTGGCATTCTTGAGTCCATTCGAACTGTCGGGGAGCTTTGGTGATTAGTCTGTTCAGTGGTACAGCCAGATGAGGAAGCCACCGTAAGTGTCTGCCATGCCACCGTACTTGACCCATGAAACGCATTACTTCTTTTAGAGTAGCGGGTACTAGGGCTTCTAAAATTGCCGAAATCTTATGTGGGTCTACTCGGATACCTTGGGCAGATACAATATGACCAAGTAGTTTGCCACATGAAACGGCAAACACAGATTTGTTTGGGTTAAGGCAGAGTCTGTACTCTCGGCACTTTTGAAAACAGCATCGTAGATGAAGCGAATGTGCCATCATCTTCCCAAAAATCGAGAAGTCATTGAGATATATTTGCATAAATGAAGTGAGATAAGGAGAGAAAATCTCCTGCATAAATCGCTGAAAGGTGCTTGGTGCATTTCTTAATCCAAACCACATTACAGTGCAAGCAAAGACACCCCAATTGGTAATGAAGGCAGTTTTTGGTATATCTTCTTCAGCCATTCTAACCTGATTGTAACCACTGTATCCATCTAAGAATGAATACATTTCATGTCCTGCTACCCTATCGAGCATGGTATCCAAGAAGGGGATCGGGAAAGGGTCTGGTATGGTTGCTGCATTTAATTTCCGGTAATCCACGCAGATTTGCAGTTGCTTATTTTTCTTTGGCACAATCACAATTGGTGAGATCCATTCAGCATGCTCCACTGGTACGATGAATCCGACCTTTAGTAATCTATCAAGTTCGGCTTTTACCTGTGATGCATAATTGGGATTCATCCAGTAGCTGGGCTGCTTATTCGGTTTAGCTTCAGGCTTCAACATTACTCTGTGCTGATAGATGCGCGGATCTAATCCTTTCATATCTTTGTAATCCCATGCAAAGACATCTGAGAATTCGCGAAGAAGTCGAATCAAGTCAGTTTTAAATGATTCTGGTAAGTTTTGCCTTATCTTTATAGGTCGCGGATGATCTTCGTCTCCTAGATTGTACGTGGTCAACTGGTCTTCGGAGAACTAAAACTGTTGCGGTTTCTCTGTATCGTCTGTTGCCTTGAACAGCGATTGTAATTCATCACCATGTGTTGGGACAGTATCTTCCTGCTTAGCTTTTTCGGTGATAGGTACTATTGTGCAAACTGAAGTGTTCCAGTTATCTATAACGGACTGCAGATCAACAGTCCCTAAAGTCATTAAATCAGCGTTATTCTTCAGGAATTCCTCTTCTTCATCATCTGATAGTCCATCTAACATGTGGACTGGTTCAGCAAAATATGGTATGGCGTGGAGTTTGCAAGGTTGTATAGCATCTAATTTTACCACATATCTACGGTTGGCATCTTTGAACGTAAGCTCTTGTGCAGACCAGTCCTGTATTACCTTCGCATGCTTCAGCCAAGGTCGGCCGAACAGAAGGTTTTAATCCAAAGTGGATTCCGGCAGATCTAGTATAACAAAGTTCATTTTGAAGGTCGTACCTTGTAAAGTAATGGGTACATTTTGCACAAGTCCTATGGGATGGACTCTAGATTGATCTGCCATTCTGACAAAAAATTGAACTGGTTCGATTTCGGTCCATCCTAACCTTTTGCATAAGGCTGTAGTTGCAATATTAACACCAGAGCCTCCATCAATCAATACCTGCGTAATTTTATGATTCTTATACCATACTGTAATCAAGGGAACTGAATGATCAACCATAGAATCAGGTTCCGGTTGCACTGCTGCTATTACCGAAATACAAGAAGGTACCGGATTGAACTATTGTTGGAACTGTTGTCCAATTCCAGGTACTAATGCCAGTAGTTAGCCTAGAGGCAGGGTGATAGATGCCTTGGATAAAATTTCCCAGGCCTGTTGAGATTGATTGTCCTGCTCCTTTGAACTTGAGGTCTTTGCTGATGCAGAAGTATCTACTGTTATGTCTACTGTTGATGATGGCTCCGCTACTACTTCCTTTTGTTGTGTTCCTTCCTTTGTCGATGAGGCCTGAGTCACCGGAATAGGTTCCGTGAACACTGGTGGTTCTGTTGCGGTCCAGTGACTCTCCTTGTTATACATCCTATGTTGTTCTCGTATCCCTGGTTCGAATAATTCTGCTGCCGACTGCAGTTGTTTACCGGATCGGGTCTGGACTGTAGTAGTCTGTGTTTCTACCGGTGTGATTTGTACCATGTTGGCCATTGGGTTTTGTCGCTCCTTCTTCCTTTGATCATACTCAGCTGCATCTTTGCAAAATCTTCTAATGTGCCCGAATTCACCACAAAAATGACAGCGTGGCAGTGGCAAATTGGGAGTTTCCGGTGGTGGTCCGTTCTGCCAACGGTTTACATTATAATTGTTGTTCCTTTGTCCTCGATAGTTCCGATATCCCTGCGGTTGATTGTTTCTCAGTTGCGGAGGCACATAGTGAGTCGCTAGCTGTCCATGTTCTTGAATAACTGCATTGACTGTTGCTGTTCCCTGTACTCTGGCGTTGTAGACACAGTTTCCGGTGGTGTGTCCGGCAGTGTTGCAGATAGCCCAAAACGTTTGATTTAGTGCACAATTGTCACTAGTATGACCTGAATTTTTGCATGTGACGTAGTATACTTGTCTGGTTATATCTTCAGCCATATTTTTGTTTGTTTTTAACCACTCTAGATCTTCTGTAAATCCACCGACTTTGGATTCCAGTTGCAGAGCCATGGCAATGACTGCATCCAGCGTCATAGTTCCGACACATCTTATGATCATGATCTGCTTCAGTTGTGGGGTTAAGCCATTGATGAACCACTGAGTGATGACATCATCAGGTAAGTTAGCGTGGGCCTATGGTATCTGTCGTAAGTGTGTCCTAAAGAGTGTAGCATACTCCTGGACAGTCTGATTTGCCTTCTGTCGGTTGTTCTGTAAATAATCCAAGATTTCGACGGGATTCTTCTTTAGCCTGAATCGTTGCAGAAAGGCGTCTCGTACTGCGTCATAGGTACCGAAATGATTAATATCGTATTCCGTAAGCCATCTAGCTGCTTCGTTGACCAGTGTAGATTGAAAAACAATGGCCTTATATGCCTGATCCGGTGGATGGTTAAGAACTGCATAACTTATTTCGAAAGTACGTACGTGAGCGTCCGGATCATCTCCTGGGAATCCACCGAATTTCGTGTATGTTACTCCTGTTGGAGGCAGCCTTGGCTGACATAACTATTGTTGTTGTTGTTGTCCGTTCATTGTGAGTATATTAGGCCCTCCTTCTGTATCTGGAAGTTGATTGGATGAACTATCGGAGCTTGTATCACCGGATGGTGTGCCTTCCGATGTGCTGTTTTTACTTAGAATGCATCGGATTTCTGCTTCGAACAGTTTTCCTTCCTTCTGGATATCCAATATCCGAAATCTTTCTTCCAAGCACGCTGGTTGGGCTGAGGATTCCGCAAAAAATGCTAAGCCTTGGCCCACAGTTGGTGTTTCTATCACCGGAATATCATCGGAATGAACTGAAATTGTGCCAGAATGCAGTGTTTTTCCGCTTTTACCGATCTCTTTTCCTAGAGTGTTTCTGATCGTGCATAATTCTGAATCTTGATCCAAGATTGTTAAACTGGTTTCCAGCGGCATCTTGGTAGATTTCGGAATTACTATATCTTCGATAGGCTGGGTCAAAGTATCACCAGAATGTACCAAAGGCATTGATCGTTCCACCGGAGTATGACCGGAATTAATTCTAACGTCCTTAACTTGCTTGACCACTAGGTCAGACCGCGTTATACCTTCTTCTACTAGGTTTGTCTTTAGTACTTTACATGTTCCAACCTTAGGGTTCTTAGGATACGTTTCGCCAGACCGAGTAACTGGCATGTATCATTGCGCAGTAGCACTATCTGAGCAGTTGGCAACAATCTGGCTCTGTTGCTACCGTCAGTCAATCGAACGATAAATGTGATGTTTGATTCTGACAAACAGCTGGCATTCTAATGCCACTTTCTCACAGGTAACTAGCAGTCTGATGCCACTTTCCCACAGATGGCGCCAAATGTTAGCCGTGAAGTCTACAGACTCTGATTTCGGACTCCGAATACTTTAGCATGTTGGGCGTCTCCGACTCTCTACTCTTCCCTGTGGATGTTAGCAGGTTGATCTAATTACTACTACCGTAATAATTAAAAGTAAATTAACTCTTAGTCACGTGGGTTCTTGGGAGTGGTAGGGGTCTGTTAGACAGAGGCCCTGTGCTATTTTCCCAACTCATTACACAATCATACTTGCCTCTCTCGCGTCTTAGCTCAGTGCGCAACTCTGAACAACTGATGACTGTTCGGTGTACTGGACTTAGAATTCCCAAACTAATCCTGCTATAGTCATCTGAGGAGTAGTCCGGTGACTTGTGTCCAATAGAATAATCTACTGCAGTAAACGAAGATCACCTAATACGTACTTCTTCAGAACAAACAGGTATACCGAACACACATATATACCCTGAAGTTATGCAACTCATCGTATGCCAACCTCGCGCAACAAATTTCCTGACAACGATCGACTAGTCACAGACTTAACAATGTCCTACTCGCACTCCAACCATTACAGATGCTAGTCTTCCTGTGATCGGAATCAACAGTGAACGTAGACTACTGCATCGAACTTGGTCACTTACAGAAAATGTTAACACACGAACAGTCGGGGCTACTTTTCACAATTCCTCGTTCAGCATACTAACTGACAAACAACACACTGCAACTCAATAACACTCAGAGACACACTCAACCATTACCGAACAGATTCGTAACACAAGATTACCAATTCGTAACTATGCACTATGGTGCGAATAAACGACTAGACGGAGCACAGAACAGAACAGAACAGAGTAGATTTCACTCTTCTCAATGACATACATACTACAAACAGTACGCTTACAATTCCCCAAACGGGCTCTCGGCCACTCTTTTCTCATTGCCTTATATAGAAGATTTTTTACAATGGTGCGCGAATCTTTAGTTACCTGCGCGTTTCCCGAAAGGTTCTTTTACATTTAAGACGCCTGTCCTAGTACATTTGTCCTTATTCGGCGGCCGTCTAACAGTATGTATGTATGTATGTATGTGTGTGCGTATACATGCAAATATGTGTGCATGTATGTATGCATATGCATGTGTGTATGTATTCATGTGTGTGTGTGTACATGTGTGTACGTATATGTGTGTGTACATGTATGTATGTATGTGAGTATGAGTATGAATATGTGTGTGTATGTATATGCATGTGTGTATGTAATACGCATGTGTGTATGTAATATGCATGTATATATGTATATGTGTGCATGCATATGCATGTGAGTATGTAATATGTATATGTATATATATGCATGTGTGTATGTAATATGTATGTGAGTGTGTATGTAATATGTATGTGAGTTTGTGTATGCATATGTATGTGTATGTATGTATGCATCTCTCTCTCTATCTCATTCCCTTTGTATTTCATCTCTCTCTCTATCTTTCATCTCTCTCTCTTTCACTCTCTCTTTCATCTCTCTCTCTCTCTCTCTCTCTCTCTCTCTCTCTTTATGTTTCTCTAGATCTCCCTCTTTCTTTCATCTCTCTGTCTCTCTATCTCACTCTATATCATTCAAAAACAAAACAATCACTTACATCAATGTAATTGTTTGGAGCGTTGTCATCAACACATAATGTTGTCCTTCATGGAATTCCAAAAATCTGATGCCAAAAAAGTCGTGCAAAACTAAAGAGAAGAGAAATTATAAAAGGGAAAACACAAAGAAAGAGAAATGGTGCTATAGTATGTGCAACACTTACCAAAATTTCATATCTAGAGAAATAGAGATGTAGAGAGAGATTATACACAATGGGCTCAAAATGTAGTTCGTGTGTGCAAACTCGAGAGTAGCAAACTTTGGTTCAAAATGCGAGCAAATGCTGATTTTTTGCTCTTTGGTCCAGTTAAAATGTTGCCTCGATATGAGCGTCGATATAAGCATGCATATAAGCACAGAGAGAGAGAGAGAGAGAGAGAGATGTGTGTACGCAATATGCTCAAAATGTAGTTCATGTGCGCAAAAACTCGACAGTAAGAGACTTTGGTTCAAAATGCAAGCAAATGTCAAATTTTTGCTCTCGGGTCCGGTTAAAACATTGCCTCGGTATAAGCATTGGTATGAGCGTCAATATAAGCATCAATTTGAACGCCGATATAAATATCAAAAATTTTTAGAAAAATACCAATGCATATACTGATGCTCATACCGACAATTAATTGACCATCGATATTGCATCCGTAGTTTTTCAAGTATTTACAATCATCATATTGACACCGATATATGACCGTTAATATGGAAAAGGTCGGTATGCCCCTTATATGTTATAGTAAAATGTCAAATATTGTAAGATCATGTATATGGTGTTTTGCTATAATCAAGTGGATATAATATACATATATATATATATATATATATATATATATATATATATATATATATATATATATATATATATATATATATGTATGTGTGAGAGAGAGAGAATGTGGGCACGTATATTTATATGGACATTCATATGAAAAAAAATGCACGGAATGCAGTTGAATGTTCAATTATGACATCAATCATAGAGGTTGCTACCAGTGTCTGTCCGCGCGTGTGCATGTGTCTGTCTGGTATATAAATAACGAACTATGCACAAAAGCAATTTAATATTCAAATGTGGCATTCATTTTAGAGGATGGCATTGCTTCTTTTTACATACGTTGCCGAATGGACGTGTTTCTACATGTGTTCTCTTATAAGTTCTATTCTCTTTTAACATGCCTTTCTATTTCTCCCTTTTAAGCACTTTTCAGTTTTCCATGATTTTTAATTTAGAAGTTCGATATTCGACTTACTCGTCCAATGCATTTGAAATTTAAGAAGCACAACTCACACGCTCTGGAGAACTTTGTATCACCTACTTTTGAGTCCAAAGCATGCTTACCACAAATATACTTTTTTTGTTCAGGTTTCTATATTGGATGGCACTGATGTCTGAAGAATTAAGAAATCGTAAGAATTTCTCTTTTTCCTCTGAGTGTAGATTTCTGTTACCTCGTTTCGCACTCCAGACATCAATGCCACCCGATTCAATATTTCTCTTAGTTAATTGGATGACATTGATCTCTCAAGGATAAAAATATAATAGGTGGAATGAGAGGCGCTGGAAATGTTTTTTTTTCTGTGTTCTTTGCCTTTCTGATTTACCTCGTTTTTTTTCTGTGTGGAATGTTTTTTTTTTCTGTGTTCTCGCTTTTCTGACTTTCTTGTTCCGAGCTGGTTTCACGCAGTATTGGGAAACTGGAGCTATGGCGCACATTGTTTTGCCAATTTATGCTGCAGGATTGGAGGTACGGGGCACACTGTTTTGAACAGAACTACCTTTAATTTTCGAACCGGCTCTTCCGACCTTTATTTTTTATTTTTTTGAGAGTACAATGACACTCACACACTCAACGTAGTAAGGTACAAGTGAACTCATAGATAGATGTCCAGCCAAGGTTTGAGCTCAGGAGTTTCCTTTAACTTCTATTGTGATTCGAGAACCGTTCTGTAATATCATTCATAAAACCATTTCCCTTTCCCAAAGGATGTGGATGGAGTAAAACTGATGCCTGCATAAAGGTAGAAGTAGTGTTTTTTTTTCCAATTGAGGTTCAGTAAACGCCTATTCTGCTGAATTTTAATTTTGAAAGAACAATTCTATAGGTGAATGAAAATAATATCGGTGGGACTTGCTGAATCCCACAAAGCAATGTGTTTTTTTCAATGGAAGTTTGATAAACACCTACTCTCCCGGATTTAACTTTCAAAAGAAAACTATATAAGTGAATGGGCATAGTATTCATAGGATCTTCGAATCCCACAAAATGGGAGTTGGATAAGATTACAAATAATTTCAATGAGTTTAAACTCACAAAAGCTATTAGATATCCAACTCGGGGATTGAACCCAAGAGTTCTGTCTCAAAAGAACAAAAACTCAACCACTAAAGCAATGAGACTCACTGCAAAGGTAGAAGTGTTTGAGAATCGTCCTTTCATGTACATTGATGCCGACTCAACTTCATCACGAGCTTGATAAAAGTTTTTATCTCTGTTTACGTACCACGTTTGTCACATCTCCGATAGAAACAACAAGAATTGAGAGACCTATCTAGATTGAGATTTTAATCCCATTTTTTTTCCATATAACTTCCTACTTCTCAACCGGGTCAAAACTTGAAAAATTAAACACACACAAAAGTATGCGTCTGCATGGATTCATGTGAGAGACGACGTATATCACACCTAGATCAGCATACGAAAAATAGAGAATTCACAATAAATGAAAGGGAAAATCCGTAGTTGGTGTTAATAATTTAGGTTTCTCTCATCAACATTTTGTAAATAATATTCAATACATGCTCTTTTCCATCCCTCACGTTAATGTTTTTTGTATTCTTCTTTGCTGATCTAAATACTTGAAGAATTGCGAATGACATTTCACTTGATCTATGAATTGTTTTAGCAGTTTGCTTGGAGCTACTACATCAGAAATCTACTCTATTACCTTGAAATCAGTTGTGATATCATGCTTGCTAAAAACATGGCCCAACAAGATCCAATTTTCAACATAGAATGCACATTTGGTGGGGTTCCGGGAAAGCTCAAAATAACTTGCATTTATTAGAACATAAATGCGATTATTCTTAATGGTGGACCTTTCTTCCCAAAACATTAAAATTATCTAGGAACATTGTTGACCAAATCTTGTAGACGCATGAATGTAGAGATAGTATAATAACAAAACTCACAAAAAATACACATAGAACAGAGAGAGAGAGATAAGAGACTAGACACACGATTGGATACAATCTCTCCCCACATACTCTCATGGAGGAGTCTATCAGAGCATGTGTATTTATAGGTATTTTTCATTACCACTTGAATAGAAGATACATGATGGTACTGCTTTGAAAACCATGCATTTACAAAATTTTGCTTTATTTATAAAATCATTGCTTTGTAAGAGATCTACTATTTTTACAAAAAATATCACTTTCTAAATTGATCTGTTATTTTTACAAAAAATATCTAAAATATTATCTTTCAAGTATCTTCAAAAATATATGAATAAGTCCATGCACTTTCACACCCTCATGATTCTCCACCTACTAAATCAAAACACAATTCACATTAAAATTCATTTAGTATTCCATCATTACGTAACTTATAACATGCCTCCCTCCTAGTTGACAAGAACTATTGGAGTTCTAGGTCTATAGAAGCACATGCTCAACAAAAGGAAGAAGAAGAATCTTGGAGCATAGCACATAATATTGAATGTATTGCCAAGAGAATGTACAAAGGTAAGTGACTAGCTAGGGTTATAGGTCTATATACAAACCTAGGGGGAAAAACCTCCTAAAGAGGGGAAAAAGTGCCCCGATGGTCCTAGTGTGTTCACACACATCACTACCTAAATATAGCAGTAAATACCCACTTAGAGTGATGCGGTGAACAAGGCATTGCCACCCATGTATAAGCAAATGCCAAGCTATGTGGAATCAATCCAAAAAAGGACGTATGCCCAAAACTTTGCAGAAAGCTTCAAACTTCTCCCTAGGCAAAGCCTTTGTGAAAAGGTGTGCAATGTTCTCTTGTGTGGGCACATATGCCAAATTGATCTCTTCAATAGAGAACCTCTCCCTAACATAATGATAGTGCACCTCAATGTGCTTAGTGGGAGCATGGAACATAGGGTTCCTCACAACTACCAATGCACTCTGATTGTCAGTGAAGATGATGGTGGTAGAAGATCAAACAATGCCCAAATTAGCCATAAGGCATCTGAGATGCACACACACTCAACAGTCATTGTGGAAACTTCCCTATACTCAACCTCACAACTGGAAGTGGCCACAATAAGCTGCTTCTTCCTCAACCAAGATATACATGAGCTACCAAGCATGAAGCAAAAGCCTTAGTGGACACATGAGTGTCATAGCAACCATCCTAGTCAGAGTTAGGAAAGACATGTAAATGTGGTGGTAGGGATCCCCCCTGGGGACAAAACAATCCAAGTAGTTCGGTACCACTCAAGTAGTGAAAAATGTGCTTAACCGCCTATCAATGCTTAACACCTAGGCAATGCATAAACCTGCTCATCTCTGAGACAACAAACTAAATATGTGGTCAAGTTATGCATATGTAAATGAAGCATCCAACAACTTGATGATATATAACAACATCAAATGCATCTCTAGCACCATGAACACTCAACCACAAACCTATCTCCATAAGAGTGGGAATGGGTTTACAATCTTCAAGGCCAAAATGCTTCAGTAATGTGTCAACATATTTTGTTTGGAACAAAGTTATTCCACCATCAATTTTCATAAGTAAATGCCCAAAAAAATGATGCAAGTGCCCCAAATATGACATCTCAAATGATGCATGCAAATCAGCATTAAAATCATCAATATGCTTCTCAGTACGACTAGTCAGCAACATGTCATCAACATAGACAACGATGATCAGAAACACATCATTTTCATGCTTAACATATAAGGTGCTCCTAGTTGGACTATTCTTAAAACCATGTGCAATCAAACAGGAATGTATTTTTTCATACCAAGCAGATGGTGCTTGCTTCAAATCATATAATTCCTTTTTCAAATTGCAGACTTGGTTTTCATGCCCTTTCTACACAAAACCAAGAGGCTAAAAAAATACACTTCTTCATGCAAGTCAGCATTCACAAATGAAGTTTTAATGTCCAACTAATTGTTGGAGTTAGATGTATGCGGAAGCACGCAAACAGCACAAGGAAGAAGAAGATGCTTGGAGCACAACACACAATACTGAATGTATTACTAGAGAATGTACAAAGATAAGTAGCCCCTTAGGGAAATAGGCATATATACAAGTCGGTGGAAAGAAACCTCCTAAAGAGGGAAAAAAATGCCCCGATGGTCCTAGAGTGTTCACACACATCCCTACCTAAATATATCAACAAATCCCCCCTTGGAGTGATGCGGTGAACAAGTAGCTAGCACTCATGTACAAGGAAGTGCCAAACTATGTGGAAATCACTCCACAAAAGGAAGTAAGCCCAAAGCTTTGCGGAAAGCATCAAATTTCTACCTAGGCAGAGCCTTTGTGAAAAGGTCTACAATGTTCTCCTGCGTGGGCACATATGCCAAACTCATCTCCCGAGCAGAGAACCTCTCCTAGACATAATGATAATGCATCTCAATGTGCTTAGCGTGAGCATGGAACACAGGGTTCCTCGCAACTACGAACGCGCTCTAACTGTTAGCAAAAATAGTGGTGACAGAAGACGGACCAACACCCAAATTATTCATAAGGCATCTGACCCACACACACTCAATAGTAGCTATGAAATCTGCCCAATACTCAGCCTTACAACTGAAACTAGCCGCAGTAGGCTGCTTCTTGCTCAACCAAAATATACATGAGCTACCAAGCATGAAGCAAAAGCCACTAGTGGACACACGAGTGTCATAGCAACCAGCCCAATCAAAGTTAAAAAAAACATGCAAATCTGGCGGTAGTGATCCCCCCTTGGCATAAACCCAAGTAGCTGAGTACCACTCAAGTAGCAAAAGATGCGCCTAACTGCTTGCCAATGCTTGACTCCTGGGCAATGCATAAACCTTCTCATCTGTGAGACAACAAACTGAATATTTGGTCGAGTAATGGATAAGTAAATCAAGCATCCAGCAGCCTGGTCATAGAGAATAGCATCAAATGCATCTCCAGCATCATGAAAACGCAATCGTAAACCTTTCTCCATAGGAATGGCAATAGGCTTATAGTCTTCAAGGCCAAAACCCTACAATAATGTGTCAATATATTTCTTTTGACACAAAGCCATTCCACCATCAACTTGCATAAATTGAATGCCCAAATAGTGATGCAAATGCCCCAAATCAAACATCTCAAATGAGGCATGCAAATCAACCTTAAAATCATCAATATGCTTCTCAATAGGACCAGTGAGCAGCATGTTGTGATCAACATAGACAACAATGATCAGAAGCACATCATTAGCACGCTTAACATATAAGGTGATTTCAGTTGGACTGTTCTCAAAACCATGTGCAATCAGATAGGCATGTATCTTCTCATATCAAGCATGTGCTGCTTGCTTTCAGCCATATACTGCCTTCTTTAACTTGCACACATGGTTTTCATGCCCTTTTTGCACAAAGCCATGGGGCTGAAAAATATACACTTCTTCATGCAAGTCACCATTTAGAAATGGTGTTTTAATGTCCAACTGATGTACATTCCAACCATCATGGGTTGGAAGTGCACAAATGCTCTGAACAGAAGTCATACAGCATGTAGGTGCAAAGGTCTCATCAAAATCAATGCCTCTTTCTTGTGCATAACCCTTTGCAACAAGCCTAGCCTTATACTTGTCAACTGTACCATTAGGTTTATGCTTCAGCTTGTATACCCACTTAGTGCCAAGGGCCTTCTTGCAAGAAGGCAAGTCACATAAAGACCAAGTACCATTCTTCATTATTGCATCATATTCAGATTGCATAGCAGCCATCCAATTTTCTGAATTTTGTGCTTTATCAATTGAAACAGGCTCATTCTCATCACAGAGACTAGATGCAACCATAACATAGCAATCTGATGCAAAAGAGGCACTATGAGAGCCTGATCAAGTACGCTATGATAGAGTTGCATCTAATTTAGTGTCACGCAAGGTTTGCACCAGCCATTTTGGCATAGTTCTTGCCTGCTCAATACTAGCTTTCTCATGAATAAGTGCATCATGTACATCTGCATCAGAAATGGAACTATTCGGAGCATCACATGAAACTTGCAAAGGCTGAGATATTGCCTCATTGGACGAGCACTAGACTATCCACCTGTAAAAAGGAAAGCAAAGTATCATACATGTCTTTGGAGTTAGCAGATGTCTCCTTAGTACATGAAAGCAATGGCTTAATAGCATCTTCCACAAAAACACCATCACAACTAGAATGTGTTTAGTCTGTGGATGATACACACAATAGCCTTTACTTTTAGAACTGTACCCAACAAAAATACATTTCATTACTCTATCATCCAATTTTCTGCGATGTTGTTCAGGCACTAATGCATATTCCAAACAACCAAAAACACACAGATGAGCAACAGATGGCTTGTGGTCATGCCAAGCCTCATATGGAGTGATAGACTTTAGGGCTTTAGTGGGACACCTGTTCAGTACATATATTGCACACATGACAACCTGAAGCTAGAAACTATGTGGTAAAGCCTGACTCCTGACCATATACCTCGCCATCTCCATGAGTGACCTGTTCTTTCGCTCAACAAGTCCATTTGAGGTGTGTACGGCACTTTACACTAGTGTTTTATCCGACGTTCATCCAGAAATGCATTAAAATCAGAAGACATATATTCCCCCCCTGGCTCTTAATGGAGGGTGCCCATTTTACATGCTGAGAGATTTGCAGCCAAAACCAAAAACTATTTGAAGCACATGAACACTTCAGACTTTGCCTTCAATGGATATACCCATGCATGCCTAGAAAAATCATCGATGAAAGTCACGAAGTGAAGATAATTCCCAAAAGAGGGTGTCTGCATAGGACCACAAACATCACTATGTACAAGCTGCAATTTCTGAGTAGCCCGAACTGAACCATCTTTTGGAAAGGAGGAACGCTGAATTTTGCCCAAAACACAGCCTTGACAAACTTGTTTTCCAGGTGCCTCAAGTTTGGGTAAATACGACACCATTTCAGATTTCTGCAGGCATAGCAAACTAGCAAAATTCAGATGACTAAAGCATGCATGCCAAAGCTTTGCATTTGACATAGCCTAAGAATCATTTACTACACATGCCAAATCATTTAGAGTCTTTCATAGTCTATGAGCTTATACAACCCATGACATAAAATTCAAGAAGCAATAATCACATCGCCATTTGATAGATCATGAACTGTACACCTCTCATCAACAAATTTCACAGCCAAGCTAATCTTGGCTAATGTAGAAACTGATAATAGGTTCTTCATGATCCCTGGCACAAATAAAGCATCTCAAAAAGTGAAAGAACTACGATCAGTAGTAGTCAAAATGATCTTATCAACTCTCATAACAGGATAAGAGGAGTTGTTGGCACATGTAATAGTATTCAGTGTAGGGGCAGGCTTGAGTGAAGAGAAGAAACTGTGTTGTGAGGTAATATGTTTGGTCGCCCCAAAATCAAAGTACCAAACAACTGAGGCTACTATAGACATGCACTGCTCATGAGAAGATGGGTCAAGACTGCAAACAGTAGTAAACGCCCATTTTTCTTCCTGCACAAGATTAGCAGACTCCGTTTTTGGTGTAGAGGCTTCTGCAACAACCATTCCAGAATCTTTCTTCTTTGCCTCTTTTGCAGCCAATTTTGGATAGTTCTTTATGATATGATCATTCCCTTTATAATACTTACAAAACAATTTCTGCTTTTCTGATTTTTCCTCATCTTTGTCTTGGTTCTTCGAATGTGCAGCATTTGCAGATTTCTGCTTACTACTAGAAGAGCTCCATTTTTCCTTTGCCCTTCTGACTAGCCAGGAAAGCTTGATCTGCAACACGCATAATGGACTTGTTCTGCCTAGACTCATCTTCATGCAATAGAACAGCGACTAAGTCCTCAAATGATAAGGCATTTGGATTCCCTTTAATCATTAACCGAAGAGTAGAAGCCAAACTCTGATATGAATTAGGAAGACCATTCAGAATGGTCTGCACAAGTGAGCTATTTGGTATAACCTCATCAGTAGAAATCAATTGTTCCTTCAATTCTTTGATCTTTGTTAGGAAACTGTCCATAGAATCACCTTCATTCACGTGCTCACTCTCCAACTGTTTTCGCAGGTAAGCAGCACGAGCCTCATTCCTAGCTTGGTACAATGTGGTAAGTGTATCCCAAGCATCCTTAGCTGATCTGCAAGAACGAATATGAGGAATAATGGCACATTTGATAGACAAAGCTATCAATGCATGTGCCTGGGCATCTCCGCCATCACAACAAATTTTCTCTACAGTAGGTGCAGGAGAAAGTGCAGCACGAACAAGAATATGCAGAATACCATCATCTTCGACAACTTTTGCATCAACTTTAGTACCTGCAATTGTAACAGTTGCAGGTGTGATAGGATGTTTTTTGACGCCCTGCACAATGTTCCACAGTCCCTTTGCAACCAACTCATGTCGCATCATATAAGCCCATAACGGGTAGTTGGTACCATCCAAAATATACAAAATACATCACTGCTTTCAGCCATGGCCACTGACTAAAGTACCTTGATGTAGAAAATTGATTGTATCTCAAAAAGTTAAACAGAACTGCCCAGACAAATTCTGGTAAACCTGTAGCAGCATTTGAGACACTTATACTAGGGAACAGAAACTGGTATATACCTTTGGCACAAAAAGATGAAATAGCCTACACAAGCGCTACGATAGTGCATTCAGAGGCTGAAACGAGCTTAGATTGCAATCTCTGAAAGACCCTGAGTATGCTCACCAAGTTTCATGCGAATATGAGACTGCAAACGGAGGAGTGTCGACGGTGCCGTAGATGAAGCGACGACCTACTCTGATATCAATTGTTGGAGTTAGATGTCTGCAGAAGCACGCGAACATCACAAGAAAGAAGAAGAAGCTTGGAGCACAACACACAATACTGAATGTATTACTAGAGAATGTACAAAGATAAGTAGCCCATTAGGGCAATAGAAATATATACATGTCGGGGGAAAAAAACCTCCTAAAGAGGGAAACAAGTGCCTCGGTGGTCCTAGAGTGTTCACACACATAACTACCTAGATATATCAACACTAATGTACATACCAACCATGATGCACTCTAAGTTCACAGATGCTATGAAGAGTAGTCATTCAACATGTAGGAGCAAAGGTCTCATCAAAATCAATGCCTCTTTCTTGAGCATAATCCTTTGCAACAAGCCTAACCTTATACTTAACAATTGTTCTGTCTGGCTTACACTTGAGCGTGTAGAGACACTTAGTGCCAATGGCCTTCTTGATAGGATGCA
Organism: Ceratopteris richardii; assembly: GCA_020310875.1. NCBI lineage: Eukaryota > Viridiplantae > Streptophyta > Polypodiopsida > Polypodiales > Pteridaceae > Ceratopteris > Ceratopteris richardii. The sequence goes on along the minus strand of CM035420.1, from coordinate 51,518,938 downwards.
AGTCACATAAAGATCAGGTACCATTTTTCATGGTAGCATCATATTTTGTTTGCATAACATCCATCTAATTTTTAGAATTTTATGTTTCATCAAATGAAATAGGATCATTCTCATCATGGAGATTAGAGCTAGCCGTAACATTGAAATCTAACACAGAAAAAACACTATGAGAGCCTAAAGGAGTATGATATGATAGAGCTTCATCTAATTTGCTATCACACAAAGATTGCACTAGCCATTTTGGCATAGTTTTTTGCCTCCTTAATATCGGTTCTCTCATCAACAAGTGCATCATGTAAATCTATATTAGAAATGGAATGATTCTCATAATCACATGAAACTTGTAAAGGCTAAGAAGTTGCCTCATTAGCACTAGCACTAGACTGTCCACTTATAAAAAGAGGCAGCAAAGTGTCATACATGTCTTTGGAGCTAACTGATGTCTCCTTAGTACATGAAAGTAATGGCTAAATAGCATCTTCCATAAAAACAACATCAGAGTTAACCAGAATGCATTTACTCTATGGATGATACAAATGATAGCCTTTTCTTTCAGAATAGTACCTAAAAAAAATACATTTCACTAGTTTATGATCCGATTTTGTGTGTTGTTGTTCATGCACTGATGCATATGCCAAACAACCAGAAACACGTAGGTGAGCAATAGATGGCTTGCGACCATGCCAAGCCTCATATGGAGGGATAAACTGCAATGCTTTAGTTATCCTCATCCTTAGAAGACATGCACTGAGATGACATACCTAAATTTAGCTATCCTTTGAGGTTCTTGTTTTTACCAACATAAGTCTATCGTGCTTCTTCATTAATATTAGGGTTCGCAATTTACCTCGTTTCACAATTTCTTGGTTCTTGCTTTTCTGACTTTCATGTTTTTGAGCTTGTTTCACGCAGTAATGGAAAATTTGAGCTATGGAACACATTGTTTTGCCAATTTTATGCTACAAGATTCGAGCTAAGAGGCTCAATGTTTTGCAAGAAACTAACTTGATTTTTTAAATTGGCTTCTCCGACCTCTATTATGATTCGATGAACGTTCTCTAATATCATTGATCCCATCATTTCCATTTCGTGAAGGATGCAGATAGAGTAAAACGGATGCGTCCATATTTCTTTTGGGTGAGGAGGTTATATTTTCATTTTCTTGGCTCACGCAACCCAATTATGCAATGTATGATAGATCCGATGAACTCTCTTCGGCTTAAGTATAAGGGTTTATATTTTTATTTTATTGGCTCACACAACTCAACATCAACTCAACAATTTATGAGCACATGTATGATAGATCTGATAAACTCTCATCGGCCTAAGTATGGGCACATGCATGACAATCATCATATTTCTAACAATTAAACTTAGAGGCACATGGACTATTTCTTTTGTATTTCCACTCCCAAAGTCTGATCTTTCTTCTTATGGAGCTCTCAAGAGGTAGAAGAGTATTTTTATTTATTTTTTTAATTTTTTTACTGGAAGTGAATGGGATTAGTACCCATGGGACCCCCGAATCCCACAAAGCAGGGGAAGATCGAACAAATTTAAAGATTTTTACAAAGACGATAGATTAGTCTCTCATCCCCTTCATGTGGGGTCTACTTGCTTTTAATCTTATTATTCTCTAGAAAAAACACTCTATGATGTCTGAAAGGCAGGGTTTTCTTATGATTGGAAATTCTTTCACCTAACAGGGAAAGAGACTTTTCTAACGACCATTCTTTAAGAGGACTTCAAAAATTCACACCACACCTCTCCTTCCAGATCTTCGAGAGGGTCTCACCTCTAATCACATTCCACAAAGATAAGGAACATTTCATTGCTTCACCCAACAATGCTGGCTTGTAGAGGATTCATCCCTCAAATTGCAAGGTATTCTCAAGAGTATGCTTCACCGATATAGACTTCGGGCACGAGAAAAAGAGGTGACCGAAGTCCTTTTTGAAACATAAGCATCTTTTACACCATGCATGTAAGCCGCAAATTTTGCTAGCCATTGCATTGGTCCAAATTCCCTCGTGGAGGATTTGCCACATAAGCACCGACTTCTTTATCTCGATGAGTGGATGCCAAAGTGACTAGAACTTAAACTCCCATCGCAAGCTCAACCAATCAAGACACCACTTCCTATTAAACATGACATAAAGGTCCAAATTCTTCTTGAGTCTCAGAATTTTGTCAAGGCTATTGCCATTGAACCATCTAAGACCCTCATGGCGGGGACGGTCCTGGCCAATGACGAGACGACTCTTCGAGCATTCCCAAGCGATGAATCGGTTCCGGAAAAGGGTCCATCCTTCATAGTTCACTCTAACGTCCACATCAATGCCCCCAAATCTAATCCATTGGCATGTATCTTGATTCTAGAGATGTTTCCATGAACGGAAGCCTTTATTACAAAGTTTCTTAGCTTTATGGAGGTTTCATGTCTCCACACCTATGATACCCTCAATAGGGAACCAAATTGAATCAATTTTGTCTAATATCACCTACCCACCGAAAATCCTCACTTATCCAAACAATTTTTTTGAGCTTGTTCCAACTCTTCCATAGTGAGAAAATGAAATCTAAGACACATAGAGAAATTGAAAATAGAGAAGATCAGGGTGAGCAGGCCAAGGTCCTTCCATCCCAAGAGGCCCATAATCTTAAGATCGCTACTATTCTTAAAAATTAGCTTGGCCCAAGAGGCTTCATTGTTGCTCTATACTTTAATTAGCCATTCTGCAAAAAAATTATTGGCCATGCCTTCTTAATTAACCATTTTGCAAAAGAATTATTGACCATGCCTTGGATATCAAGAATGCCCAATCACCGCGAGCATCAAGGGATGCTTGATAAAAGGTTTTATCCTTCTTTACGTACCACCTTTGTACACCAAGAACTATGAGGTTGCAAGTTTTGCGAAGATGCTCGAATTCAAATGAAATATACTAATTCCTATCCTCAATTCCACATCTTAAAATATTCAGGTATATAATTAGGTGACCGGAATGGAAAACAATCACTGGAATGACATTGCGTTCCCTTAAAATTGACAAGGACATGAACTCTTTGGTGGGCATAATCCTGGAGAAAAGTGCTCATTTTTGTACATAAACAACAAGAATTGAGAAACCTATATAGATTGAGATTTTTATCTTTTTTTTTTTGGGTCCATTTTACTTCCTACTTCTCAACCGGGTCAAAACTTGAAAGATAAAACACACACAAAAGTATGCGTCTATGCATGTATTCAATCCTGCTTTAGGTCCCAAGTCATAACTTCACGTCAAGTCGACGGTGAGCAGGACTTAAAACTTGTACCACACCCATGCCTGCTCGGAATCCCCCTGGGGTTTGGTGTCTCTATGGAGCAGCGATGGAACTGGGTGCTAGCCAAACTTGAAAACAAGCTAAATTACTGGAGAGGCATGCAAATCAATCTCGCTGGACGGGCGATGGTTATCAACACGTTCCTCCTCTCGTCTACCATCTATTTCCTTTCTTGCTGGAGACCGAATGAGCAAGGCCTGTCCAAACTAAATAGCATCTGCAGAAACTTTCTTTGGACGGGTGACCATAACAGAAGAGGGGTGCCTAAAATCAAATGGGCCATCTGCACCAGCCCTAGAGATAGCGGGGGGCTTGGCATCCTGGACATTGGGTGTATGGCTAACAAACTGGCAGCCAAATGGATGATTAAAGCTTGGTGCAATAGGGAGGCCTCGTGGGCCAAGCTGATCTTCAGAAACAAAAACGAGTTGGCCCTCACGGGGTCCCCGAACTGGAAGAACCTTGACATCATGACCCTGCTCTTCTCCCCGATACCGGTCTTCCCGAAAGGCTCCAACCTCGTTTGCTCTCTTTGGAAGGGCTGGAATAAAGTCAAAAGCTTCACAAGAATTAGTGAGGACTGGAAGTGGGCGGCCGGAATCAGACAAAACGACTCTATCTGGTTTCCAATACATGGCATCCGGAGTGTGGAATCGTGGAACATTCAAAATGCCAAGAAGTTATGGAACAAAGGATTCAAAAAATGGAAACACCTCTGGAAACAAGACACCAACAGTTGGATCAACTTCGAGGATATCGACCCTCGCATAAACATCTCCTACGAAGAATGGAACACCTTGCAAAGCAGATGCCTCGCTTGGGATCGTCACAAAACTCGCCTTCTCATGGGACATGATGCTCCGAACGCGCGTGGTCTCAAATGGCACAATGGAAATAGCCTACTCAAAATCCCGAACATCAAAGAAACAAATGACCTCGAGATCAGCCTCAACAAGAAGTGGTGCCTGTCTTGGACGCGGCTTCGGTGGGACATGAAATTCATGGGCATCTGGCACCCATTTATAGAGATTAAGAAGTCTGTCCTCTTATGGCAAATTCTTCATCGCGGAATTTGGACTAACCATAAGGCAAACAAAATTTGTGGGATCCCTCCGTGGTGCAAACGCTGCCACCGTGCAATCGAAGATGTCCCACACATCTTCCTTTCTTGCCCCAACTCATTCAGAATCTGGCAGATGGTTGGACTGAAAATCAGAGTTCAGAAACAGCTCAGTTGGAAACAAGTCCTATTGGGAGAAGCGATTGGATGCTCTGCGGCTCTCTGGAACGCAATCAGAGGGGAAGTCCTGTGGAAAATTTGGCGAGAGCGGTGTGCTCTCAACTTCGGCGACCCCCCCAGGGAGTGGTCGATTGAAAAATCTCTATTCCTCCTTGGCAAAAGGATCGTCAACAGTAAGAAATCCCCCCCCTTCAGACACCATCAAGTCCTCATGTTGATCAACAACAAGCTCAAACCCAAGTGGGTCCCGCATGAGGGCGACGAGAGGGTGATCAACCTTCTTTGTAATGCAACCTAGGAATCAACCATGCTTCCCCTGCTTTGTGGGATTTGGGGGGTCCCGTGGGCACTAGACCCCTTTTCTTGTACCTTTGTTTCTTAATTTAATTCAAGTCCGGGAGAGTAGGCCATTGCCGAACTTCCTTTATGAAAAAAAAAAAAGTGCTAGCATTATCCTATCCTTATGGGATCAGATCATATCCGTGGAATCATGTTGTCTCTAGATTTCTTTAATGTTTTTTTTTTAATATAAATGAAGGTTCAATGGAAGTCTACTCCCCCTAGCTTTATCTTTGAAATTGCAACTGTACAAATGAACGGGCATAGTACCCATGGGACCCTTCGTATATCATAAAGCAAGAATTAAACAGTTCGAAAGTGATATAAAAGAGGATTTTGTGAAGGCAAATAGTTTCTATTGGATATAACATGGTTACACTAACCTTAAACCCATAAAATGTTCTGCTATAGATGAGGATCGAACCTTCACACCCATCTTAAGAAGTGAAAAGCCTATCCAAGAAGCTAACATGCCCGGATCTAGTTCGATTACAAAAAACACCTTGAATTGAAGCCGAGGCATCGTTTCCCTATTTCGAAAAACAATTTGTTTTTTTATTCATGTGAGAAAGGACGTATATCACACCTAGTTCATTCTATGCAAAATAGAGAACTCACAAACAGGATTACTATATGCTTTCCTTGGTTATAGGTATTTATATGTAAATACAACCTTTTTAATTTAAAAAAATTAAATTTCATACTTTTAACAATTTACGGGGTGAAATGATAAACTTGAAAAAGGGAGATGAAAGCAATAAAGGGGAATATAAGATAGGATAAGTAAAGGATATAACCAGTAATTCGAGCAATAAAATAAGAAGTATCTGAGTTCTACGCAGAAGAGATGAAAATTCAGAAGAGAAATAATCTCTTCAAATTGTTTTCCAGTTCAATAAATGAAAAGTTCGATAAATAACGGATCGATTAGTGTTTTGTTTTAATAGAGGTTTGGTAGGCACATACTCTTCTATCTTTAAGTCTGATATATAAATGAATGAGCATAGTACATGTGGGACCACTTGTGTCTCATAACGGAGGAGATAGATAAGGTTATAACTAGTTACAACTTGTTTACATTGACCAAAGCCATTACATGTCTAGCGGAGGGGGTTGAACACAAGACCTACACCTAAAGAGGCTAATGGTGGACAGTGATCGATAACTTATGAAGCTTTGTTTACTCCTTATAATCATTGAGTATTCATAAGAATAGGAGTGGAATACGATAAAAGTAAAGAGATTATGTGAGAAAATGACAAAAATTTCTTTATGATGTTGGAGTTAGACATCTACGGAAGTATGCGAACAACACAAGGAAGAAGAAGAAGGTTGGAGCACAACACACAATACTGAATGTACTACCACTAGAATGTACAAAGATAAGTAGCACGTTAGGGCAATAGGCATATATACAAGTTACGAGGAAAAAAATCTTTTAAAGAGGGAAAAAAGTGCCCCGATGGTCCTAGAGTGTTCACACACATCACTACCTAAATATATCAACAAATCCCCCCTGAGAGTGATGCGGTGAACATGGAGATGGCACTCATGTATAAGGAACTGCCAAGCTATGTGGAATCAATCCACAAAATAAAGTAAGCACAAAGCTTTGTGGAAAGCTTCAAACTTCTCCCTAGGGAGAGCCTTCGTGAAAAGGTCTACAATGTTCTCCTATGTGGACACATATGCCAAGCTGATCTCCCTAGTAGAGAACCTCTCCTTGACATAATGATAATGCACCTCAATGTGCTTAGTGCAAGAATAATACACATGGTGCCTCGCAACTGCCAATGCACTCTGATTGTCAGTGAAGAAGGTGGTGGCAGAAGACTAACCAACACCCAAATCAGCCATAAGGCATCTGAGCCACACACACTCAACGGTCATTGTGAAAGCTGCCCTATACTTAGCCTCACAACTGGAAGTGGCCATAGTAGGTTGCTTCTTGCTCAACCAAGATATACATGAGCTACCAAGCATGAAGCAAAAGCCAGTGCTAGAAACACAAGTGTCATTGCAACTAGCCAAATGACTATTAGAAAAACCATGCAAATCTGGCGGTAGTGATCCCCCCTTGGGATAAAACAATCCAAGTAGCCAAGTACCACTTAATTAGCTTAACATGTGCTTAACCACCTCCCAATGCTTGACACCTAGCCAATGCATAAACCTGCTCATCTATGAGATAGCAAACTGAATATTTGGCCGAGTAATGCATAAGGAAATCAGACATCCAACAACCTACTGATAGAGAACAACATCAAATGCATCTCCAACATCATGCAGACACAATTTTAAACCTATCTCCATAGGAGTGGCAATAGGCTTACAGTCTTCAAGGCCAAAACATTGCAATAAGGTGTCAATATATTTTGTTTGACACAAAGTCATTCCACCATCAACTTGCATGCAAATCAGCCTTAAAATCAACAATATGTGTGTCATGAGGACTAGTGAGCAGCATGTCATCAACATACACCACAATGATCAGAAGCACATTGTAGCTCAGTGATGAGTATCACCTCGTTTAATGTCAATCCGGGAAGACGTGAGGATGGTATGATGACCTCAAGCAAATGAAAGCACAAGTGTGTGAGTGAGAAGCACACCAACATGCACACACATACACACACACGCGCACACAAGGTAAGACAAAGAGAGAGAAGCAATGGCGTTCTTTAGATTACTTCCAAAATGCTCATACAAGTTCAAATCAATTACAAGCTAGCCTCAAAAATGAGCTCTCTAGCTCTATTTATAGTTTTTGACTAGGTTTTGGCCATATCCAGACCTAGTGTCCGGCCTAGTTAAAAATTAGGTTCTAGGTCCTTTTTGAAGGCTCAAATGGAGTCTAAAAATTATGAAAACTGGTAGGTAGATACTTCTAATGCTCCTCAAGCTCAAGGACTCCTTGGCTTGCACAAAATGGAGCTAGAAGAATATGAAATGGTATTTACAATGGCTTGTAGTGCTGAAAATCACTATTTTTGTAGGGATTTCTTCTAACAATTTGACATACACCTCTTCGAGCTCCCTACTTGCTCCTTCTCCTTGTGTTTCCATCTCTTTGATATGCTTTAGCTTCCTGAAAAAAAATAATGGCCTACTTGCCCGATCGTCATTGACTACTTTGTGTGCTTATGCCTTCTCTTCGCTCTGACTCCCTTTGTACGCTTCCTTGTCTTGTGAGCCCTTCAGTTCCCTCACTACTGCTAACACCCCCCCCCTCTCTGGCGTCTCTCATCTCTGACAGACCCTTGTTGAGTGAGTCATTGGATATAGTACTCTACAATGTCTGTGGCTGAATGATGTTCTGCAATTCGCAACCCTTTGGCCAAGTTAGTGAGTAGGATATCCCAATCTACAGGCCCGGGAACCTCTGGATGTGGTATACGTAGCTTTTCTGAATGGAGAGCTTGTTCCACTGCAAATAGTTGCAATAAATGTGATGGTCTGGGAATGAATATCTCTAAATGATATTCCCAGACCTGTGACAAACATTTTTTCAAACGTCTGTTTGAAGCGGGCAGGTAGATATTTTATACGCGCACGCCACGCATATACGATGTTAATGGATGGTGTGGTGCTCATATCGTAGACAAGGTTCTGATTTCCTTCATTAAATCCGAGAACGGACAGATGAGGTTCCTTGACATTCTTGAAGGTCCTGAAGGTGACCAACATGAGCTCAAAAAGTTTGAGGCACATTTTTGCCATGACATCTGGTATGTTTTTGAACCTGACTGCCTAGTGTCAGATGGTTGAAATCATATAATTGACCGTGGGTTGGCCATGAGGGGGTGCTAAGTACACATAGTTGAGCCACTTTTCACATCCTTTAGCTGTCATCACAGTTTTTGTGTATTCTGGCCAAGACCTTCTTCGAAAGACAGGGCAGTAGCATGGGTTGTATTTGATATACAAAGGCATGTTATTCCACGTCCTTACCATCTCCGGGTAGGTTTCAAGTAGACGTATCCTCCACGTAGGTTGATCTATATTTCCCTAGTTGGCACTTGCAGGGATGTCGTCCGGTGCAACTTGTGTCGCTGAGGTTGGTTCTTTTGATGTGTGGTGCTTGATTTCCACATTGTAATCCGCCATTAATACGCAGAATGGAACATACAAATCATCGGATGTGCTGATCCACCTATGATGGGAGAGGTTTCTAAAGTAATTGGATTTTATAACAACTTCTTCCAATCGTGACATGGATGCGATCTGAACTAGAACTCTTTCATCATGGGTTGTGGCCACTTTCTCTAACCTCTGCATCCATTCAGGAGCTTCAATCTCAATGGTGTCCATGCCTTCTTCTGTTTGCTTACCCCCTGGTGCAGGTATGGGGACATACAGGTCTTCAAATGTTTCCTCCACTTCAATTGGCACTAAGTCTTCAAGTTCGGGTTCTACAAGGGGAGAGGGTTGACGCTTGTATTGCATAACTTTATGTCGTAATTCTTCGAGTTCTGCTCTGAGTTTTGCGACTTCTTCAGATGTGTCGGCGGCCGTTGTGCCTTTGCTTGGTGACTCCTGCTAGATTGCCAGTTGCTTTAATAAGTCATCTCTTTCTCTTTCTAATGTTGTGTCGGCTTCCAGGAGGTCGGCATGGGTTTCCAACACAATCTGCATATTCTGTGAGGGGATGGCCTTGAATTTTTCTGGGTCGATTTCCTGCGGGGAACCTTCCATTGCTGCTTCCAAATTTTCTTCGTTCTATTTTTGTAGTCGTTTATTTTCCTCGAGTGCTGTAGACATGTGTTTTCGTAATAGGGCCAGGTTGCGTCGAAGCTTGAGATTCTCTGTTATCTGGGCGTGTAGCATCTCATCCATTTGTTGTTTTTCTTCCGCATCTGACTGGGGTGGATTGGCTACTAACTGCTCATGTTGTTCCTGTAAAGTGGCATATTGTTGTTGTAGTAGCTGCTTGTCCCTCTCTAAATCAATGAATCGAGCTTGTAGTGCTTCATGGCTTCGGAAGAGGGTCGTATGCTGGTTATCAAGATGTTGGTAGTGCTGTTGTAGTTGAGACATACACTAGTACATATTATTAAATACATTATTAATAGGGGTGGATGCGGGAAGGGTGTTGAATGCAGAAGGGAAGGGAAAGGGGAATGGGAGCGTGTATGCTGTGCTGGAAAAGGGTGAAGTTGGTGGTGGGGGGATGGGAGATTGGGGACGTATGGGGGGAGGGAGGGGTGCGGAGATGGTTGATATGTCCATAAAATCAAAAGTGGATGCAGTCCTGGGAGTGATTGTGAACATGGGAATTGTGGGTGTAGTGATGGTGGTGAATGTGTAAAGTGGTGTGTGGAGTTGTGAATATGAAGCGCCAGGAAGTGTGATCGGGGGAATGGGGTTTTCCGTGGCTACAGTTAGAATTACAGTGTCAGTGGTAGTGTATACAAGGGAGGTGGTGATAGGATGCGTGGGTTGTGTGGGTTGACTGACGGTCTGGGCTTCGGCATGGGCGGTGGACTCTGAGGCGGTGACAGTAGTGGTTACACTGGTAGTGGGAGGTGAATGTGGTGGAGTTGGAGGTAGGGGTGGCAAAGGGGGTGATGGAGGTGCACTTGATGTATGGGCTTCCTCAGTGTCATGAACAGTGTGTGCTATGCCCGTGGTTGTGGATGTTCCTTGTGGTTCTGATACTAATGCATTCATCTGTTTTCTTGATCGAGGGGGACGTCTGTCGTATCATCGTTGTGATCTTCGTGAACATGCGAGAGCAGTATGCACCATCTCAGGTACCCCCAACGCATCCGCTATCATGTCAAGGGTTGCTCGGTATTGTTCGTCCACACCTTCCTCTTCAAGGATTTGGTTCATGAGGGCTTTTCCTGCTGCTAGGGACAGTCTGTGTTGCTCTTGAACTCTGTTGATGGTATCATACAGCTTTTTCAATTCCTTCGTATAAGCCGGGGCACCCTCAAGTTCCTGTAGAACTTCTTGCTCATATTCTCGTTGTTCTTCGTCGGAACATTCTTCTCGTTCCTCTTCTTGTTCTTCTTCCTCTTCATCCTCCACTTCCACTACTTCTGGTTGGACTGGACGAGTTTGGTCTGGGACTGTCTGCTGACCGCTTGCCTGCTTTGCCTCCACTTCTAAATTAGTAGCATTGATTATTTTGGCTACTTCTTCATCAGTTAGATCTTCCAATGTAAATCCATGAGGAAACTCTAAGTCGGTTGGTATAGGTGGAAACACTAGATTTGGGTCGTCTGTGCTATGCCTTGGCAACCTGATACTAAATGGTTGCACTCATATGGGAAGCCGTGGAGTTGTCTCTGGTGTCAGTGTCGCACCGCGGGCTTGTGCACAGGGCGTCTGAACTGCGCCTCTCATTTTCTTTGATGGAGGCCCTGCGGTTGAGAGTTTGCGTTGAAATTCCTGTACCCTGGTCCAAATTAGTGCCCTCTGAACTGGCACATCATAAGCCAAACATCTATACACAATCTTGGTGAGAGCACAACATCCATAAAGTATAGACTTTTGCTTTTTATACCACCTTTGATGAGCCAAGTGGATTTGGTCGATAATCCAGTGGGGCATGTTGATTGTCAAATCGAAGGCATCTGCTAAGTAGAGACTGAACCATATCTTTTTGGGCGGCATTGTGAACCTCTCCTGAGCGGGGGATGCGAAATGCTGCATGACCATTCGCAAGTGAATGGAAATCGTTGGTGTCATTGCAACCATGTCCTTTAATTTCGTCAGATTCCTGTTCTTCATATTGTCGGGGACCATACTCTCTTTCTCGGTGGGAATGTGCATGCCTTTCATGTCAAGAGCTTCCCTTACCAAATTGATAGTCAGCCTGAAGCGCTTCAGCTCGTTGCCCCTTGTGAGAGATGGGAGGACAAAGGTATTGTATCCCTTTTTATCTTTGCTCGGAGTGAGGGTACTAATCAAATACGAGCATCTTAGAAAGTCGGGCTTTGGCAATTGGGCTTTGAAGTAATCATAGAGTCCCGCCTTCTTCCATATAGGTTTCAGCCCTTCATTATTTTGCAGTTTCTCAAATTCCCTGGTGAAGAAATGATACCTGCCCTAGCACCCATTGAACTTTATCTCTGCCTCCCATAGGTAAGTGCCTTCTCCCAGAGGTCCTGCCACATCACTAAACCAATGTGAGTTTTTGCTGACTGGCATTGTGTGCCTATGTGCAGGATTTTGAATCGGTATGGCATGTAATGCCCTCAATGCCACTGAGCGTTCCTTTAATTCCTCCTCAATGGGAAGACTTTCAATGTCCACAATTTGAGGGCTGGTGCCTGCCTGGGAGCTAGTTCCTGCCTCGGCCATATTGGCGAAACTGGTCACCGGTTCTGTGAGAATATACAAATGAACGTTAACATTGCAAACAGACACCAAGCATTCATGTGTCCCCATTACAACATTAACATGATTTGAGTGAGGGGTTAGTAGGTCAATAAGTGCTCGGTGATTATGTGTGTAGTTAGTGAATGGGAAGTCCTAAGAGCTAAGTGGAAAGATGCGGTGTAGGAATGATGTAGTTAGTAAGTGGATATGAATTTACAAATGAGGGTCGGGGGGTTTATTACACGTTTTAGGCTGCCAAACACAGTGGATGGCTTTCGGTTTTGGTTTAGTGAAGACTCTTGAGGACTTTATAAGAGTGCCTACTTGGAACTGAGGCCTGTTAGGGACCCATTTACAAGTGCTCCTGCTCGTGCTCCCGGGCCAATGTGTGTTCATGCATGTTGAAAACAAGTGGATATCGGCTGTGCGAGTGAGTGGACCATGTTGTACAGGGTGTGGTCGCGGTGTAGTTATTTGAGCCCGCAAGCAAGCCTTACGCACCCAAATTTGTCTTGATTGTGGGCTAGCCTTCATCGACTTCTTGGGTACCCAAATAGGCTTAGCTTTCGTAGAAGAATTTCTGAAAGACTTCTTATTAGTGTTGTGTTGTTGATTACTAATAAGAAGCTTTGCCCGTGTAGTTGGCTTGATCGCATCAGGGTGTTCGCCTTTCCGCACCCACATTTGTCTTGATGGATGGTACACCTTGCTTTGTATTTTCCCTTGGCTTTGAGCATAGATAGTCTGCTTCTTCTGCTGTTGCTCTGCCTCTGGTTGCTGCATCCCGATGGCCTTTGGAAAAGAGGGGAGTTCCCTTGTATCCTTGACTTCCTTGTTGACCTACTCAATTCTCTGCATCACATGGTTTTGGACAAGAATAGCACAGTCATCGTCATGTGTACTCCTGGAAGGACCAGGAGTGTGTGCCTTTCCGGTGCTCCATTGTCTAATTCAACTGTAATTCGACTCTGATTTACCCATACGTGAAGAAGTCCACTTCTTAGGTTTAGGTTGACTGCATGATCATAGATCTAGTCTTGACCCAAGACAAGAGGCTCAGCGAGATCCTCGTCTTACACACTAGTACTTTTGCTGTCATTAGAACGTCTTGAATGCAGAGGGGAAGCTCCACCTCGCCCATGCAAGGGGTTTCCACACCTCCCAATTCTATGAGATAAGCTTCTATAGGATTGACTTTTAAATTCAATTCTTGACATTAAGAGAGTCTCACTGCACTAGTGCTTGCACCTGAGTCAATCAATGCTCGCACTGTTCTTGTACTAGTTTCTTGTCCTATCTCTAAGGTCACAAAAGGGTGTCTATCAATTATTCTACGCGAACTTATTCCTGAGACTTCACACATTGCCATATGATATCTTGGGTCCTCATAGTCCTCTGCCCTGGGTTGATCCCTGCCTTGTCTTCTCAACTTCATCCTTCTAATACATTCTAAAGCTTCTGCTTGAGCTTCTTCTCGAATACGCTTTTCTTCCTCCTTACGTTTCTTGGCAGTGTTGAGTCGGTTTAGCATCTCTTCAGTCAAAGGTTCCTGATATAACTTGACTCTGCATCCGCTTATGTAGCTGGGAAGAATATTTCCTTCTAATGTGGCTAGTTGCACTGCTCCACTTGTGGAGATCCTGTTTATGATCATAGGTCCGTAGCCTTTCTTTTCTAGCTTCCTTGCGTGTTGTTTCAATGTGTAGACTAAAACTAGATCTCCTGCTTTCAAGCCCTTATCCTTCACATGGGCATCAAAGTATGCCTTCTGTCTTTTCTTAGCTGCATATATTCCTGCTGCCGCTCTTAGCCTTGTTTCACCTAATCGTTCCAGATCAAGAATCCTCAAAGAGAGTTCATGACCTTTGCATTCATGCTCCTATGCCACTTTCAATGTAGGTATCAAGAAGTCTAATGGTAGCACTGCATTTTGACCGAATACCATCTGAAAGGGTGTGGCTTGGAGTACCATTTTATAGGCGACTCGGTATGCCCAAACAGCATGATGTAGTTATTTGTCCCAATCAGAGCATTTATTATTCACTAGTTTGGTTAGCTTATTGCACAGAATCTTATTTGTGCTTTCGGCTTGCCCATTAGCTTGGGGGTGATAGGGGGCAGACTTCTTATGTACTACCAAGAATTCCTGGAGCAGATTTTCAATAACTTCATTCAAGAAATGAGTGCCCCTATCACTCACTAGCTCTATAGGTAGCCCGCATCTTGTGAATACATTCTCAAACAAGAATTTAGCAGTCGTTTGAGCATCGTTCTTTGTGGTGGCTTTCACTTCTACCCACTTGGTTAAATAGTCTGTGACAACAATGATGTATTCAGCATGGGAACCCTTAGCTGGGGGATTAATAGGACCGACAAAGTCTATTCCCCACTTAGAGAATGCACGTCCACCCATCATAGGTTTCAGTGGCATCTCATCTTTGCATATAGGAGGCTGAGCTCACTGACAGACATCGTACCTCTTCACATAGCTATGTGCATCCATGTGAAGATTCGGCCACCAAAGACCTGCAAATAGTATAGCTTTGATCACCCGATCTGGTCCAAAATGTCCTCATGCTACACCTTGGTGAGTAGTTTCCAATATCTTGAGGTATTCGCTCTCATGGACACATAATCTGAGGTAACCATCTTTACCACGCTTGTATAAATTATCACCCACGAGTGAGTACTCTAGGGCTTCTTGCACTAAACTTCTTTGTCTGGCCAGTTTCATATCTTGAGGGAATGTTTTCATCCTTAAGAAGGCTACTAACGGTTCACTCCAATCTGGCACTATGGACACTTGATAAAGAGTGGCATGTTCCATAGGTGGTTTAGTGTACCACTTGCAACTGTCGCATAAATGGTCTTCCCAAAATCATCTCATAGGCATGATTTTTGCTAAAATAACATATAGCAAAAGTATGCTCAAACTCAACACCGCGTGTAGTGAGAGTTATTCCTTCTAGCAGCCCTAAGGGTCTCTGGATATGACCATCAGCCATTTGCAATTTGATCCTCATGGGCCTGAGTGTCGGCTTGCCCCAACGCTTCCATAGGGAAGTGGTAGCAATTGCAACTCCTGCACCTCAGTCTAGAATGGCCTTGGTTGTATATCCTTCGTGGGTAATGGGAAGATAGGTGTTTCCCTCTTTGCCTTCACTCATATCTCCTATCTTGTCTAGAGGAATTTCAGGCACTGTTTTCTGAGATCCTACCTAGGAATGAGGTTTAGCTATTTCTGGCACTTGTTTGGCTACATGTTTCCATAGCTCTGGCCTTACTTTGAGTAGCTCTTCTAAAGTGAGGTTGCACTGCACTTTAGTGTTTTTCACTACCTCTGTGTTCCTAGGGATAACTGAGTCTTCGTTTCTTACCATGACTGTGGGTGCCCTCATACACGTGGACTTTGCTTCCCATGGGCCTGTGAAATGGGGTAGCTCCTGTATGGAATTAGACTCAAAGTCTAATCTCTCCGGAGACTGAGTACTGTCCTGCTCCTCATAAATGGATGGGATGTCTTGTGGGAATTGGTCATGCGCATCATCCACAAGTTCAATGGGAGGAGGGACTTCACTCTCTTTAGCCCATTTGTCTTCTTGAATCTCTCGTAGGAATTCTGGTGTGAACCGATTCATA
This sequence comes from Ceratopteris richardii, assembly GCA_020310875.1. Lineage (NCBI taxonomy): Eukaryota > Viridiplantae > Streptophyta > Polypodiopsida > Polypodiales > Pteridaceae > Ceratopteris > Ceratopteris richardii. The sequence continues at coordinate 51,503,064 of CM035420.1, read as the reverse complement.
GAAGAAGATGTGTCTGGCTCCGTAGAGTTAGGCACATAGGCTTCCTGGGTAGGAAGGCTCACTCTTTCACTTGCCTTGCCCTTATTCCAAGTGGCAGGTTCCTTTTCTGATTGTGCAATTAGTCTCTCTATTCTTTCTAATAGTCCTTCAAAGTGCAACTGCCTCTTAGCTAAACTAGAGATGTTAAAGAGGCGACTGGCTTCAAACATGGTTTGAGCCAATTCCACCATCTTAGCACAGACTTTAGTTCGTTCAAGCTCCAGCTCGGCTCTAGGGTAACATTTTTCATGATCTGTTACGTTTGGCCCTTCTTGGATTCTAGCCTGGTATGCTTTAAGCATCATGTTTAAGTCCTCAAGAGTGGGATCCGCTAGTACTGATCCTACTCTAGGGGTTGGTGGGATTATGTGGGGCCGATTGGAAGGTGTTGGGTCGGATGGAGATGTGAATGGTGGAGGTGGGGTCGTGTGAGAGGGAGTTTGAGATGTGAGTTCAAGTATCCTGGCTTTTGTTTCTCTTACACTTTCCTCGAGTTCACTCATCCTCTTAGCCCATTGTCTTTTCATTCTTTCTCGGCTATCTCTCCAAGCTCTAGTCCGTTTCTTGGTCATGCTCTCTGTTTCACTAACATCTGGGCTCTTTTCTTGGCCTCGACTTTGGTTCTGCTGCAAGGCTTGAGCTCTAGTGATCACTTGCACTGGTGCAGTGGAAGTCACACTCCCTGTGGAGTCTACAACTAGCCCAATAACGTTAATCGGAGTGATTTTTGGCATATTATTGGGATTCTTTGGGCATCTCGTAAGAGATGCTCCTTCCCACAATCCGAACAAAATCCTTGAATGGTCACCAATTGGGGTTGTGTAGGTGCAGGCATGGGGCAATCACGAATGAGGTGATCTCCCTGACATCTGAAGCACGGTCCTCTAGGGAATGGGGGTCGTATCTGCCTAGGTTGAGGCCTAGAGTTGGCGTTTGCGTACATTACATTTGCATACTCGAGCTCCCAACCAGGTTCACTTGGCTCTTCACTATAATAGGACTCACCATGCTCAGGAGACTGCATGTAGTAAGCTTGGGGGCTATCAATGTGTGTAGAATCGAAACTATGATCACTCGGGTCACTTTCTGACAGCAATGGTGTTAGTGGCACTATGGCTCGATTCAGGTTCTCTTCTGCAGCTGCATACTTTACAGGGATCACATTGGCTGGAGCAGGGGGTTGTTGGGCTAGCAGAGGCTGAGGCTTTTGTTGGTTTTGGTAGGGTTGTTGATATGGTTGTTGGGGCCTACGGTACTACTGTGCTGGATACTGGTTTTGGTACCTGCCCTATTGAGGATAGGGCTGAGGGTAAGGTTGCCTAACCGTTTGCTTATTGTATGGGCTATCTTGTGCTGTATGATTTGTGTATCTCCGCTCTATGGTGCAGTATTGGCTACTAGGATTCACTTGTGGTTGAGCCATAATGGGACAGAGGTTCGCCATGTGATCACCGCCGCAAGTGTAGCACCTCTTTACTGGGGCGAATCTGGGAATTTGTTTGCTAGAGACACCTAGTGTTTGAGCCACTTTCTCTTCAAGTTCCTCAATTGATGTGGATTGCGAGCAGGAGAGGCTAGAGGCACTATCTGAATCTTTGTAGATCTTGGAAAGCTCTAACTTCCCCTAGGTTATCCTCGATGTCAATGCACATGTGTACACACTCTTCTATGGTCCCAGGGTCCTTCAAGTACACATATGATCTCAATTTAGTACTTAGCAATCCATCCAAAAATAGAGACACTTGTTTGGCTGGTGTGGGTAACTCAAGGACAGGGCATCTCTCAAGATATTTCCTAAATCTTCTTCCTGCAAGTCTCACGGTCTCTTGCGGGTTCTGCTTGAAGCTGTGAATCAAGGAGGAGGTGTTATGCCTTATGCCACTTTTAGAGAATTCAGTGATGAATGCCTCTAAAAGTTGGTCTATGCTCCTGAAGTGCCTCTCATTTAGTGGCTGAAACCACGTAAGAGCAGTGTTCCTAAGGGTGAGGCCAAAGGCATTGTACTGCATGAATAGGTCCTCCACTTGTTTGGCTCTCAAGACTTGTCTAAATTCATCCACATGATTATATGGATCTCCAGTGCCATCGAAGTAGTTCTTCATGGATTTAACCAGCTGAGTAGGTCTCAAAGTCCTCGTGTGCTCCCTAGGTCTTGGTAGAGGGAATTCCTCCGCATTCGTTTGGTTCCTTGGGGCTCTAAGTCCCTCAGGTTCCACTCTATTTGTTTCCGTTCTCGTTCTTTCTCTCCCTACCGGGTTTGCAAAGCTTACTTTGGCCTATCTCTACTTCTGTCTCTTTGAGCTCCATGAGCTTGGGATGTTCCAGCTCGGGGGTGACCATAGGACACATTGGATCTTGGTTGGGGGAAAATAAATTCACCCTTCCAAGTGTAAGCATGCCTATCATGTTCTGTAAGCACAAAGATCCTCTCTGAAGTATGATCTAAGTAGGTCACTCTACCTGGGCTATCCGGATCTTTGAACTCATAGATCATGATTGTTCCTACATCATTTGGCCTATCATATTTATACCTCCAAAAGGCTTCATCGGTCTCTCGGTTTAGAAGCAGATCTATGCTCTTGTTGTCCTGGGGCATCCACTCTAGTGTGATAATCCTAGTGAGAACCGATTTGCCTCGAGGGGTTCTAGGCTCTATACCCATGTTTCCTTGCTCTAGGTCACCTAAGTCCGTTTCCAGGATCACATTTCCGAATTCGTCTGTCCTATCTGGGTGACTGGTGACTACATATATGGTCCCCTCTTTGTCGAGGTATGCTCCATTTTCAAACTTGACAGCTGGGTGTTCTAGTCCAATAGATTGATCTGGATTTTTGATCCGTAACCTTACTTGTTGATCCCTTGCTTTATGATGCTCAAGAACCCGGTTCTCAAGCTTGCAAAGAAACCCTTGCTTTGGATGCTCTCAATTGCTCTCAATGGACCTATAAAATGTCCCAAGGTTAGCTCAATACTTAGATTCAAATGACATAAAAAAATCACTTCCATTTATGCATCTTAGATATCAATTTGCCCTTTGATTTTATCGCCAACAACTCTAGAGATCCCTTAGTTTTGTGCCCCCTAGGTATGGTCAACTTCAAAATACCCTATCAAATAATCCTGGTTGTACTCCCCACGAGCTTTTCAACAAAACAAGAATCACAGCAAACGGATTTCGTATGAGGAAGTTATGCATGTTCAGGGTTTTGGTGCTAAAACAGGGTTCAAATAGGCTGACAGTTCACAGGATTTTTTCTCAAAATGCAAGTGTAGAGGCCTCACAAATCACTAATAGTTTGGTAAGTATGCCAAAAATTACCCCAAAATCTTGGTATTAAAAACCCTAGAAATTTGGTCGAAAAAGCCTGTCAATCGCGATCGACAGTTCTGTTAATCACGATTGACAGAGGTGTCCGTCGGGGCCTATCGGTCGTGATCGACACGTCAATCGTGATCGAGAGTGTCAATCGCGATCGACAGTTCTGTTAATCACGATTGACAGAGGTGTCCGTCGGGGCCTATCGGTCGTGATCGACACGTCAATCGTGATCGAGAGTGTCAATCGCGATCGACAGAATCGGTCGTGGGTCCTGTCAATCGCGATCGATGGTGTCAATCGCGATCGATACTTTTTCTGGGATTTTCGCCGTGATTTCAGTCGATCGGGGATGTGTCCATCGCGATGGACACATGGCAACGCAAGTTTTGGTGTCAATCGTCAAATTTCAGTCGGTCGTGATCGACGGTGTCAATCGTCAAATTTCAGTCGGTCGTGATCGACGAAGTCAATCGCGATTGGCTGAGTTCCTACATGGCAGTCGGTCGGTCGTGGGGTCTGTTGATCGCGATCGACACGTTTGTTGGTCGTGATTGATAGGTCTATCGATCGCGATTGACAGAGAAACTCGAAATTCTTTTACTGTTTTAGGTGATTTGGAATGTGCTCATTATGCTTATCCTAGTGGTGCACTTTGTTTTACCAAATGATCGAATTTTCTGTCGATCACGATCGACAGAGGTCTGCGACACAGAGACAGTTTCGAGCGTGTCCGTACCTGCATAGCCTACTGGATAGGGTGATACAGCAACAACCTGCAAGTACGGACCTCAAAAAGAACATGCAAAAGCAGCGCACACAAATCGCTCTCTCGCTCTCTCTCACAAGTGGAATGAGGGAAATGGGAGGGGAAAGGAGATACGATCAAAAAGTGAAATTTTTTGCGATGATGGAGATGGAGGTGGGAGATGGTGAGGATGATGATGGTGATGATGATGGTGAAGTAAAAAGGAGAAAAATAAGAAAAAGTAAGGAAATTACCTACAATGCCAACGTCACAGCTCTACGTCTTACCATCACACGCTCGTCCTCAAAGCTCGATCCCCGGCAACATCGCCAAAATTTGGTGTAGCTCAGTGATGAGTAGCAGCTCCTTTAATGTCAATCCGGGAAGACGTGACGATGGTATGATGACCTCGAGAAAGTGAAAGCACAAGTGCGTGAGTGAGAAGCAAACCAACATGCACACACATACACACACACGTGCACACAAGGTAAGACAAAGAGAGAGAAGCAATGGCGTTCTTTAGATTACTTCCAAAATGCTCATACAAGTTCAAATCAATTACAAGATAGCCTCAAAAATGAGCTCTCTAGCTTTATTTATAGTTTTTGACTAGGTTTTGGCCATATCCAGACCTAGTGTCCGTCATTGACTACTTTGTCTGCTTGTGCCTTCTCTTCGCTCTGACTCCCTTCGTATGCTTCCTTGTCTTGTGAGCCCTTCAGTTCCCTGACTACTGCTAACACTTAGCACCTCCTTTAATGTCAATCTGGGAAGACATGAGGATGGTATGATGACCTCGAGCAAGTGAAAGCACAAGTGTGTGAGTGAGAAGCACACCAACATGCACACACATACACACACGCGCACACAAGGTAACACAAAGAGAGAGAAGCAATGGCGTTCTTTAGATTACTTCCAAAATGCTCATACAAGTTCAAATCAATTACAAGCTAGCCTCAAAAATGAGCTCTCTAGCTCTATTTATAGTTTTTGACTAGGTTTTGGCCATATCCACACATAGTGTCCGGCCTAGTTAAAAATTAGGTTCTAAGTCCTATTTGAAGGCTCAAATGGAGTCAAAAAATTATGAAAACTGGTAGGTAGCTACTTCTAATACTCCTCAAGCTCAAGGACTCCTTGGCTTGCACAAAATGGAGCTATAAGAATATGAAATGGTATTTACAATGGCTTGTAGTGATGAAAATCACTATTTTTGTAGGGATTTCTTCTAACAATTTGACATACACCTCTTCGAGCTCCCTACTTGCTCCTTCTTCTTCTGTGTCCACCTCTTTGATATGCTTTAGCTTCCTAAAAAAAAATAATGGCCTACTTGTCGGATCGTCGTTGACTAGTTTGTCTGCTTGTGCCTTCTCTTCGCTCTGACTCCCTTCGTATGCTTCCTTGTCTTGTGAGCCCTTCAGTTCCCTGACTACTGCTAACACACATCATTAGAACACTTAACATATAAGGTGATTTTAGTTGGATTGTTCTCAAAACCATGTGCAATGAGATAGGCATGTATCTTTTCATACCAAGCACGTGGTGCTTGCTTTAAACCATATAATGTCTTCTTTAACCTGCAAACCTAGTTTTCATGTCCTTTCTGCACAAAGCCACAAGGCTGGAAAACATACACTTCTTCATGCAAGTCACCATTCAAAAATGTTGTTTTAATGTGCAGCTGATCTGCATTCCAACCATGATGAGCTACAAGTGCACATATGCTATGAATAGTAGTCATTTGGCAAGTAGGAGCAAAGGTTTCATCAGAATTAGTGCCTCTTTCCTACACATAACCCTTTGCAACAAGCCTACCTTTATCCCTGTCAACTAATCCATCACGTTTACACTTTAGCTTGTATACCCACTTAGTGCGAATGACCTTCTTGCCAAGAGGCAAGTCACATAAAGACGAGGTACCATTTTTCGTGATAGCATCATTGTTGGAACTGAAGGTCTCACAAGGCAAGGAAGCTTACGAAGGGAGTCAGAGAGAAGAGAAAGTACAAGCAGACAGAGCACTCAACGACGGTCTGGCAAGTAGGCCAATATTTTTGGCAAGTAGGCCAATATTTTTTGAGGACACTAATGCATATAAAAGAGGTGGACACACAAGGAGAAGGAGCAAGTAGGGAGCTCGAGGAAATGTATGTCAAAATATTAATAGAAACCCCTACAAAAATAGTGATTTTCATCACTAAAAACCATTGTAAATACCATTTCATATTTTTGTAGCTCCATTTTGTGCAAGCCAAGGAGTCCTTGAGCTTGAGGAGCTTTAGAAGTACCTACCTGCCAGTTTTCACATTTTTAGACTTCGTTTGAACCTCCGAATAGGGTAGAGAACCTAATTTTTAACTAGGCCGGACACTAGGTCTGGACATGGCCAAAACCTAGTCAAAAACTATAAAAAGAGCTAGAAGGCTCATTTTTGAGGTTAGCTTGTAATTGAATTGAACTTGTATGAGCTTTTTGAAAGTAATCTAAGAACTCCATTGCTTCTAACTCTTTGTCTTGCCGTGTGTATGCGTGTGTGTGTATGTGTGTGCATGTTAGTGTGCTTCTCACTCACGCACTTGTGCCTTCACTTGCTCGAGGTCTTCATATCATCCTCACGTCTTCCCGGATTGACATTAAAGGAGGTGCTACTCATCAATTAGCTACACCAAATTTTGTTTTCGTTGCCGGGGATCGAGCTTGGCGACGAGCGTGTGATGGTAAGACGTAGATTTGAGACATTGGGGTTGTAGGTAATTTCTTTACTCTTCTTATTTTTCTTTCTCTAACCTCATCACCATCATCACCATCATCATCCTCACCTAATCCAATCTCCATCTCCATCATCGCGAAAATTTTCAGTTTTTGATTATATCACCTTCTCCACCACATTCCCCTCATTCCACTTGTGAGAGAGAGCGAGAGAGAAATATTGTGTGCAATGATTTTGCATGTTTGTGAGTTTTCTTGCAGGATCCAGCTGTGTCATCCCCTCCAGCACGCTGCGCAGGTACGGAAAACTCGGAAATTGTCTGTGTGTCGCCAACCTCTGTCGATCGCGATCGACAGAAAAAACGCCCATTTGGTAAGACAAAGTGCACCACCATAATCTACATAATGAGCACATTCTAAATCACGAAAAACAGTTGAAAAATTCCGTGTTTCTCTGTCAATCGCGATCGACACCATCGATCGCGATCGACAGCCACGATCCACAGACCCTGTCAATCGTGACCGACAGACCCTGTCAATCGCGACCGACAGACCCTGTCAATCGCGACCGATACCCTGTCAATCGCGACCGACAGACCCTGTCAATTGCGACCGACTGACCTCACGACCGACTGACTGCCACGTAGGATCCAATCAATCGCGATTGACACCGTCGATCGCGACCGACTGAAAATTCATGATTGACACCAAAATTCGTGTTGTCACGTGTCCATCGCGACGGACACATCCCCGATTGACTGAAATCACGGCGAGAATCCCAGAAAAAGTGTCGATCGCGATAATCAATCGCGATTCACAGGATCCACGACCGACACTGTCGATCGCGATTGACACTGTCAATCGCAACCAACAGGCCCCGACGGACACCTCTGTCAATCGCGATTGACAGACCTGTCAATCACGATTGACAGGCTTTTTGGCCAAAATTTTAGGGTTAATTTTTCCAAGTCCTTGGGGAATTTTGTGTTGGTGCAGACCAATCACCAATTGAAGTTTGGAAGACAAGAGATGGAGACAAGATCAAGTTTTGAAGCAAAGAAAGTGGTTACATTCACAGGATGAAGGATATGTAAACATATGTACATTAGTGAAGACATAAATCACTTAGATTTTTTGATTAGTCATAAGTCTGTACATATTTGCCTATAAATACTTGAAAAAATGTCGGGGCAATAGAGGAGATAGTAGGAGAGTATGAGAATAGTGTATTGAGGAGTTGTAAGAGTCATTAAGTTTTTTAGAAGTGAGTTGAATTGTCTATCCTCACTCAGTTGTAAATTTCTGTGAAATAGAAGAAAAATTGCGCCCGATGTTTCTGTGTATTCTCCCCGTGTGATAGATCTTTTGTGAATTCCTTTTGGAGATATCTAAGTCCATAGTTAATCAATCTATGGCTAGAGTTTGAGAATCTAATTGTGATCAGGCAAAGAGAATTGTGTGTAGGAACATTCATATGTAAAGAATGTTCACAGTCTCCTTAAACAGGCACAAATTTCAAGTTCAATGAAATGGACAGTGCTCAGTGCACAGTGTAAAGTTTTACACATGTGATAGCTCAAAATCTAAGTTGAGAGATAAGCTATCTACATCTAAAAGCATTTGACCAAACGGGTTCGACATTGGGAGAACTATAGCTAAGAAGTTGCAGGTGTCAAAGTCGCTACTGCAGAGAAGGTGATTCACACATAGGTAAATTGTTTGTGTGATTTCTCAGAGTATACTGAATCATTTGCAGAGATTTAAGTTGGAGAAGGTGCGCAACCTTAAGGCGAAGCAACCTACAAAGTTTTATCAAAAAATTTACACAAATGATTAGTCAATCAAGGGTTAATCTGCAGCAGACTTTTCTGAGAAGTTGAATTTTTTAGAATAATCAATTTTCTGATAACTTGATGAATGTTCTCTAAATTTGGTGGAGTTTGAAGTTGTTCTTGATATAGAGGTGGTCTAAATTCAAGGTCAACTTGTTCTTTTGGAGATTAACACTCTCCAAGAGTGGTATCAGAGCAAGAAGCATCAGAATTAAAGAAAAGGAGGATCCCGACTGCTGCAGTTGCAAAGAATTCAACATCTGAAGATTCAAAAGGTGAAAGCTTGCAAGGAAAGCTTGAGAAGGAGATCATACGACATCAAGGAAGTCAAAAGGAGTATCATTCAAAGTAAAGGTAACCTTATACTTTATAAAGGTTGAAGAATTCAATATACAGGTGAAGGAAGATGGGAGATTCTCTTCAAATAGAGAAGTTGGATAGAGAAAACTATCCTGCATGGTCAATGAGGATGGAAGCTCATCTAATGAGCAAAGATTTGATAGCCTACATTACAGGTGAAGAAGAAAAGCCACAATTCAGAGATCCTAGTGTTCCAACTAGGGAAGAATTAACAGATTTGAAGAATTGGATGAAGAGAGATGCTCAAGCTAGAAGTATCATTTATATGGCAGTCAATGATTACTTGCTACCTCACATTAGAGGTCTTGAAAGTGCAAGTTATATATGGAATGCTTTGGAGGAGCATTTTCAAAACACCACAAAGTCAAGGAAGGCATCTTTATGGGCAGAATTTACAACCTTCAAGAAGAAGGCCTCTCAATCCATTTCAGACTATGTAACAAGGATGAAAGACATTGCAGATGCATTAGGGGCTGTTGATGAAGATATTGAGGAGGATAAATTGGTAAGGCAAATCCTTACAGGTTTGAGAGGTGATGACAAATGGAAGCCATTCATTTTGTCTACAGAATTATTACTTGATCATTTCACTCCTGATTTAAATCAGTTGCTAGGTCATATGCTAACATCTGAGCAGGATGTTAAAGGAGATGGTGACAAAAGTACAGGTCGTGCAATGTACTCAAAGAACAAGAAGAAAGCTAACAAAGGAAAGCAACAATCAGGTGAAGATGAAGGCACAACTAGTCAAGCCAACTTCCTAAGAGGTAGAGGGGGTGGCAAAGGTAGAGGAAGAGGCAGGAACAACAAAGATGGAGCCAAAGCATGCTGGATTTGTGGTAAGACAAATCATTTAGCTAATGATTGTTGGCATAATAATCAGAGTAATGGAGGATACAATCAGAACTATAATTCAAGAGGAAGAGGAGGCAGAAATCAAAGAGGTAATTTCAGAGGTAGAGGTAGTAGGGGTTACTTTGGAAGAAATGCAGGTAGAGGTTTCCAAAGTCAACAATATAACAATACCTACTACAATTATGCTTCAGATCAAAAGGAAGATTCAACATTGATAATGAATGCAACTTGTGAAAGGCAGAATGAAGATCAAAGATTCTTTTACATTGACTCAGGGTGTAGCAATCACCTGAGTGGTAATATAGCCTTGATGACTGATTTGGAGAATAAGGTATCTAATCATGTTGTTCAAACAGGTGACAACACAAAGAACAATGTGAAGTCAATTGGATCAGTGAAGGCCAAGGATGGTAGCACCTTATTGAGTAAGGTCTTGTATGTTCCTACAATTCCTAAAAATTTGATAAGTGTAGGACAAATTGTGGAAAAAGGTTATAAAGTGAGGTTCACTAATGAAGGAGTGTTTGTGGAAGACCCTAGCAATGGGCATAAACAAATTGTTTCAAGGAAGAAAGAAGGAAGATTGTTCACATTGAAGATTCAAGGTAATGTTGGTCATTCCTTGTTCACTTATGGAGGACATAAGATCTCTGAGTTAGATCTTTGGCACAAGAGACTTGGACATTTCAATGAAAGAGGTAATAAAGACATGATTAATGATGGTTCAGTTCTTGGATTGCCTAATGTTGCAGGTCAACATATGACATACAGATGTGAGGCATGTCAATTAGGTAAGGCTCATAAGCAACCCTATTCTAAGCATGGGTTTATGTATTCAGAGAAACTTGAGTTGGTACACACAGATGTGTGGGGACCATCAAAGGATTTCAGCATCAATGGTTCAAGGTATTATGTGATTTATGTTGATGATGCTACCAGATGGATCACTATCTATGTGATCAAAGATAAGTCAGAAGTATTCAATACTTTCAAACATTATCATATGTATGCAGAGAGAATTACAGGACATAAGTTGAAGAGACTAAGGTCAGATGGAGGGGGAGAGTATTTCTCTAATGAGTTCAGCGATTACTTGTGGAATGGAGGTATAAAAAGAGAAGTTACTTGCAGGTACTCTCCTCAACAAAATGGTGTAGCAGAAAGGAGAAATAGGACTCTTGTTGAGTTTGCAAGGTCCATGATGAAGGAGAAAAATTGCCCAAATTATTTGTGGGCTGAGGCTGTAAATAGAGCTACTTATTTGGTCAATAGGCTACCTTGTAAAGCTTTGCAAGGAAGGACACCTTATGAGGCATGGTGGGGTAAGAGACCTACATTAGACCATTGCAAAGTATTTGGATGTTTAGCCTATGCATATATGCCATCACAATTAAGGCACAAATTGGAACCTAAAGCTGAAAAATATGTGTTTATTGGTTATGATGATAAGCAGATGGGATACAGGTTGTGGAATCCATCCACAAAACATTTTCTTGTATCAAAAGATGTTACATTTGATGAGCAAGGTACTTGGTATGCATGTACTATCAATATTAATACAGATGATGAAGAAATTGTGAGCCAAAGGAAAGGTAAATCAAAGGTTCAGATATTTGATGAGCAAGAGAATAATGAAGTGCAGGTTGAAGTGGAAGAGACACCAAGATTTGATCCTGAATGTGAAGAACCAGAAACCTCAAGAAGTGGAGAACTCAGGAGGTCTACAAGACACAAGTGGCAACCTACAAGGTATAGCTATGATACTTCTTTTTTGGCTACCAAAGATTATGCTTACATGGTAAAAGCAGATGAAGACCCTTCTACATATGAAGAGGCAAAAGGTAAAGAAAATTGGGAGAAAGCTATGCAGGAAGAATATGATGCATTGATGGAGAATCAAACATGGGATTTGGTTCCAAAGCCAAATAGCCAGAAGATCATTGGATGTAAGTGGGTTTATAAGACAAAAAGATTTGCAGATGGAAGTGTGTCTAGGTACAAAGCTAGACTTGTTGTGAAAGGGTTTGCTCAGACATATGGTATTGATTATGATGAGACTTATAGTCCTGTGGCAACGATGACAACCATCAGGACACTTATAGCAATTGTTGCATGTAAAGGTTGGAAATTGTGTCAATTAGATGTGAAGAATGCTTTTTTGAATGGTTATATTTCAGATGAAGTTTTCATGGAGCAACCTCAAGGATTCAGAGATGGAAGGTATCCAGATCATGTGTGTAAGCTCAAGAGAGCTTTATATGGCTTGAAGCAGGCCCCAAGGGCATGGAACTATAGACTTGTAAAGTTCCTAAAAGAACTTGGAATTCAAGTATCAAAAGCAGATAGTAGCTTGCTTGTCAAAGCAAGTGATGATGGGTTTATTTACATGTGCATATATGTTGATGATATCATTCTTACAGGTACAGATGAGAAAGGCATTCAAAGCCTAAAGAAGCAAATGGAGAAAGAGTTCAAAATCAGTGATTTGGGAGACTTGTCATACTTCTTGGGCATGGAGATTTCATACACTCAACATGGAGTGTATGTGACTCAAGAAAGGTATTTGAGAAACTTGTTAACCAAGTTTAAAATGAATGATTGCAGAGTAGCACCTACTCCAATGGAGGTGAATCACAAATTAAGCAGATTTGGAGGTGAAGAGTTCAAGGACATGAAGCAATATCAGAGTTTGGTTGGTAGTCTTATCTATGCTACATTGACTAGACCTGATTTATCATATGCAGTTGGGCTATTATCTCAATTCATGCATTGTCCTAGGAAAGAGCATTGGATTGCAGGTCAAAGAGTGTTGAGGTACATTAAGGGAACACTCAAAGAGGGTTTGTATTATGGTTTTACATCAGATACAAATATCAAAATATATAGTGATGCAGATTGGGCAGGTAATCTAGATAATAGAAGGTCAACCTATGGATACATGTGTTATGTGGGAGATAAGTTAATCTCCTGGTGCTCAAAGAAGCAACATACAATTGCTTTGTCATCTACAGAAGTAGAGTACAAAGGCATGGTTGAAGCTGCAAAAGAAGTGATTTGGCTTAAGACTCTCATGAAGAGTTTTGACACTATACAGAGCATACCTATCATTTATGGTGATAACATGAGTTCATTATATCTAGCTGCTAATCCTGTTTTTCATGCCAGGACCAAACACATTGAGATACAGTATCACTTTCTAAGAGAGAAAGTGATGGATAAAGAGATTGAAGTTATACATACTTCAACAAAATATCAGATAGCTGATATGCTTACAAAGAGCTTGGATGGACCAAAGTTACAGAAGTTTAAAGACATGGCAGGCATAAAGAAGATAAGAGAAACCTCAATTGATGATTGAGGGGGAGCTGTTGGTGCAGACCAATCACCAATTGAAGTTTGGAAGACAAGAGATGGAGACAAGATCAAGTTTTGAAGCAAAGAAAGTGGTTACATTCATAGGATGAAGGATATGTAAACATATGTACATTAGTGAAGACATAAATCACTTAGATTTTTTGATTAGTCATAAGTCTGTATATATTTGCCTATAAATACTTGAAAAAATGTCAGGGCAATAGAGGAGACAGTAGGAGAGTATGAGAATAGTGTATTGAGGAGTTGTAAGAGTCATTAAGTTTTTTAGAAGTGAGTTGAATTGTCTATCCTCACTTTGTTGTAAATTTCTGAGAAATAGAAGAAACATTGTGCCCGATGTTTCTGTGTTTTCTCCCCGTGTGATAGATCTTTTGTGAATTCCTTTTGGAGATATCTAAGTCCATAGTGAATCAATCTATGGCTAGAGTTTGAGAATCTAATTGTGATCAGGCTAAGAGAATTGTGTGTAGGAACATTCATATGTAAAGAATGTTCACAGTCTCCTTAAACCGGCGCAAATTTCGAGTTCAATGAAATGGACAGTGCTCAGTGCACAGTGTAAAGTTTTACACATGTGATAGCTCAAAATCTAAGTTGAGAGATAAGCTATCTACATCTAAAAGCATTTGACCAAACGGGTTCAACATTGGGAGAACTATAGCTAAGAAGTTGCAGGTGTCAAAGTCGCTACTGCAGAGAAGGTGATTCACACATAGGTAAATTGTTTGTGTGATTTCTTAGAGTATACTGAATCATTTGCAGAGATTTAAGTTGGAGAAGGTGCGCAACCTTAAGGCGAAGCAACCTACAAAGTTTTATCAAAAACTTTACACAAATGATTAGTCAGTCAAGGATTAATCTGCAGCAGACTTTTCTGAGAAGTTGAATTTTTCAGAATAATCAATTTTCTGATAACTTGATGAATGTTCTCTAAATTTGGTGGAGTTTGAAGTTGTTCTTGATATAGAGGTGGTCTAAATTCAAGGTCAACTTGTTCTTTTGGAGATTAACACTCTCCAACATTTTGGGCATAATTAGAGAGTCATTAGTGATTTGTGAGGTCCCCACACATGTGTTTTTGAGAAAAATCTTCTGATCTGTCAGCCTGTTTGAACCCTGTTTCAACTCCAAAACCCTGAACTGGCATAACTTTCTCATACGAAATCCGTTTGCTGTGATTCTTGTCTTGTTGGAAAGCTCATGGGGAGTACAACCAAAACATCCATTGGTTACGATTAAATTAAGACCAAGATTATTAGATAGGGTATTTTGAAGTTGACCATACCTAGGGGGAACAAGATTCAGGGATCTCTAGAATTGTTTTCCCCAAAAAAAAAAAAAATCACTGTGCAAATTGGTGTTTCTGTTACATGAATGAAAGTGATTGGTTCTGTCTTTGGAGTTTGAGTCTTGATCTAACTTTGGAACTCTTACAGATCTATTGAGAGCATCGAAGGGCATTCTAAGAAAAAGTAAGTGCAAGCTTGGGAACACGCTTCCTGGGCATTCAAGGGCAACCAAGAAGGAAACAAAAGGTTGGAAACTCTCAACTCCCTCTGTCAATTCCTAGCTTAGGCTAAGAACGACTAGTGATAGGAGTAGGCCAGGGCAGCGATAGGCATTTATCAAGTTGAAGAATACCTAAATATTCAAGTTCAAGCTAACGACATAATCTTTGTACGGTCAAAAACTTTAAAGGAAAAGAACTTAACGTGGAACGATCAACTTCAAGTGCGGAAAATACACTCAAGCATACCTGACGACGTGATATCAGACAAGAACATAAACACGGTAATCAACTTAAAAAAGAATCAAGTAACAGATACAAAAGAACTCAGCAACGAGGTTGTACTTGGGCAAATTTGGGCTATTCATTTAGGCTTATGAACCTTAGATCACGGCGACATCTAGGGAGAGATAGACAAAGTCTTAGGTCTTCAGAGGCTAGTGTCAACCACACTGCTAGGTCTTGGGCCCAGTAGTTGAGCCACCACTCATACTACCCTAGCTCTGAGACTAGTGAATCAGAGATGTCTCAAGGCATGGACAGACCTACGGGAAGTTCAGGAGTGCCATACTTGCACAGGGTAGAAAGGTCCTTACAAGACGCAGCTAGAATACCTTAGGACCAACCGATTAGGTGCTAGCATCTATGAGGACGGCCTAGGAAGATCCGTGGTCCAAATCAAAAACCTAGACCAATCTATTGGGCTAGAGCACCTTGCTGTCAAATTTGAAAATGGTGCATACCTTGATAAAGAGGGAACCATATATGTGGTCACTAGCCACCCGGAGTGGACAAATGAATTTGGAAATGTGATCTCTGAGACGGACATCGATGACTTAGAACAAGGGAACGTAGGAGGGGAGCCCAGGACCCCTCGAGGGAAATCTGTTCTTACTAGAATCCTCAATCCCGAGTGGGTTCCCCAGGACAACAAGAGCATAGATCTGCTCCGAGAGACTGACGAAGCCTTTTGGAGGTATAAATCTGATCGGCCAATTGATGTAGGAACAATTATGATCTATGACTTACAGAACAGGACAGGCATGCTTACACTTGGAAGGGTGAATTCGTTTTCCCCCAACCAAGGTCAAATGTGTCCCATGGTCACCATGGAGCTGGTACCTCCCAGACTCATGGAGTTCAGAGAGACATAAAGAGAGACAGACCTGAGGTAAGCTTTGCAAACTCCTTGGGAAGAGGAAGAACGAGAACGGAAACAAATAGAGTGGAACCTGAGGGACATAGAGCCCCCGGGAACCAAAGGAATGCGGATGAATTCCCTCTACCAAGACCGAGAGAGCCCACGAGGACTTGGAGACCGACCCAGCTAGTTAAGTCCATGAAAAACTACTTTGATGGTACTGGAGACCCCTATGATCATGTGGCTGAGTTCAGGCAAGTCTTGAGAGCTCAACAAGTGGAGGATCTATTCACGCAGTACAATGCCTTTGGTCTAACCCTTAGGAACACAGCCCTTACGTGGTTTCAACGATTGAATGAGAGACAATTCAGGAGTATAGACCAACTCCTAGAGGCTTTCATTATTGAATTCTCTAAGAGTGGCATAAGACATAATACCTCCTCATTGATTCACAGCTTCAAGCAAACCCCTCAAGAGACTCTGAGACTTGCAGGAATAAGATTTAGGCAATATCTTGAAAGATGCCCTGTTTTGGAGCTACCCACACCAGCTAAGCAAGTGGCCTTGTTCTTGGATGGATTGCTAAGTACCAAATTGAGGTCATATGTGTATCTGAAGGACCCTAGGACTATAGAAGAGTGTGTACGCATGTGCATTGACATCGAAGATAACCTAGGGGAGGAGTTGGAGCTTTCCAAAATATACAAAGATTCAGATAGTGCCTCTAGCCTCTCTTCCATGCAATCCACATTAATTGAGGAACTCGCTGAGAAAGTGCCACAAAAACTAGGTGTCTCTAGCAAACAAATCCCAAGGTTTGCCCCAGTAAAGAGGTGCTATACTTGCGGTGGTGACCATATGGCGAACGTGTGTCCCATTACGGCTCAACCCCAAGTAAATCCAAGTAGCCAATACTGTACCATAGAACGGAGATATACAAATCACACAGCACAAGACTGTATGCAAACCCCAGCCCTAGACCTCAGCTTAGGCAAATAAGACCCCCATTCCCTAGAGGACCATGCTACAGATGTTAGGGAGATCACCTCATTCGTGATTGCCCCATGCCTGCACGTACACAACCCCAATCAGTGACGATCCAGGGCTTTTGCCAAGAATGTGGAAAGGAGCATCTCTTACGAGACTGCCCTAAGAATCCTAATAATATGCCGAAGATCACTCCTATCAATGTCGTAGGGTTAGTTGTAGACTCCACAGGAAGTGTAACTTCTACTGCACCAGTGCAAGTGATTACTAGAGCTCAGGCATTGCAGCAAAACCAAGGGGTAGGCCAGGAAAAGAGCATAGAGGCTAGTGAAACTGAGAGCATAACCAAGAAGAGGACTAGAGCTTGGAGAGATAGTCGTGAAAGAATGAAAAGACAATGGGCAAGGAAAATGAGTGAACTTGAGGAAAGCATAAGAGAAACTAAAGCCACGATAACCGAACCCATAGCTCAAACTCCCTCTCAAACTGTCCCACCTCCATCACCTCCACCATTCCCAACTCTATCCAACCCGCCACCTTCCAACCCACCTCACCTAATCCCATCACCCCCTAGAGTAGGATCAGTCCTAGCAGATCCCACTCCCGAGGACCTAAACATGATGCTTAAAGCATATCAGGCCAGAATCCAAGAAGGGCCAAATGTAACTGATCATGGAAAATGCTACCCTAGAGCAGAATTAGAGCTTGAACGAACTAAAATTTGTGCTAAGATGGTGGACTTGGCTCAAACCATATTTGAAGCCAGCGGCCTCTTTAACATATCTAGTTCAGCTAAGACGCAGTTGCACTTTGAAGGACTGTTAGAAAGAATAGCGAGGCTAATTGCACAATCAGAAAAGGAACCCGCCTCTCATCATAAGGACAAGGCATGTGAAAGTGTAGGTCTTCCTGCCCAGGAAGCCTATGTGCCTAACTCTACAGAGCCAGACACATCATCCTTCATGAATCAGTTCACACGAGAATTCCTACGAGAGATTCAAGAAGACAAATGGGCGAAAGAAAGTGCAGTCCCTCCTCCCATTGAACTTGTGGATGATGCACACGGCCAATTCCAACAAAACATCCCATCCATTTATGAGGAGCAAGAGAGCACCCAATCCCAGGAAAGATTAGACTTTGAGTCTAACTCTCTACAAGAATTACCCCACTTCACAGGCCCATGGGAAGCTAAGTCTACTTGTATGAGAGCCCCTACGGTCATGGTACGAAATGAGGACTCAGCCATACCTAGGAACACAGAGGTAGTGAAAAACACGAAACTATAGTGCAAACTCACCTTAGAGGAGCTACTCAAAGTAAGGCCAGAGCTATGGAAACATGTAGCCAAACAAGTACCAGAGATAGCAAAACCTCGTTCCCAGGTAGGATCCCACAGAATAGTGCCAGAAATACCATTGGACAAAATAGGAGACATGAGTGAGGGCGAAGAGGGAAACACATATCTTCCTATCACCCATCAAGGATACACCACCAAGGCCATTCTAGACTCAGGTGCAGGTGTTGCAATTGCTACCACTTCCCTATGGAAGCGTTGGGGCAGGCCAGCGCTCAGGCCCACAAGGATGAAATTGCAAATGGCCAATGGTCATCTAGAGAGACCCTTACCGCTGCTAGAAGGAGTAACTCTCACTACTTGTGGTGTCGAGTTCGAGCATACATTTGCTATATGTGATTTTAGCAAAAATCACGCCTATGAAATGATCTTGGGAAGACCCTTTATGCGACAGTTGCAAGTGGTACAGGATTGGGGATCCAATTCTTTATACTTGCAACACTTAGGTGTCACGACCAAAGTGAATCTCAAAGATTACTCTCATAGAGATGTCCCTCCTATCCAATGGAATCCCATCCATAGAGCCAAAGATGATACAGAATTGGTGCATTCCATAGGATCAGGATCCTCATGGATGCAGGAAGAAACCCACTTGTGGATGTGCAAAGTAGCAGTAGAAGAAGAGAAGAGAGAAAAGGCCAGAGATATAGGTGCAAAAGAAACCCATAGATCAATTCAAGACCCAACCTATGCACCTATAGTCTTTCCTGACGAGGAATTTGAACCCCACGGCTGGGCAGAAATTCTAGCAACAATGGATGTAGCCATCAATGAAGAACAATGGACACCCAACTGTGATGAGGAAGGCTATGACATTTCAGTTTTCTCCATAGAGCCAATCATGGGAGAGGCAGTGTGAGAAGAATGCCAACCTAGCCCTGATGCATTTGAGGATGCGAGTGACTCCGATCTAGAGTCAATCATTATGGACCCACCTTTTGCATCAGATGAAGAATACTTCTATGAAGTAGAATTTCAACCCCAGAGGCACGGAGAGCTTACAAATAATGTAAGGCTAGCCACACATCTAACCCCTAAGGAAGAAGGAAAGAAAAGGAAGAAGAAAGAAGTAACACCAGAAGAGGAAGAATCTTTGTTTGAGGTCCCGGAAAATTTTAAGAAGTATGAGATAGATGACAAGAGAGTCATGATTAGAATGCCTAAAGGAGAGGCGCAATCGGGGGAGGCTTATGATAACAAAGAAACCACGAAGAAAGTGGTTGTAGCTATCAAAGAGGGAGAAGAAAGATGCACGTACATAGGCCATGACCTGACAGAAGAGGAAGAACAAGAGCTAATAGCCTTGCTAAGAGAATACAGAGATGTATTCGCTTGGAGTTACAAGGATTTGAAAGGAGTGAACCCTGACATATGCTCACACACTATCCCCATGACCTGAGATGCCAAACCCTCTAAGCAAAAGCCATATACATATAATGATGCTGCCAAGATCAAAGAGGAGATAGATAGATTGGTTGAAGCTAGATTCATCTATGAAATTGAGCACACTGAGTGGGTATCCCCCATCCTAGTGGTGCCCAAGAAAAATGGAAAGCTGCGTGTATGCATTAACTTGAAGAAGGTTAATGCAGCCACAATTCGAGATAACTATCCGCTTCCTATCACAGAGCATCTGTTAAAAAGAGTAGCAGGCAGGGACGTGTACAGCTTCCTTAATGGATTTTCTGGCTACAACCACGTAGCCATTGCTCCAGAAGATCAGCATAAGACAGCTTTTGCCACAGAATGGGGTATATTTGCCTTTCGAGTAATGCCATTTGGGCTTACCAATGCTCCTGCAACTTTCCAAAGAGTGATGTGTCATGTATTTAAAGAGTTCTTGAGGAAGACTCTAGAGGTCTATGTTGACGATCTTTGTGCTCATTCCAACATTAGACAAACCCACATTCCTGAACTCAGACAAATCTTTGACAAATGTAGAGAATATCAAGTCTGCCTAAACCTAGAAAAGTGCATTTTATGGTCAGGCAAGGCAAGATTCTAGGACACAGTGTGTCAAAGAATGGCATATCCACTGATGAAGAGAAAGTGAGAGCCATAGCCGAGTTACCTAGGCCAAAGAACGTCAAGGAAGTGCAAGCTTTCATGGGGCATAGTGGTTACTACCGACGGTTCATTCATATGTACGCTGTCATTGCAAAGCCCATGTATGGACTTTTGACTAACTTTGAGTGGACGGATGAATGTGAAAACTCCTTCAATGAGCTCAAAAGACGATTGTGTTCAACACCAATCTTGACCACCCTGGATTGGAACAAGCCATTCCATGTTCACATGGATGCATCCAATTATGCTTTTGGGTGTGTACTCGCACAGCCTACGGGCGAAGGGAATATGGATCTCCCTATTGCCTATGCCAGTAGACAATTGAATGCTGCTGAATGGAACTATACAACCACCGAACGAGAAGGATTAGGCATGGTATATGCAGTTAAAAAGTTTAGATATTATTTGCTTGCAAATAAGTTTAAATTTTTTACTGACCATCAGGCACTGCTATATCTCGTGAATAAGCCATGCAATACAGGTAGATTAGTAAGATGGTTTCTCTTACTAATGGAATACGACTTCGAGGTTGTGGTAAGGAAAGGTAGGACTCACTTGAGAGCAGACCATCTCTCTAGACTCACATCTGGAGAAGCCCCACAAGGAGTGTCAGATGACATTCCTGATGCTTACTTGTTTAATTTGGAAGTGGTGCCGCAGTGGGCTAAGCCGTTAGTACCAGTATTCACATACGGGCCTAACCATCGAATAATAAACACACAGGATAGAGAGGTAGTAAAAGCCCAAAAGTATCACATCATGGCAGGAAGTATGTACAAGCACAGGGATCAAGGGATCTTGGCGTGTTGTGTGGAAGAGGATGACTACAGACACTAAAGAGACTCGGAGTGCATTGGCCGACTATGGAAGCTGATGTCCAAAAGTTGTGCAAGGAATGCCCAATCTGCTGCACTAAACCACCTGTGGAACATGCCACTCTTTATCAAGTGTCCATAGTGCCAGATTGGAGTGAACCACTAGTATCCTTCCTGAGTACGAAGGCCTTCCCTCCAGACATGACTCTGGCTCGGAAAAGAAGTCTAGAACAAAAAGCCCTAGATTACTCACTCATTGGTGATAATCTATACAAACGTGGTAAAGATGGTTACCTGAGACTTTGTGTTCATGAGAGTGAATATCTATAGATTTTGGAAACTGCTCACCAAGGTGTAGCAAGGGGACACTTTGGACCAGATCGGGTGATTAAGGCAATACTATTTGCAGGCTTCTAGTGGCCAACCCTTCACATGGATGCACATACCTATGTGAAACGGTGTGATGTGTGTCAGAGAACTCAGTATCCTATACGCAAAGATGAGATGCCACTGAAACCTATGATGGGTGGACGTGCATTCTCTAAGTGGGGAATAGACTTTGTAGGTCCTATTAATCCCCCAGCTAAGGGTTCCCATGCTGAGTATATCATTGTTGCCATGGACTATCTAACCAAGTGGGTAGAGGTAAAAGCCACAACGAAGAACGATGCTCATACAACAGCTAAGTTCTTATTTGAGAATGTGTTCACCAGATACGGGTTACCTATAGAGCTAGTCAGTGACAGAGGCACTCACTTCTTGAATGAAGTGATTGAAAATCTCCTCCAAGAATTCTTGGTAGTTCATAAGAAGTCTGCCCCCTACCACCCCAAGCTAATGGGCAAGCCGAAAGCACAAACAAGATTATGTGCAATGTGTTGACCAAATTAGTGAATAATAAACGCTCTGACTAGGACAAACAGCTACACCATGCTGTTTGGGCACACCGAGTCGCCTACAAAACGGTACTCCAAGCCACCCCCTTTCAGATGGTATTTGGCCAAAACGATGTGCTACCGTTGAACTTCTTAATACCTACATTGAAAGTAGCACAAAAGCATGAATGGACGGGTCATGAACTCTCCTCTAGACTTTTTGACCTTGAACGATTAGGAGAAACAAGACTGAGGGTGGCTGTAGGGATATATGCAGCTAAGAAACGATAGAAGGCATACTTTGATGCCCACGTTAAGGATAAAGGTTTGAAGGCAGGCGACCTAGTACTAGTATACACTTTGAAACAACATGCGAGGAAACTAGAGAAAAGAGGCTACGGACCCATGATCATTAATAGAATCTCAACAAGTGGAGCTGTGCAGCTAGCCACATTAGAAGGTGATGTTCTCCCGAGCTACATAAGCGGATGCAGGGTCAAGTTATATCAGGAACCTCTCATAGAGGAAATGCTAAGTCGACTCAATACTGCTAAGAAACGCAAAGAAGAAGAAAAGCGAATTCGAGAAGAAGCTCAAGCAGAAGCTTTAGAGCGGATACAGAAAATGAAATTAAGAAGACAAGGCAGAGAGCAACCAAGGTCAGACGCATATGCAGATCAAGGATATCATCTGGCTATGTGTGAAGTTTTAAATACCAGCTCTCATAGGATAATTGATCGACGTCCTTTTATAACCTTAGAGATGGGACAAGGAAAGGGTGTAAGGACTGTAAGAGCCTTGATTGACTCAGGTGCAGCCACTAGTGCTGTTAAATTTTCCTACTGTCAAAAATTGAAATTAACTATCAACCCTATAGAAGCATATCTCATAGGATTGGGAGGTGTGGAAACCTCTTGCATGGGCGAGGTGGAACTTCCCCTCTATATTCAAGACGAAGCAATGACAGTCAAAGCACTAGTGTGTCAAGACGAGGACCTCACTGGGCCTCTTGGCTTGGGACAGGACTGGATCTATGATCATGCAGCCAACCTAAACCTAAGAAGTGGACTTCTTCAGGTATGGGTAAATCATAGTCGAATTACGGTTGAATTGGAAAATGAGGCACTCAAGGAACTAAGTAATACACGAACTCCTGGTCCTTCCAAGGGTGCACATGAAGTTGACAATGCTATTCTTGTCCAAAACTGTATGATGCAGAACGAGGAGTGTCTCAACAACGGAGTCAAGGATAAGACGGCACTACCTTCTTTCCCGAAGACCAGAGGGATGCAGCAACGAGAGGCAGATCAAATACAGGAGGAGCAGCGCACAACCTATACTGGAGGCCGGAAACACATGCGAAGCAGAATGTCTCAGCCGACGAAACGAGAGTGGGTGCGCAAAGGCGAACACCCTGTTGCGACCATGCCAACCACATGGCGAAAACCTCTTATTAGTAATCAACAACACGGCACTAATAAGAAGACTTTCGTAAATTCTTCTGCAAAAGTAAAGTCTATTTGGGTACCCAAAAAGTCGATGAAGGCCGGCCCACAATCACGACAAATCTGGGTGCCTAAGGCTTGCTTACGGGCTCAAATAGCTGCACCAAAGCCACACCCGGTACAACACGTTTCACTCACTTGAACATTCGATGCCTATTCTTACATTTCACGCACAAACACATATTCTTCCATGAGCACAAGTAGAATCACTTGTAAATGGGTCCCTAAAAAGCCTCATTTTCAAGTAGATACCCCTATCACACTCTCTAGAGTCTCCACAAAGTCAAGATCAAAACCTATCCATTGCATTTGGCAACCTAAAACTTGTGATCAACCCCCGGACCCCAGTTGTAAATCCATGCCCACCCACTAACTGCTACTCTCCCACTACATCTTTCCACTTAGCTCCTAGGTCCACCAAATTACTAACTACACACACAAGCACCGAGCACTTAATAACCTACTAATCTCTCCCGAACCTCATGTTTATGTTGTAATGGGGGCAAAAACGGTTCTATCTTGTCCTTTACAATGTTACACATGTTTCTATATTCTCACATAATCAGGAGGCAAGAAGTAACATGGCAGATACGGCAGGAACTAGCTCCCAGGCAGGCACCAGCCCCCAAGTCGTGGACATTGAAAGTCTTCCCGTTGAGGAGGAATTGAAGGAACGCCTAGTGGCATTGAGGGCATTACATGCTATACCGGTTCAGAATCCTCCACAAGGGCACACAATGCCGGTCAGCAAAAACTCACACTAGTTCAGTGATGTGGCAGGACCCCTAGGTGAAGGCACTTACATGTGGGAGGCGGAGATAGAATTCAATGGACGCTGGGGCAGATATCACTTTTTCACCAGGGAATTCGAGAGACTACAGAATAATGAGGGACTGAAATCTATATGGAAGAAGGCGGGACTCTATGACTACTTCAAATTCCAATTGCCAAAGCCCGATTTTCTAAGCTGCTCTTACTTGATTAGCACACTCACTCCGAGCAAAGACAAGAAGGGGTACAACATCTTTGTCCTCCCTTCTCTCACAAGGGGCAATGAGCTGAAGTGTTTCAGATTGACTATCAACTTGGTAAGAGAAGCTCTCGACATGAAAGGTATGCACATTCCTACGGAGAAAGAGACTATGGTCCCGGACAATATGAAGAACAGGAATCTGACGAAGTTAAAGGAAATGGTGGCAATGACACCTACAATTGCCATTCATTTGCGAATGGTCATGTAGCACTTTGCATTTCCCGCTCAAGAGAGGTTCACAATGCCACCTAACAAGATATGGTTTAGTCTATACCTGGCTGACGCCTTTGATTTGACAATAAATATGCCCCATTGGATTATCGACCAAATCCACTTGGCCCATCAAAGGTGGTATAAGAAACAAAAGTATGTACTGTATGGATGTTGTGCCCTCACCAGGATTGTGTATAGATGTCTCGCGTATGATGTGCCAGTGCAAAGGGCACTCATTTGGACCAGGGTACAGGAGTTTCAACGCAGATTATCCTCCGTAGGGCCACCCTCCAAGAAAATGAGAGGTGTCGTTCAGATGCCCTCTGCACAAGCCCGCGGTGCGACACTGACACCAGAGACAACTCCACGACTCCCGAGGTGGGTACAACCCTTTACTATCAGATTACCAAGACATAGCACCGAGGGACCAAATCTAGTGTTTCCACCTGTACCAACCGACCTAGAGCTCCCTCACGGATTCACTTTAGAAGACCTAACAGATGAGGAGGTAGCCAGAATCATCGAGGCTATTACGCGGAAGTCGAGGCGGAGCAAGCTAGTGGACAACAAACTGTTACGGACCAACCCCATCCCAGACAACCAGAGGTCGTCCAAGTGGAAGATGAAGAAGAAGAAGAAGAACAAGAGGAGGAACGTGATGCACAGTCTGAGGAAGAAGAGCAGGAATATGATCAGGAAGCCCTACAGGTACTTGAAGGTGCTCCAACTTATACAAAGGCATCGGAAAAGCTCTATGATACTATGAACAGAGTTCAAGAGCAACATAGACTGTCCCTAGCAGCAGGCAAAGCCCTCATGAATCAAATCCTTGAGGAGGAAGGCGTAGATGAGCAATACCGTGCAACTCTTGACATGATTTTTGAGCCTTTAGGAGTACCTGAGACGGTTCATACCGCCCTGGCACAATCACGAAGAACGGAGCGACGATACGGCAGACGCCCCCCTCGAGCAAGAAAGCAGATGAATGTATTAGTATCTGAACCACAAGGCACATCCACAACCACGGGCACTGCACACACCGTTCAGGATACCAAGGAAACCCATATATCAAGTGCACCTCCGTCACCCCCTTTGCCACCCCTGCCTCCAACTCGACCACATTCACCTCCCACTACCAGTATAACCACTACTGTCACCGCCTCCAAGTCCACTACCCACACCGAAGCACAAACTATCAGTCAACCCACACACCCTATCTCCACTCTCTTGCCTATACGGCCACTAAAACAATAATTCTAACGGCAGCCACAGAAAATCTCACCCCCCCGATCACAATTCCGGGCAGTTCATATTCACAATTGCACTCACCACTGTACACTTTCACCACTATCACCGCACCCACAATTCCAATATTCACAATCACTCCCACTAGTGCATCCACTATTGATTTTATGGACATATCACCAACCTCCACACCTCTCCCTCCCCCCATACACCCCACATCTCTCATTCCCCCACCTCCCACATCACCATTTTCCAGCACCGTATCCACATTTCCATTCCCCTTCCCCTTTCCCTTCCCTTCTGCATTCAACACCCTTCCCGCATCCATCCCTATTAATAATGTATGTAATAATATGTATCAGTGTATGTCGCAACTACAACAACACTATCAGCATCTTGATAATCAGCATACGCGACTCTTTCGAAGCCATGAAGAACTTCAAGTATGATTCATTGATCTCGAAAGGGAAAGGCGGCTACTACAACAACAGTACACCACTTTACAAGAACAACATGAACAGTTAGTAGCCAATCCACCCCAGTCAGATGCATAGGAAAGACAACATATGGATGAATTGCTACACTCCCAAATAACGGAGAATCTCAAGCTTAGACGCAACCTGGCCCTCCTACGAAAACACATGTCTACAGCACTCGAAGAGAATAAACGGCTGCAGAAACAGAATGAAGAAAACTTGGAAGCAGCAATGGAGGGTTCCCCGCAGGAAATCGACCCAGAGAAATTCAAGGCCATTCCCTCTGAGAACATGCAAATTGTGTTAGAAACCCATGCCAACCTCCTGGAGGCCCATGCAGCATTAGAACGAGAAAGAGATGACCTACTTAAGCAACTGGCAACTCAGCAGGAGTCACCAAGCAAAGTCACAGTCGCAGACGACACATCGGAAGAAGTCACTAAACTCAGTTCTGAAGAATTACGCAGTAAAGTCATATAATACGAGCGTCAACCCTCTCCCCTTGTAGAGCCTGAGCGTGAAGATCTAGTGCCGATTGAAATAGAGGAAACATTCGAAGATCCATACGTTCCCATGCCTGCACCAGGAGGCAAGCAAACAGAAGAAGGCATGGACACCATCGAGATAGAGGCTCCTGAATGGATGCAGAGGTTAGAGAAAGTGGACACAACCCATGATGATAGAGTGTCAATTCAGATAGCATCAATGTCCCACTTGGAAGAGGTAGTTATAAAATCGGAGTACTTTCGCAACCTCTCCCATCATAGGTGGATCGGCACATCCGACGATTTGTATGTTCCTTTCTGTGTCTTAATGGCCGACTACAATGCTGAAATCAAGAACCTAACCTCAAAAGAACCAACCTCCGCTACACAATTCGCACCTGACGACATCCCAACAAGTGCCAAGCAGGGCAATATATATCAACCGACGTGGAGAATTCGCCTACTGGAAACCTACCCAGAGATGGTAAGAACATGGAATAACATGCCTTTGTACATCAAATACAACCCATGCTACTGCCCGGTATTTCGAAGAAGGTCGTGGCCGGAATACACAAAAACCGTGCAGACAAAAAAAGGATGCGAGAAATGGCTCAATTATGTCTACTTAGCACCACCTAAAGGCCAACCTACCATCGGCTATATGATTTCAACGATTCGGCACTGGGGGGTCTGGTTAAAAAATGTACCAGATGTCATGGCCCAAATGTGTCTTAAAATTTTTGAACTCATGTTGATCACCTTCAGGACTTTCAAGAATGTCAAGGAACCTCATCTATCAGCTCTTGGATTTAATGAAGGTAATCAAGACCTCATCTACGACATGAGCGCAACCCCATCTATTAATGTTGTATATGCATGGCACGCGTGTATGAAGTATCTACCAGCCTGCTTCAAACAGAAGTTTGAAGAAATGTTTGTCACGGGATTCTGGGAATATCACTCAGAGATATTCATTCCCAGACCATCACATTTATTGCAGTTGTTTGCAGTGGAACAAGTTCTCCATTCAAAAAAGTTACGTATACCACATCCAGAGGTTCCGGGGCCAGTAGATTGGGATGCTCTACTCACGGACTTGGCCAAAGGGTTGTGAATTGCAGAACATCACTTAGCACAAGATGTTGTCGAGTACTACATCCAACGACCCACCCAACAAAGGTCTGTCAGGGATGACAGACACGAGAGAGGGGGGGGGGGTATTGGAACTGAAGGACTCACAAGGCAAGGAAGCTTACGAAGGGAGTCAGAGAGAAGAGAAAGTACAAGCAGACAGAGCAGTCAACGACGGTCTGGCAAGTAGGCCAATATTTTTGGCAAGTAGGCCAATATTTTTTCAGGACACTAACGCATATAAAAGAGGTGGGCACACAAGGAGAAGGAGCAAGTAGGGAGCTCCAAGAAATGTATGTCAAAATATTAATAGAAACCCCTACAAAAATAGTGATTTTCATCACTAAAAACCATTGTAAATACCATTTCATATTTTTGTAGCTCCATTTTGTGCAAGCCAAGGAGTCTTTGAGCTTGAGGAGCTTTAGAAGTAGCTACCTGCCAGTTTTCACATTTTTTAGACTTCGTTTGAACCTCCAAATAGGGTAGAGAACCTAATTTTTAACTAGGCCGGACACTAGGTCTGGACATGGCCAAAACCTAGTCAAAAACTATAAAAAGAGCTAGAAGGCTCATTTTTGAGGTTAGCTTGTAATTGGATTGAACTTGTATGAGCTTTCTGAAAGTAATCTAAGAACTCCATTGCTTCTAACTCTTTGTCTTGCCGTGTGTGCGTGTGTGTGTGTATGTGTGTGCATGTTAGTGTGCTTCTCACTCACGCACTTGTGCCTTCACTTGCTCGAGGTCTTCATACAATCCTCACATCTTCCCGAATTGACATTAAAGGAGGTGCTACTCATCACTGAGCTACAATCATATTCAGATTGCATTGCAGCCAACCAATGTTCAGAATTTTGTGCGTCATCCAATGAAACAGGCTTAGTCTCATCATAGAAAACTAGATGCAACCATATCATGGAAATCTCGTGCAAAAGAGGCACTATGAGATCCTGATCAAGTATGATATGAGAGAGGTGCATCTAATTTGTTGTCACACAAACTCTACACCAACCATTTTGGCATAGCTTTTGCTTGTTCAATATGAGCTCTCTCATCAACAAGTGCATCATGTAAATCTGCATGAGAAATGGAATGATCTGCATCATCACATAAAACCTGCAAAGATTGAAAAGTTGCCTCATTAGGAATACCACTAGACTATCCACCTGTAAGAAGAGGCAACAAAGTATCATACATGTCTTTGGAGCTAATAGATTTCTTCTTCGTACATGAACGCAATGACTGAATAGCATCTTCCACAAAAACAACATCAAAGCTAACCAGAATGCATTTATTATGTGGATGTCACAAATGATGGAGAGTACTAATCTCCAAAAGAACAAGCTATTCTTGATGTTAGACCACCTCTATATCAAGAACAACTTTAAACTCCAACCAATTTTGGAAGACAAGTACCAAACTATCAAGAAATTAGCTAACTGTCAAGAAACTCATTTCTCAAAAAAGTCTGAAGCACATTAATCAATCATTGACTAATCATTTGTGTAAATTTTGTGATGAAACTTTGTGGAATGTGTCCCCTAGAGGTTGTGCACCTTCTCTAAGTTAAAACACTTCAAATGCTTGAGTAGACTATGAGAAATGATTCAAACAATCTACCTATGTCTGAAACTAACTCTCTGTAGAGTCGACTTTCACACCTACAACTTCTAAGACATGGTTCTCCCAAACTAGAACTCATTGAAGCAAATTATTTTAGCCATAGATAGCTTACCTTCCAACTTAAATTTTGACTCCTCATTTGTGTAAAATTTTACACTATGCACTGAGCACTCACCATTTCTTTGATCATCGAATCTGCGCCTGTTTTAGAAGACACTCAACACTTTCTCACATATAGATGTTCGTACACAAAATTCTCTCAGCCTGTTTGCAATTGGACTCTCAAACTTTTACCATAGATAGATTAACTATGGACTTAGATGTGTACAAAAGGATTTCTCATAAGATTAAACACAAAAGGAGAACTAGAGAAAAGATGGACGCACAATTCTCTGAGAACTTTTTCTTATCTTAACTCTTCATACATCTGATGGATGATACATACAATGTTCATCATCTACTCATCTATATTTCATCTCACACTTCTATTATGACTCTGAGCACATAATTATATATACATATAAGTCCTAATTCGTCATTACTTCAAGTATATTGAAGTATATACAAAACTAATGTACATATGATTTAAAGAACTTTGCTATCTGCATCTTCTCTTCATTCCATGAAGTTGATCTTCAATCTTTTCTTCATCTCTTCACTTCTAGGCTTTATATAATCACCCATTGTTGATTTTCCTGCTCCAACAACTCCCCCTCAATCATCAATTGTGATTACTTGCATCTTCTTTATCACTGCCATATCTTTAAACCTCTACAACTTTGGTCCATCCAAACTTTTTGTCATCATATCTGCAAGTTGATCTTTTGTAGGAGTATGCATAACTTCTATTTCCTTATCAACAACCTTCTCTCTCAGAAAATGATACTCAATCTCAATATGTTTAGTTCTAGCATGAAATACAGGATTTGCTGCCAAATATAAAGAACTCATATTGTCTCGACAAATGATAGGAGTACTCTGAACAATATCAAAACTCTTCATAAGAGTCTTTAACCATATTACTTCCTTTGCAGCTTCTACCATGCCTTTGTATTCTTCTTCTGTAGATGATAAAGCAACTGTATGTTGCTTCTTGGAGCACCATGAAATTAGCTTATCTCCCACATAACACAAATATCCATGTGTTGATCTTCTATCATGAGAATTACCTGCCCAATCTGCATCACTGCATATTTTGACTCTTGTATCTGAAGTATATCCATAATACAAACCTTCTTTAAGTGTGCCTTTGAAGTACCTAAGTACTCTTTGTCGTGCAATCCAATGTTCCTTTCTAGGACAATGCATGAATTGAGATAGAACTTCAACTGCATATGATAAATCAGGCCTTGTTAATGTAGCATAAATCAAGCTACCCACCAAACTCTGATAGAGCTTCATATCTTTGAATTCCTCTCCTCCATATCTAGTCAATCTATGATTCACTTCCATTGGAGTTGGTGCTATCCTGCAATCTTCCATTTTAAATTTGGTTAACAAATTCTTCATATACCTTTCTTGAGTTACATATACTCCATGTTGAGTATATGAAATCTCCATTCCCAAAAAGAATGACAAATTTCCCAATTCACTGATTTTGAATTCTTTCTCCATCTGTTTCTTAATCATGTGTATGCCTTTGTCATCTGTTCCTGTAAGTATTATGTCATCAACATAAATACAAACATAAATAAATCCATCCTCACTTGCTTTGACTAACAAGCTACTATCTGCCTTTGATGCTTGAAATCCAAGTTCCTTCAAGAACTTTACAAGCCTATAATTCCATGCCCTTGGAGCCTACTTCAATCCATACAAAGCTTTCTTGAGTGTATACACATAATTTGGATACACTTGATCTTTAAAACCATCTGGTTGCTCCATGTAAACTTCATCTAAAATATAACCATTCAAAAATGCATTCTTCACATCTAATTGAGATAATTTCGAACCTTTGCTAGCAGCAATTGGTATGAGAGTCCTTATGGTTGTCATCTTTGCAACAGGACTATAAGTTTCATCATAGTCCACACCATATGTTTGTGCATATCCCTTCACAACAAGCCTAGCTTTGTACCTAGATATACTTCCATCTGCAAACCTTTTTGTTTTCTATACCCATTTACATCCAATGATCTTCTGACTATTTGGCTTAGGAACCAAATCCCAAGTCTCATTTTCCATCAATGCATCATATTCCTCTTGCATAGCTTTTTCCCAATTCTTCTTGTAAGACAATAGTTACGCAATATAACACAGGAGCAATAACAGAGAAGATAACAGATATAGGAGAATCTCAACAATTTTCTACTAGCAGCAAGTACAAAGATGATGGGGTTGTCCACCCGTGCGCTCTCAAGGTAGAGCTTAAATGGTGATCTAGACAACTCTAGATAGGGAGATACAAGGTAGAGGTATGCTGGCTCAACTCGGTGTCTTAGGTAGTGCACAAGTCATGTATATATAGGATCATGGGTGGCCTCCCATGGACGGCTATACATGGGCGGTAGAGCGTGGGCGGCCACCGCCCGCGTAATTGCCATACACGGCTTAGACTAGTTGAACCGACCTAACAAATATAAATGATTTCTGACTCCGACAGGGAATATTCCATGGAATATTCCCTTTACCGTCGCGCCGGGGGCGCTGCCCCCGGACCCCCACCAGGGGGCCCGCTGGCCCCCTGGGACCCCCCAGCCAGGGGGCCCGCTGGCCCCCTTGGACCCCCCAGCCGGGGCTGCTCACCGCTGCCCCGGACCCCATAATTGGGGACCCTGATAACTCCCTTTCCTTATAATATCTTACATGGTCCAACATGACCTTCATCCAACATTCAAGTTGGGATTCCCATCAATTGGGTAATGCATGCTTGGCTTCTCCTCATAAAGGGGGCCTTACAAAATGTGCATACAATCATGAGGGGTAGACATTGATCATATACTAACACCCCCCCTCAATGTTTACCGATGATAAATCAAGTAGGTCTCGGTCCTATGCCCATCTATTGAAGATGCTTGTTGAGCTGCTCTCTTCCAAGTGCTTTAGTGAATATGTCAGCACAATTTGCCTCTGTTGGGCAATATTCTAGCTCCACAATTTCATCTTCAATTAGCTCACGAATGTAATGGTACTGTACTTCTATGTGCTTGGTGCGAGCATGAAATACTGGGTTCTTTGCAATAGCCATACAACTTTGATTATCACACTTGAGTACAGTTGGCATATTTGATGGAAAGCCAAGATCTGCAAGAATTCTCCTTAACCAGACTCCCTCACAAGAAGCAAAACAAGCTGCTTTGTACTCTGCTTCAGTGGAGGAGAGTGCGAGAGTTGGTTGCTTCCTACTTACCCAAGAAAATATTCCTGAACCAAGTGAGAAACAATATCCAGAAACTGATTTTCTAGAATCACAATCTCCAGCCCAATCTGAATCACAATATCCTTGGAGTGTATCACCTGTGGTATACAAAATACCAAAATCCAAGGTTCCTGCAATGTACCTTAGAATTCGCATTCCAGCATTCCAGTGACTCTCCTTAGGTTTGTTGGAAAACCTGCTTAACACTCCAACAGCATAGCAAATGTCTGGTCTAGTGTTGCACAGAAAAATAAGACTTCCAACGAGCTTCCTATACTTCTTAGCATCTACATCAGGCATGTTATCATCCATAGATAGCTTATGATTTACCTCCATAGGTGTGCTAGTTGGTTTGCAATCCATCATTCCAAATGCCTTGAGAATTTCTTTGGAATATTTTTGTTGTGAGATGAAAATGCCATCCTTCCTTTGCCATACTTCAATTCCCAGACAAAAATGGAGTAGACCTAAGTCTGTCATTTCAAACTCAGTTCCCAAGCTGATCCGAGTTTGATTGATGAGTTCCTGATGATCTCCTGTAATGATCAAATCATCTACATATACAATGACAACAACTAGCTTGCTATCCCTTTTCGTTAAATACAAGTTAGCATCAGAAGTACTTCTTTCAAAACCCATATTTTTGAAAAAATGATCTATTCGTTGGTACCAAGCCCGTGGAGCTTGCTTAAGTCCATACAAAGCTTTCTTCAACCTGCAAACTTTATTTTCTGAATTGGGCACCTCAAAACCTGGTGGTTGAGATACATATACCTCCTCCTTGAGGTGACCATTCAAAAATGCAGATTTGACATCCATCTGGAAAATAGGCCAAGACTTTTGTGCAGCTACTGCAAGTACCGTCCGAATAGTTGTCATGCGTGCTGTTGGTGCAAAAGTTTCTTGAACATCAAATCCTTCAATCTGTGAAAAACCCTGTGCAACTAATCGTGCCTTATACTTTTCTAATGTTCCATCAGCTTTATACTTAGCTTTCCAAATCCATTTAGTACCTATTACCTTCTTCTTTGGCGGCAAGTCGACTAGATCCCATGTATCATTTTTGAGTATACTATCATACTCAGACTGCATTGCCGCTCTCCAATCTGGATCATCAATGGCTTCTTCAATGGTGGTAGGTTCCTTTATCGAACCCATGATATCTGCCATTAGAGCCATGTTAACAATGTGTTCTGAGGCTCTTCTTTGCTCCTCTATTCTCTTTGATCTTCGTAATCCATCCGATGATGATTCTGGTACATCTACATGTGGATTAAGATCATCAAAGAGCTGTTGTGCCCACTTCGGTAGTGGCTTACGCTGTGCAGCTACAACTGGTTGGCTTTTTATTGAGGAAATTTCTCCATCAGATGTTTCCTCCTCCTCAACTTTAACCTGTCTTTTGATAGGCACAAGGTGAGATATTTCTCCGCTTGATGAGATAGTAGATTTACCTTTATCTTCTACTAAGTGTGGTCGTTCATCAAACACCACATCTCGGCTGACAAAAATCTTCCTTGCCTCAGGATCCCATAACCTGTATGCTTTAGACTCTTCACTATATCCTAGGAAGACACACTTTTTGCTTTTTGAATCCAACTTTGATCTTGTTGAATCAGGAATATGTGCATAACAGAAACAACCAAAAATTCTGAAATGCAAAACTGAAGGCTTTTTACCAGAATATGCTTCTTGAGGAGTCATCCCCTTCAGTGCTTTTGTGTAGCTTCGATTGAGGATGTAGACTGCTGTATTGACTGATTCTGCCCAGAATGAATCAGGCATGTCTTGAGCCTTCAACATACAACGAGCCATTTCAACTACTGTCCTGTTCCTGCGCTCAACAACGCCATTTTGTTGGGGTGTATGAGCTGTGGTAAGTTGCCTTTTCACACCATGCTCCTTACAGTAATTGTTGAATTCTGTTGACAAGAATTCACCTCCTCTATCTGTTCTAAATTTCTTCAATTTCCTTCCTGATTCATTTTCTACATACTTATGCCACGTTTTAAATTTTTCAAAAGCATCAGCCTTCTCTCGAATGAAATAAACCCACATCTTTCTACTATAATCGTCG
Source organism: Ceratopteris richardii (assembly GCA_020310875.1). Classification (NCBI taxonomy): domain Eukaryota; kingdom Viridiplantae; phylum Streptophyta; class Polypodiopsida; order Polypodiales; family Pteridaceae; genus Ceratopteris; species Ceratopteris richardii. The sequence continues at coordinate 51,467,935 of CM035420.1, read as the reverse complement.
ACTAACAGCAAGAAGTAGAAAGATCCTCCTAAAGCAGGTGTAGACATTTTACCGCAGAGATCAGCATGTACCAACTCTAGAGGAGCTTGAGATCGATTGCTGGTCTCTCTTGGAAATGCCTTTCGTTGTTGCTTGCCCATCATACAAGCTTCACAAGGTTCCTGCAACTCTGAAAATGCAGGCATATGAGCAACCATCCCTGTTCGTTGCATCTCCTTCAAAACTGCAAATCCGAGATGCCCAAATCGTCGGTGCCATAACCTGCTTACATCTTTATCTTCTGTAGCAGTTAAAGCACTTAACTCATACAAGTTATCCCGTCGTATGCCTTTACCTACAACATTACCTGATGAATCCATGATTTCCGCACCACTCTTATTGAAGTGAACTTCGAGTCCACGATCTGTTATTGCAGAAACTGACAACAAATTTCTTTTGAGTGTAGGTACATAGAGAACATCGGATAACTTTTTCTCAACACCTGGAGAAGTGATAAAAGAGATGGTTCCAGTTCCTTCAGCTGGACACTTGGAGTCATTTCCCACCACTACATTGATGGATTCCCGCAGAGGCACTAGGGAACTATACCAATCCTTTTTACTAGTCATATGGCGAGAAGCTCCACTATCTAAAATCCATGGCTCATCAACACGAGCTTGAGCAGATGAACATACCTCTTCAATAGCTACCCAAAGTTCCAGCTCTGTGTTGTTTGCAGACTCTTTGTTCTTCCATGATGATTTTACAGTCCCATTCCGTTCATCAGCTTGCTTCTTTCTGCAATCCTTGATGGCATGGCCTTTCTTTTCACAATAGAAGCAACTTCCTATGAACTTTTTCTTCTTTGGCTTCTTCTTTGATCCCTCTGAAGAGCCTTTACCTTTTGCATTTGCTGAGAATGCAGCATCAGTTGTACTTTGTCGATTCTTCAGCCGCATCTCTTCTTCTAAAAGCATGGCACAAAACTCTTCAAATGTAAGAGGAGTTGGCCTTACCTGAGTGTTAAGGGCTGTTACTAATCCATCATACTTTGCTGGAAGAACACGTACAGATCTTCGAGCCAGCTCTTCTGGTGTTATAACAACACCAACTGCAGCCAATTGATCTTGAAGATGCTTTATCCGTTTGATAAAATCTTCAGCCTTTTCAGAATCAGAATGTTTTTCATTTGCCAACTGATTTTCTAAATTCTGTATCCTAGTGTGGTTCTTGGTCTCATATTGTCGAGCCAATATGCCCCAAGCCTCATGTGCTTTAGTAGTATGTTGAACTAAAGTAAGCACAGAATCACTTACACTAGTGACAATCGCACATAATGCATCAGCATTCCGCCTCTTCCAAGCTCGTAGAAGATCTGGATCTGGCTGAATCATCAATCTTGAATTTGCTGGATCTTCAACTGGTATAGGCTCTGGATCCAATCCCATCGGTCCCATGACAGTGTCAAGTAATTCATAGGAGTCCAAAATTGCAGAAATTTTGAACTTCCAGAGTGTATAGTTGGTTCCATCCAGCTTCCCTTCAGTGAATGCAGGTGGACGAATTCGAATAGGTGCAGCATTAACATTAGTTGAAGCACCAAGACTACTGTTCGATGATGAAGCCATCATGTAATCACTCGAATAATCTACTGATATTCTAGTCTGCTAGTAGGCTAAAATAATGATACTTCTCAAGCTATTCGAACCTTACAGCTCTGATACCATGTAAGACAATAGTTACGAAATATAACACAGGAGCAATAACAAAGAAGATAACAGATATAGGAGAATCTCAACAATTTTCTACTAGCAGCAAGTACAAAGATGATGGGGTTGTCCACCCGTGCGCTCTCAAGGTAGAGCTTAAATGGTGATCTAGACAACTCTAGATAGGGAGATACAAGGTAGAGGTATGCTGGCTCAACTCGGTGTCTTAGGTAGTGCACAAGTCATGTATATATAGGATCATGGGTGGCCTCCCATGGACGGCTATACATGGGCGGTAGAGCGTGGGCGGCCACCGCCCGCGTAATTGCCATACACGGCTTAGACTGGTTGAACCGACCTAACAAATATAAATGATTTCTGACTCCGACAGGGAATATTCCATGGAATATTCCCTTTACCGTCGCGCCGGGGGCGCTGCCCCCGGACCCCCACCAGGGGGCCCGCTGGCCCCCTGGGACCCCCCAGCCAGGGGGCCCGCTGGCCCCCTTGGACCCCCCAGCCGGGGCTGCTCACCGCTGCCCCGGACCCCACAATTGGGGACCCTGATAACTCCCTTTCCTTATAATATCTTACATGGTCCAACATGACCTTCATCCAACATTCAAGTTGGGATTCCCATCAATTGGGTAATGCATGCTTGGCTTCTCCTCATAAAGGGGGCCTTACAAAATGTGCATACAATCATGAGGGGTAGACATTGATCATATACTAACACTTCTTCCCTTTGGCTTCATCATATGTGGATGGATCTTCATCTGCTTTTAACATGTAAGCATAATCTTTAGTAGTCAAGAATGAAGTATCATAACTATACCTTGTAGGTTGCCATTTGTGCCTAGATGACCTTCTGACTTCTCCACTTCTTGAAGTTTCTGGTTCATCACATCCTGAATCAAATCTTGGCATTTCTTCAACTTCAACCTGTACTTCATTATTCTCATCTTCATCAAATATTTGAACCTTTGATTTACCTTTCTTTTGATTCACAAATTCTTCAACATCTGCATGAACATTAAGTGTGCCTGCATACCAAGTACCTTGCTCATCAAATGTAACATCCTTAGACACAAGGAATTGCTTTGTGGATGGATTCCACAACCTATAACCCATCTGCTTGTCATCATAACTAATGAATACATACTTTTCTGCTTTAGGTTCCAATTTATGCCTCAATTCAGATGGCATATATGCATATGCCAAGCATCCAAATATGCTACAATGATCCAAGGTAGGTCTCTTACCCCACCAAGCTTCATATGGTGTCATCCCCTGCAAGGCTTTACATGGTAACCTATTGACCAAATATGTGGCTGTGTTTACAGCCTCAGTCCACAAATAATTAGGAGAATTTTTCTCCTTCATCATAGATCCTGCAAACTCAACAAGAGTTCTATTTCTTCTTTCTGCTACCCCATTTTGTTGAGGAGAGTACCTGCAAGTAACCTCTCTCTTTATACCTGCATTCCACAAATAATCACTGAACTCATTAGAGATATACTCTCCCCCTCCATCTGACCTTAACCTCTTCAATTTTTTACCTGTAATTCTTTCTGCATATGCATGATAGTGTTTAAATGTATTACACACTTCTAACTTGTCTTTGATCACATAGATTGTAATCCATTTGGTAGCATCATCAACATATATCACATAATATCTTGAACCATTTATACTGAAGTCCTTTGAAGGATCCTACACATCTGTATGTACCAATTCAAGTCTTTCTGAATACATAAAACCATGCTTATTGTATGATTGCTTATGAGCCTTACCTAACTCACATGCTTCACATCTGTATGTCATGTGTTGAACTGCAGCATTAGGCAATCCAAGCACTGAACCATTGTTAACCATTTCTTTGATACCTCTTTCATTAAGGTGTCCAAGTCTTTTATGCCAAAGATCCAATTCAGACACCTTTTGCTCTCCATATGTAAACATAACATGTCCAATATTACCTTGTATCTTTAATAGGGTCTTCAACATAAACTCCATCATTAGTGAACCTTACCAGATATCCTTTTTTCACAATTTGTCCTACACTTATCAGATTTTTAGGAAATGTAGGAACATAGAGAACCTTATTCAAGAGAGTACTTCCATCTTTGGCTTTGACTGAACCAATTGACTTTACTTTATGCTTTGTATTATCACCTGTTTGAACTGTATGATTGATTTCCTTATGATCTAGATCAATCATCAAAGCAATATTTCCACTTAGATGCCTACTACATCCTGAGTCAATATAAAACACTCTCATGTCTTCATCTGAGGCTTCACATGTTGCATTCATAATAAGAGTTGAATCTTCTTTCTGATCTGATGCATAATTGTAGTAGGTGTCATTATAGGACTCATTTTGGAAGTTTCTTCCTCCACCTCTTCCAAAAGAATTCCTACCACCTCTACCTCTGAAGTTTCCTCTCTGATATCTACCACCTCTTCCTCTTTGATTAAAATTCTGATTAAAATTACCATTGCTTTGATTATTGTGCCAACAATCATGAGATAGATGATTGTTCTTACCACATATCCAACAAGCTCTGACATTATCTTTGTTATTTCTGCCTCTTCCTCTACTTCTCCCATTTCCTCTTCTTCTTAGGAAGTTTGCTTGGCTTGGAGTACCTTCATCTTCAACTGATTGTTGCTTTCCTTTGCTAGCTTTCTTCTTGTCTTTAGAATACATTGCATGACTTGCACTCTTATCAACATCTCCTTTGATATCATTCTCAAAAGTTAGCATATGTCCTAACAATTGATTCAAATCAGGAGTGAAATGATCTAATGAAAGTTCTGTAGACAAAATAAAAGGCTTCCACTTCTCATCTCCTCTTAGCCCTGTGAGAATTTGTCTTACCAACATATCTTCTTCAATATCTTCATCAATTGCACCTAAAGAATCAGCAATGTCTTTCATCTTTGTCACATGATCAGATATTGATTGTGAAGCCTTCTTCTTGAATGTAGTAAACTCTCCCCATAATGAAGCTTTCCTTGATTTGGTTGTATTATGAAAATGCTCTTCCAAAGCATTCCAAATGTCACTTGCACTTTCAAGTCCTCTAATATGAGGAAGCAAATAATCATATACTGCCATGTAGATTATGCTCCTTGCTTGAGCATCCTTCTTCATCTAAATCTTTATATCTGCAAGCTCCTCCCTAGTTGGAACACTAGGATCTCTAAACTCTGGCTTTTCTTCCTCTCCTGTGATGTATCCCATCAGATCTTTGCTCATAAGATGAGCTTCCATTCTCATTGACCAAGCTGGATAGTTCTCTCTATCCAACTTCTCAATTTGGAGACTATCTCCCATCCTTTCTTCACCTGTACTATCAAATCTTTAGTCCTTATAAAAAATGAATGTACCTTAGCTTCTAATGTTGCTCCTTCTGATCCTTTTGATAACCTTTATGTGTCTTCCTTCAATCTTTCTTTCACACTTTGTCCTTTTGAACCTTTAAGATGTGAAATTTGTAATTTGTATATCTGGAACATGTTTTAGGTCTAGGTCTTTATGATTAGGGTTTTAGGGTCTTTACACATGCATAACATATATACACACATACACATACACATATAATACATATATATATGTATATACACATGCATAAAAAAATATACATATTTTAGGCCTAGATCTTTAAGATTAGGGTTTTAGGGTTTTTACATACATATAATTCAATTAAATTTATATAAAGAAAAAATTAAGAAAAAAATCTGAATATGTATAAAAAGTAGGATAATGATATAGATAAATAAATATGAAAAGATCTAGTGTTTTAAATAAATAAATAAATATATAAAAATAAGATTTTAAGGTTTTTTATGAAATTAAATATATATACACATACACATACACACACAGACACATATACATATACACACACACATATACATACACATATATATACACATACACATACACATACACATACATATATATATATATATATATATATATATATATATATATATATATATATATATATATATATATATATATATATATATATATATATATATATATATATATATATATATATATATATATATATATATATATATGCACATGCATACAAACATATACATGTTTTAGGTCTAGGTCTTTATGATTAGGGTTTTGGGGTTTTACACACGAATAAGATATATACACATATATGTGAAGAGAGATGGTGGATGCAATCCAAAGATGAGTTGGTGCTGCTACAACCAGCTTCACAACAGCCAACTAAGACTTCATAGTTAATTAGTAGACCCTTTGAGCTTCCTAAATCCACAAAAATATCAGCCAAGTACTTTCGAACATGTATCCCAAAAGTTTAAGTGAAGACAGACAAGTTGCAAGATGACTAGCTCCCAAAAACTTGTTATTTTTGGACATACACCTGCAGGAAAAAATGAAGAGTGCTCTCAACCTCGTAGGAATTAGAAAACTTCCTTTTGGGCATAGCAAATAGACTTATCAAGCTTGCTATTCCAAGTTAGAAAACTTCAAATGATATACTGAGCACTGAGAACAAGATTCATCAATTTCTAGAACATGCCCACCATTCTCGGGGCTCTACAGAGATAGACCAGTGAGCAGTAAAATGCAGATATCTCCAAAATTGTAAATCCAATGACCATGCAAATTGATATGCAAAAACTAGACAGTAAGCGCTATCCAACACACATAAAAACACTGAAAAAGGTTGCGTAGAACTCGAGATATGACCTTCTGAAGTTACTGCTCTGAGTGAGTATAACAGAGAACAAAACAAAGAAGTAGATGATGATAAATGTATAGATTCACATACGATTACAACCACATTGGCAATGAATCTTTGCACAATGGGAGTAGAATGATAGAGCTATGGAGTAAGCTCTTCAATCTCTACAAAATGACATGAAATGGTCATGTACAAGGCTTGCTAATCACCTCTTCCTTCTTGCTCTTTTTATAGCTATTCTTTTGAGGGAGTTTTGAATTCGAATTCGAATGGCTCCACCTAAAAGTGATCCCCAAAGTTAGGAGATATTCCCTCAGCTCAAAAATTTGTGGTTTTAGGTAGTTAGAGCCTCGAATTTGCTTTTATATCATGGATGAGGTAAGCCATCTTTTTCCTTTTTCTTTTTTCAATTACAAGAGATAAAAATGAACTCTTTTGCAAGAGGTGTTCACATGACTACACATGTGACTTACAAATGATCATAATATCAAGCATATCAATCATGTAGGCTTGGGTAAAATGCACCAACAGCTCCCCCTCAAGCCTAACATGCTTGGCTTAATAAGTCTTCAATTGTCCTTGATTTCGTGCAAGCCAATCATCAACTTGAATCTACATAACTTTGTACCATCAAGAGCTTTAGTCAACATGTCTGCACATTGCATATCTGTAGAGACATATGATAGTTGAATATCCTTGCTCATTAGCTTCTCCCTTACATAATGGTAGTGGACTTCAATATGCTTGGTTCTAGCATGGTATACTAGATTGGCTGCTAGATGTAGTGAGCTTGTGTTGTCACCAAAAATGTGAGGTGTTGAAGAATGAAGTCCAAGATCTGTGTACAAAGACTTTAACCACATGATTTCTTGAGTTGCATTAGCCAAACCTCTATATTCGGCTTTTGTAGAAGATAATGACATGGTTGGTTGCTTCTTTGATGACCAAGAAATGATTTTTGAACCTGCAAATGATTTATACCCGGATGTGCTTCTTCTATCATCTCTAGATCCGGCCCAATCTGCATGTGAGTAGAACTTTAACTCAATATCTGAAGTAAATGAATAAAACAAACCTTCATTCATGGTCCCCTTTAGGTACTTGAGGACTCTCTTGGCCGCTTCCATATGTGGTCTTCTTGGCTTATGCATAAATTGACTCAATATGCTAACACTATAGCATATATCCACCCTTGTGAGAGTTGCATAATTCAAACTTCCAGCCAAGCTTTGATAGCTTGTGATGTCTTCAATTGGCTCTCCTTCATAAGCACTAAGCTTATGATTTTGCTCCATAGGTGTACCCGCACACTTGGTATTTTCCATCTTGAACTTGACAAGCATGTCATGCATATACTTCCTTTGTGTTATGTATATACCTGAATCTGTGTAGATTAACTCCAATCCAAGAAAATAAGTGAGTGGTCTGAGGTCACTTATTTTGAAATCCTCCTTCATTTGACTCTTTACCTGTTTGATTCCTTCAAGATCATTGCCTATGATAATGATATCATCAACACACACATAAATAGATCACTTCATATCCATTCCTCTTTATGAACAAAGAGGTATCCGCCTTGCTAGCTTTGAATCCTTGGTCTTGCAAATAAGTCACCAATCTGAAATTCCAAGCTCTTGGAGCTTGCTTCAATCCATACAAAGACTTCTTTAGTTTGAATACATAGTTAGGATGATGTGCATCCTCATATCCAGGAGGTTGTGCCATATACACTTCCTCAAAAATCCATCCATTCAAGAAAGCATTCTTTACATCAAGTTGATAGAGATTCCAATTTCTAGATGCAGCAAGACTAATGACAACCCTAATTGTAGGCATTTTTGCAACAAGAGAGAAAGTCTCCTCATAATCAATACCATCGGTTTGAGCAAACCCTTTAGCAACTAACCTTGCTTTGTATCTATTTATACTTCCATCTGGATTCCTCTTGATTTTGTATATCCATCGAGATCCAATTACCTTCATAGATGGCTTGTTAGGTACAAGCTCCCAAGTGTCATTCTCCTTCAAGACTTCCATTTCTTTATCCATTGCATCTCTCCAAGCTTTCTTGCTTTGTGCTTCTTCGAATGTGGTAGGTTCTTCATTGGTTGAATCCTTTGCAATGTAGATTGAGTGCTTGGTGACCAAAGAAGTATCATAACCAAACCTCTCTGGTTTCTTCTTCTCCCTTGAAGACCTTCTAAGTGGTTGATGTGAGCTCTCGGGTCCAAGTCTTCTAAGTCAATCTCCAAATCACTTTCTTCAATCTGCTTTGGCTCCTTTAGTTGAAGTGATGGAAAATCTTCATCCAAGTCATATGGAAGCTTCACTTTCCTGTCATCATCAAACCATGATTTGTTTTCATAAAATTTTACATCTCTACTCGTAGAAAATCCTTTATTGGTTGGATTGTACAATCTATATCCTTTTTGGTTTTGATCATAACCAATGAATACACACTTCTCTGCCTTGGGATCCAATTTCCCTCTTACTTGAGAAGGAATGTGAGCATAGGCTAGGCATCCAAAGATTTTACAATGATCTATACTAGGTCTTCTTCCATTCCATACTTCATATGGAGTGGTTCCATCTAGTGACTTAGATGGAAGTCTATTTATGAGATATGTGGCTGTAGACACAGCCTCTGCCCATAGGTAGTTTGGCAATCCCTTTTCGTTGAGCATGGACCTTGGAGCTTCGACAATAGCTCTGTTCCGCCTCTCTGCTACACCATTGAGTTCGGGTTTATACCTTGTAGTGACTTCCCTTTTAATGCCTCTTTCATGCAAGAAGGCATCAAATTCGGAAGAGAAGTATTCTCCTCCACCATCTGATCTGAGTCTTTTCAAAGTCCTACCTATTTGGTTTTCAACAAGAGCAATATACTTCTTAAAGCAATTAAAAACTTCATCCTTGTCCTTCATGAAAAACAGAATGGTCCACCTGCTACAATCATCTATGAAAGACACATAATATCTTGAGCCTGATATAGATGGCTCCTTACTTGGACCCCACACATCCGTGTGCACTAGATCCAAAGGATTTTGATACATATATCCTTTCTTAGTGAAAGGTTGTCTATGAGCCTTGCCGAGTTGACAAGCTTCACACTTATAAATCATGTGTTGCCTTGTGATATTAGGCAAACCAAGTACACTTTGGTCCCTCCAAATTTGTTTGAGTGTCCTCTCACCAATGTGAGCAAGACTTTTGTGCCATACCTCCAACTTTGTAAGAGTTTGAGATCCATAGCTAAACAAAGCTATGTTCTTTGTATCTTCCACTTCAAAAGTGAAGAGCCTTCCTGTCTTTTCTCCTTTGGCAATTCTTTGAAAGCCTTGCCTTCATGTGATGGTTGCCCTTTGTTCCTCATCGTTGGCATTGCTTCATCTCCGGATATGAATCTATATAGATTCCTCCCTTGAAGGTAAGCCTCCATCCTTAGAGACCATGCTGGGTAGTTGTTTCGATCCAATTTGTCAATTGTTGATGGAAATCCATCTCCCATGTTGCTTGACTATGCTCTGATACCACTGTGAAGAGAGATGGTGGATGCAATCCAAAGATGAGTTGGTGCTGCTACAACTAGCTTCACACCAGCCAACTGAGACTTCAGAGTTGATTAGTAGACCCTTTGAGCTTCCTAAATCCACCAAAATATCAGCCAAGTACTTTGGAACATGTATCCCAAAAGTTTAAGTGAAGACAGACAAGTTGCAAGATGACTAGCTCCAAAAAACTTGCTATTTTTGGACATACACCTAGTGGACAAAATGAACAATGCTCTCAATCTGGTAGGAATTAGAACTGACAACAAGATTCATCAATTTCTAGAACATGCCCACCATTCTCGGGGCTCTGCAGAGATAGACCAGTGAGCAGTAAAATGCAGATATCTCCAAAACTCTAAATCCAATGACTATGAAAATTGACATGCAGAAACTAGACAGTAAGAGCTATCCATCGCACATAAAAACACTGAAAAAGGTTTCATAGAACTCGAGATATGACCTTCTGCAGTTACTACTCTAAGTGAGTATAGTAGAGAACAAAACAGAGAAGTAGATGATGATAAACACACACAGACATATATATATATATATATATAAATGAACACACACAGACATATATATATATATATATATATATATATATATATGATTATTGTAATAGACTATTCCAATTTATGGTGACAACATGTCAAGCATTCACTTGACAAATAATCCAATGTCTCATGCATGAAGTAAGCACATAGAAGTACATTATCATTATTTTTGAGAAAAAGTTTTGAGCAAGGATATGGATATATATATATATATATATATATATATATATATATATATATATATATATATATATATATATATATATATATATATATATATATATAATAGGATAATTGTAATAGGCCATTCCAATTTATGGAGACAACATGTCAAGCATTCACTTGACAAATAATCCAATGTCTCATGCATGAAGTAAGCACATAGAAGTGCATTATCATTATTTTCGAGAAAACGTTTTGAGCAAGGATGTGGATATAAAATTCATAAGAACTAATGACTAGGTTGTAGACATGTTTACAAAGTCCTTAGATGCTTCTAAACTAAAGAGGTTCAAGGATGAAATCAATTTGCAAGATATGGTTGAAGGTGCAAGCTCATATGTGAGCTTGAGGGGGAGTGTTAAAAAATAAAAAGAAGCAAGGTTGTATATATTTTGCGAAAAGGATTTTCTTCAAATAAGAGAAAAATACACAAATGGAAAATGAAAGAAGTTACTTTAGCAATTAGTAAAGGCCAAAAGAGAATCAATCCAAGAAAACTGAACCAAATGTGAAGAGTGGTTGCTCAAAGTAGTGGAGGCGTTATAGAGAAGGGCTCTGGAAGTCATCATGAGAGCTCATGGTTACTTAGCTAGACAAGAGGCAAGGGAGGACACTCAAACACAAAGGAAGAAGGCACTAAAGTCCCCTTGTAGCTAGTTCATTTGGTTTCATTCATTTCATTTTCTACAGTCTCATAGACTACGTCCAACTGCTCACCATTTCTAGGTAGCGTGATTGTGGATTCATATCTCTCAATGTATGTATCCAATTTTAGAGTATTAAATATTTTTTTCGAAATCTTATCTTGTATAATTCATCTATATACAATATTTTTGTTAAATTCATCATGCCCTGTGAGTTATTAGGTTTTTCGTGAAGCCCAAATTTCATCCTAACTGAGTAGATAGGTAGCCTGTTTTGAGGCAAAGATTTTCCAAACCAAAAGTACTCTAAATTGAGTGTTTGATAGCTTAGTTGAAAACCATTAGTGTCTAGCTTGAGTGATCAAAACCTCAAGTTAATTTTGTTCTTCAATCAATACTAGTTTTCATTCTAAGGTTCTACTGTAGATAAAAGTATTGATCATGAGAAGATCTTCTACACTTTTTGCTATGCATAGGGGAGGAATTCTCCAACATCTAATAGGTCATGTTAGTACACCCACTACATGCTCTTGTGTCAAGTATCCCTATATCATGAGTGTCATTTACTATAACTTTTCCACTTGATGTTTTTGTGCTGCAAGTCTTCCACCATAAGGATATGTGAAAGGCTTCAATGTTTATGATCATGCTCTTCTCTCCATCACATCATTGCCAGTTTTCATGTTTTACTCTAGATAATGCATCAATTTAAAGAAAGCATAAAAGCAAGAGTGGAGATGGGAATCTCAACGACACTCACCCCCTCCAAACTTACACATCATCCTCGATGGTCCAAAAACTTGTTTCTTCAAAAATAAATTCATCTCACATATCAATTTGCTTGATTTGTTATGTGCATGGGATCAAAAGATAAGTTTCTATGCACAACCTTATAATGAAGCCCTATTGAATTCATAGATAAACAAATATGGTTCAAACATTAAGGTAAAAGGCATTTCATGGTGAAGCATGTGCACTCACTCACATACATATCAATGTGCATATACATCAATTCTTACAATCACTCTATGCACATTGGTAAATCTCAATATTGCCTCGATGCAAGGTCATGTAGTGAGGCCTTACCATGCATACTCTATGTGCAATTTCAATCAGTTATAGTGCAAAAACAAGATAAGAGCATGTTTTGAAGAGGTTTTGCCTTCCAAACTTAAAGTTTACTTCCAGATTTCATCATGCATTTTACAATTCAGATTGGTGCAAATGGGCATGTTCCTATTGGATAGGAAACTTTTGTGCTCATGCATAATACTCATGCATACTTGAGATTCAAAAATTCATCAAAGAACATGGTGCAAAACTTGAAAATTGGAATTGGAATTCTAGTGGAAAAAACTTAGTTGAAAGCTCATGTATTCAGTTTATCTCTTTCAATCCACCTGTACCTACACATGACATCCATCTTGAAAATCTCATGAGTAATGCAATGTATGAAACATTCACATCAAAACAACTTCTTTCACAATCATCCTCTTTCTTGTACTTGTTCAATAAAGTTATCAATGACCGTGGCATCCAGTAACCCTCTCCCACAGAGTAGAACCTAGAATCAAAACTCTTAAAGAAAATAGTTAAATGACTTTCAACAAAAAATTCAAAACCTAGGAAAGGCAGTAGTCCATACATACTTCCAATCTTGTTGGAGTAGAACAATCAACAATTAGTGATTACATAAAGTCCAGAAGTGGAAAGATGAATGAAAGATTGAAGATTAGTTTCAAGGGAAAGAGGAGATTCAGAAACAAAGTTCTTTTGTACATTACCCTTGTAAATATTTCAATGTATTTGAAAAATGACGAGTTAGACTCGTATATATATATATATATATATATATATATATATATATATATATATATATATATATATATATATATATATATATATACGTGCTCATAGTTGTAAGATAGAGATATAACAGAGATAGAGAAGACAATAGATGAATAGCAGAGAATGAGATGAATATTATGTATGTCATCCATCAGATGTATGAAGATTTATGAGAAGAAAAAGTTTTCAGAGAATTGCGTGTCGATCTTTTCTCTAATTCTCCTTCTGTGCTTAATCTTATGAGAAATCCTTTTGTAAACATCTAGGTCGATAGTCAATCTATCTATGGTTAAAGTTTGAAAGTCCAATTACAAACAGGCTCAGAGAATTTCGTGTAGGAACATCTATATGTGAGAAAGTTCTGAGTGTTTTCTGAAACATGCGCAGATTTGATCGTCAAATAAATGGTCAGTGCTCAGTGCACAGTGTAAAGTTTTACACAAATGAGGAGTAAAAATTTAAGTTGGAAGGTAAGCCATCTATGGCTAAAAGCATTTGATTAAACGGGTTCTATTTTGGGAGAACCATAGCTTAGAAGTTACAGGTGTCAAAGTTGTCATTACAGAGAGACAGTTTCAGACATAGGTAAACTGTTTGAGTCATTTCTCACAATCTACTCAAGCATTTGAAGTGTTTTAACTTGGACAAGATGTGCAACCTATAGACGACACATTCTACAAGTTTTATCAAAAACTTTACATGAATGAGTGATTAATGTGAAGCAGACTTTTTCTGAGAAGTGATTTTTTGTAGTTAATCAATTTCTTGATAGTTTGGTGATTATTTTCTAAAATTAAGTGGAGTCTGAAGTTATTCTTGATATAGAGGTGGTCTAACATCAAGGATACCTTGTTCTTTTGGAGATTTACACTCTCCATCAGTGGTATCATAGCAGGAAGTATCAAAATTGAGGAAAGGAAAACTCCGACTGCTCCTGATCTACAAACTTTACATCTCGAAGGTTCAAAAGGATAAAGTGTGAAGAAAGATTTAAGGAAGACACATAAAGGTTATCAAAAGGATAAGAAGGAGCAACATTCAAAGCCAAGGTACATTCATTCCAGTAAGGATTAAAGACTTGATAGTACAGGAAAAGAAAGGATGGGAGATAGTCTCCAAATTGAGAAGTTGGATAGAGAGAACTATCCAGCTTGGTCAATGAGATTGGAAGCTCATCTTATGAGCAAAGATCTGATGGGATACATCATAGGAGAGAAAGAAAAGCCAGAGTTCAGAGATCCTAGTGTTCCAACTAGGGAGGAGCTTGCATATTTAAAGATTTAGATGAAGAATGATGCTCAAGCAAGGAGCATAATCTACATGGCAGTGAATGATTATTTGCTTCCTCATATTAGAGGACTTGAAAGTGCAAGTGACATTTGGAATGCTTTGGAAGAGCATTTTCAGAACACAACCAAATCAAGGGAAGCTTCATTATGGGCAGAGTTTACTACATTCAAGAAGAAGGCTTCACAATCAATATCTGATTATGTGACAAAGATGAAAGACATTGCTGATTCTTTAGGTGCAGTTGATGAAGATATTGAAGAAGATAAGTTGGTAAGACAAATTCTCACAAGGCTAAGAGGAGATGAGAAGTGGAAGCCTTTTATTTTGTCTATAGAACTTTCATTAGATCATTTCACTCCTGATTTGAATCAATTGTTAGGACATATGCTAACTTTTGAGAATGATATCAAAGGAGATGTTGATAAGAGTGCAGGCCATGCAATGTATTCTAAAGAAAAGAAGAAAGCTAGCAAAGGAAAGCAACAATCAGTTGAAGATGAAGGTACTCCAAGTCAAGCAAACTTCCTAAGAGGAAGAGGAAGTGGCAGAAATAGAGGAAGAGGTAGAAATAACAAAGATAATGTCAAAGCTTGTTGGATATGTGGTAAGACCAATCATCTATCTCATGATTGGTGGCATAATAATCAAAGCAATGGTAATTTTAATCAGAATTTTAATCAAAGAGGAAGAGGTGGTAGATATCAGAGAGGAAACTTCAGAGGTAGAGGTGGTAGGAATTCTTTTGGAAGAGGTGGAGGAAGAAACTTCCAAAATCAATCCTATAATAACACCTACTACAATTATGCATCAGATCAGAAAGAAGATTCAACTCTTATTATGAATGCTACATGTGAAGCCTCACATGAAGACATGAGAGTATTTTATATCGACTCAAGATGTAGCAATCATCTGTGTGGAAATATTGCTTTGATGACTGATCTAGATCATAAGGCAATTAATCACACAGTTCAAAGAGGTGATAATACAAAGCACAAGGTAAAGTCAATTGGTTCAGGCAAAGCCAAAGATGGAAGCACTCTCTTGAGTAAGGTTTTGTATGTTCCTACAATTCCAAAGAATTTGATCAGTGTAGGTCAAATTGTGGAAAAAGGATATGAGGTAAGGTTCACTAATGATGGAGTTTATGTTGAAGACCCTAGTCAAGGGTATAAACAGATTGTTACAGGAAAGAAGGAAGGAAGTCTCTTCACATTAAAGATACAAGGTAATATTGGACATGCTATGTTTGCATATGGAGAGCAGAAGGTATCTGAATTGGATCTTTGGCATAAAAGACTTGGACATTTTAATGTAAGAGGTATCAAAGAAATGGTTAACAATGGTTCAGTGCTTGGATTGCCTAATGTTGCAGGTCAACACATGACATACAGATGTGAAGCATGTCAACTAGGTAAGGCTCATAAGCAATCATACAATAAGCATGGTTTTATGTATTCAGAAAAACTTGAATTGGTACATACAGATGTGTGGGGTCCTTCAAAGGACTTCAGTATAAATGGTTCAAGATATTATGTCATATATGTTGATGATGGTACAAGGTGGATCACAATCTATGTGATCAAAGACAAATCAGAATTGTTTAATACATTTAAACACTATCATGCATATCCAGACAGAATTACAGGTCAAAAATTGAAGAGGTTAAGGTCAGATGGAGGGGGAGAGTATTTCTCTAATGATTTCAGTAATAACTTGTGGAATGCAGGTATAAAGAGAGAAGTTACTTGCAAGTACTCTCCTCAACAAAATGGGGTAGTAGAGAGAAGAAATAGAACTCTTGTTGAGTTTGCAAGATCCATGATGAAGGAGAAAAATTGTCCTAATTATTTGTGGGCTAAGGCGGTAAACAGGGCCACATATTTGGTCAATAGGTTACCATGTAAAGCCTTGCAGGGTATGACACCATATGAAGCTTGGTGGGGTAAGAGACCTACCTTGAATCATTGCAGAATATTTGGATGCTTGGCATATGCATATGTGCCAACTCAATTGAGGCATAAATTGGAGCCTAAAGCAGATAAATATGTATTCATTGGTTATGATGACAAGCAGATGGGTTAAAGATTGTGGAGTCCATCCACAAGGCAAATCCTTGTGTCTAAGGATGTTACATTTGATGAGCAAGGTACTTGGTATGCAGGTACACTTAATGTTCATGTAGATATGGAAGAAGTTGTGAATCAGAAGAAAGGTAAATCAAAGGTTCAGATATTTGATGAAGAAGAGAAAAATGAAGTACAAATTGAAGTTGAAGAAGTGCCAAGGTTTGATCCAGAGTGTGATGAACCAGAAACTTCAAGAAGTGGAGAACTCAAAAGGTCATCTAAGGCACAAATGGCAACCTACAAGGTATAGCTATGATACTTCATTCTTGACTACTAAAGATTATGCTTACATGGTAAAAGCAGATGAAGATCCATCTCCATATGATGAAGCCAAAGGGAAGAAGAATTGGGAAGAAGCTATGCAAGAGGAGTATGATGCATTAATGGAGAATCAGACATGGGATCTGGTTCCTAAACCTAATAGCCAAAAAATCATTGGATGTAAGCGGGTTTACAAAACAAAAAGATTTGCAGATGGAAGTGTGCCTAGGTACAAAGCCAGACTTGTTGTGAAGGGATATGCACAGACATATGGAGTGGACTATGATGAAACTTATAGTTCTGTTGCAAAGATGACAACCATAAGGACACTCATAGCAATTGCCGCTTGCAAAGGTTGAAAATTATCTCAATTAGATGTTAAGAATGCTTTTTTGAATGGTTACATTTCATATGAAGTTTATATGGAACAACTAGATGGGTTCAAGGATCAAGTGTATCCAAATTATGTGTGTAAGCTCAAAAGAGCTTTGTATGGATTGAGGCAGGCCCCAAGGGCATGGAATTATAGGCTTGTAAAGTTCTTGAAGGAACTTGGATTTGAAGCATCAAAGGCAGATAGTAGCTTGCTAGTCAAAGCAAGTGAAGATGGATTTATTTATGTTTGTATTTATGTTGATGACATAATACTTACAGGAACAGATAACAAAGGCATACACATGATTAAGAAACAAATGGAGAAAGAATTCAAAATCCGTGATTTGGGAAATTTGCCATTCTTTTTGGGAATGGAGATTTCATATACTCAACATGGAGTATATGTAACTCAAGAAAGGTATCTGAAAAATTTGCTAACCAAATTTAAAATGGAAGATTGCAGGATAGCACCAACTCCAATGGAAGTGAAACATAGATTGACTAGATATGGAGGAGAGGAATTCAAAGATATGAAGCTCTATCAGAGTTTGGTGGGTAGCTTGATTTATGCTACATTAACAAGGCCTGATTTATCATATGCAATTGGAGTCCTGTCTCAATTCATGCATTGGCTTAGAAAGGAACATTGGATTGCAGGACAGAGAGTACTTAGGTACATCAAGGGCACACTTAAAGAAGGTCTGTATTATGGATATACTTCAGATACAAGAGTCAAAATATATAGTGATGCAGATTGGGCAGGTAATTCTGATGATAGAAGATCAACACATGGATATTTGTGTTATGTGGGAGATAAGCTAATCTCATGGTGTTATAAGAAGCAACATACAGTTGCTTTATCATCTACAGAAGTAGAATACAAAGGCATGGTGGAAGCTGCAAAGGAAGTAATATGGCTAAAGACACTTATGAAGAGTTTTGATGTTGTTCAGGGTACTCCTATCATTTGTGGAGACAATATGAGTTCTTTATACTTGGCAACAAATCCTGTGTTTCATGCTAGAACTAAACATATTGAAATTCAGTATCATTTTTTGAGAGAGAAAGTTATTGATAAAGAAATTGAAGTCATGCATACTCCTACAAAAGATCAACTTGCAGATATGATGACAAAAAGTTTGGATGGACCAAAGTTGCAGAGGTTTAAAGATATGGCAGGAATAAAGAAGATGCATGTAATCACAATTGATGATTAAGGGGGAGCTGCTGGAGCAGGACAATCAACAATTAGTGATTACATAAAGTCTAGAAGTGGAAAGATGAATGAAAGATTGAAGATTATTTTCAAGGGAAAGACGAGATTCAGAAACAAAGTTCTTTTGTACATTACCCTTGTAAATATTTCAATGTATTTGAAAAATGACGAGTTAGACGCGTATGTATATATATATATATATATATATATATATATATATATATATATATATATATATATATATATATATATATATATATATATATATATATATATATACGTGCTCATAGTTGTAAGATAGAGATATAACAGAGATAGAGAAGACAATAGATGAATAGGAGAGAATGAGATGAACATTATGTGTGCCATCCATCATATGTATGAAGATTTATGAGAAGAAAAAGTTTTCAGAGAATTGCGTGTCGATCTTTTCTCTAATTCTCCTTCTGTGCTTAATCTTATGAGAAATCCTTTTGTACACATCTAAGTCCATAGTTAATCTATCTATGGTTAAAGTTTGAGAGTCCAATTCCAAAGAGGCTGAGAGAATTTTGTGTAGGAACATCTATATGTGAGAAAGTCTTGAGTGTTTTTTGGAACATGCGCAGATTCAATGGTCAAAGAAATGGTCAGTGCTCAATGCACAGTGTAAAGTTTTACACAAATGAGGAGTCAAAATTTAAGTTGGAAGGTAAGCCATATATGGCTAAAAGCATTTGATTAAACAGGTTCTAGTTTGGGAGAACCATAGTTTAGAAGTTACAGGTGTCAAAGTCGTCATTACAGAGAGACAATTTCAGACATAGGTAAACTGTTTGAGTCATTTGTCAGAATCTACTCAAGCATTTGAAGTGTTTTAACTTGGAGAAGATGTGCAACCTATAGGTGACACATTCTACAAAGTTTTATAAAAAACTTTACATGAATGATCAGTCAATGAGTGATTAATGTGAAGCAGACTTTTTCTGAGAAGTGATTTTTCACAGTTAATCAATTTCTTGATAGTTTGGTGATTGTTTTCTAAAAGTAAGTGGAGTCTGAAGTTATTCTTGATATAGAGGTGGTCTAACATCAAGGATAGCTTGTTCTTTTGGAGATTTACACTCTCCATCAAATCTATCTTCATGAACATCTTGACATATGATAACGAAAGAGCGTAAAGATGAATACCATTCAGTCAAAGAATTATCATAATTTGTATCACTCTACGATAAAATTTCTTTATAGTCAAAATAGCTTTCAACATTAATGAATTCCTTGGGCACCTCATTATTTTCAACATATTCATTTTTGTCATTATTCATTTGTAGAACATATTCATACATATTAAAAGTTTCATTTTCATTCTAAAAAGATCCATATGGTTGTGCATTGTCAAGAAAAAATGTTCTCAATACCAATATTTAAATATTCACCCTATGCAACATCTTTTTCGTTCTCTTTAAAAAAAGACAAACATTCTTGTTTTGATCATCAAATCCATTAATCAAAGTCAAGCAATTAAGATGTAAATCATTGTCAAACATCATATAATCTTCTTTATCAAGTGTTTGAAATGGAATGGGTTATTTAGATTCATTCGTCTCATCATTAAGACAATTTATATGGGTCTCACCTCCCCTTTCTTCATATAGAGGAGCAGTGAGACTTTTAGAATTAAGGATTGAACTCTCCTTCCACACTATATACCTGTTATTAGAAGATTTATATTTTTTCATTTGTATTAATTTCAGCACTAATGTAGATTCTTCCTTGACTTCATCAACATTTGTGTTATTCTCTCAGAATTCTGTACATGAATATTTTTGTTGTGTGACTAAGGATTATGTGCTAAGATTACCTTCTTGGAAGTTTCTAGTGAAAGTAAATAGTTATGTGTTGTTGAACCGCAAAACATTTGGTGATCCTACTATATTTGCTAAAGAAGCAAGAAATGCATGACCAGAAGAAGAGGAAGATTTAGTAAAGTTTACTACACAAGAGCACAAGCACAATTGGGTAACATGGATTCATTTTTTGAACCTTATGATTGGTACGAAGCACAAGAGGATGCTAATGTTAAAGTTAAAGAGGAGGAAGGAGGAATAGGTGCAACATAGGTAAGGTTGGTGGGAGGAATACTAGGAGCATTGATCCTAATAGAAGTAGCTACAAGAGTAAAGAGACAACTCCAGCTCGAACCACTTGGAGGGATGACAAATCAAAGAACTAGGCATACACTTCAACCATTGCCCATGGTGCAACCACCTCCAAATCCCAAAGTGAAAGCAACACATTTCAGAGGGGGTCCAAAGGAGGATGCCGACTACCATGTTGCGCAATTTGAAATAAAGTGGAAAGGAAATGGATATGAAACAATATATGATGTTGTAATAAGACTCCAACAATTTGCAGCTACATTAGAAGGAAGAGCAATGAGCTGGCTTAGTCAATATGGTATTGCTCATTTCTCTACATATAATGCATTAAAAATAACATTTTTACAAAGATTTATGAAAGAAAAGACTCCCTCCAATGTTTTGAGGAAGTTGCGAGCGATTAGACAAAAGAGCATGTTAGTGGAATTCTATGCTCAAAAATGTAGAACTTTAATGTAAATATTACAAGGTAATGAGATACCCACCGATGAGACGTCGGTAGGTTATTTCCTAAAAATGATTTAGGAGTAGCATTAGGCATGCACTAGCTAGTGTTGACATAGCTATGGGATTTGATGTATTGGTGTTAATATCTGCAAGAGTAGAAGGAAGATTTGGCATATCAAAGAAGAAGCACAATGATTCTAGTTCAAATGTTGAATCCAATTTAGAATTGGAGTCCGACAAAGGGACGATGGATTCAAAATTAGAGAGTGAAGATGAAGAAGTTGTGGTAAGAAGACATTGCAAATACAAAGGTAAGAAAAGTAAAGATGACACTCTAATTAGTAGATTAAAGAAACATGAATACTCCATAATTTCTCCAAAAGAGAAAAGGTTTTGTGAAATTTGTGACAAAGAAGGACATACCACAAGTTAGTGTTGGTACAACCCAAAGCATCAAGAAAAAAGTTCAAGATAGGACAATAGGAATAATGTTGGGCGATTCTTGTGCAGAAAGGGATTTGAGTGTTTGTAGGAGAAAGGAGAAAGATAAGAAGAAGGATACAGACATTGGAAGCTTCTGTAGATTGATTATAAGGAGAGACGTACAATGCTGATGTACAATATCGACCTTCTCTACACCAGACCTCTACCTTCTCCAAGCTTGCACTTGTGCACACCTTGCACTCAAGCTTCCAATAGGGGGAGGAATGGACACCTTTTGTCGGCATGCGCATAACTTCAATGGGACCTTGGGACCTTTGGTTGTATGGCTTATCCGTTTTCTACACACTTGCGAGTCCTCTTAATGCACACCTTGCTTTTTATTTCTCATTGTCAAACACACCATGTATGTCTCTTACTCTCTCTCTTGCTTAGTTTAGATTATGGCCATCTTGCCAAGTCCTCAAAGAATAATGTCTTGCCTTGATTTGAGTGTTGGTTCATGTACGCTCTTAACTGCTAGAGTATCTTGGTGCTCACTTTGATGTCCCAAGATTGTCTCCAAAAGTGGGCAACCAACGAATCCCTATTTTGTCTTGTAGTGACTTTAGATTAAAACAAAATAAATTATTGGGGAGCCATACTTTCACTTCTACATACGCTACCACTTCACATACCTTCACATTTTGCCTTTTAATTCTTCAAATGTGTTCCTAAGAGGGGGTTCACCTGAACCTTGTAAACACTTAAAAAGCACTTTCAACCTTAGAGAAATTACAAGAAGACACTGCAACCTACAACCAACTTTCTGCAATTATAAATTTTGTGAACAAATAATTGTGCACTACTTGTGCACCTTGACACCTGAACTTTGAACTCTTTGACTTTTCCCATGTTGACTTTGACCTTGAACACATTGACTTTGATCACTTTGACTTTGATTGTGGTTGACTTTGATCAATGTGACTTTTATGGACTCAATAGTTGCCCACCACCTAATGGGCTCTTCGACCCAGAGAGACAAGCCATGAAGTTCCAAAAGCGGTAGAGTAACAGAAGAGCAAGATGAAGTATCATCAAAGTCGAGTATATGGCATAAGCATCGATTGTATCAAAAAGGAATTCCACCAAAGAGTTGTATAGAAGCTGAGTGATTTTCACTTTTCCCATACAATTAGTGAAGAAGTGGGTGTTGGAATGTATAGAGCAGGGGAGGGAGTACGGACTAGGGAGGGTTCAATTTGAATAATTGGGGCAGGGAATAGGGGACAAGCAGGGGTATGGTTGAGTATTGTGGAAAAAAAGTTATGGTTGTGAAACGTGTGTGGGGTCAATGCAAAAGGAAAAATAAATAAAAAAAGAATAATATACAAGAATAACTCCTTACACATGCCAATGAAATAGAATCATCCATGAAAAAACCAGATAAAGCACAAAGAACAAAGTACCAAGATCTCATATATATATATATATATATATATATATATATATATATATATATATATATATATATATATATATATATATATATATATATATATATATATATATATATATATATATATATATATATATATATATATATATATATATATAGCAAAAAAATACAATGAGAGTTCTAACTAAGGAATAAGTACATGAAAGTGCCAATGAATGGCATGTAAACCACATATAGAACTAAGGGCAATCCTCGAATGCTAAGCCTCTACAAACAAAATGAGTCAAGTAGAGGAAAAAGGGGTCTACAAGCACCAACTTATAGATCATAGAGGAAAGACACTATGGAGCGAGGTCTGCCTGGTGCGCTGTTGGAGAATCAGAACCCACCACAGGTGTGGTGTCGCTATGATGCGGAGCCAAGTCTAGTGAGGTTGGGGGAATGATAGCTGCCTCTTCAATCCAAGCAACAATCTTGCCCCTATATTTGTGTAGGTGATCATGCTCCTGTCGGACTAGCCTACAAGCAGGACTATTGTAGATGTCCAATGACACGTGCTGTCATATCTCCAAAAGAGCTTGAGTCGCGAAATCAGCCTCATCTCGAAATTTGTCCCTCTCCTACTGAACGGCCCTCAACATTGCTTGATACATCTACCACTATGCTATTGCGGAAGCACGAACACGCTCGATCATTGAAGCATACTTCTAGTGGAGTGTAGCTATCACAGAGATGGAGTTAAGGGAGAGGCGCACAACATCAGCTCCATCCCTCACGAGGAGGCTTGCATCACAAAGAAGAGCAAGGAAGGGTGGATCATCGGCAAGGCTATCAAGGATGGGAGGTGGCGAGGCTGGTGGGGGGGCCGGTATAGGCTAGGGGCAAGTAGGAGAAGCAAGAGGGGTGCAGCGACCAAGGGAGGTGGAGGTAGACTCAATGGAGATGGCTCGAGATGGAATAGGCTAAGAAGTACCGGTCGGGAGTCGACTGACTGTAGAGATGGAGTAGGTATAGGGGAAGGATACTGTAAGCTACTGATCGGAAAAGAATCCATCAAACGGGCTCATACTGGCTGTGTGGGTGGTGGAGTGGAGGCTACAATGGGAGTGGACTCTTGAGGAATGGAATTATGGTTTGTAGGCAATACGACAGATGGTGGAGGAAGCGGACGAGGAGAATGGATAGTAGATTTTGCGGGGTGGGACGGGGCAACGATGGAGCTAGGTGCAATGGATTGTATACCAGGAAGGTGAAAGAGCCATGCTAAGACCGGTGCGGAATACATGGAGAAAAAACGTGCCCTATGATGGAGGGCATCATGCAATCGTCGAGAACAAAGGAGGAAGGACTAAAACATAAGCAAGCTATATGGATAAGGGCGACCATGTATAAAGCAGAAAAGGAGGTCGGCAATATGGATATCATGTGATGGAATGTCAGAGGATGGGTTAAAGAATAAAAAGTAGAAAATGAAGGAATGTAAGAGGGCTAGCTAGTACGTGGTAGGCATGGAATCAATGCCAAAATCATGGATGCAATAGGAGATTGTCTCCTCCCGAGACAACCCAACGTAGAAGAAGGCGGGGCATGATATGAAATGATGTTGGAATCGATGCCCGCTGTCGAGAAGAAGGAGGTCGGGCAGGAAGCCGGCGCTGGGGTTGGATCACACCCCTCTGGTGTGTGTTGTTCCCGCTGTCTTGCGAGCGGTATCTGTGCGTTGGGCGCCTCGGCTATACTCTCTGGAGTGTGTGCGATCCTCGTAGGGCCCCCGCCTCTCAGAAGTGATGAGACGAACGTGCATGCGTACGCGTGAGACTGTAGGCGTCAGGAAAGAGACAAACGGATACCGCAGTAATACACGGAATGCAGATGAAGCTCAATGAAATGATCAAAAAGTAACGACGGTCGACCAATAAAATCTGAATGATACTAATATGCTCGTGACAGTGGGGGTGGATGATGCGAAAACAGTGCGGATCAGGTGAATACAAATGTGTGCCGCCGCTATAGTGCGGATCGACCGGATATAAACTAGACCCCTTGCTACAGTGCGAAAAGGTGCCCAGGATCTTCGGCTTCAATCTTCACGGATGGATATTTTCTTCACTTTATATCTTCGGTCTTCAAACAAAGCTTCTCTTCAAATCTTCTCCAAATAATTATCTTCACTTCATAAACTGCAATAAGTTCCAATCGCACAGTAACCTGTAGGAAGGTTCCAAAAGAAAGACCACGGGGTACTCTTTATCTTCACTCTTCAATAACTTTCTTCACCACATATAAACTCCAAAATCATCAACCGCTCAAACCTGTAGGAAGGTTCCACAAGAAGACCACGGGGTGGGTTTAAAACATCTTAGTACTTTTCAATTTTCAATGATTCACTCAAAAGAGCTTTTCCTTTTCTCTTTATTCAATTAAGCAGTATGGTTTACGAAATAATGAGACTTAGTTTGGTGCATTCAAAAGACAATTTCCATATTTTTCATCTATTTCTATCCATCCTTGGCTAAATAAATCCCAACCCAAATTCATGTCTCTAAGAACAACAATGAGAAAAAGGAAAAAATTGCATTCTTTTTATAGTACACAACAACATAGGCTAGGACGTTATTTCATAACTTCCCTCTCTCATTTTGCAAATCTGATGAAATGAACCATTGTTTTTCTACCGGTTTCTTATGAAAATGAACCATTGTTTTTCTACCGGTTTCTTATGAAGAGTGTGCTTCTTGTTAAGATTTCAATTGTCCATATCATAGAACAAAATATTATAGTGACATTCAGTCCGAGACATCATGGCGATTTGCTTCAAACAAAACATTCATAATACTTATTGATGGTTTTGATGTTTATCTCCCTCTGCAACCGCTATCAGTTTTCTTCTCTCTTTTTGACCTCTCTCTAGAACTCCACGGACTCTGTAATCACATTCTCCATTTCTATTTGCCGCCTCTCTCTCTCACCCCCATCTCTCTCTCTCTCTCTCTCTCTCTCTCTCTCTCTCTCTCTCTCTCTCTCTCTCTCTCTCTCTCTCTCTCTCTCTCTCTCTCTCTCTCTCTCTCTCTCTCTCTCTCTCTCTCTCAAGCTTGCTTGCGCGTGAAAATAGCTGCCACGAACCCCTCTCTTTCTGTTTCTCTCCTAATGCCACACTATGCCTCTTTCTGCGAATCTCTGTAGCGCCACTAAACATGCACCCGTATCTCTCTTTCATCTCTCTCTCTCTCTCAACGCCACCAAACCATCTCTCTTTATGCGTGAACAATACACCACAAATACACTTTTCCCTCTCCAAACACTGTGTGGGCCGCCAATTACTAGGTCTCTCTCCTCCGCATTTCTCTACGACATATCAACTACAGCAGGTTGCTCGGACCATCTCTTTGTGTACATGCACAATTAACAGCCCGACTCTCTCTCTGTTATCGCGCAACGGCCAATGATCTCTCTCATATGGCAATCAAAGCAATGTTCTTGACTCATTCTTTCTTTAGCACACAAGAAGCCAATTATACTTATGAATTTCTCTCTCTCTCTCTACAGTTGGCCCTCAAGGCGCCGCCATCACGGCAATCGCTCTCTCTCTTCCAGGTGACGAACACCGCCACTCTCTCTGACTTCCAGCACGAGGCACTCTCTTGCATCTCTCTCCTCCCACAATTCTGCATCACCCCGAAGCTACGGTCTCTGTCTTCCCATTTTCTCTCATCTTTCTCGACGCTGACCTTATGGCGCTCTCTCTCTCAAATTTCTTGTGCGCCACGTAGCCGCTTAATTCCCTCTGTGCGTATCTCTCTTTCCTCATCATCTCTTAGAGCACGAAACACCAGCCGGCCGAGTGAGAGCCCCCTGCAGAATCTCTCTGCGCGAATCTGACGCATAAATGATATCATTTCTCTCTCTCTCTCTCTCTTTGCACATTCGCATGCCAGTAGCCACCTGTCTGTGCACTGCCAGATGACCCTTCTCTCTCTCTACAACTCCAGAAAAGAGCTCTCGATGTTGGATGCGCTAATCATAGCCATTAGTAGCCGCCGCCCTCACACTCTCCGAAGATCTCTTCTCTAGACAGAGGTTCTGCCGCTGACAGTGCCCGCAGCACTCTTTTTCTCTCTCTCCTCTACGGATTCTCTATGACATCCTATCACTCTGTCCTTTCTCTCTCTCCTCTAGCATATACACTCAATCGAACATACATACGATAGTAGAGATACATTCACCCATAAGTTTCCTGAAGCATCATGACACACATCTAATGGATCGAAAAGTTTTACACCTCAAGTCGAGCAAGGGATGCATTCTCACAGAACTCATACACAACTAACTGAAAGACTATCTCCACCTTGGGCATCATGGAAGTATGAAAAAAGGAACTAAAACATAAATGAAGAAGTAAGGTCAAGGAGCATACCTGTAGGAAGGTTCCACAAGAAAGAGCACGGGGAGGAACAAATGAGTTTAGGCACCTATTTATAGGCCTCCCCACCCTTGGACTTTCCTCTAGAAACTTCCAACCTCCTTAACCAACTTTCCAATTTCAGACGACCATGCATGTTCACTTACTATTCTTAGAAAATCCCATCTGTGAGTTCTATTTTTGATTTTCTCCTTTTTATTGTTAGTTTTGGTTTCACACTGTATATACAAAATTAATTATTTTCAAGGGTTTCACCTAGGATAAACACCAATTCCAAGGGTCCGACCTAAGGTTTTTGGTCAGAAAAATGAGGGTTTTGATCACAATTAACTTGTCAATTTAATGGCTTATTTATAATTTCGGCCTAAACTCCAAGGGTTTCCAAGGGTTCAAGTCAGGTTTTCATGGGGTAAATCCTCATTTTCAGTCAATTTCAAGGGTCAAACCTAAGGGTTTTCTTTGGTCTAATGTTAGTTATTTACACGCACGGTTCTAACGCACATCTCTAGCATTGTTTCTTATCACACAGGCAATCAAATCGACCAAAACATACATACTTTTTGCCACATCCTCAGTGAAAACACCACACAAAACTCATAAAATCAATCAACTTTGAAAAAAAAACAATGCACACCCCCTGTGGGATTTCATCGTGACATTCACCCCCGCTAAACATACACATCGTGCCGATGGGCCAACCTGCAAGATTCAATAGAAGCGTATCAGACTTCTTTTGAAACACTTTTTACTTTTTATGTTTTTTCTTTTCAAAAATCAAAGCATGAATTCATGTAGTTCATACAATTCTATAAAGATTAGTACAAATTTTAGAAAATTAGGTAGATTGAGGCTTCAAAAACATCATACTATGTTTCTGCGTCTGCAATCAGACAAGTAATCACATGATTAAAGTGTTGAATTTCTAGATCTTTTGTTTGTTCAACTGGTTCAGATCCAACTGCTCATTCTAAGTACTAGCATATACATATGTTTCTACTAACTTAGTTTGTAGAATATACCTCGATTCCTACTATTTATTTCCTACTTGTCCAAGTCTTCATTAGATCTCTTCTCTTTTTCCTTTTTCTTTTTCATTTTATTTTTCTTTTTCTCTTCATCCCAGCTCAGCATTTCTTTTTATCTTTCATTTTCACAAATCGGCCTATGTCGAAATCGGGTGTGACTCATGGACTTGTCCGCCCGGCCAAGTTTATCCCACCTATCTGTCGACCCGCCATAGCACACAACATACACAATGTCAGCCCTACATGAAATCGACGTCAGCTCCTGGCTCTGACCACCCGGCCAGAGTGACTCCACCTGCCTACCGACCCATGCAGGCGCATGACAACAATAGGTTAGGCCTATGACAAAACTAGCTACATCTCGTGGCCTTGATTACCTGACCAAGGTGGTTCCACCTGCCTACTAGCCCATCGTAGCGCACTAACAACATACACATACATATAAGCTGGCTTGAGCATGAATGTTTTTTATAAATCATGATACATATGGAGGTAAGATCTCGCAAGAAATAAGTACTAGGATCCAAAGTTTTCCACTCACTAAGTGTTCACATCAATTAGTATATACATGCACTGGGTCTAAGTATGCCATCACATTCCCAAGCTTTCACTCCCAAAAGTCTCTAGTCCACTAACTGATCCTATTCATATAATTCCTAGTCGCTGATGCTTCATCCAAACCCATAATAGATATTTGCTATCTTTATTCTACATTATTTTCATAAATCCATACATATCTTTACCATACACAAAAATGCAATGCATATGCTCTAACAGAAAGAAAACAGATCTCAAATAAAAAACGTTTCACCTGGTCATTTTTCTTTCATCTTCATTGTTGATTGATCCAACCTTTCTTTAATTTCATGATCCATCATTCTTCATCAGCATCAGCCTCAGTGTCATCAGTATCCTCCAGTGTCATTAGTATCCTCCAGTGTCATCAGTATCCTCTAGTGTCATCAGTATCCTCCAGTGTCATTAGTATCCTCTAGTGTCGTTAGTATCCTCCAACATCATCAATATCCTTCAGTGTCATTAGTATCCTCCAGCATAATCAGTATCCTCCAGTGTCACCAGTATCCTCTAGAATCATCATCATCATCATCATCATCATAATCATCATAATCGTCATCATCAATGATCATAAACCATCTTTCATCATCATTCATCATCATACATCAATCATCATTAATCATCATTCACTAATCATCATTGTTAATCATTCTCAATATCAATCATTATCATCATCAATTATCAACCATCATAAAACATCATCATCATCATTCACTAATAATTCATCAATCATTTATCATCATGAATCATGAATCATCAATCATCCACATTCATTAATCATCAATCATCATCAACATCAATCATTATGAATCACTTATCAATCATGATCAACTATCATTATTATCATCATCATCATCATCAATCATCATTCATTCATTAGTCATACATCAATCATCATTAATCATCATTCATTAATCATCATTGTTAATCATTTTCAACATCAATCATTATCATTTATCAACATTCAATAGCTCTTGATCATTCTCATGCGTTTTCATTGTGATGCTTCCTCAATCATCATTCAACATTTGCAAATATGTCTACAAAAGTTAGATTTCTACTTCTTCTATTCTTCTTCAAACTCTTAGAAGTCTTCAGAGTTGCCTTTACATTCCCCTCAATTTGCTTAATAATATCATCAATCAACTCTTTTTCGGCTTTATTAACTTGTTTATTAGATTTTCTATCTTCTTGAATTTCTTCTTCGCTCTTTTCATGTTCAATTTCTTTCTCAAAGTTCAATTGGGATTGTAATTTCACAACTTTCTCTTGATCAAATAGATTCTCATTAGTTAAAATTTTTGGATCAAATGATACATATACATCTTGATTTTTCTTTGATTTCTCTTGAATTTCTCTATCAGACTCTCTTTTATGATCTATTTCTATTTGCTCTTTTAATATTTGATCAAATTTTTGTTTTTCAACTTTTATTTCTCTACCTTTGGTTTCTTCAATAGGTTTTTCTTGATTCTCAATAGATAGCATGCTCTTTTGTTGTTCATCAAATCTATTATCTTCATGATTCTTTGGTTTCCATATCTTCTGGAATGACTTAGATCTAGTTTTGGTCTCTTCAAAATACTTGTTCATCCCACCTTTTCCTACATTCAAATGAAAAGGTGATTCCTCTTGATATTTACAAATTTTTCCTCCATGCTCACTTACAAGTCTATGTGTGCATGCACTCTCATATGCTATGCAGTCTCAGAACATATGTCCAAACTGATCGCACCAAAAGCAACATATAGGTCTCTTCTCAACCCGGTTTGATTTCCTAGATATCACTCTAGGCAGGGTTCTTCTAAGACCTAATGATTGTTTATGTGCAGATATGCCTTGGACTTTTACCTCATGCTCATTATCACATTTCAATACTTGTAGGTCATTAACTTGGTTTGTCAACAAGTGAACCTTATTTCTCAATTCAGAAATTTCAGAATCCATTTCGTTTTTTAAGTCTTTAATACTTATGCCCATTATCTGGATAGTGTTAGATATTGCATTTATAGTGTGCATTAGGGTCATAACAATACCAAACTTTGATTTTATAGATTCATTCGTGTTAAATTCTATTTCCTTAATTCGCTCTTCATATCTCCTAAATTGTTCCTCAATCATTTTGTACATTTTTGTTTTCCTCTTCTTACGATCTAAGTTGATAAGTAGATTCTTAATCTATGCGTCAATAGAAAAGTGCTCACCCGTATGATCTAAACTGATGCAAAAACTGGATGATCAAAGTCAAATAGCCAAAAGCAATCTTTCTATTCAAGTGTGTGGAACAATGCAAATAATTCAAATAACTTAAAATGTTGGTACCTGGAATATCCGATCTGACGCCGAGGTTCTTATCTCTCTTCTCAAGGAGTGGGTGACGCGTTGACGATCACCGGGCAACCGCCTCGCTTCACGTCGGGTTCAGGTGACGGGAAGAAGGAGGTCAAGCAAGAAGCCGGCGATGGGGTTGGATCAGGCCCCTCTAGTGTGTGCCATTCCCGCTGTCCTGCGAGCAGCGTCTGCGTGCTGGGCGCCTCACCTATACTCTCTAGAGTGTGTGCGATCCTCGTAGGGCCCCTGCCTCTCATAAGTGATGAGACAAACGTACGTGTGTACGCGTGAGACTGTAGGCGTCGGGAAAGAGACAAACAGATACCGGAGTAATACACAGAATGCAGATAAAGCTCAATGAAATGATCAAAAAGTAACCGCGATCAACCAATAAAATCTGAATGATACAAATATTCCCGCGACAGTGCGGGTCGATGATGCGAAAGTCCCCTACATTGCGGATCAGGTGAATACAAATGTCCGTCGCCGCTACAGTGCGGATCGGTCGGATATAAACTAGACCCCTCGCTACAGTGCGAAAAGGCGCCCAGGATCTTCGGCTTCAATCTTCACGGATGGATATTTTCTTCACTTTATATCTTCGGTCTTCAAACAAAGCTTCTCTTCAAATCTTCTCCAAATAATTATCTTCACTTCATAAACTGCAATAACATCCAATCGCATAGTAACCTGTAGGAAGGTTCCACAAGAAAGACGACGGGGTACTCTTTATCTTTACTCTTCAATAACTTTCTTCACCACATATAAACTCCAAAATCATCAACCGCTCAAACCTGTAGGAAGGTTCCACAAGAAGACCACGGAGTGGGTTTAAAACATCTTAGTACTTTTCAATTTTCAATGACTCACTCAAAAGAGCTTTTCCTTTTCTCTTTATTCAATTAAGCAGTAGGGTTTACGAAATAATGAGACTTAATTTGATGCATTCAAACGACAATTTCCATATTTTTCATCTATTTCTATCCATCCTTCGCTAAATAAATCCCAACCCAAATTCATGTCTCTAAGAACAACGATGAGAAAAAGGAAAAAATTGCAGTCTTTTTATAGTACACAACAACATAGTCTAAGATGTTATTTCATAACTTCCCTCTCTCGTTTTGCAAATCTGATGAAATGAACCATTGTTTTTCTGCCGGTTTCTTATGAAGAGTGTGCTTCTTGTTAAGATTTCAATTGTCCATATCATAGAACAAAGTATTATAGTGACATTCAGTCCGAGACATCATGGCGATTTGCTTCAGACAAAACATTCATAATACTTATTGATGGTTTTGATGTTTATCTCCCTCTGCAACCGCTATCAGTTTTCTTCTCTCTTTCTGACCTCTCTCTAGAAGTCCACGGACTTTGTAATCACATTCTCCATTTCTATTTGCCACCTCTCACTCTCTTGCCCCCCCTCTCTCTCTCTCTCAAGCTTGCTTGCGCGTGAAAATAGCCGCCACGAACCCCTCTCTTTCTATTTCTCTCCTCATGCCACACTATGCCTCTTTCTGGGAATCTCTGTAGCGCCACTAAACATGCGCCTGTATCTCTCTTTCATCTCTCTCTCTCTCAATGCCACCAAACCATCTCTCTCTGCGTGTGAACAATACACCACAAATACATTTTTCTCTCTCCAAACAATGTGCGTGCCGCCAGCTACTGGGTCTCTCTCCTCCGCATTTCTCTACGACATGTCAACTACAGCAAGTTGCTCGGACCATCTCTTTGTGTACATGCGCAATTATTAGCCCGACTCTCTCTCTGTTATCGTGCAACGGTCAATGATCTCTCTCATATGGCAATCAAAGCAACATTCTTGACTCATTCTTTGTCTAGCACACAAGAAGCCAATTATACTTATGAATTTCTCTCTCTCTCTCTATAGTTGGCCCTTGAGGCGCCGCCATCACGGCAATTTCTCTCTCTCTTCCAGCTGATGGATATCGCAACTCTCTCTGACTTCCAGCATGAGGCACTCTCTTGCGTCTCTCTCCTCCCACAGTTCTGTGTCAACCCGAAGCTACCGTCTCTGTCTTCCTGTTTTCTCTCATCTTTCTCAGCGCCGACCTTATGGCGCTCTCTCTCTCAAATTTCCCATGCGCCACGTAGCTGCTTAATTCCCTCTACGCGTATCTCTCTTTCCTCATCATCTCTTAGAGCATGAAACACCAGCCGGCTGAGTGAGAGCCCCCCGCAGAATCTGTCTGCGCGAATCTGACGCATAAATGATACCATTTCTCTCTCTCTTTGCACATTCGCGTGCCAGTAGCCGCCTGTCTGTGCACCGCCAGATGACCCTTTTCTCTCTCTACAACTCCAGAAAAGAGCTCTCAACATTGGGTGTGCCAATCATAGCCATCGGTAGCCGCCGCCCTCAGACTCTCCGAAGATCTCTTCTCTGGACGGAGGTTCCGCCGCCGACAGTGCCCGCAACACTGTTTTTCTCTCTCTCCTCTATGGATTCTCTGCGACATCCTATCACTCTGTCCTTTCTCTCTCTCCTCCAACATATACACTCAATCGAACAAACATACGATAGTAGAGATACATACACCCATAAGTTTCCTGAGATACATACACCCATAAGTTTCCTGAAGCATCATGACACACATCTAATGGATCGAAAAGTTTTACACCTCAAGTCGAGCAAGGGATGCATTCTCACAGAACTCATACACAACTGACCGAAAGACTATCTCCACCTCGGGCATCATGGAAGTACGAAAAAGGAAGTAAAACATAAATGAAGAAGTAAGGTCAAGGAGCATAGTTGTAGGAAGGTTCCACAAGAAAGACCATGGGGAGGAACAAATGAGTTTAGGCACCTATTTATACGCCTCCCCACCCTTGGACTTTCCTCTAGAAACTTCCAACCTCCTTAACCAACTTTCCTATTTCAGACGACCATGCATGTTCACTTACTATTCTTAGAAAATCCCATCTCTCAATTCTATTTTTGATTTTCTCCTTTTTATTTTTAGTTTTGGTTTCACACTGTATATACAAAATTAATTATTTTCAAGGGTTTCACCTAGGATAAACGCCAATTCCAAGGGTCCGACCTAGGGTTTTTGGTCGGAAAAATGAGGGTTTTGATCACAATTAAGTCAAGCTCGTCAATTTAATGGTTTATTTACAATTTCGGCCTAAACTCCAAGGGTTTCCAAGGGTTCAAGTCCGATTTTCATGGGTAAACCCTCATTTTCAATCAGTTTCAAGGGTCAAACCTAAGGGTTTTCTTGGGTCTAATGTCAGTTATTTACACACACGGTTCTAACGCACATCTCTAACATGGTTTCTTATCACAGAGGCAATCAAATCGACCAAAACATACATAATTTTTGCCTCATCCTCAGTGAAAACACCACACAAAACTCATCAACTCAATCAACTTTGAAAAAGAACAATGCACACTCCCTGCGGGATTTCATCTCGACACCGCCGTGATGACTATAGGTGTAACTAAACCGGATGGAAACTGTGTGAATGCGAGAAGCACTGCATGAATGTTAGCTCCTGCTGGCTCAGATAATAAGAGGGAGGGTAGATGCCAAAGATCAGCCTGATGAAGGCATCCCTCTAGGAGTAGGTTAAGGAGCGATATACGTGGCAGGGCTAGGTGGAGGCAGATGGATAAGGATGAAGACGGATCCCGATGATCAACAATGGATGATGATGGTGGGTGTGGGAAGGAGAAGTGGAATGGCTATCTGAGCTATGTCATGGCCGCTAGGATGGAATGGGTGGGGGCCATATTTGTGGGGTGGGTGGGGGCGACAGGGATGGTGGGGGTGGGGGCCATAGGGGTGGATGGGAATGCCTACCTCAGTAAGGATGGTGGCTAAATCCAAAGTCGAAGATGGAAGCTTGGGGTTTGCCTCGGTGGCCATGGATGAAGCCTATTGGGGTGCCATAGGAGCCATGGGTAAAGGTCGATACGAGCTTTGTGATGTAAGCAAGGGTTCAAAAAATAGTCAACTATTACATTATGGAATAATATGGGAGCTTACTCACAAGAGGGGAGGACTAGAAGTGAGGAGGATAGGGGTATCTATGAAGGCTAGATTGAAGTGGATGCAGGGCAACTCTATTTAACAAATGTTGATGAGACATGCATAAAACACATATAAAACATCAAAATTTGTTCAATTTAACCCAAAACTCAGTTTCAACATGTCAAAAAACCCTAAAAATGACTCAAAAATCACAAAACTGAGAGGACTACAAGGGTATAAACGAGACAACAAAAAGATAAAAAATAACATAAAATAATAAAACAAATATTCCACAACCAAGCATAGGATAAAAGTTATCCTATGCTGGTGGTCGGGGGGAGGGGGGGAGAGGGCTAACCTGAAAGAAGCTCAATGCTGGTGCAACTAAGGAATAGTGGAGAGGACTTATATAGGATAGGGGGGAGGGGGAGGAGTAGAGGGGGGCAAGGGGGGGGGGGTGAAGGGAGAAAGAAAAATCAGCCACCAAGGTCTTGTTTTTTCTGAAAAAATACCTCGAAAGTAGATTAAAAAAATATTATAAAATCCAAAAAAAATCCAAAAAATTGCAAGAAAATTCAAAAAAGTTCTCAAAACATTTCTCGACATTTCTAGGCCATTTTCTCACTCAAAACCATAGAGATATTCCTTTATTCTTCCATTTTAGCAAGAAAGTCACATTGAAAAAGTGAAAAAAATGGTAGAAAAATTTCTAAAAATGCCTTAAAAATTCCCAAAATTTCTTAAATTTTTGTTTTTGCAAAGGTTGAGAAATGGCTTCTAACTTGCATTAAAAATTCAAGGAACAAGCATGAAAATGGATAAAAAGTACTAAAACTTGAGCAAAAAGATAATGAGAAGGCTATGTACAACGTGGACAGATTTTGCAAGTTCTAGGTGATCCATAAATCTTGAGTTTTATAGATTATAGGCCTTGAGCCTTGATATATTGACCAAGGGTAGGAACTCTCCTTTTAGAGTCTCTAATTCCACTATACCCCAATTTAGAATCGTCTTAATTTGATAAGGTCCTTCCTAGTGTGGAAGCCATTTTCCCCCTACTTGTGTGTGGATTTGAGGTCTATGGAGAAGAACTAATCTGCATGGTTGTAAGTTATTCTTCCACAAATTCCGATCATGTGCGTCCTTCCTCTTCATTTTAGTCTCTATCAACTGTTTTGGAGCATGTAGATGTATCTCTTCCACTTTGTGCAATGCTCCAAGCCTTTGAGAGACCAATTGGCTCCAAGCCATTGACCCATGTAGAAATTCAAAGGGTTCAATAGGCAATATCCCATAAACCAATTGGAACAGAGAATATCTAGTAGCTGCTTTGTAGGCTAATTTGTATGCCCATAGGGTACCTTGATAGGCTATGCCCCAGCAAGTGGGCTGCAACATACATTCCTTCCTTAACATGGCAATTAATACCTTGTTGGTGGATTCTGCCTATCCATTAGCTCTTGGATAATAGGCACAAGAGGTCATATGTAGAATTTTGTACTTGTTAAAAATTTCCTGTAGGACCTTTTTCACAAAATGAGTACCTTGGTTTGTACAAATTTCAAGGGGCCATCTAAATCTACAAATGATGTTACTATAAATGAAATTGGCAACAATTTGAGCAGTGCAATCAGGGGAGGCAATAGCTTCAGCCCACTTTGTTGCATAATCATTGGTGATCAATAAATACTTTTCTCTCTTTGGAAATGACGGAGGGAGATGGGCCCTTCGAAATCTAGCCCCCACTTCTCAAATGGTTGCCAAGAAGTGGAAATAATCAAGGGGTTGTGCCTCTCCTTTGTTGGCTTGGCTCCACACCTCTGACAAACATCACATGTTTTTCCCCATTCCTCTCCATCTTTGAATAATGTAGGCCACCATAAGCTAGCATCAAGGATTCTCCAGCTCATAATATGTCATGGAAGGTGCTCACCACCTGTTCCTTCATGTGTAGATTTAAGGAATTCCCTCACTTCTTCTTCTTCCATGCACTTTCTAAACTTGTTGGCTTTTCCCTGTCTATATAATTTTCTCTCAATGAAGGTAAAAGGTTTGCTTTTGATTAGCAATTGCTTTCTTTGCATAGCACTTGTCTTCTCTAGATACAATCTAGTTTTAATAAAATTCTTGATGTCGTCATACCAACCTTGAGCTTGTACTGCAAACAGATTAGCATTTCAAAAATCATCATTTACTCCAATTGCTTGATCCATCATCTTGATCCTGGGTAGGTGGTCTATCATAACATTTTCTTTACCTGGTCTATGGACTACAAAAAAATCAGATTCTTGAAAAAAAATTAGCCATCTCCATATCCTCCCAATTGCTTGTGGCTTGTTCAATAAATACTTGAGTGGTTGATGATCAGTGATGATAATAAATTTCACTCCTAGCAAATAATGATGAAACTTTTGTACAACGAAAACCATTTCTAGGGCCTCCCTTTCTGTGGAGCTATAATTTTTTTCAACCCTAGTCAAAATTCGACTAGCATACTGAATAGGTCTGTCAAGTTTGTATTCTTCATTGTGTTGAGCTAAAACTAGACCCACTGCATATGCGCTGGCATCTACATGTACATGAAAAGATTTTGACCAATCTGGTGTGATAAGAATTGGTGCAACCAACAATTTGGATCTTAATGTCTGATAAGCATTCTCTTCATCTTCTTCCCATTTAAAGGATACTTATTTACCTCTAAGTTTAGCTAGTGGCCTGGCTATCTCTGCATACATTTTGATAAATCTTCTGTGGTACCCAGTATGCCCCAAAAAGCTTTGAATCTCTTTAGGTGATTTTGTTTTAGGTAACTTTAGTATAGAAATAATTTTATAAGGATCAGGAGCCATACCTTTAGCCGATACCACATGTCCCAAGAGGATTCCTTTTGTCATGAGGAAATGATATTTATTTGGGTTTAACTTTAGTCTGGTGTCCCTGCATCTTTTAAAAACATCCTGCAGTTGTCTCAAGTGATGGTCCATGCAATCCACAGGGGTCTCTTTGTGAGATCCTGAAAATGAAGAAAAGTCATCCATGAAAATTTTGAGTGTTTCTAGAAATAAGGATAAAAAAATGAGGTTGACCATCGTGTTAAAGATGGCTGGAGCATTTCAGAGTCCAAATGGCATTTTTACATACACATATGTTCCCCAAGGTTTGATAGAAGCAATCTTTTCACGATCCTTTGGGTGGATGGATATTTGATTATAGCCACTAAAGCCTTCCATAAAGCTATATAATGTGTTTCTAGCCACTTCTTCAATGACCTGCTCTGCAAAAGGCATGGGGAATCCCTCTAGTATGGTCACCTTGTTGAGTGCTCTAAAGTCAACACAAATCTTGATTTTGTTGGTATTCCTCTTTGGTACTATAACCACTGCTGAAATCCATTTTGAGTGTTCCAAAGGGATGATGATTACTGCATCCTCTATCTTCTGTATTTCCACATAAACAGCTTTAGCATATTTTTGGTTAAGTCTATAACTCTTTCCTCTTATTGGTTTTTCTCCATCAAGAAGAGGGATTATGTGCTCTCCATAATTGGCAAGCACTCCTTCTAAATTTTTATAACACCACGCAAAAACATCTGCATAGTGTGTCAAGAAAGATTTTACCTTTTCAAGCAGCTCTAGGTGGCTCCATAAGCAAGTGGCCACCAAAACTGGACTATTATTTTCCTGAGTGCCTAATTGTACTTCTTTGAGTGGGTTTCTATCTACCATGGTATCGACCTACTCATCTCCAACCCTTTTTTCTTCCAAACACTTCACAAGAACATGAAAAGATGAAACCAAATAATCATGAAAATGAAAGTATATTTCTTGTACAATACAATGACTTACTGATACATATGTGTGCCTTGTAATCACACCTTGATATGGCATAAAGCTCAGCTCTTGGAGGTCTTCACATAGGTCTCTCTAACCACGACTAAAACTGCCATCTATTTATAGTTGAGTTTGGGAGGCTAACTTCCCTCAATCACTCTCCAATCAATTAATGATTGATTTGATTCTCTACCTACCACAAATCACGAATTCGTGGCTCCTCTTTCCATTCTTGATCAAGTGGACTCAACGATTTAAGATTCTCTTACTTTTACATTAAGTAAACTCTTCAAAAGTTACAAGAGGTAGTTCACAAGTGAACTTTACATAGTCTTCTTTTTAAAGCTTCTTCTAAGACTTTGTGAGACTCAAGCCAATACTTAGGCTTGTCATAGACTTGCTCTAACAGCTCCCCCTCAAGCCAAGTATGCTTGAGGTCTTCAATCTTCCAAGATTACCTGCAAACCAATCATAGCCTTGAATTTGCAAAGCTTTGTACCATCCAATGCTTTGGTTAGAATATCTGCACATTGTTGATGAGTGGACACATATGATATTTGAATCTCTTTGCTTAGAACCTTCTCTCGTACATAGTGATAATGAACTTCAATATGTTTAGTCCTTGCATGAAAAATAGGATTAGCAGCCAAATGAATAGAACTCATATTGTCACCATAAATAGTTGGAGTTCCAAACTCCAATCCAAGATCTTTGAATAATGTCTTCATCCACATAGCTTCTTGTGTAGCTATGGCAAGACCTCTATATTCAGCTTCAGTAGAAGAGAGAGCAACTGTGGGTTGCTTCTTGGATGACCATGAAATAAGCTTTGAACCTGCAAAGGTAAGATAACCTGAAGTGCTCCTTCTATCTTCCTTGGAGCCAGCCCAATCTGCATCAAAAAATAGCTTCAAACCTAAATCAGATACATAAGGATAATAAAGTCCTTCATTTATGGTTCCTTTGAGATACTTGAGAATCCTTTTGGCAGCATCCATATGTGGTTTCCTTGGTGTGTGCATAAATTGACTTAGCACACTCACACTGTAACATATATCTACTCTTGTCAATGTGGCATAGTTGAGACTACCCACTAGACTTTGATATGATGTGATGTCCTCTATGAGTTCACCTTCATGTGAGCTCAATTTGTGATTGACCTCCATTGGAGTACCTGCAATCTTACAATCTTGCATCTTGAATTTTGCCAACATGTCCTTAATGTACTTTCTTTGAGTGAGAAACAAACCATGATCTTTGTAGACAACTTCCAAACCTAGGAAGTAGGTAAGTGAACCCAAATCACTTATCTTGAACTCTTCTCTCATCTGATCTTTGATCTTCTTCATACCATCTACATCATTTCCTGTCAATATAATATCATCTACATATACACATAAGTAGATGACCTCGGAATTACTCTTTTTAATAAAGAGTGAAGGATCTGCCTTGCTTGGTTGAAAGCCTTTGTCATGCAAGAATGAAACAAGCCTGAAATTCCAAGCTCTTGGAGCTTGCTTGAGACCATACAATGCTTTGTTAAGTTTACACGCATAATCAGGATAAACTTGATGCTCAAAACCAGGTGGTTGTGCCATATATACCTCTTCTGTTATCCAACCATTCAAAAATGCATTCTTTACATCTAGTTGAAGTATCTTCCAATTCTTGGAAGAGGCAATACTAAGCAAAACCCTAATAGTAGGCATCTTTGCCACAGAAGAGAAAGTCTCCTCATAATCAATTCCCTGAGTTTGTGCAAAGCCTTTTGCTACAAGCCTTGCCTTATACCTGTTAATTGAACCATCAGAATTCTTCTTGAGTTTATAGACCCATCTTGAGCCTATTACCTTCATGGATGAAGTCTTGGGCACCAAATCCCAAGTGTTGTTTTCCTCAAGTGCTTCAATCTCTTCCTTCATTGCATGCTTCCATTCTGTTTTTGCTTTGGCCTCTTCAAATGATGATGGCTCCTCTTGGTTTATGTCATGTGCTATGTAGATAGAATGTTTAGTTACTAATGAGGTGTCAAACCCATACCTTTCTGGTTTTTTCTTTTCCCTCATAGATCTTCTTAGGCCATGATGTGATGATTCTGCCTCATGTCCAAGTTCCTGCAATTTTGCTTTACCTTTAGACTTCCATGCTTTGATCTTTTCCATGTGAGATTCTTCATCATCCTCTGAGGTGTCTTGTTCTTCAATCTTTGATTGTTCTCTACCAATCTTTGGAAAATCTTCTTCAAGATCATATGGTAAATTGATCTTCCTGCATGAATCTTCATACCATGAATTGTTCTCATCAAAAACTACATCTCTGCTTACCAAGAATCCTTTGTTGGTAGGGTTGTATAACCTGTAGCCCTTTTGATTGTTGTCATATCCAATAAATACACACCTTTCTGCCTTTGGATCCATCTTGCCTCTAACCTGTGAAGGAACATGAGCAAAAGCAATACATCCAAAAATTTTACAATGATCTAAGCTTGGTCTTCTTCCATTCCAAGCCTCATATGGAGTCATCCCACCAAGGGATTTTGAAGGCAAATTGTTAATCAAGTAAGTGGCTGTAGATACAGCCTCAGCCCATAAGTAATTAGGTAAATGCTTTTCATTTAACATAGACCTTGCAGCTTCAACAATTGTCCTATTCCTCCTTTCTGCCACTCCATTTTGCTCAGGAGTGTACCTTGTAGTTACCTCTCTTTTGATTCCTCTTTCTTGAAGAAAAGAATCAAACTCATGGGAGAAGTATTCTCCCCCTCCATGTGACCTTAGCCTTTTTAGTGATTTACCTGTTTGATTCTCCACAAGAGCAAAATATCTTTTGAAACATGAAAAAACTTCATCTTTGTGTTTCATAAAGAATAGGATAGTCCATCTGCTGCAATCATCAATAAAGGAAACATAATACCTTGATCCAGATATTGAAGCTTCCTTGCTAGGTCCCCATACATCTGTATGAACCAACTCCAAGAGATCTCCATGCATATAACCTTTCTTCATGAATGGTAACCTGTGAGACTTTCCAAATTGACATGCACTACACTTATAAATCATATGTTGTTTTGACAAATTAGGAAGTCCAAGTACACTTTGGTCCCTACAGATTTGCTTTAATGACCTTTCACCAATATGTGCTAACCTTTTGTGCCATACTTCCAATTCTGTGAGTGTCTGACTACCATAATTAAAGAGAGCAATGTTTCTAGTGTCCTGTAATTCAAATGTGAACAATCTACCTGTCTTTTCACCTTTTGCAATTCTTCTGAATCCTTGACTTGGATCTTCAACAAATGCTCCTGCTTTTGTGAACCTGACTTGCAACCCTTTCTCTACTATCTGCCCAACACTTATCAAATTCTTTGTAATGGTAGGGACATAGAGTACCTTACTGAGTAGGTTGATGTTTCCATCAGGTGCTTTGACATTGCCTATTTTCTCCACAGGATGTTTTGTATCATCTCCTGTTTATACCTCAAGCTTATTTCTTGGATCTTCTAAATCTGATAGGAGTGCCACATTTCCTGCCACATGATTTGAACAACCTGAATCTATGTAGAAAACATGCTCATCAGATTTACCTTGTGGCATAGCCATGTTCATAATCAATAATGAATCCTCTTTGTTTGAGTCTTCTGTGTAGTTATCGTAGTCTCTCCTTCCTTTGTAGCCTCCTTGATAGTTTGAATGATTGTAGTTGTTGTAGTTGCCATGGTAGTTGTTGAACCTTCCTCTTGAGTAGCCATAACTTCCTCTATTGTATCCTCTGCCTCTTTGATTCCTAGAATTCCTAAAGCAATTTTCAGTTGTATGATTAGTTAATCCACAAATAGAACATGAGTGGGAGTCTTGGGATCTCCCCCTGCCTTGTCTACCTCCTCTTCCTCTACCTCTACCACGTCTTCCTCTACCTGCATAGTTAGCTTGATATGTACCTGCTTCATCATCCACTTTCTTTGCCTTTCCTTTGTTATCTTTAGACTTGCTTTTATCCGTGTATAAAGCTGAAGATTGATTACCTTTAGAGCTTTCTCCATTTTTGATAAGCTTTGCCTCTTGAGTAAGTAGTTGTCCAATGAGTGTATTGAAATCAGGTACATGCATGTCCATGTACAAATCCATAGCTGTGGTGAATGCTTCCCACTTATCATCTGCCTTCAAGCCATTGATGACCTGCCTTACAATTTGCTCTTCATCTATTACCTCTCCAATGCTTCCCAACTGATCCGCTATGTCCTTGAGCTTTGTGACAAAATCAGTCACATTTTGTTTGGGAGCCTTCTTGAGAGTTGTGAAATCCAGCCATAGTTGATGCTTCCTAGCTTTGGTACTTGAAGAAAAGAAAGCTTCAAGTGCATCCCACACTTCCTGAGATGTCTTACAACTTCTAATGTGAGGCAACAAAAAATCTGAGATAGAGTTGAGGAGATAAGACCTTGCAAGTGCATCCTTGGAGCACCATGTGCTCAATCTTTCTTGCTCTTCTTGTGTTGGTTGACTTTTGTTCCTGAAACTTGGCATAACTTCATCTCCAGCCACATAACCATATAAACTTCTACCTTGGAGATAAGCTTCCATCCTTAATGACCAATCTGAGTAGTTACCTCTATCCAATTTGTCAATTGATGAAGGAAATCCATCTGCCATGTTGTCCAACCTTGCTCTGATACCACTGTGAAGAGATGGATAGGTATGTGCTAGAAGATGAAGAGGTGTTGCAAAATCCTTGATCTACACCAGCCAAATGAACTCCAGGAGTATATGGTGGGCCCTTTTAGCTTGCCAATGGATGTATTAGACACCCTATGTACCTTGGAAGATCACTCTCAAAAAGATAGATCAAAACAGATAAGTTGGAGTTAGCTCAGAGGTGAAAACTTGCTATTCTTGGTTCATACACCTGTCCAGTGTTTTACATAATTCTCTGAGCACAGCAGCAATTAGCTTAATTCCTCTTGGGGAAGTCTAGGTAGCTTAAAGAGCTAACTTTCAAGAGTAATCTCAGCAAAAATAACAAAGCACACACTGAGAATGAGTTTTAACAAGTGATGACATCATCCCGATTTTCACGGGCTGCTATAGAAATAGACCAGTGAGCAGAAAAATTACCATAACTCCAAATGTAGAAATCCAATGATTATGAAAATTTGTATGGTTATACTAGACAGTATGCTGAATTCAAGAAGCTTTAAATCACTGAATTTGGATAAGTAACCACTGAGAAACACCTCTGACAAGATGAGTGAAAAAGTCGGGTACCTGACAGAGAGGTGAAGATGAACAGACCCTGTTAACTTCAAATGAACATAACTGAAGATTGCAACATCCAAATGA
Organism: Ceratopteris richardii; assembly: GCA_020310875.1. Taxonomy (NCBI): domain Eukaryota; kingdom Viridiplantae; phylum Streptophyta; class Polypodiopsida; order Polypodiales; family Pteridaceae; genus Ceratopteris; species Ceratopteris richardii. The sequence continues at coordinate 51,423,438 of CM035420.1, read as the reverse complement.
CATGAAAGTTTATGAACATATAGTAGACTTATAGAGCTAACTTTACCAAGTTAAATCACTGAAAATGATGCACCAAGCTCAGAGAAAACATCTCTGCAAGCTGACTGAGAAAACTGAGAGTAATGGTAGTGAGTAGTACACTTCACAAGAACATGGAAAGATGAAACCAAATAACCATGAAAATGAAAGTAAATTTCTTGTACAATACAATGACTTACTGATACATATGTGTGCCTTGTAATCACACCTTGATATGGCATAAAGCTCAGCTCTTGGAGGTCTTCACATAGGTCTCTCTAACCACGACTAAAACTGCCATCTATTTATAGTTGAGTTTGGGAGGCTAACTTGCCTCAATCACTCTCCAATCAATCAATGATTGATTTGATTCTCTACCTACCACAAATCACGAATTCTTGGCTCCTCTTTCCATTCTTGATCAAGTGGACTCAACCACTTAAGATTCTCTTACTTTTACATTAAGTAAACTCTTCAAAAGTTACAAGAGGTAGTTCACAAGTGAACTTTACATAGTCTTCTTTTTAAAGCTTCTTCTAAGACTTTGTGAGACTCAAGCCAATACTTAGGCTTGTCATAGACTTGCTCCAACACCGCTTGCTTATTGTATGGGCAGTCTTGTGCTGAGTGATTTGTGTATCTTCGTTCTATGGTGCAGTACTGGCTACTAGGGTTTACTTGGGGCTGAGCCATAATGGGACAGACATTCGCCATATGGTCACCACCGCACGTATAGCACCTCTTTACTGGGGCAAACCTTGGGATCTGTTTGCTAGAGACACCTAGTTTTTGTGCCACTTTCTCAGCGAGTACCTCAACTGATGTGGATTGCCTGGAAGAGAGGCTAGAGGCACTATCTGAATCTTTGTATATCTTGGAAAGCTCTAACTCCTCCCCTAGGTTATCCTCGATGTCAATGCACATGCGTACACACTCTTCTATGGTCCTAGGGTCCTTCAAGTACACATAAAATCTCAATTTGGAACTTAGCAATCCGTCCAAGAATAGAGCCACTTGCTTAGCTGGTGTGGGTAGCTCCGAAACAGGGCATCTTTCAAGATATTGCCTAAATCTTCTTCTTGCAAGTCTCACGGTCTCTTGAGGGGTCTGCTTGAAACTGTGAATCAATAAGGAGGTATTATGTCTTATGCCACTCTTAGAGAATTCAATAATGAAAGCCTCTAGGAGTTGGTCTATGCTCCTGAATTATCTCTCATTCAATGGTTGAAACCACGTAAGGGCTGTGTTCCTAAGGGTTAGACCAAAGGCATTATATTGCGTGAATAGATCCTCCACCTACTCTGCTCTCAAGACTTGCCTGAACTCGGCCACATGATCGTATGGGTCTCCAGTGCCATCAAAGTAATTTTTCATGGACTTAACTAGCTGAGTCGGTCTCAAAGTCCTGGTATGTTCCCTAGGCTTTGGCAGAGGGAAGTCTTCCACCTTCCTTTGATTCCTTAGGGCTCTAATTCCTTCAGGTTCCGCCCTATTTGTTTCCGTTCTCGTTCTATCTCTTCCCACTGGGTTGGCAAAGCTTACTTCTGGCCTATCTCTACTTCTCTCTTTGGGTTCCATGACCTTGGGATGTTCCCGCTCCAGGGTGACCATAGGACACATTCGATGGTTGGGGGAAAATAAATTCACCTTTCCAAGTGTAAGCGTGCCTATCATTTTCAGTCACCACAAAGATCCTCTCTGAATCGTGATCTAAGTAGGTCACTCTGCCTGGGCTATCAGGATCCTCAAACTCATAGATCATGATTGTTCCTATATCAATTGGCCGATTAGATTTATACCTCCAAAAGGCTTCCTCAGTCTCTCGGTTCAGAAGCAGATCTATGCTCTTGTTGTCCTGGGGGACCCACTCTGGTGTGATAATCCTAGTGAGAACAGATTTGCCTCGGGGGGTCCTAGGTTCTTCGCCCATGTTTCCCTGCTCTAGGTCACCTAAGTCCGTTTCTGGGACTACATTCCCAAATTCATCAGTCCTATCTGGATGACTGGTGACTACATATATCGTCCCTTCCTTGTCTAAGTATGCTCCATTTTCGAACTTGACAGTTGGACGCTCTAGTCCAATGGATTGGTCAGGATTTCTAATCTGTACTACAGATCTTCCTAGGCCGTCCTCATATATGCTAGCACCTAATCGGTTGGTCCTAAGGTATTCCAATTGCGTTTTGTAAGGGCCTTCTACCCTGTGCAAGTATGGCACTCTTGAACTTCCCGTAGGTCTGTCCATGCCTTGAGACATCTCTGATTCACTGGTCTCAGAGCTAGGGTGGTATGAATGGTGGCTCAACTGCTGGGCCCAAGACCTAGCAGTGTGGTTGACATTAGCCTCTGAAGACCTAAGACTTTGCCTCTCCCTCCCTAGATGTCGCCTTGATCTAAGGTTCATAAGCCTAAGTGACTAGCCCAATTTTGCCCAAGTACCACCTCGTTACTGAGTTCTTTTGTACCAATTACTTGATTCCTTCTTATGTTGATTATTGTGTTTATGGTCTTGTCTGATATCACATCGTCAGGTATACTTGAGTGTGTTTCCGCACTTGAAGTTGATCGTTCCACAGTAAGTTCTTTTCCTTTAAAGTTCTCAACAGTACAAAGATTAGGTCGTTAGCTTGAACTTGATTGTTTAGGTACTCTTCAACTTGATAAATGCCTATGGTCGCCCTGGCCTAATCCTATCACTAGTCGTTCTTAGCCTAAGCTAGGAATTGACAGAGGGAGTTGAGAATATTCCGAGCTTTCCTGTTGATCCTTTGTTCTTTAGTGCTCGAGAACCTGATTCTCAAGCTTGCACAAAGCCCTTGCTTGGATGCTCTCAATTGCTCTCAATAGACCTGTATCAGTCCCAAGATTAGCTCAAGACTTAATTTCCAAAGACAGAACCAATCACTTTCATTCATGTAGCACAAACACCAATTTGCACACTTGATTGTTTTTGGAAAACAATTCTAGAGATCCCTGAATTCTGTTCCCCTTGGGTATGGTCAACTTCAGAATACCCACGAGCTTTCCAACAAGACAAGAAACACAATAAACAGATTTCGTATGAGAAAGTTATGTCAATTCAGGGTTTTGGAGTTAAAACAGGGTTCAAACAGGCTGACAGATCACAGGATTTTTCTCAAAAACACATGTGTAGGGACCCCACAAATCACTAATGGCTTGCTAATTATGCCCAAAATTACCCCAAAGTCTTGGAAATATTAACCTTAATTTTTGGCCGAAAAGCCTGTCAATCGCGATTGACAGGTCTGTCAATCGCGATTGATAGAGGTGTCCGTCGGGGCCTATTAGTCGCGATCGACACGTCAGTCGCGATTGACAGTGTCAATCGCAATCAAGAGAGTCGGTCGTGAGTCCTGTCAATCGCGATTGATGGTGTCAATCGCGATTGATGGTGTCAATCGCGATTGACACTTTTTCCGGGTTTTTCGCCGTGAATTCAGTCGATCGGGGCTGTGTCCGTCGCGATGGACACGTGGCTACGCGAGAAAGTCAATCAATCGTTGAAATTCAGTCGGTCGCGATCGACGGTGTCAATCGCGACTGACAGAGGTGTCGGTCGTGTCTGTCGATCGCGATCGACGGTGTCAATCGTGATTGACGGGGTCCTACATGGCAGTCAGTCGGTCATGGGGTCTGTCAGTCGCGATCGATAGGTCTATCGATTGCGATTGACAGGTCTGTCGGTCGCGATTGACAGATGTTGTCGATCGTGGCTGTCGATCACGATCGACAGTGTCAATCGCGATTGACAGAGAAAAACAGAATTTTTCAATTTTGATTAGTGATTTGGAATGTGCTCTTTGTGCGGTCCTAGTGGTGCACTTTGTTTTACCAAATGGGCATTTTTTCTGTCGATCGCGATCAACAGAGGTCGGCGACACACAGACAGTTTCAGAGTTTCCCGTACTTGCACGGCGTGTTGGGGATGATGATGCAGCAAGTACCTGCAAGAAAGCTCCAAAAAACATGCAAAAACAGTGCACACAAGATCGCTCTCTCGCTCTCTCTCACAAGTGAAATGAGGGAAATGAAAGGGGAAAGGAGATATAGTCAAAAACTGAAATTTTTGCGATGATGGAGATGGAGGTGGAAGATGATGAGGATGATGATGGTGATGATGATGATGAAGTAAGGACGAGAAAAATAAGGAAAAGTAAAGAAATTACCTACAACACCAACGTCACAACACTACGTCTTACCATCACACGCTCGTCCTCAAAGCTCATCCCCGGCAACGGTGCCAAAATTTGGTGTAGCTCAATGATGAGTAGCACCTCCTTTAATGTCAATCCGGGAAGACAAGAGGATGGTATGAAGACCTCGAGCAAGTGAAGGCACAAGTGCGTGAGTGAGAAGCACACAAGCATGCACACACATACACACACACACGCACACACGGCAAGACAAAGAGTGAGAAGCAATGGAGTTCTTAGATTACTTTCAAAAAGCTCATACAAAACCAAAACTATTACAAGCTAACCCCAAAAATGAGCTCTCTAGCTCTATTTATAGTTTTTGACTAGGTTTTGGCCTTGTCCAGACCTAGTGTCCGGCCTAGTTAAAAATTAGGTTCTCTACCCTATTTGGAGGTTCAAACGAAGTCTAAAAATTGTGAAAACTGACAAGTAGATACTTCTAAAGCTCCTCAAGCTCAAGGACTCCTTGGCTTGCACAAAATGGAGCTACAAAAATGTAAAATGGTATTTACAAGGGTTTTTAGTGATGAAAGTCACTATTTTTGTAGGGATTTCTTCTAACATTTTGACATACATTTCGTGGAGCTCCCTACTTGCTTCTTCTCCTTGTGTTTCCACCTCTCTTATATGTGTCAATGTCTTGAAAAAAGATTGGCCTACTTGCTAGATCGTCATTGACTGCCTTGTCTGCTTGTACTTTCTCTTCTCTCTGACTCCCTTCGTGAGCTTCCTTGCCTGGAGTCCTTCAGTTCCAACACCCGCTTGCAGCCAATTCAAAATGTCTTCTTCCTCCTTGAACTCTGATTGGGGTTGGTCCTCCATTTCTTGTTCCATGCAAATGCTAACTGATTGCATCATGCTGGTGTTCCCTTGATGATTTGTACCCTCCTCTAAATATATCCGTGTGAGTTCCTACCCTTTATTTTGTACCCACATAGTGTCTTTACCCCAGTCTTGAATGACATTGTTGGAGCAAGTCTATGACAAGCCTAAGTATTGGCTTGAGTCCCACAAAGTCATAGAAGAAGCCTTAAAATGAAGTCAATGTAAAGTTCACTTGTGAACTACCTCTTGTAACTTTTGAAGAGTTTACTTAATGTAAAAGTGAAAGAATCTTAAGTGGTTGAGTCCACTTGATTAAAAAGGGAAAGAGGAGCCACGAATTGGTGATTTGTGGTAGATAGAGAATCAAATCAATCACAAATTGATTGGAGAGTGATTGAGGGAAGTTAGCCTCCCAAAGTCAACTATAAATAGATGGCAGTTTTAGTGGTGGTTAGAGAGACCTATGTGAAGACCTCCAAGAGCTGAGCTTTATGCCATATTAAGGTGTGATTCCAAGCCACACATATGTATCAGTAAGTCCATTGTAATGTACAAGCAATATACTTTCATTTTCATGATCATTGGAGTTCATATTTCCATGTTCTTATGAAGTGTACTACTCACTGCCATATCTCTCAGTTTTCTCAGCCAGATTGCAGAGATGATTTCTCTAAGCTTGGTGCATCATCTTTAGTGATTTAACTTCTTAATGCTAGCTTGATAACTCTAATATATGCTCCCTAATTTTCATTTCATTTGGATGTTGCAATCTTCAGTTATGTTCAGTTGAAGTCAACCCTATCTTTTCATTTTCACTTCTTTGTCATGTACCTAACTTTTTTACTCATCTTGTCAAAGACATTTCTCAGTATTTACTCATCCTAATGCAATGATTTAACGTTTTTTGGATTTTGATTAGTGTCTAGTATAAGCATACAAATTTTCATAATCATTGGATTTTCAAATCTTGAGTTACGTTTATTTTTCTGCTCACTGGTCTCATTATTGTAGCAGCCGGTGAAAATCGGGATGATGTCATCAATTGCTCAGTGTGTGGTTCATTATGTTTTATGAGATTACTCTTGAAAGTTAGCTCTTTAAGTTTACGAGACTTCCCCAAAAGGAATTAAGCTAATTGCTGATGTGATTAGAGAATTATGCAAAACACTAGACAGGTGTATAAAGCAAAATAGCAAGTTCTTCACCTCTGAGCTAACTCCAACTTATCTGTTTTGATCTATCTTTTTGAGAGTGATCTTCCAAGGTACATGTCACTCTAGCACAATGGTGAGTACCAACGTGAGAAGATTCACCTCATAATTGTCAATCCGTGGAGACGTGAGGACTAGTATGAAGACTATGAGCAAGTGAAGGCACAAGTGCGTGAGTGAGAAGCACACAAGCATGCACACACATACACACACACGTGCACACAAAGCAAGAACAAGGAGAGGAACAATGGAGTTCTTTGCATTAATCAAAAGGTCTCTTACATCAGTTCAATTCACAAACAATCTAACCCCAAAAATGAGCTCTCTAGCTCTTTTTATAGTTTTTTGACTAGTTTTGGCCCTGTCCAGACCTAGTGTCCGGCCTAGTTAAAAATTAGGTTCCAGGGCTTATTTGAGGGTTCAAACGAAGTCTAAAAATTATGAAAATTGGTACGATGGTACTTCTAATACTCCTCAAGCTCGAGGACTCCTTGGCTTGCACAAAATGGAGTCTATTCTACCAAAAACGGGATTTACAATGTTTGTGTAGTGATTAAAATCACTTGAGTTGTACATAATCCATGGGAAAAAAATGATTTGGCCTTGTTGCCGTATTGTGCATGACTCCTCTGTTGCTTTGTATGCCAACACGCCCCCCTTCCTAGCGTCTGTCGCCCCTGACAGACCTTTGTTCTCTCGGGTGGTCGATATAATATTGGATGACATTGGTGGCCAGTTCATGTTCTCCTATCCTTAAGCCTCTTGCTAGATCAGCTTCCAATGCATCCCAATTTATTGCACCAAGGGCCTCTGGTTGCGGGGTGGTGTAGTACTCTGAGTACATTGCTTGTTCACAGGCAAAAAGTTGGAGCAGATGTGTTGGCTTCGGTGCGAAAATCTCCGAGTGATACTCCCAGAAACCTGATCTGAACATTTCTTCGAAGGTCTGTTTGTAGCAGGCAGGGAGGTATTTGATGCGTGCATGCCAAGCGTAAGCCACATGAATACTGGGGGTGGTGCTCATAGCATACACCAAGTCGTAATTTCCATTGCTAAACCCCGGGAGACGTACCTGTGGTGCGGCTGCATTTCTAAAAGTCTTCAGGACTACTTGCATCATATCTAAGATTTTAAGCATCATTTGCGCTGCTACATCTTGCATGGGCTTCAAGCGCGGCATCCAGTGGCGAATGGTTCCCATCATATATGCTACCGACGGTGGTCCCTGTGGTGGCGCAATGTACGGGTAGTTCAGCCATTCTTTGCATTGCGCGTTGTTCTGTACCTTGATATTGAATGCCTTCCAAGACCTGCGGCGTGGGACTGGACCGTAGCATGGATTGTATAGGAGGTGTAAAGGTGCGTTGTTCCATGTGCGTAGCATTTCTGGATATGTCTCTAGAAGTTTCTGCCGCCAGGTGGGTTGACGAATTTTGCCTTTTTGCACCTCTGGAGGGTCTTCGGGTTGGAATTGGGTCGCAAAGGTAGGAATCTGACCCGTGACTCTTTGTATTTCTGCATTATAATCAGCCAAGATAATATAATACGGCCTGTATTGGAGTTCAGATGAGAGGATCAGGCGTCTCAATGACAGGTTCTTGAAGTAAGCCGATTGTAACACAGTTTCCTCTATGACCCTCATGGCCTGATTTTGCACTACTGTGCGCTCTTCGTGCGAACTCCCGATTTCCTCCACTTGACGTAGCCATGGGGGCCGTGGTGCCTCGAATGTGTCCTGCGCTTCTTCTGTTTGTTGGCCTCCTGGGAATGGTTGCGGATCGTATTCTTCGTCAAACGTTTGTTCCACAGGAATTTGCACAACTTCTTCGTCCGTGGGAGCCTCTGGAGGGGAAGATGGTCTCTCATATTGTAGTAGACGTGTTTGCAATTCAGTGACCTGTTTCTGGAGATCTTGTATGGCCTCTGCGTCTGTGAGGAGTGAAGCCGCGGAGGGGGTGGTTGGAGAGGCTGCTGTTGGTCCTTTTTGGTGTTCTTGCTTCAATTGTCCGAGTTCCTCCGATAGTTTATCATGTGCTTCAAGCAGCATGGCATAGTCTTCCAATATGATCTTGATATTATCGGGGGTCACTACTTGAAACTTGGATGGGCTGATGGGTGCCCCCGGTGTGCTCTCAATAGCTGCCTCCAGGTTCTCTTGATTTTGTACTTGCAGACGTCGATTCTCTTCCTGAGCGGCCGCAAGATGGCGTTTGAGTAGAGCCATATTTCACTGAAGTTTTGAGTTGCGTTCCAGCTGTGTCCGTAGGTGACCTTCTACCACCTGTATCGCTTCCTGATCTGTATTCTGTAACTGTACCTCCAATATGCCATGAGCTTCTTGGAGAGTTTGGAACTGTGTGTGGAGGCGAGCATTTTCCTCCTCTAGTGCCGCGAGGCGGTGCTGTAGTGTCTCTGAGTGCTCGTGCAGGCGTTCGTTTTGTTGCTGGAGCTGAATGTAATCTGTCCTTAAATTTGATATACAAGCCAACATGGTGTCCAATGCATTTCCTATAGATGAGTGGGTGGTGTTTACAGTGGGAGATGCATGGGAAGGGAATTGGGGAAGGGTAACAGTGAATGATGTGTCTATGGAAGTCGTGTGTGTGAGTGAAATTGGTGGAGGGGGAATGGGAGGAGGTGAAATCGTGGGGGGAGGTGCCGTGGGTGGTGAAATGTCCATACCTTCAGGAGTGGGTGTGAGTGTGGGGTCTGCCATATACATTGGGATGGTAGGTGGTGTGTGTGTGGAGGTGGTGAATAGATGCGAAGTGGGGTGGGAAGCTGAAAAGACAGGAAATGGTTGAGACCCTGGTTGAAAAGCTCTAGCAAGGAGGTCATGGAGGGATTGTAGAAATGGAGAGAGAGAGGTCGGGGGTTGAGGTCGTAAATTTGAGGAGGGCTGGAAGGGTTGCGTGGTAGCAGGGAAACCCATGAATGTGGATCTAGGGTCAGGATGACCTATGGTTGAGGGCATGGGGGATGGTTGCCCTAGGGCAGGCTCAAGGAGCGGTTCGGTGGATTGTGTAGTGATGGGGGTTGCTTCAAAGATTGGGTTATCAGTGGTAGAGAATAGGGTGGAACTAGAGATGGGAGTACGGAAGATGAAGGTTGGGTCAGTGGGTTGAGTGGTTGAGGTGATTTCCATTGTTCTGCTCTAGGAGGTGATGGTGGGGGTGTGGGTGGTAGTGGTTCGGTGGACTCCTCATGGGTGACTGGGTGCTGTTGGCTAGCTGTTTTGGTTGCTTGGGAGGTTGTCCTGATAGGCTCAGATGTAATAGTTGGCTCTTCTGCAACTGTAATGGGAATCTGGATATTCTTACCTGAGCGTGGTCGTGTCTGGAACCTTCGTGGGTCATATTGAATTGGAGACCTCCGAATGGCAGTGCGCACTGCTTCTACTACCCCATATGTTTCTGCCATCAATAAGAGACCTTCCCTATACTCTGAGTCAACTCCTGCTTCTTCCAACAACTGAGTCATGAGTACTCTACTACTCTGTTCGGTGAGTAGTTGTTGCGATCGTACTCTTTCCATAATCTGATACAGCCTTCGGAGTTCCGCTGTATAGGCTGGGGCTTCAGTGGTTTCCTCTTCATACGCTCCTTCCTCTTCTAGGTGTCCTTGTTGTTGACCTTGCTGAGCATCACTCCAATGTACATGTCGACCGTCTGTAGACTTTCTTCTTCTTCGTGAGGATGTGCCTTGCTCCTCTGCCTCTGAATAAAACTCCACATCAGAGAATTGTGTACTTTGTAGGAATGCTTCGAAGTCCTGGGGGTCCATTCCTTCAGCATCTCCAGTGGCAGCAAATTCGAATTCAGGTGGAACAGGAGGAGCCGATGGGGTAGCTTGTGTTGTAGTTTCAGATCCCGACCTGGGTATCCTAATGGTAAAGGGAGGTACAGTGGCCTCCCTTCGTGGCGATACCTCAGGAGTAGTTAGAACTTCCCTTGTCTGGACACAAGGGATCGCACCCCTCATGCGCTTGGATTGATGTGTGGACGTCTTGAGCCTTTTAAACATTTGTAATTGTGCCCATGTTAAGGCACGTTCAATGGGGACATCGTATGCTAGGCACCGGTAAATAATGCGTGTGATTGCACAGCATCCGTTCACCACTAATTTTCTAGAAGACCGTTTATTTGCTTCATACAATTGATCTATAATCTATACCGGTAGCTTAATGGGTAACGCACCTGCTTCCGCTAAGTAGAGAGCGAACCAGATTCTCTTGTGTGGTTGTGTGAAGCGGTCTTGGCCGGGAAAGGCGAAATGTTGCATGCACATGCGGAGAGGGATGGACACGTTTGGGGTGAGTGCTGCCATGTCTTTAAGCTTCAATAGTTTCCTATCCTTCATGTTAGTGGGAACAAGAGCATCCTTTTCAGAGGGTACATGCGTGCCGTGCATATTCAAAGCGTCGCTTACCAACTCCACAGTAAGTTCAAACCTCTTCAACTCGTTGTTGCCCAGCAATGAGGGAAGAACAAATGATCCGGGTTTGTCCTTTTCTTCATTAGCTTGTAATGTGGACCAAATAGTAACATCGGAGGAGATCTGGTTTAGGTAGTGGGGCTTCAAAGTATTCTGCCAGCCCTGCTCGTTGCCATATGGTTTGGAGATCCTCGGTGTTCTGTAAAGTCTCGAAATCCTTGGAGAAAAATTGAAATCGAACCCATGATCTGTCATACTCGCACTTAGACTCCCATATATACTTGGCCTCTCCTAATGGACCTGGCATGCCATTGAACCAATGAGAATTGGCATGGACTCTTTCTGTGATCCCTATGGGTGGATCCCGCACCGGGATTTGCTGAAGGTGCTGCAGCTCCACTGGTCGTTCAGTTGGTGGCACATCCACAGGTAGACTATCCACATCAATTCCTGCAGTAAGTATCCCTACTTGTGAGCCCAAACCTGTCGCTTCTGCCATTTTACTGCTTGCCTTCTGATTCTGTGAGAATATAGAATCATGTGTTAACATCGTAATGGACAGAATAAATCCGTTGTTGTCCCCGTTACAACATTAACATGAGGTAGATGGTGAGTTAGTGGTTAGTAAGTGCACGAAGACAGTGTGTATAGTTAATGCTTGGGTATTCCTAGGAGACTAATGCAGTTAGTAAGTGGGGGTGAATTTACAAATTGGGGTCGGGGGGTTTATTACAGGTCTTAAGCTGCCAAATGCAGTGGATGGGTTTTTCTCTTGGTTTCGTAGAGACGCTAGAGAACATTATAGGTGTATCAGCTTGAACATGAGGCCTTTTAGGGACCCATTTACAAATGATTCTGTTTGTGCTCATGGGCCTTGGTGTGTTCGTGAGTGTTGAAAACGAGTGGATGCCGGTTGTGCGAGTGAATGGATTACGCTGTGTAGGTTGTGGCTTCGGCGTAGCTACTTGCGCCCGCAAGCAAGCCTTAGGCACCCAAATTTGACTTGATTGTGGGCTAGCCTTCATCGACTTCTTGGGCACCCAAATAGATTTCACGTTAGCAGAAGAATTTCCAAAAGACTTCTTATTAGTGTCGTGTTGTTGGTTACTAATAAGAGGCTTTGCCCGTGTGGTTGGCTTGAGTGCAACCGGGTGTTCGCCTTTCCGCACCCACACTTGTTTCACTTGCTGGGACATTTTGCTACGCAGTTACTTTGGATCCCCAACATAGGTAGTACTCTGCTTCTTCTGCCTTTGATCCACCTTTGGTTGTTGCCTCCTTCTGGCCTTTGGAAAAGAAGGGAGTTCCTTTGCATCCCTGACTCCTTTTTTGCGAATATCATTCCTCTGCAACACATAGTTTTGGACAAGAACAGCATGGTCAACTTCATGTGCACCCCTGGAGGGACCAGGAGTCTGTGCCTTTCCTAGTTCCTTGAGTGCTCCATTATCCAACTCTACTGTAATTCGACTATGATTGACCCATATCTGAAGAAGTCCACTTCTTAGGTTTAAGTTGACTGCTTGGTCATAGATCCAGTCTTGACCCAAGACAAGAGGTTCAGTGAGATCCTCATCTTGACACACTAGTACTTTAACTGTCATTGCCTCATCATGAATGTAGAGGGGAAGTTCCACCTCGCCCATGCAAGGGGTTTCCACGCCTCCCAATCCTATGAGATACGCTTCCACGGGATTGACAGTTAACTGCAACTCTTGACAGTAAGACAATTTAACAGCACTAGTGGCTGCACCTGAGTCAATCAAGGCTCTTACGGTCCTTGCACTCTTTCCTTGTCCTATATCTAGGGTTATGAAAGGACGTCGATCAATTATCCTATGCGAGCTTGTTCCTGCGACTTCACACATGGCCATAGGATATCCTTGATCTGCATAGTCATCTGTTCTAGTCTGATCTCGGCCTTGCCTTCGTAACTTCATCCTTCTGATGCGTTCTAAAGCTTCTGCTTGAGCTTCTTCTCAAATTCGCTTTTCTTCCTCTTTGCGTTTCTTAGCAGTGTTGAGTCGGCTGAGCATTTCCTCTGTGACGGGTTCCTGATACAACTTGACTCTACAACCGCTAATATAGTTTGGGAGAATATCACCTTCTAACGTGGCTAATTGTACTGCTCCACTCGTGGAGATCCTATTGATAATCATAGGTCCGTAGCCTCTCTTTTCTAGCTTCCTTGCGTGTTGTTTTAGTGTATAGACTAAAACTAGATCTCCTGCTTTCAAGCCCTTATCCTTCACATGGGCATTGAAATATGCCTTCTGTCTCTTCTTGGCTGCATATATTCCTGCAGCGGCTCTCAGTCTTGTTTCCCCTAATCGTTCAAGGTCAAAGATCCTAGAGGAGAGCTCATGACCTGTCCATTCGTGCTCTTGTGCTACTTTCAACGTAGGAATCAGGAAATCCAAGGGTAGCACAGCGTTTTGGCCGAATACCATCTGAAAGGGGGTGGCTTGGAGTACCGTTTTGTAGGCAACTCGGTATGCCCAAACAGCATGGTGTAGCTGTTTGTCCCAATCAGAGCGTTTAGTGTTCACTAATTTCGTCAGTACATTGCATAAGATCTTATTAGTGCTCTCAGCTTGTCCATTAGCTTGAGGGTGATAGGGGGCAGACTTCTTGTGTATTACCAAGAATTCTTGGAGTAGATTTTCAATCACTTCATTTAAGAAATGAGTGCCTCTATCACTTACCAGCTCGATAGGTAGCCCGTATCTTGTGAATACATTCTCAAACAAGAATTTGGCAGTTGTTTGAGCATCGTTCTTTGTCGTAGCCTTTACCTCTACCCACTTGGTGAGATAATCTGTTGCAACAATGATGTATTCCGCATGAGAACCTTTAGGTGGGGGATTAATAGGACCTATGAAGTCTATTCCCCACTTAGAGAATGCACGTCCACCCATCATAGGTTTCAGTGGCATCTCATCTTTGCGTATAGGATACTGAGTCCTCTGACAGACATCACACCGTTTCACATAGGTATGTGCATCCATGTGAAGGGTAGGCCACCAGAAACCTGCAAATAGTATTGCCTTGATCACCCGATCCGGTCCAAAGTGTCCTCCTGCTACACCTTGGTGAGCAGTTTCTAAGATCTTAAGATATTCACTTTCATGGACACATAGCCTCAGGTAACCATCTTTACCACGCTTGTATAGATTATCACCAATGAGTGAGTAATCCAGGGCTTCTTGTTCTAAACTCCTTTTCCTAGCCAGAGTCATGTCTGGAGGGAATGCTTTCGTCCTTAGGAAGGATACTAGTGGTTCACTCCAATCTGGCACAATGGATACTTGATAAAGAGTGGCGTGTTCCACTGGTGGTTTAGTGCAACAGATTGGGCATTCCTTGCACAACTTTTGGACATCTGCTTCCATAGTTGGCCAATGCACTCGGAATCTCTTTAGAGTCTGTAAAGTTCGTTGCTTTGAATGGTGTTGCTCTAACGCACCTACATGTGCTAATTGCAACCATTTAGCGTACTCATCCTCTTCTACGCAACAAGCCAAGATCCCTTGATCTGTGTGCTTGTACATGCTTCCTGCCATGATGTGGTACTTTTGGGCTTTTACGACCTCTCTATTCCGTGTGTTTACCACTGGATGGTTAGGCCCGTATGTCAATACTGGTACCAATGGCTTAGCCCACTGCGGTACAACTTCCAAATTAAACAAGTAAGCATCAGGAAGGTCATCTAACACTCCTTGTGGGGCTTCTCCCGATGTGAGCCTAGAGAGGTGATCTGCTCTCAAGTGAGTCCTCCCTTTCCTTACCACAACCTCAAAATCATATTCCATTAGCAAGAGAAACCATCTCACTAATCTTCCTGTATTGCAAGGCTTGTTTACGAGGTATAGCAATGCTTGATGATCCGTAAAAAAATTAAACTTATTTGCAAGCAAGTAGTGTCTAAATTTCTTAACTGCATATATCATGCCTAAACCTTCTCTCTCCGTAGTGGTGTAATTTCGTTCAGCCGCATTCAACTGTCTACTGGCATAGGCAATTGGAAGATCCATATTACCTTCACCAGTAGGTTATGCAAGTACACATCCAATAGCATAATTGGATGCATCCACGTGAACATGGAATGGCTTATTCCAATCTGGTGTGGTCAAGATTGGTGCTGAACATAATCTTCGTTTAAGCTCCTGGAAGGAATTCTCACATTCATCCGTCCACTCAAAGTTAGTCAGAAGCCCGTACATGGGCTTTGCAATGACAGCATACATGTGTATAAATCGTCGGTAATAACCACAATGCCCCATGAAAGCTTGTACTTCCTTGACATTCTTTGGCCTAGGTAGCTCTGCTATGGCTCTCACTTTTTCTTCGTCGGTAGATATGCCATTCTTTGACACTATATGTCCTAGAATCTTGCCTTGCCTGACCATAAAAACGCACTTTTCTGGGTTCAGGCAGACTTGATATTCTCTACATTTGTTAAAGATTTGTCTGAGTTCAGGGATATGGGTTTGTCTAATGTTGGAATGAGCACAAAGATCATCAACGTAGACTTCTAAACTCTTCCTCAGGAACTCCTTAAACACATGGCACATCAGCCTCTGGAAGGTAGCTGGTGCATTGGTAAGCCCAAATGGCATTACCCTAAAAGCAAAAATGCCCCATTCTGTGGCAAAGGCTGTCTTATGCTGATCCTCTGGAGCTATGGCTACTTGATTGTAACCCGAAAATCCATCAAGGAAGTTGTACACTTCCTTGCCTGCCACTCTTTCTAAGAGATGTTCTGTGATGGGAAGCGGATAGTTATCTCGAATAGTGGCTGCATTAACCTTCTTCAAGTTAATGCACACGCGCAGTTTGCCATTCTTCTTGGGCACCACTACGATGGGTGATACCCACTCAGTGTGCTCAATTTCATAGATAAATCTAGCTTCGACCAGTCTATCTATCTCTTCTTTGATCTTAGCAGCGTAATTATCGTTATATGTATAAGGCTTTTGCTTAGAGGATTTGGCATCTGAAGTCATGGGGATGGTGTGCGAGCATATGTCCGGGTCAACCCCTTTCAAATCCTTGTAACTCCAAGCGAATACATCTCTGTATTCTCTTAGCAAGGCAATCAATTCGTGCTCTTCTTCTTCTGTCAGGTCATGGCCTATATACGTGCATCTCTCCTCTCCTTCTTCTATGGCCACTACTATTTTCTTGGTGGTTTCTTTGTTATCATAGGCCTCTCCTGATTGTGCCTCTCGTTTACGCATTCTAATCATGACTCTCCTGTCATCTATCTCATACTTCTTAAAATTTTCTGGGACCTCAAACAAAGATTCTTCCTCTTCTGGTGAGACTTCTCTCTTTTTTTGTTTCTTTCCTTCTTCCTTTGGGCTCACATGTGTTGCTAATCTTACATCATTTGTAAGATCTCCATGCCTCTGGGGTTGAAATTCTACTTCATGGAAGTATTCTTCATCTGATGCAAATGGTGGGTCCATAATGATTGACTCTAGATCGGAGTCACTTGCATCCTCAAATGCATCAGGGCTAGGTTCGCATTCTTCTAGAACTGCCTCTCCCATGATTGGCTCTATGGAGAAGACTGAAATGTCATAGCCATCCTCATCACAATGAGGTGTCCATTGTTCTTCATTGATGGCTACGTCCATTGTTGCTAAAATTTCTGCCCAACCGTGAGGTTCAAATTCTTCGTCTGGAAAAACTACAGGTGCATAGGCTGGGTCTTGGCTTGATCTATGGGTTTCTTTTGCACCTACCTCTCTGGCTTTCTCTCTCTTCTCTTCTTCTAGTGCTACCTTGCACATCCATAAGTGAGTGTCTTCATGCATCCATGAGGATCCAGACCCTATGGAATGCACCGATTCTATATCATCTTTGGCTCTATGGATGGGATTCCATTGGATAGGAGGGACATCTCTATGAGAATAATCCTTGAGATTGACTTTGGTCGTAACACCCAAGTGTTGCAAATACAAGGAGTTGGTTCCCCAATCCTGTACCACTTGCAACTGTGGCATAAATGGTCTTCCCAAAATCATCTCATAGGCATGATTTTTGGTGAAGTCACATATGGCAAGTGTATGCTCAAACTCGACACCACAAGTGGTGAGAGTTATTCCTTCTAGCAATCCTAGGGGTCTCTCTATGTGACCATCGGCCATCTGCAATTTCATTCTCGTTGGCCTGAGTGCTGGCTTGCCCCAACGCTTCCATAGGGAAGTAGTGGCAATTGCAACTCCTGCACCTGAGTCCAAAATTGCCTTGGTGGTGTACTCCTGGTAGGTGATGGGAAGATAGGTGTTCCCTTTCACCTTCACACATATCTCCTATCTTATCCAAGGGAATTTCTGGCACTGTCCTATGGGATCCTACCTGGGAACGAGGTTTTGCTATCTTGGTACTTGTTTGGCTACATGTTTCCATAATTCAGGTCTAACCCTGAGTAGCTCTTCTAACTTGAGATTGCACTGCACGTTAGTGTTCTTCACTACCTCTGTGTTCCTAGGTATGACTGAATCTTCGTTTCTTACCATGACTGTAGGTGCTCTCATACAGGTGGACTTTGCTTCCCATGGTCTTGTGAAGTGGGGTAACTCTTGTATGGAATTAGATTCAAAGTCCAATCTCTCGTGAGATTGAGCACTCTCATGTTCCCCGTAAATAGATGGGATGTCTTCTGGGAATTGGTCGTGCGCATCATCCACAAGTTCAAAGGGAGGAGCGACTTCACTTTTGTTATCCCATTTGTCTTCTTGAATCTCTCGTAGGAAGTCTGGTGCAAACCGATTCATAGAATAAGAAGTGTCTGGCTTCGTAGAATTAGGCGCATAAGCAACCTGCAAAGGAGGGCTTATTCTATCGTTGGCTCTCTCCTCGTTCTCATAGATGGCTGGAGCACAAGCTTCCTGGGGAGGGTTACTTATTCTATTACTTTTCCGAACAGGCTCATACGCCCCCGGAGAAGGAATGTAGGCAACCTGTGGAGGTACGCAAGCTTTCGAGGGAGGCTCATGTGCCTTTTGGGGGGGAAGATAAGCTTCTTGAGGAGGCACATGGGCTTCCTGAAGAGGCTTGCTTATCCGTTCTCTTGCCCTTTCCTTTCGTTGAGGGGCACGTTCCTTTTTCTGATTGTGCAATTAGTCTCTCTATTCTTTCTAAGGAGGGGGAGTTGTCTGGTTTAGTGGAATTAGCCACATAAACTTCCGATGGGGGATGGTTCATGTTTTTGCTTGCTTTATCTTTTTCTTGATTCTTTTCTTCCTTGGCAGATCTTGCAATTATTCCCTCTAACTTCTCTAGGAATCCATCCAAGTGTAATTGCGTCTTGGCTGAGCCCGAGTAATTGAAAAGGCGACTGGCTTCAAACATAGTCTGAGCCAATGTGACCATTTTTGCGCACAGCTTGGTTCTTTCTATCTCTAGGTCAGCTCTGGGATAGCACTTGTCATGCTCCGTGACGTTTGGCCCTTCTTGGATTCTGGCCTGATATGCTTTAAGCATCATGTCTATGTCTTCAGGAGTGGGATCAGCTAATACTGATCCTGTTTGGGGTGGTGGGTGGGTTACGTGGGGTGTCTTAGAGGGTGGAGGGATGGAGGGTGATGGGGATGGTAGCGGTGGGAATGTGTGAGAGTGCAGTTGAGATGTGATCTCTATGATTTTAGCCTTGGTTTCTCGTAGACTTTCCTCAAGTTCACTCATCTTCTTTGCCCATTGCCTTTTCATACGTTCGCGGCTATCTCTCCAAGCTCTTGTTCTCTTTTTATTTTGGCTCTCAGTATCGCTAGCGTCTGGGCTCTTTTCCTTGCCCACCCCTTGGTTTTGCTGCACTGCTTGAGCTCTCGTGACTACCTGTACGGGTGCAGTGGAAGTAACACTTCCGCTGGAATCTACCACTAACCCAATAACGTTGATCGGAGTGATTTTTGGCATATTATTAGGATTCTTAGGGCAATCTCGTAAGAGATGCTCTTTTCCACAATCTTGGCAAAAGCCTTGGATCGTCACTGATTGGTTTTGTGGAGGTGGGGGTAAGGGGCAATCACGAATGAGGTGATCTCCTTGGCATCTGTAGCACGGTCCTCTTGGGAATGGAGGTCTTACCTGCCTAGGTTGAGGCCTAGGGTTGGGGTTTGCATACATGATGTTTGTGTAATCCGACTCCCAACTAGGTTCATTTGGCTCTTCGCTGTAATAGGACTCACCATGTTCTGGAGACTGCATGTAGTACGCCTGGGGACTATCGACATGTGTAGAATCGAAGCTATGGTCACCGGGGTCACTCTTAGAAAGCAAGGATGTTACAGGGACTATAGCTCTATTCAGGTTCTCTTCTGCAGCAGTATACTTTACCGGAATCACATTGGCTGGGGCAGGGGGTTGTTGTGCTAACACAGGTTGAGGCCTTTGTTGGGCTTGATATGGTTGCTGATAAGGTGACTGTGGCCTGCCATATGGCTGAGGAGGGTACGGGTTCTGGTATCTTCCTTGCTGCGGGTATGGCTGAGGGTAGGGTTGCCTAATTGCCTGCTTGTTGTATGGGCAATCTTGTGCGGTGTGATTGGTGTATCTTCGTTCTATGGTGCAATATTGGCTATTTGGATTGACCTGGAGTTGAGCCATTATGGGACACACGTTGGCCATATGGTCGCCACCGCATGTATAGCACCTCTTCGCTGGGGCAAACCTTGGAATTTGTTTGCTAGTTACACCTAATTTCTAAGCTACTTTCTCAGCGAGTTCCTCAATTGATGTAGATTGCGTGGAAGAGTGACTAGATGCACTATCGGAATCTTTGTAGATTTTGGAGAGCTCTAGTTCTTCCCCTAGGTTATCTTCAATGTCAATGCACATGCGTACACACTCTTCTATCGTCCTGGGGTCTTTCAGATACACATAGGATCTCAATTTCGTACTCAGCAATCCATCAAGGAATAAGGCTACTTGTTTGGCAGATGTGGGTAGCTCCGGAACAGGACATCTTTCAAGATATTGCCTGAATCTCGTTCCTGCAAGTCTTATAGTCTCTTGCGGGGTTTGCTTGAAGCTGTGAATCAACGAGGAGGTATTGTGCCTTATGCCACTCTTAGAGAATTCAATGATGAAAGCCTCTAGGAGTTGGTCTATGCTCCTGAACTGCCGCTCATCCAATGGCTGAAACCATGTAAGTGCCGTGTTCCTAAGGGTTAGACCGAAGGCATTGTACTGTGTGAATAGATCCTCCACTTGTTCAGCTCTCAAGACTTGCTTGAACTCCGCCACATGATCATAGGGATCTCCTGTGCCATCAAAGTAATTCTTCATGGACTTAACTAGCTGAGTCGGTCTCAGAGTTCTTGCGTGCTCTCTAGGTCTCGGCAGAGGGAATCCATCCACATTTCTTTGGTTCTTGTGAGCTCTAAGCATCTCAGGTTCTACCCTATTCGTCTCCGTCCTCGTTCTTTCTCTGCCCACTGGGTTGGCAAAACTTACTTCTGGTCTATCCCTACTTCTGTCTCTTTGCATACCATGAGCTTGGGATGTTCCAGCCCCAGGGTGACCATAGGATACATTTGATCTTGGTTGGGGTAAAATAAATTCACCCTTCCAAGTGTAAGCATGCCTATCATTTTCCGTAACCACAAAGATCCGTTCTAAAGTGTGATCTAAGTAGGTCACTCTACCTGGGCTATCCGGATCCTTAAACTCATAGATCATGATAGTTCCTATATCAGTTGGCTGATTAGATTTATACCTCCAAAAGGCTTCGTCAGTTTCTCGATTGAGGAGCAACTCTATGCTCTTGTTGTCTTGGGGAACCCATTCCGGTGTGATAATCCTAGTGAGAACTGATTTGCCTCGAGGGGTTCTAGGTTCCGCACCCATGTTTCCTTGTTCCAAGTCACCTAAGTCCGCTTTTGAGATTACATTTCCAAATTCATCTGTCCTATCTGGGTGACTGGTGACTACGTATATGGTTCCTTCTTTGTCCAGGTATGCACCGTTTTCAAACTTGACAGCTGGGTGCTCTAGTCCTATGGATTGGTCAGGGTTTTTAATTTGGACCACGGATCTTCCTAGGCCGTCCTCATAGATGCTAGCACCTAATCGGTTGGTCCTAAGGTATTCCAACTGTGTTTTGTAAGCGCCTTCTACCCTGTACAAGTAAGGCACACCTGAACTTCCCGTAGGTCTGTCCATGCCTTGAGACATCTCTGACTCACTGGTCTCAGAGCTAGGGTAGTACGAGTGTGGCTCAACTGCTGGGCCCAAGACCTAGCAGTGTGGTTAACACTAGCCTCTGAAGATCTAAGGCTTTGTCTCTCCCTTACTAGATGTCGTCCTGATCTAAGGTTCATATGCCTATCTCAGTAGCCCAATTCTTTGCCCAGAGTACAACCTCGTTGCTGGTTACTTTAGATCAGTCGCTTGGTTCTTTTTAGTTATTTTATCGTGTTTAGATCTTATCTGATATCACGTCGTCAGGAATATTTGAATGTTGTTTCGCACTTACAGTTGATCGTTCCACGTTAAGTTCTTTCCCTTTAAAATTCTCGACGGTACAAGGATTATGCCCTTAGCTTGAGCTTGAAAGTTTAGGTATGCTTCAACTTGATAGTTGCCTATCGTCACCCTAGCTTACTCCTGCTTCTAATCGTTCTTAGCCTAAGCTAGGAATTGACGAAGAGGAGTTGAGAGTATTCCGACCTTTCCTGTTGAACCTTGCTCTTTAGTGCTCGAGAAGTTGATTCTCAAGCTTGCGCAAAACCCTTGCTTGGACGCTCTCAATTGCTTCTCAATAGACCTGCATCAGTCTCAAGATTAGCTCCAAGTAGACCTTTCAATTGACAGACAATTTATTTCAGACACTTTTTTAATGACCCTTGTTCCCCCTTTTGTATTGCTAGAAATTTCCTCTAGAGCTCCCTTGGTGTTCCTACCCCTCAGTGTGTCATCTTCCAAATATCCTATCTGAAAATCAACGCATTATTCTTATGAAAAACAGTTGAGGGCGTGTAGTATATGCCACGAGCTTTCCGACAAGCCCTAGAGCTCAAAAAATGGATTTCGTATGAAAAAGTTATGACCGTTCAAGATTTAGGGGGTTAACTGGACAAACAGAACCTTTCAGGGGTTTTAATGCATTTTTCTAAGGCCTTTGTAAGTGTATG
This sequence comes from Ceratopteris richardii, assembly GCA_020310875.1. Taxonomy (NCBI): domain Eukaryota; kingdom Viridiplantae; phylum Streptophyta; class Polypodiopsida; order Polypodiales; family Pteridaceae; genus Ceratopteris; species Ceratopteris richardii. The sequence goes on along the minus strand of CM035420.1, from coordinate 51,401,589 downwards.
AGTATTTGAGAGTGCAAATATGCCCAAAATTTAGCCTAAATTTCCAAAAATTTACCCCTTAATTTTTGCCGAAAATGTCTGTCTGTCGCGATAGACGGTGTCTGTCGCGATAGACACAAACTATCGTGGGGGCTGTCTGTCGCGATAGACGGTGTCTGTCGCGATAGATGGTGTCTGTTGCGATAGACTGGTCTGTCGTGATAGACGATGTCTGTCGCGATAGACGGGGTCTATCGTGGATTTCTGTCTGTCGCGATAGACGGTGTCTGTCGCGATAGACGCTGTCTGTCGTGGAATTTCGGTCTGTCGCGATAGACGGGGTCTATCGTGGAATTTTGGTCTGTCGCGATAGACGGTGTCTGTCGCGATAGACGCTGTCTGTCGTGGGTCTCTGTCTGTCGCGATAGACGGTGTCTGTCGCGATAGACTGGTCTGTCGCGATAGACGATGTCTCTCGCGATAGACGGGGTCTATCGTGGATTTCTGTCTGTCGCGATAGACGGTGTCTGTCGCGATAGACGCTGTCTGTCGTGGAATTTCGGTCTGTCGCGATAGACGGGGTCTATCGTGGAATTTTGGTCTGTCGCGATAGACGGTGTCTGTCGCGATAGACGCTGTCTGTCGTGGGTCTCTGTCTGTCGCGATAGACGGTGTCTGTCGCGATAGACAGTGTCTGTTGCGATAGACGGTGTCTGTCGTGATAGACTAAAAAAACGCAAATTTTTGAGAAACTTCTAGTGATTTGGAGTGCCCTAATGGTGTAGGTTACCGTGCTAAACATGCATTCACAAAATTTTAAGTTTTTCTGTCTATCGCGACAGACAGAGGTCGTCGTCCCGGGACCTGTGCAGAGCCGGTCGTACCTGCGCACACTGCTGGAGGAGGTGGTACAGCAAGTTCCTGCAACAAAAGCTCAAAAACACACCAAAAATAGATAGCATGCAAGCTCTCTCTCGCTCTCTCTCACAATGAAATGAGGGAAATGAGGTGGGGGGTGTAATATGACCAAAAAACTGAAATTTTTTGTGGAGATGGAGATGGAGGTGGGAGATGGTGGAGATGCGAAAGTAAGGAAAAAATGAAGAAAAATTAAGAGAAAGAAGGATGTTACCTATAACTCCAATGTCTCAACTCGACGTCTTACCATCACACGCTCGTCCTCGAAGCTCTCTCCCCGGCAACGGCGCCAAATTTGGTGTCACTCTAGCACAATGGTGAGTACCAACGTGAGAAGATTCACCTCATAATTGTCAATCCGTGGAGACGTGAGGACTAGTATGAAGACTATGAGCAAGTGAAGGCACAAGTGCGTGAGTGAGAAGCACACAAGCATGCACACACATACACACACACGCGCACACAAAGCAAGAACAAGGAGAGGAACAATGGAGTTCTTTGCATTAATCAAAAGGTCTCTTACATCAGTTCAATTCACAAACAATCTAACCCCAAAAATGAGCTCTCTAGCTCTTTTTATAGTTTTTTGACTAGTTTTGGCCCTGTCCAGACCTAGTGTCCGGCCTAGTTAAAAATTAGGTTCTAGGGCTTATTTGAGGGTTCAAACGAAGTCTAAAAATTATGAAAATTGGTACGATGGTACTTCTAATACTCCTCAAGCTCGAGGACTCCTCGGCTTGCACAAAATGGAGTCTATTCTACCAAAAATAGGATTTACAATATTTGATTTGGCCTTGTTGCCGTATTGTGCATGACTCCTCTGTTGCTTTGTATGCCAACAGTACATAGGGTGTCTAATACATCCATTGGAAATCTAAAATGGCCCACCATATACTCGTGGAGTTCATTTGGCTGGTGTAGATCAAGGATTTTGCAACACCTCTTCATCTTCAAGCACATACCTATCCATCTCTTCACAGTGGTATCAGAGCAGGGTTCGACAATATGGCAGATGGATTTCCTTCATCAATTGACAAATTGGATAGAGGTAATTACTCAGCTTGGTCATTAAGGATGGAAGCTTATCTCCAAGGTAGACGTTTATATCGTTATATGGCTGGAGATGAAGTTATGCCAAGTTTCAAGAACAAAAGTCAACCAACACAAGAAGAGCAAGAAAGATTGAGCACATGGTGCTCCAAGGATGCACTTGCAAGGTCTTATCTCCTCAACTCTATCTCAGATTTTTTGTTGCCTCACATTAGAAGTTGTATACCATCTCAGGAAGTATGGGATGCACTTGAAGCTTTCTTTTCTTCAAGTACTAAAGCTAGGAAGCATCAACTATGGCTGGATTTCACAACTCTCAAGAAGGCTCCCAAACAAAATGTGACTGATTTTGTCACAAAGCTCAAGGACATAGCAGATCACTTGGGAAGCATTGGAAAGGTAATAGATAAAGAGCAAATTGGAAGGCAGGTCATCAATGGCTTGAAGGCAGATGACAAGTGGGAAGCATTCATCACAGCTATGGATTTGTACATGGACATGCATGTACTTGATTTCAATACACTCATTGGACAACTACTTACTCAAGAGGCAAAGCTTATCAAAAATGGAGAAAGCTCTAAAGGTAATCAACCTTCAGCTTTATACACTGATAAAAGCAAGTTCAAAGATAACAAAGGATAGGCAAAGAAAGTGGATGATGAAGCAGGTACACATCAAGCTAACTATGCAGGTAGAGGAAGACGTGGTAGAGGTAGAGGAAGAGGAGGTAGACAAGGTAGGGGGAGATCCCAAGACTCCAACCCATGTTCTATTTGTGGATTAACTAATCATACAACTGAAAATTGCTTTAGGAATTCCAGGAATCAAAGAGGCAGAGGATACAATAGAGGAAGGTATGGCTACTCAAGAGGAAGGTTCAACAATTATCATGGCAGCTACAGCAACTACAAACATTCAAACTATCAAGGAGGCTACAAAGGAAGGAGAGACTTCAATAACTAAACAGAGAATCAAACAAAGAGGATTCATTATTGATCATGAACATGGCTATGCCAAAAGGTAAATTAGATGAGCATGTTTTCTACATAGATTCAGGTTGTTCAAATCATGTGGCAGGAAATGTGGCACTCCTATCAGATTTAGAAGATCCAAGGAATAAGCATGAGGTACAAACAGGAGATGACACAAGACATCTTGTGGAGAAAATAGGCAATGTCAAAGCACCTGATGGAAACATCAACCTACTCAGTAAAGTACTCTATGTCCCTACCATTACAAAGAATTTGATTAGTGTTCGGCATATAGTAGAGAAAGGGTTACAAGTCAGGTTCACAAAAGCAGGAGCATTTGTTGAAGATCCAAGTCAAGGATTCAAAAGAAGAATTGCAAAAGGTGAAAAGACAGGTAGATTGTTCACATTTGAATTACAAGACACCAAAAACATTGCTCTCTTTAATTATGGTAGTCAGACACTCACAAAATTGGAAGTATGGCACAAAAGGTTAGCACATATTGGTGAAAGGTCATTTAAGCAAATTTGCAGGGACCAAAGTGTACTTGGACTCCCTAATTGTCGAAACAACATATTATTTATAAGTGTAGTGCATGTCAAATTGGAAATTCTCACAGGTTACCATTCATGAAGAAAGGCTATATGCATGGAGATCTCTTGGAGTTGGTTCATACAGATGTATGGGGACCTAGCAAGGAAGCTTCAATATCTGGATCAAGGTATTATGTCTCCTTTATTGATGATTGAAGCAAATGGACTATCCTATTCTTTATGAAACACAAAGATGAAGTTTTTCATGTTTCAAAAGATATTTGGCTCTTGTGGGGAATCAAACAGGTAAATCACTAAAAAGGCTAAGGTCAGATGGAGGGGGAGAATACTTCTCCCATGAGTTTGATTCTTTTCTTCAAGAAAGAGGAATCAAAAGAGAGGTAACTACAAGGTACACTCCTGAGCAAAATGGAGTGGCAGAAAGGAGGAATAGGACAATTGTTGAAGCTGCAAGGTCTATGTTAAATGAAAAGCATTTACCTAATTACTTATGGGCTGAGGCTATATCTACAGCCACTTACTTCATTAATAGGTTGCCTTCAAAATCCCTTGATGGGATGACTCCATATGAGGCTTGGAATGGAAGAATACCACACTTAGATCATTGTAAAATTTTTGGATGTATTGCTTTTGCTCATGTTCCTTCACAGGTTAGAGGCAAGATGGATCCAAAGGCAGAAAGGTGTGTATTTATTGGATATGACAACAATCAAAAGGGCTACAGGTTATACAACCCTACCAACAAAGGATTCTTGGTAAGCAGAGATGTAGTTTTTGATGAGAACAATTCATGGTATGAAGATTCATGCAGGAAGGTCAATTTACCATATGACCTTGAAGAAGATTTTCCAAAGCTTGGTAGAGAACAACCAAAGATTGAAGAACAAGACACCTCGGAGGATGATGAAGAATCTCAGATGGAAAAGATCAAAGCATGGAAGTCTAAAGGTAAAGCAAAATTGCAAGAACTTGGAGATGAGGCAGAATCATCACATCATGGCCTAAGAAGATCTATGAGGGAAAAGGAAAAACCGGAAAGTTATGGGTTTGACACCTCATTAGTAACTAAACATTCTATCTACATAGCACAGGACATAAACCAAGAGGAGCCATCATCATTTGAAGAGGCCAAAGCAAAAACAGAGTGGAAGCATGCAATGAAGGAAGAGATTGAAGCACTTGAGGAAAACAACACTTGGGATTTGGTGCCCAAGACTTCATCCATGAAGGTAATAGGCTCAACATGGGTCTATAAACTCAAGAAGAATTCTGATCGTTCCATTAATAGGTATAAGGCAAGGCTTGTAGCAAAAGGCTTTGCACAAACTCAGGGAATTGATTATGAGGAGACATTCTCTCCTGTGCCAAAGATGCCTATTATTAGGGTTTTGCTTAGTATTGCCTCTTCCAAGAATTGGAAGATACTTCAACTAGATGTAAAGAATGCATTCTTGAATGGTTGGATAACAGAAGAGGTATATAGGGCACAACCACCTGGTTTTGAGAATCAAGTATATCCTTATTATGTGTGTAAACTTAACAAAGCATTGTATGGTCTCAAGCAAGCTCCAAGAGCTTGGAATTTCAGGCTTGTTTCATTCTTGTAGGACAAAGGCTTTCAACCAAGCAAGGCAGATCCTTCACGCTTTATTAAAAAGAGTAATTCCAAGGTCATCTACTTATGTGTATATGTAGATGATATTATATTGACAGGGAATGATGCAGATTGTATGAAGAAGATCAAAGATCAGATGAGAGAAGAGTTCAAGATAAGTGATTTGGGTTCACTTACCTACTTCCTAGGCTTGGAAGTTGTCTACAAAGATCATGGTTTGTTTCTCACTCAAAGAAAGTACATTAAGGACATGTTGGAAAAATTCAAGATGCAAGATTGTAAGATTGCAGGTACTCCAATGGAGGTCAATCACAAATTGAACTCACATGAAGGTGGACTCATAGAGGACATCACATCATATCAAAGTCTAGTGGGTAGTCTCAACTATGCCACATTGACAAGAGTAGATATATGTTACAGTGTGAGTGTGCTAAGCCAATTTATGCGCACACCAAGGAAACCACATATGGATGTTGCCAAAAGGATTCTCAAGCATCTCAAAGGAATCATAAATGAAGGACTTTATTATCCTTATGTATCTAATTTAGGTTTGAAGCTATTTTCTAATGCAGATTGGGCTGGCTCCAAGGAAGATAAAAGGAGCACTTCAAGTTACCTTACCTTTGCAGGTTCAAAGCTTATTTCATGGTCATCCAAGAAGCAACCCACAATTGCTCTCTCTTCTATTGAAGCTGAATACAGAGGTCTTGCCATAGCTACTCAGGAAGCTATGTGGATGAAGACATTACTCAAAAATCTTGGATTGGAGTTTGGAACTCCAACTATTTTTGGTGACAATATGAGTTAAATTCACTTAGCTGCTAATCCTATTTTTCATGCAAGGACTAAACATATTGAAGTTCATTATCACTATGTACGAGAGAAGGTTCTAAGAAAAGAGATTCAAATATCATATGTGTCCACTCATCAACAATGTGCAGATATCCTAACCAAAGCATTGGATGGTACAAAGCTTTGCAAATTCAAGGCTATGATAGGTTTGCAGGTAATCTTGGAAGATTGAAGACCACAAGCATATTTGGCTCGAGGGGGAGCTATTGGAGCAAGTATATTGCAAGCCTAAGTATTGGCTTGAGTCCCACAAAGTCATAGAAGAAGCCTTAAAAAGAAGTCAATGTAAAGTTCACTTGTGAACTACCTGTTGTAACTGTTGAAGAGTTTACTTTATGTAAAAGTGAAAGAATCTTAAGTGGTTGAGTCCACTTAATCAAAAAGGGAAAGAGGAGCCACGAATTCATGATTTGTGGTAGATAGAGAATCAAATCAATCACAAATTGATTGGAGAGTGATTGAGGGAAGTTAGCCTCCCAAAGTCAACTATAAATAGATGGCAGTTTTAGTTGTGGTTAGAGATACCTATGTGAAGACCTCCAAGAGCTGAGATTTATGCCATATCAAGGTGTGATTCCAAGGCACACATATGTATCACTACGTTTGTTGCATTGTACAAGCAATATACTTTCATTTTCATGATCATTTGAGTTCATATTTCCATGTTCTTGTGAAGTGTACTACTCACTGCCATATCTCTCAGCTTTCTCAGTCAGATTGCAGAGATGGTTTCTTTGAGCTTGGTGCATCATTTTCAGTGATTTAACTTGGTAATATTAGCTATAAAGTCTACTGTATGCTCACCAATTTTCATTTCATGTGAATGTTGCAATCTTCAGTTATGTTCAGTTGAAGTCAACCCTGACTGTTCATTTTCACTTCTCTGTCAGGTACCTAACTTTTTTACTCATCTTGTTAGAGCCATTTCTCAATGGTTACTCCTCTAAATTCAATGATTTAATGCTTTTGGATTCCAATTTGTGTGTAGTATAAGCATACAAATTTTCATAATCATTCATTTCAAAATCGTGAGTTATGTGCATTTTCCTGCTCACTAGTCTCATTACTATAGCAGCCCATGAAAATCGAGATGATGTCATCAGTTGTTAAACATCATTCTCAGTGTGTGGTTCATTATTTTTTATGAGATTACTCTTGAAAGTTAGATCTTTAAGTTAACTAGACTTCCCCAAAAGGAATTAAGCTAATTGCTGCTGTGCTCAGAGAATTATGCAAAACACTAGACATATGTATGAACCAAAATAGCAAGTTCTTCACCTCTGAGCTAACTCCAACTTATTTGTTTTGATCTATCTTTTTGAGAGTGATCTTCCAAGGTACATAGGGTGTCTAATACATCCATTGGAAAGCTAAAAGGGCCCACCATATACTCTTGGAGTTCATTTGGCTGGTGTAGATCAAGGATTTTGCAACACCTCTTCATCTTCAAGCACATACCTATCCATCTCTTCACAACTTGCATGCCTCAGCCATGGTCTTCCAATCAAGAGGGGAAATCCCCCTTCTAAGTGGGATGGTCTTAATACCAAAAAATCCAAAATGAAGAGATTACCTTGTACTTCTAGTGGAACTTTTGGGACCACCCCCAATTGCCTTACTTTGCTTTGAGCTACCAAAGTAATGGTGAAGTGGGTTGGTTTGGTTGGATATGGGCCAAGATTCTCCATGGTATGCGTAGGCATCAAATTAATTCCAAACCCACCATCCACAATGAATCCTTGTAGCTTTACTCCTTTAATTGTTACTGTCCGTCTTGGACTCTTATAGTCAGTCAGAGGTGCTTCTTCTACACCCTTCCCTTGACCTAAGGTAGTAGTCTTGGCCACCAAGGTGGATGAGGAAGCCTCATCAATAATCTACAGTACTTAGACCTGAATTTTGCATCCATGTTTATCAAATCAAGAATTCTAACCTCTATTTTAATTGACTTGAATAATCTTTAAGCGTCAGATTCCGTAAGGCCAATTTTGGTGTTTGATTTCTCAAGTTCCTTGTGGGCCCGGCTATATGCATTCCCAATGAAATTTTTAGTTTCGAAAAAATCTTCTTTTTGTGTTACCTCTTCACATTTTGTTGAACTTACTTTCTCTTGTTTTGCATCTTCACATATATCTAATTTGCTCTAATGTACCCTTTGATCTTTTTAACTTCAAAAATTTTTTAGATCCTTGGTTTGGCACTTCTAGGATTTTCCCTTTGCTCCTTGTCTGCATCACCGTGGAGTCAATTTCTTCTACTTGTACCACTCTAGTGGATGGTGATTGTACAACAATGGCTCCTTCTACTACTCCATGATTATTTACTGAGATCATTTAGAGATGGGGCACAAATGTAGATGCTTTGTTTTGTGGGCAACAATTTGTATAATGATCCCTAGCATCTATGCAATTCCTGCAAGGGGGAGCATTTTTTGGCACGGTGCATTTACTTTGATAATGTCCACACTCTCCACACTCGAAATAGATAATTCGCCTTCTAGGCCCATTTCCATAATTACCTCTAGGTCTTTGATTGTAATTGTTACCTTGGCTTGGGGTTTCCGCCATTACATTAGTTGAGAATTGAGCACCTCCTTGTGCCCAATAAGGTTGTGCAGACATCCCTCTTGATTGACATTCATAGGCATCGTGACCAACTTTCCTACACAGTTGCCAAGTTACTCTTAATAATGGACATTCACTTACCACATGACCCTGCTTACTGCACATGGTACACCATAGCCCACTTTTGATGCCACCCCCTTTGAGTTCTTGCAACTCATGTGGAAGCTTAGCTAGCTCTTCTGCTTGGGCTTCCTCTTCCTTCTGTAGCTTCAATGCTTCGATTTCCCTCCTCAACTGAGTCACACCATTTTCTTCCTCTTTATGTGGCTTATTCCTTTTTAAGCCCTTGAACTCTTTCCTTAGCTGAATTACTAGATCCTCCATTTTTGTTTTGAGAAAAACAGGAAAATTAGATTAATGGAGGGAATACAAACTGTGCAAGGGGCAAGAGCCACTAACACAACCAATTACAAGAAGAGAAGCAATATCTCCTCGTTGTACTCTGCCCAGAGGCTTGATATGGATCCTCCATTTTTGAAAATAGGGTAGTTGAGAAGAACTTGCTCCATATTGTTGCTTTATTTGCTCTAGTCATGTTGATGTATTGATGATCTCTTCTATGGAGGCTATTTGCAACACTAATTCTTTGATTTTACATTGTGTAGTCACCGGAAGTGGTTTAGCTTATCATGTGGAGGATCTAGCAACTTAGCCATTAGTGCCTTGGCCCTAGTTACAAACTCTAGAAACATTTCACCAGGACCTAGTTTCTAGTTTTCTAACTCCTCTATAATCATCTTTGTAGTATTCCCATGCTCGAAATGAGTTTTGAATGGCTCTTTCATTAAATCCCAAGTGGTGAGATGGTTTTTAGCAAACTGGCTGAACCATTTATCTGCTAACCCTTCTAATGTGGCAAGAAAGAGAATAAAAAAGGAATCCTCTCTTTCCATCAAACCTCTTGTTTAGCATAATGCTAAGAATCTCCTAATGTGCTCGTCTGGATCTTCTTGAGCCTTTTAAAGATGGAAATTTTATATTCAATCTAGAAACTAAAGTTTCCAAATCTACCTCGGCTACCATATTCTTTACTGATGATGTCGACGACAGTAGACTGGAGGATCTTCTAATAGCCTTCCTTCTTGTTGCCTTGAAAGTGACCCTCAATGTTTGAGACCGGGTTGTGATCATGAGCTATTCATAATCCCCTTAGGCTAAGATAATTAATAAACACTTCTACCTCTTAGCCCAATGAAGTAGTATTGTCCACACTTGAATAATGCTTCTCCACACTACAATATTTCTTCTCCTATGCTAAAAACTCCTTCTGGCCCCACCGGGCGTGCCAAATTTTGTTGAGGGATTCTTATGCAGAAAAGGATTTAAGTGTTTGTACAAGAAAGGAGAAAGATAAGAAGAAAGATATAGACACTAGAAGCTTCTGTAGATTGATTATAAGGAGAAAAGTACAATGGTGATGTACAATACAATCCAAATGCTTTCTGTGCAAAATCCCAAAGAGTGCACAATCAAAAAGTACAAAATACCCAACGTTCTTGTTGCTCTCAACCTTCTCTATACCAGACCTCCACCTTCTCCAAGCTTGCACTTCTGTCGGCGCGTGCACAGCTGTAGCTCAATGATGAGTAGCACCTCCTTTAATGTCAATCCGGGAAGACGTGAGGATGGTATGAAGACCTCGAGCAAGTGGCGGCACAAATGCGTGAGTGAGAAGCACACACAAGCATGCACACACATACACACACACGCGCACACAAGGCAAGACAAAGAGTGAGAATCAATGGAGCTTTTAGATTACTTTCAAAATGCTCTTACAAGTTCGTTTCAATTACAATCTAACCTCAAAAATGAGCTCTCTAGCTCTTTTTATAGTTTTTGACTAGCTTTGGCCCTGTCCAGACCTAGTGTCCGGCCTAGTTAAAAATTAGGTTCCAGGGCTTATTTGAGGGCTCAAACGAAGTCTAAAAATTATGAAATTTGGTACGATGGTACTTCTAATACTCCTCAAGCTCGAGGACTCCTCGGCTTGCACAAAATGGAGTCTATTCTACCAAAAACGGGATTTACAATGTTTGTGTAGTGATTAAAATCACTTGAGTTGTACATAACCCATGGGGAAAAATGATCTGGCCTTGTTGCCGTATTGTGCATGATTCCTCTGTTGCTTTGTGTGCCAACACTCCCCCCTTCCTAGCGTCTGTCGCCCTTAACAGACCTTTGTTCTCGCGGGTGGTCGATGTAATATTGGATGACATTGGTGGCCAGTTCATGTTCTCCTATCTGTTGGTGTGTGAAACACCACAAGAACTAAACTAATGTGGTATTAGAAGACCTCCATAACCACCATTAGCTTAGCAACACTCACATTATGAGTCTTCATCTCTGAACTTAGTGAAAATCAAAATTTCACTTCACAGAAATCTGCGCCTTTTCTTCAATCCTTCAGTTTGACCTGTATTAGCTCAATCTTTGCCAAATCTTTTGATCACTTGCTAAAGAATGTTCTTGCTAATGTTAAGCAACACATAATAACCAAAACTTTCAAGTAATAACTTCAAAATCTTCTGATTTTGTATCAAACATTTCACTGTGTCTGAAAACTGAAAAATGACTTCATCGATTTGACATACCTCCACTCTTAAGCTGATTTCTCTGAGTACACGTCCCGTTTCTCAAAGATCTTTTGACCAAATGTAGTTGAGGATACTAGCTTTCAAACGAGCTATCTCTTACCAAAAACTTTACACTGTGCTTCGAGATCTGACCTTCAGAAGATCAGTCAAATGTGCGCCAGAAAAGTCGTAACTGTCAACTACCTTACACAGTCATATGAAATGACTTAGAACTCAATGTACAATAGGAATTAGACACAATGCTTCTACACAAACATGTGTTGATTATCAGAGAAGGTGTGTACAAAATGGCTTGGCCTAATTTTGCTCACAGCCATGGAAAACTCTCTCAGACTCAGAAGTTTTCTCTCACCAACTCTCTCAGAAATTACACGACTTTTCTCTACTTCCTCAAACTACAAAATTGAGTTCTCACATACATATTTCTGACTCAAATTAACTTATATACCTATGGTTTACATTCATCTAGACTTGAACTCGTAAGTTCTAAAGATCAAATACAAATCTAGACTCTAATTTTGCACTAATTTACAATAGTGAAATTGTCCCTTCACTTAGGCTTGATTTCCTATAGGTCTTTCCTTCACTTCTTCTTTCCTCCATCATATGTCTCCATGTGTCTTCATATAACCATGCCTAATTAGTGAGTGAAGCCCCAACAGCTCCCCCTCAATCACTAATTAGCATGCTTTGACTTCTTCACATAATCTTCTTCTCTTTTATTCCTGCCATTTCCTTGAACCTATTTGTCTTCACTCCATCCAAGCTTTTTGTCATAATATCTGCAATCTGATCTTTTGTAGAAGTGTACACCACTTCAATCTCTTTCTCCATTACCTTTTCTCTGAGAAAATGATACTGTATCTCTATGTGCTTTGTCCTTGCATGAAATACAGGATTTGCTGCAAGATATAAAGAACTCATGTTATCTCCATGAATTATGGGTATACCTTGATCAATTCCCAAGCTTTTGAATAATGTCTGCATCCATATGACTTCCTTTGCTGCTTCCACAAGTCCTTTGTATTCAGCTTCTGTTGATGATAAGGCCACTGTGTGTTGTTTCTTTGAACACCAACTCACAAGCTTATCTCCAATGTATATCATGTAGCCATGAGTAGACCTTCGGTCATCTTGACTTCCTGCCCAATCTGAGTCACTATAGGCTCTCAATCTTATATCTGATGTAAAAGGATAATACAATCCTTCTTTCAAAGTCCCTTTAATATATCTAAGGACTCTTTGACCTGCAATCCAATGTGGATCCTTTGGACAATGCATGAATTGAGAAAGAACACCAACTGCATAACTAAGATCAGGCCTTGTTAAAGTTGCATAAATCAAACTTCCAACTAAAGATTGATACTTCCTCATGTCTTTGAACTCTGCACCATCATATCTACTGAGTTTGTGATTGACTTCTAATGGTGTAGATGCCTCTCTGCAATTCTCCATGTTAAACTTCTTTAGAAGATTCAAGAGATACCTTTCTTGTGATACATAAATACCATGCTCTGCATAAGTGATTTCCATTCCAAGAAAATATGACAATTTTCCTAGATCACTTATCTTGAATTCTCTTTCAAGTAGCTTCTTCACCTCCTTGATTCCTTCATTTGAGGTACCTGTAATTATAATGTCATCTACATATATACAAATGTAGATCATACCTTCATCTGTTCTTTTGATAAGTAAACTTGCATCTGCCTTTGAACTTTGATACCCAAGGTCATTAAGATACTTTACAAGTCTATAATTCCAAGCTCTTGGAGCTTGCTTCAAACCATAAAGGGCTCTTCTCAACCTGCAAACATAATTTGGAAACTTATGATCTGCAAACCCTTGAGGTTGTTCCATGTAAACCTCATCTGATATATATCCATTCAAAAATGCATTCTTAATGTCCAATTGACTCAATGTCCATCCTTTTGATGCTGCAATGGCAATGATTGTCCTTATGGTTGACATCTTTGCTACAGGACTGAATGTCTCATCATAATCTATGCCAAATGTTTGAGCATAGCCTTTAACCACCAATCTGGCTTTGTATCTGGCTATAGTTCCATCTGCATGCTTCTTAACTTTGTAAACCCATTTATTTCCAATCACTTTCTTACCATTAGGCTTTGGGACAAGTTCCCAAGTTTTGTTCTCTTCAAGAGCATCAAATTCTTCCTTCATTGCTACTTCCCATTGTCTCTTACCCTTTGCTTCATCATAGCTTTGAGGTTCTTCATCTACTTTAACCATGTAAGCATAATTTTTCTGAGTCAATAAGAAGTGTCATATGAATACCTTGTAGGTTGCTTCCTCATTCTGGTTGACCTTCTTGGTTCACACTCTTCATGTATATCTGGATGTACTTCTTCATCAAATATTGGTCCATCTTCATTCCTTCTGTATGATCCAACTCTTGATGTGCTTGCTTGCATATGTTCTTCATCTCCATCTATCTGCATATGTGACTTACCTCTTGCATTCCTTCTTATCTCTTCTTCAAATGTTTCAAGATCACATTCTTTATCTGCATACCAACTCTTCTGTTCATCAAAGGTTACATCTCTGGAAACAATAAAATGTTTAGTTAAAGGACTCCATAGCCTATAACCCATTTGCTTTTCATCATACCCAATAAACACATATTTTTCTGCCTTTGGTTCAAGCTTATGTCTGAGTTGTGATGGTACATAAGCATAGGCAATTGACCCAAACACTTTACAATGATCAAGTGTTGGTTTCTTACCCCACCAAGCTTCATAAGGGGTCATACCATTCAAAGCTCCACATGGTAACCTATTCACAAGGTATGTAGCTGTATTTATAGCCTCAGCCCAAAGATAATTAGGGCAATTCTTTTCCTTTAACATTGCTCTTGCAAATTCAACCAATGTTCTATTCCTCCTTTCTGCCACCCCATTATGTTGAGGTGTATACCTGCAAGTTATCTCTCTCTTGATACCTGCATTCCAAAGATAGTCATCAAATTCTTGGGAGAAGTATTCTCCCCCTCCATCAGACCTTAGCCTCTTGAGTTTGTGACCTGTAACTCTTTCTGCATAAGCATGAAAATGTTTGAAGGCTCCAAAGACTTCTGATCTTTCCTTTAGAACATAAAGGGTTATCCACCTTGTAGCATCATCAATAAACAAAACATAATACCTAGATCCATTTATTGAACCTTCTTTTGTTGGCCCCCATACATCTGTATGTATGAGTTCAAGTAAACCTTCATGCTTGAAACCTTTCTTCTGAAATGGTTGTCTATGAGCTTTTCCCATCTGACAAGCTTCACACTTGTATATCATATGTTGATTCTTCACATTTGGTAGTCCCAATACAGATTGGTTCTCCACCATAGTTTTGATTCCTCTTTCATTGAAATGTCCCAATCTTTTATGCCAAAGATCTAACTCTGTAATTACTTCATCACCATGTGTGATTAGGGCTTGACCAACATTTCCTTGCACTTTGAGAGTAAAAAGTCTACCTTCCTTCTTACCACAAACAATGGGTTTGTAAGCATCCTCTGGATCTTCAACAAATACCCCTTCATTTGTAAATCTGACTTGAAAACCTTTTTCCACTATTTGTCCAACACTAATCAAATTCTTTGGTATTGTTGGAACATACAAAACATTTGTTAATAAATCAGCTCCACTCCTGCACTTCACCTTTCCAATTGAATGCACATTATGTTTTGTATTGTCACCTGTTTGTACTGTATGACTTGAATTACCTTCTTCCAATTCTGACAATAATTCTATATTACCTGATAAATGATTTGAACAACCAGAGTCAATATAGAATACCTTGAGATCCTCCTTCTCTGATGAACTAATTGAATTCATCATCAGTGTTGTATGGTTGTCATTCTGTGTATCATTTGCATAATTGTAATATGTAGTGTTGTATGATTGGTTCTGATTCCAATTTCTTCCACCACCTCTACCAAAACTTCCTCTTGAATTATGTCTTCCTCTTTGAAATTGATTCTGAAACCTTCCACCTCTTCCTCTGCCATTGTTGTTCTGATTTTGACTTGCTCCTTGTTGATTGTGCCAACAATCATATGCTAGATGATTGCTCAATCCACAAATCCAACATGTCTTCTTGTTATTGTTCTGATTTCCTCTACCTCTTCCATTACCTCGACCTTTACCTCTACCAAAACCTCTTCCTCTTGCATAATTTGCTTGAGTTGTTGACTCTTCTTCATCCTTTGCCTTGCCTTTATCTCCTTTCTTTTTATTCTTCACATACATTGCAGAACTTTGACCTTTGTCTCCATCTGACTTCAAGTCTTGCTCAAATGTGAGCATCAATCCAAGTAATTGATTTAATTCTGGCACATAATGATTTAATGAGAGTTCTGTTGAAAGTACAAAAGGCTTCCACCTCTCATCACCTCTTAATCCTGCAAGTAATTGTGCTATCAACCTATGATCTTCAATATCCTCATCAATAGATCCAAGGCTATCTGCCAAATCCTTCATCTTAGTGACATAATCACTAATGCTTTGATTCTGCTTTTTCTTGAATGTGGTGAACTCTGACCATAAGCTAGCTTTCCTAGCTTTAGTAGTGTTTTGGAAGTGGTCTTCCAAAGCATTCCAAATATCTTCAGCTGTTTCTAACCCTCTGATATGTGGCAACAAATGATCTGTAATAGTGTTGTATATATAAGCTCTTGCACTTGCATCTCTCTTCTGCCATAGCTTCAAAGCTTCTAGCTCTTCCTTCCTTGGATGACTTTCATCTTCAAATTTAGGCTTCTCCTCTTCACCTGTCACATATACCATTAAGTCCTTACTCATAAGTAAGGCCTCCATCCTCATTACCCAAGCAGGATAGTTATCTCTGTCCAATTTGTCAATGGACACATGATCTGCCATGGTCTCTTTGCTTCTGCTTCAACCTGTAAGTGTAAGGTTAAGGAATGGTACCTTTTGTAGACCTTTACCCTTGGAAGTGACTTCGAAGTAACCTTCTGAAGACTTTTGTTGTTGAACACCTCAGCTTCCTCCTTCTTTGATAAAGAACTCTTCAAATCTTCTTGTATCTACACTCCTTTTACTCTCGAGGACCTTATCTGCTCTGATACCACTTGTTGGTGTGTGAAACACCACAAGAACTAAACTAATGTGGTATTAGAAGACCTCCATAACCACCATTAGCTTAGCAACACTCACATTATGAGTCTTCATCTCTGAACTTAGTGAAAATCAAAATTTCACTTCACAGAAATCTGCGCCTTTTCTTCAATCCTTCAGTTTGACCTGTATTAGCTCAATCTTTGCCAAATCTTTTGATCACTTGCTAAAGAATGTTCTTGCTAATGTTAAGCAACACATAATAACCAAAACTTTCAAGTAATAACTTCAAAATCTTCTGATTTTGTATCAAACATTTCACTGTGTCTGAAAACTGAAAAATGACTTCATCGATTTGACATACCTCCACTCTTAAGCTGATTTCTCTGAGTACACGTCCCGTTTCTCAAAGATCTTTTGACCAAATGTAGTTGAGGATACTAGCTTTCAAACGAGCTATCTCTTACCAAAAACTTTACACTGTGCTTCGAGATCTGACCTTCAGAAGATCAGTCAAATGTGCGCCAGAAAAGTCGTAACTGTCAACTACCTTACACAGTCATATGAAATGACTTAGAACTCAATGTACAATAGGAATTAGACACAATGCTTCTACACAAACATGTGTTGATTATCAGAGAAGGTGTGTACAAAATGGCTTGGCCTAATTTTGCTCACAGCCATGGAAAACTCTCTCAGACTCAGAAGTTTTCTCTCACCAACTCTCTCAGAAATTACACGACTTTTCTCTACTTCCTCAAACTACAAAATTGAGTTCTCACATACATATTTCTGACTCAAATTAACTTATATACCTATGGTTTACATTCATCTAGACTTGAACTCGTAAGTTCTAAAGATCAAATACAAATCTAGACTCTAATTTTGCACTAATTTACAATAGTGAAATTGTCCCTTCACTTAGGCTTGATTTCCTATAGGTCTTTCCTTCACTTCTTCTTTCCTCCATCATATGTCTCCATGTGTCTTCATATAACCATGCCTAATTAGTGAGTGAAGCCCCAACACTATCCTTAAGCCTCTTGCTAGATCGTCTTCCAATGCCTCCCAATTTATTGCACCGGGGGTCTCTGGTTGCGGGGTGGTGTAGTACTCTGAATACATTGCTTGTTCACAAGCAAACAGTTGAAGCAGATGTGTCGGCTTTGGTGCGAAAATCTCCGAGTGGTACTCCCAGAAACCTGATCTGAACATTTCTTCGAAGGTCTGTTTGTAGCAGGCGGGGAGGTATTTGATGCGTGCATGCCAAGCGTAAGCCACACGGATACTGGGGGTGGTGCTCATGTCATACACCAAGTCGTAATTTCCATTGCTAAACCCCGGAAGATGTACCTGTGGTGCGGCTGCATTTCTAAAGGTCTTCAGCACTACTTGCATCATATCTAAGATTTTAAGCATCATTTGCGCTGCCACATCTTGCATGGGCTTCAAGCGCGGCATCCAGTGGCGAATGGTCCCCATCATATATGCTACCGATGGTGGTCCTTGTGGTGGCACGATGTACGGGTAGTTCAGCCATTCCTTGCATTGCGCATTGTTCTGTACCTTGATATTAAATGCCTTCCACGACCTGCGGCGGGGGACTGGACCGTAGCATGGGTTGTACAGGAGGTGCAACGGTGCGTTGTTCCATGTGCGTAGCATTTCTGGATAGGTCTCTAAAAGTTTCTGCCGCCATGTTGGTTGACGAATCTTGCCTTTTCGCACCTCTGGAGGAAGGTCTTCGGGTTGAAATTGGGTCGCAAAAGTAGGAATCTGACCCGTGACTCTTTGTATTTCTGCATTATAATCAGCCAAGATAATATAATATGGCCTGTACTGGAGTTCTGATGAGAGAATCAGGCGTCTCGATGACAAGTTCTTGAAGTAAGCTGATTGTAACACAGTCTCCTCTATGACCCTCATGGCCTGATTTTGCACTACGGTGCGCTCTTCATGCGAGGTCCCTATTTCCTCCACTTGTCGTAACCATGGTGGCCGTGGTGCCTCGAACGTGTCCTGCGCTTCTTCTGTTTGTTGGCCTCCTGGGAATGGTTGCGGATCATATTCTTCATCAAACGTTTGTTCCACAGGAATTTGCACAACTTCTTCGTCCGTGGGAGCCTCCGGAGGGGAAGATGGTCTCTCATATTGTAGTAGGCGTGTTTGCAATTCAGTTACCTGTTCCTGGAGATCTTTTATGGCCTCTGCGTTGAGAAGTGAAGCCGCAGAGGGGGTGGTTGGAGGGGCAGCTGTTGGTCCTTGTTGGTGTTCCTGCTTCAGTTGTCCTAGCTCCTCCGATAGCTTATCATGTGCTTCGAGCAGCATGGCATAATCTTCCAATATAATCTTGATGTTATCGGGGGTCACTGCTTGAAACTTGGATGGGCTGATGGGTGCCCCGGTGTGCTCTCAATAGCTGCCTCCAGGTTCTCTTGATTTTGTATTTGCAGACGTCTGTTCTCTTCCTAAGCAGCCGCAAGATGGCGTTTAAGTAGCGCCATATTTCGCTGAAGTTTTGAGTTGCGTTCCAGCTGTGTCCGTAGGTGACCTTCTACCACCTGCACCGCTTCCTGATCTACGTTCTGTAGCTGTACCTCCAATATATTATGGGCTTCTTGGAGGGTTTGGAACTGTGTGTGGAGGCGAGCGTTCTCCTCTTCTAGTGTCGCAAGGCGGTGCTGTAGTGTCGCTGAGTGCTCTTGCAGGCGTTCGTTTTGTTGCTGGAGCTGAATGTAATCTGTTCTTAAATTTGATATACAAGCCATCATGGTGTCCAATGCATTACCTATAGATGAGTGGGGGGTGTTTACCGTGGAAGATGCATGGGAAGGGAATTGGGGAAGGGAGACAGTGAATGATGTGTCTACGAAAGTTGTGTGTGTGAGTGAAATTGGTGGAGGGGGAATGGGAGGAGGTGAAACCCTGGGTGGAGGTGCCGTGGGTGGTGAAATGTCCATACCTTCAGGAGTGGGTGTTAGTGTGGGGCCTGCCATATACATTGGTATGGTAGGTGGTGTGTGTGTGGAAGTGGTGAATAGATGTGACGTGGGGTGGGGAGCTGAAAAGGCCGGGAATGGTTGAGAGCCTGGTTGAAAAGCCCTAGCAAAGATGTCCTGGAGGGATTGTAGAAAGGGAGAGAGGGATGTCGGAGGTTGGGGTCGTAAGTCTGAGAAGGGCTGAAAGGGTTGCGTGGTAGTAGGGAGGCCCATGAATGTGGATCTGGGGTCAGGATGACCCATGGCTGCGGGCATTGGGGATGGTTGCCCTAGGGCAGGCTCTAGGAGGGGTTCGGCGGATTGTGTAGTGTTGGGGTTTGCCTCGAAGATTGGATTATCAGTGGTAGAGAATAGGGTGGCACTAGGGATGGGAGTACGGAAGATGAAGGTTGGGTCAGTGGGTTGAGTGGTCGATGGGATTTCCACTGTCTCTGTTCTAGGAGGTGATGGTGGGGGAGTAGGTGGTAGTGGTTCGGTGGACTCCTCATGGGTGGCTGGGTGCTGTTGGCTAGCTGTTTGGGGGGTTGTCCTGATAGTTTCAGGTGTAGTAGTCGGCTCTTCTGCAACTGTAACGGGAATTTGGATATTTTTACCTGAGCGAGGTCGTGTCTGGAACCTTTGTGGGTCATATTGAACTGAAGGCCTCTGAATGGCAGTGCGCACAGCTTCTACAACTCCATATGTTTCTGCCATCAATAAGAGACCTTCCCTGTACTCTGAGTCAACTCCCGCTTCTTCCAACAACTGAGTCATAAGTACTCTGCTGCTCTGTTCAGTGAGTAATTGCTGCGATCGCACTCTTTCCATAATCTGATACAGCCTTCGGAGTTCTGCTGTATATGCTGGGGCTTCAGTGGTCTCTTCTTCATACGCTTCTTCTTCTTCCGGGTGTCCGTGTTGTTGACTTTGCTGAGCGTCACTCCAATGGACATGTCTACCGTCTGTAGACTTTCTTCTTCTTCGTGAGGATGTGCCCTGCTCCTCTGCCTCTGAATAAAACTCCACATCAGAGAATTGTGTGCTTTGTAGGAATGCTTCGAAATCCTGGGGGTCCAGTCCTTCAGCCTCTCCAGTGGCAGCAAATTCGAATTCAGGTGTAACAGGAGGAGCCGATGGGGTAGGTTGTGTCGTAGTGTCAGATTCCGACCTGGGTATCCTAATGGTAAAGGGGGGTACAGTGCCCTCTCTTAATGGTGATGCCTCAGGAGTAGTCAGGACTTCCCTTGTCTGGACACACGGGATCGCGCCCCTCATGCGCTTGGACTGATGTGTGGATGTCTTGAGCCTTTTAAACATTTGTAATTGTGCCCAAGTTAAGGCACGCTCAATGGGGACATCATATGCCAAGCATCGGTAAATGATGCGTGTGAGTGCACAGCATCCGTTCACCACTAATTTCCTAGAAGCCCGTTTGTTTGCTTCATACAACTGATCTATAATCCACACTGGTAGCTTAATAGGTAACGCACCTGCTTCCGCCAAGTAGAGACAAACCAGATCTTCTTGTGTGGTTGCGTGAATCGGTCTTGACCGGGGAAGGCGAAATGTTGCATGCACATTCGGAGAGGGATGGACACATTTGGGGTGAGTGCTACCATGTCTTTCAGCTTCACTAGTTTCCTGTCCTTCATGTTGGTGGGAACGAGAGCATCCTTTTCTGAGGGTACATGCGTGCCATGCATATTTAAAGCATCGCTCACCAGCTCCACAGTAAGTTCAAACCTCTTCAACTCGTTGTTGCCCAGCAATGAGGGGAGAACAAATGATCCGGGTTGGTCCTTATCTTCATGAGCTTGTAATGTGGAGACCAAATAATAACATCGGAGGAGATCGGGTTTAGGTAGTGGGGCTTCAAAATATTCCGCCAATCCTGCTCGTTGCCATATGGTCTGGAGATCTTCGGTGTTCTGTAAAGTCTCGAACTCCTTGGAGAAAAATTGGAATCGCACCCATGATCTGTCATACTCGCATTTAGACTCCCAGATATACTTGGCCTCACTTAATGGACCGGGCATGCCATTGAACCAATGAGAATTGGCATGAACTCTTTCCGTGATTCCTGTAGGTGGATCTGGCACCGGGAGTTGCTGAAGGTGTAGCATCTCCACTGGTCGTTCAGTCGGGGGCACATCCACGGGTATACTATCCACATCAATTCCCGCAGTAAGTATCCCTACTTGTGAGCCCGAACCTGTCGCTTCTGCCATTTTACTGGTTGCCTTCTGATTCTGTGAGAATATAGAAGCATGTGTTAACATCGTAATGGACAGAATAAATCCGTTGTTGTCCCCGTTACAACATTAACATGAGGCAGATGATGAGTTAGTGGTTAGTAAGTGCACGAAGACAGTGAGTGTAGTTAACGTTTGTGTATTCCTAGGAGACTAATGCCGTTAGTAAGTGGGGTGAATTTACAAATCGGGGTCGGGGGGTTTATTACAGATCTTAGACTGCCACATGCAGTGGATGGGCTTTGCTTTCGGTTTCGTAGAGACTCTAGAGAGCTGTGTCGGTGTCGCTGTTTGGGAATGGGGCCTTTTAGGGACCCACTTATAAGTGATTACATGCATGCTCATGGGTCTTGGTGTGTTCCTAAGTGTTGAGCACGAGGGAATTCTTGTTGTACTCGTAGATGGGTTACGCTGCATAGGTTGTGGCCTTGGCGTAGCTACTTGTGCCCTCAAGCAAGCCTTAGGCACCCAAATTTGTCTTGATTGTGGGCTTGCCTTCATCGACTTCTTGGGCACCCAAATAGATTTTACTTTAGCAGAAGAATTTCTGAAAGACTTCTTATTAGCGTCGTGTTGTTGGTTACTAATAAGAGGCTCTGCCCGTGTAGTTGACGGTGGTGCACCCGGTCGTTCGCCTTTCCGCACCCACACCTGGTTTATTTTCTGGGACATTCTGCTGCGCAGGTATTTTTGATCTCGGACATAGGTAGTACTCTGCTTCTTCTGCTTGTGATCCGCCTTTGGTTGCTGCCTCCTTCTGGCCTTTGGAAAAGAAGGGAGTTCCGTTGCATCCCTGACTCCTTTTTTGCAAATGTCATTCCTCTGCAACACAGGGTTTTGAACAAGAACAGCATGGTCATCTTCATGTGTACCCCTGGAAGGACCAGGAGTCTGTGCCTTTCCTAGTTCCTTGAGTGCTCCATTGTCTAATTCTACTGTAACTCGACTATGATTGACCCAAACCTGGAGAAGTCCACTTCTTAGGTTTAAGTTAATTGCTTGGTCATAGATCCAATCTTGACCCAAGACTAGAGGTTCAGTGAGATCTTCATCTTGACACACCAGTACTTTAACTGTCATTGCCCCATCATGAATGTAAAGGGGAAGTTCCGCCTCGCCCATGCAAGGGGTTTCCACTCCTCCCACTCCTATAAGATATGCTTCCACAGGATTGACAGTCAATTGTAATTCTTGGCAGTAAGACAATTTAACAGCACTAGTGGCTGCTCCTGAGTCAATCAAGGCTCTTACGGTCCTTGCACTCTTTCCTTGTCCTATATCTAAGGTTACGAAAGGACGTCTATCAATTATCCTATGCGAGCTTGTTCCTGCAACATCACACATGGCTATGGGAAATCCTTGGTCTGCATAGTCATTCGCTCCAGGCTGATCTCTGCCTTGCCTTCGTAATTTCATCCTTCTGATGCGTTCTAAAGCTTCAGCTTGAGCTTCTTCTCGCACTCGCTTTTCTTCCTCTTTGCGTTTCTTACCAGTGTTGAGTCGACTGAGCATTTCCTCCGTGAGGGGTTCTTGATATAACTTGACTCTGCAACCGCTAATATAATTTGGGAGAACATCACCTTCTAATGTGGCCAATTGTACTGCTCCGCTCGTGGAGATCCTATTGATGATCATAGGTCCGTAGCCTCTCTTTTCTAGCTTCCTCGCGTGTTGTTTTAGTGTATAGACTAAGACTAGATCTCCTGCTTTCAAGCCCTTATCCTTCACATGGGCATCGAAATATGCCTTCTGTCTCTTCTTGGCTGCATATATCCCTGCAGCGGCTCTCAGTCTTGTTTCTCCTAATCGTTCAAGGTCAAAAATCCTAGAGGAGAGCTCATGACCTGTCCATTCGTGCTCTTGTGCTACTCTCAATGTAGGGATCAGGAAGTCCAAGGGTAGCACAGCATTTTGGCCAAATACCATCTGAAAGGGGGTGGCTTGGAGTACCGTTTTGTAGGCAACTCGGTATGCCCAAACAGCATGGTGTAGCTGTTTGTCCCAATCAGAGCGTTTAGTGTTCACTAACTTTGTCAGTACATTGCATAAGATTTTATTAGTGCTCTCAGCTTGTCCATTAGCTTGAGGGTGATACGGGGCAGACTTTTTGTGTATTACCAAGAATTCTTGGAGTAGATTCTCAATCACTTCGTTCAAGAAATGAGTGCCTCTGTCACTTACAAGCTCTATAGGTAGCCCGTATCTCGTGAATACATTCTCAAACAAGAATTTGGCAGTTGTTTGAGCATCGTTCTTTGTCGTAGCCTTTACCTCTACCCACTTGGTGAGATAATCTGTTGCAACAATGATGTATTCCGCATGAGAACCTTTAGCTGGGGGATTAATAGGACCTACGAAGTCTATTCCCCACTTAGAGAATGCACGTCCACCCATCATAGGTTTCAGTGGCATCTCATCTTTGCGTATAGGATACTGAGTCCTCTGACATACATCACACCGTTTCACATAGGTATGTGCATCCATGTGAAGGGTAGGCCACCAGAAGCCCGCAAATAATATCGCCTTGATCACCCGATCTGGTCCAAAGTGTCCTCCTGCTACACCTTGGTGAGCAGTTTCCAAGATCTTCAGATATTCACTTTCGTGGACACATAGTCTCAGGTAACCATCTTTACCACGCTTATATAGATTATCACCAATGAGTGAGTAATCCAAAGCTTCTTGTTCTAAACTCCTTTTCCTAGCCAGAGTCATGTCTGGAGGGAATGTGTTTGTCCTCAGGAATGATACTAGTGGTTCGCTCCAATCTGGCGCAATGGATACTTGATAGAGAGTGGCATGTTCCACCGGTGGTTTAGTGCAACAGATTGGGCAATCCTTGCACAACTTTTGGACATCCGCTTCCATAGTTGGCCAATGCACTCCGAATCTCTTTAGAGTCTGTAAAGTTCGTTGCTTTGAATGGTGTTGCTCTAACGCACCTACATGTGCTAATTGCAACCATTTAGCGTACTCATCCTCTTCTACGCAAAAAGCCAAGATCCCTTGATCTGTGTGCTTGTACATGCTTCCTGCCATGATGTGGTATTTTTGGGCTTTTACAACCTCTCTATTCCGTGTGTTTACCACAGGATGGTTAGGCCCGTATGTCAATACTGGTACCAATGGCTTAGCCCACTGCGGTACAACTTCCAAATTAAACAAGTAAGCATCAAGAAGGTCATCTGATACTCCTTGTGGGGCTTCTCCCGATGTGAGTCTAGAGAGATGGTCTGCTCGTAAGTGAGTCCTACCTTTCCTTACCACAACCTCGAAGTCGTATTCCATTAGTAAGAGAAACCATCTTACTAATCTACCTGTATTGCATGGCTTGTTTACTAGGTACAACAATGCCTGATGATCAGTAAAAAATTTAAACTTATTTGCAAGCAAATAGTGTCTGAATTTCTTAACTGCATACACCATGCCTAATCCTTCTCGCTCTGTGGTGGTGTAATTCCGTTCAGCCGCATTCAATTTTCTACTGGCATAGGCAATTGGAAGATCCATATTACCTTCACCAGTAGGTTGTGCGAGCACACATCCAATAGCATAATTGGATGCATCAACATGAACATGGAATGGCTTATTCCAATCTGGTGTGGTCAAGATTGGTGCTGAACACAATCTTCGTTTAAGCTCCTGGAAGGAATTCTCACATTCATCAGTCCACTCAAAGTTAGTCAAGAGTCCGTACATGGGCTTTGCGATGACAGCATACATGTGGATGAAACGTCGGTAATACCCACAATGCCCCATGAAAGCTTGTACTTCCTTGACATTCTTTGGCCTAGGTAGCTCTGCTATGGCTCTCACTTTTTCTTCGTCGGTAGATATGCCATTCTTTGACACTATGTGTCCTAGAATCTTGCCTTGCCTAACCATAAAAACGCACTTTTCTGGGTTCAGGCAGACTTGATATTCTCTACATTTGTCAAAGATTTGTCTGAGTTCATGAATATGGGTTTGTCTAACATTGGAATGAGCACAAAGATCATCAACGTAGACTTCTAAACTCTTCCTCAGGAACTCCTTAAACACATGGCACATCAGCCTCTGGAAGGTGGCTGGTGCATTGGTAAGCCCAAATGGCATTACTCTAAAAGCGAAAATGCCCCACTCTGTGGCAAAGGCTGTCTTATGCTGATCCTCTGGAGCTATGGCTACTTGATTGTAGCCCGAAAATCCATCAAGGAAGCTGTACACTTCCTTGCCTGCCACCCTTTCTAAGAGATGTTCTGTGATGGGAAGCGGATAGTTATCTCGAATCGTGGCGGCATTAACCTTTTTCAAGTTAATGCACACACGCAGCTTGCCATTCTTCTTGGGCACCACTACGATGGGGGACACCCATTCAGTGTGCTCAATTTCGTAGATAAATCCAGCTTCAACCAGTCTATCTATCTCTTCTTTGATCTTAGCAGCATAATTATCGTTATATGTATAAGGCTTTTGCTTCGAGGGTTTAGCATCTGAGGTCATGGGAATAGTGTGTGAGCATATGTCTGGGTCAACCCCTTTCAAATCCTTGTAACTCCAAGCGAATACATCTCTGTATTCTCTTAGCAAGGCAATCAATTCATGCTCTTCTTCTTCTGTCAGGTCATGGCCTATATACGTGCATCTCTCCTCTCCTTCTTCTATGGCCACTACTATTTTCTTTGTGGTTTCTTTGTTATCATAGGCCTCTCCTGATTGTGCCTCTCGTTTAGGCATTCTTATCATGACTCTCCTGTCGTCAATCTCATATTTCTTAAAATTTTCCGGGACCTCAAACAAAGATTCTTCCTCCTCTGGTGAGACTTCTTTCTTCTTTCGTTTCTTTCCTTCTTCCTTAGGGGTCATATGCGTTGCTAATCCTACATCATTTGTAACCTCTCCATGCCTCTGGGGTTGAAATTCTACTTCATGGAAGTATTCTCCATCTGATGCAAATGGTGGGTCCATAATGATTGACTCTAGATCGGAGTCACTTGCATCCTCAAATGCATCAGGGCTAGGTTCGCATTCTTCTAAAACTGCCTCTCCCATGATTGGCTCTATGGAGAAGACTGAAATGTCATAGCCATCCTCATCGCAGTGAGGTGTCCATTGTTCTTCGTTGATGGCTACGTCCATGGTTGCTAAAATTTCTGCCCAGCCATGGGGTTCGAATTCCTCGTCTTGAAAAACTACAGGTGCATAGGCGGGGTCTTGAATGGGTCTATGGGTTTCGTTCGCACCTATTTCTCTGGCCTTTTCTCTCTTCTCTTCCTCTACTGCTACCTTGCACATCCATAAGTGGGTGTCTTCATGCATCCATGAGGATCCAGACCCTATGGAATGCACCGATTCTGTGTCATCTTTAGCTCTATGGATGGGATTCCATTGGATAGGAGGGACATCTCTATGAGAATAATCCTTGAGATTGACTTTGGTCGTAACACCCAAGTGTTGCAAATACAAGGAGTTGGTTCCCCAATCCTGTACCACTTGCAATTGTCGCATAAATGGTCTTCCCAAAATCATCTCATAGGCATGATTTTTGCTGAAGTCACATATAGCAAAGCTATGTTCAAACTCGACACCACAAGTGGTGAGAGTTATTCCTTCTAGCAATCCTAGGGGTCTCTCTATGTGACCATCGGCCATTTGTAACTTCATCCTCGTTGGCCTGAGTGCTGGCTTGCCCCAACGCTTCCATAAGGAGGTGGTGGCAATTGCAACTCCTGCACCTGAATCCAAAATCGCCTTGGTGGTGTATTCCTGGTAGGTGATGGGAAGATAGGTGTTCCCTTCTTCACCTTCACACATATCTCCTATCTTATCCAAGGGAATTTCTGGCACTGTCCTATGGGATCCTACCTGGGAACGAGGTTTTGCTATCTCTGGTACTTGTTTGGCTACATGTTTCCATAATTCAGGTCTAACCTTGAGTAGCTCTTCTAACTTGAGATTACACTGCACGTTAGTGTTCTTCACTACCTCTGTGTTCCTAGGTATGACTGAGTCGTCGTTCCTTACCAAGACTGTGGGTGCTCTCATACATGTGGACTTTGCTTCCCATGGGCCTGTGAAGTGGGGTAGCTCTTGTATGGAATTAGACTCAAAGTCTAATCTCTCGTGAGACTGAACACTCTCATGCTCCCCGTAAATAGATGGGATGTCTTGTGGGAATTGGTCGTGTGCATCGTCCACAAGTTCAAAAGGAGGGGCGACCTCGCTTTCGTTATCCCATTTGTCTTCTTGAATCTCTCGTAGGAAGTCTGGTGCAAACCGATTCATAGAAGAAGAAGTGTCTGGCTCCGTAGAATTGGGCGCATAAGCAACCTGTGAAGGAGGGCTGATTCTATTGTTGACTCTCTCCTCGTTCTCACAAATGGCTGGAGCACAAGCTTCTTGGGGAGGATTACTTATTCTATTACTTTTCCGAACAGGCTCACACATTCCCTGAGAAGGAATGTAGGCAACCTGTGGAGGTACTTGAGCTTTCGAGGGAGGCTCATCTGCCTTTTGGGGGGGAAGATAAGCTTCTTGAGGAGGCACATGGGCTTCCTGAAGAGGCTGGCTTATCCGTTCTCTTGCCCTTTCCTTCCTTTGAGGGGTAGGTTCCTTTTCTGACTGTGCAATTAGCCGCTCTATTCTTTCTAAGGAGGGGAAACTGTCTGGTTTAGTGGAATTGGCCACATAAACTTCCGATTGGGAACGATTCATGTTTTTGCTTGCTTTTTCTTGGTCTTGATTTTTTTCTTCCTTGTCAGATCTTGCAATTATCCTCTCTAACTTCTCTAGGAATCCATCCAAGTGTAATTGCGTTTTGGCTGAGCCTGAGTAATTGAAAAGGCGACTGGCTTCAAACATAGTCTGAGCCAATGCGACCATTTTCGCGCATAGTTTGGTTCTTTCTATCTCTAGGTCAGCTCTAGGATAGCACTTGTCATGATCCGTGACGTTTGGCCCTTCTTGGATTCTGGCCTGATATGCTTTAAGCATCATGTCTATGTCTTCGGGAGTGGGATCAGCTAATACCGATCCTGTTTGGGGTGGTGGGTGGGTTGTGTGGGCTGTCTTAGAGGGTGAAGGGATGGAGGGTGATGGGGATGGTAGCGGTGGGAATGTGTGAGAGTGCGGTTGAGATGTGATCTCTATGATTTTAGCCTTGGTTTCTCGTAGACTTTCCTCAAGTTCACTCATCTTCTTTGCCCACTGCCTTTTCATGCGTTCGCGGCTATCTCTCCAAGCTCTTGTTCTCTTTTTATTTTGGCTCTCAGTATCGCTAGCATCTGGGCTCTTTTCCTGGCCTACCCCTTGGTTTTGCTGCAATGCCTAA
Organism: Ceratopteris richardii; assembly: GCA_020310875.1. NCBI lineage: Eukaryota > Viridiplantae > Streptophyta > Polypodiopsida > Polypodiales > Pteridaceae > Ceratopteris > Ceratopteris richardii. Next base: position 51,372,803 of record CM035420.1, on the reverse strand, counting down.
GCCCTAGTGACTACCTGTACTGGTGCAGTGGAAGTGACACTTCCTGAGGAGTCTACCACTAACCCAACAACGTTGATAGGGGTGATTTTTGGCATGCTATTGGGGTTCTTTGGGCAATCTCGTAAGAGATGCTCTTTTCCGCAGTCTTGGCAAAAGCCTTGGATAGTTACGGACTGAGGTTGTGTGGGCGGAGGCAAGGGACAATCACGAATGAAGTGATCCCCCTGACATCGGTAGCATGGTCCTCTAGGAATTGGTGGTCGTACCTGCCTAGGTTGAGGCCTAGAATTGGGGTTTGCATACATGACGTTCGTGTAATCTGACTCCCAACTAGGTTCATTCGGCTCTTCACTATAGTAGGACTCACCATGTTCTGGAGACTGCATGTAGTAAGCCTGGGGGCTATCCACATGGGTAGAATCAAAGCTATGATCACTTGGGTCATTTTCAGAGATCAAGGATGTTACAGGGACTATAGCTCTATTCAGGTTCTCTTCTGCAGCAGTATACTTTACCGGAATCACATTAGCTGGGGCTGGGGGTTGTTGTGCTAGCACAGGCTGAGGCCTTTGTTGGTTTTGATATTGAGGTTGGAAATTTTGTTGTGGCCTGCCATATGGTTGTGGAGGGTACTGGTTCTGGTATCTGCCTTGTTGGTAGGGCTGAGGGTAGGGTTGCCTAACCGCCTGCTTGTTGTATGGACAATCTTGTGCGGTGTGGTTGGTGTATCTCCGTTCTATGGTGCAGTACTGGCTACTAGGGTTTACTTGGGGTTGAGCCATAATGGGACAGACGTTCGCCATATGGTCACCACCGCATGTATAGCACCTTTTCACAGGAGCAAACCTTGGGATTTGTTTGCTAGTTACACCTAATTTCTGAGCTACTTTTTCGGCAAGTTCCTCAATTGATGTGGCTTGTGTGGAAGATTGACTAGATGCACTATCTGAATCTTTGTAAATTTTGGACAGCTCTAGCTCTTCTCCTAGGTTATCTTCAATGTCAATGCACATGTGTACACACTCTTCTATAGTCCTAGGGTCCTTCAGATACACATAGGATCTCAATTTCGTACTCAGCAATCCATCAAGGAATAAGGCTACTTGTTTGGCAGATGTGGGTAGCTCCGAAACAGGACATCTTTCAAGGTATTGCCTAAATCTTCTTCCGGCAAGTCTCACAGTCTCTTGAGGGGTTTGCTTGAAGCTGTGAATCAGTGAGGATGTGTTGTGTCTTATGCCACTCTTGGAGAACTCAATAATAAATGCTTCTAGGAGTTGGTCTATGCTCCTGAACTGGCGCTCATCCAATGGCTGAAACCATGTAAGTGCCGTATTCCTTAGGGTCAGACCGAAGGCATTGTGCTGCGTGAATAGATCCTCAACTTGTTCAGCTCTCAAGACTTGCTTGAACTCCGCCACATGATCATAGGGATCTCCTGTGCCGTCAAAGTAATTCTTCATGGACTTAACTAGCTGGGTGGGTCTCAAAGTTCTTGTGTGCTCTCTAGGCCTCGGCAGAGGGAATCCATCTACATTTCTTTGGTTCCTGTGGGCTCTAAGCATCTCAGGTTCTACCCTATTCGTCTCCGTTCTTGTTCTTTCTCTGCCCACTGGATTGGCAAAACTTACTTCTCGTCTATCTTTACTTCTGTCTCTTTGCATACCATCAGCCTGGGATGTTCCAGCTCCAGGTTGACCGTAGGATACATTTGATCTTGGTTGGGGGAAAATGAATTCGCCCTTCCAAGTGTAAGCATGCCTATCATTTTCTGTCACCACAAAGATCCTCTCCGAAGTGTGGTCTAAGTAGGTCACTCTACCTGGGCTATCTGGATCCTTAAACTCATAAATCATGATTGTTCCTATATCAATTGGGTGATCCGGTTTATACCTCCAAAAGGCTTCGTCCGTTTCTCGATTGAGAAGCAAATCTATGCACTTGTTATCTTGGGGGACCCACTCAGGCGTGATAATCCTAGTGAGAACTGATTTGCCTCGAGGGGTTCTAGGTTCCACTCCCATGTTTCCTTGTTCCAAGTCACCTAAGTCCGTTTCTGAAATTACATTTCCAAAGTCATCGGTCCTATCAGGGTGACTAGTGACTACATATATAGTTCCTTCTTTGTCCAGGTATGCACCATTTTCAAACTTGACAGTTGGGTGCTCTAGTCCAATGGATTGATCAGGGTTTTTAATCTGGACCACAGATCTTCCTAAGCCGTCCTCATAGATGCTAGCACCTAATCGGTTGGTCCTAAGGTACTCCAACTGTGTTTTGTAAGGGCCTTCCACCCTATACAAATAAGGCACTCCTGAACTTTCCGTAGGTCTGTCCATGCCTTGAGACATTTCTGACTCACTGGTCTCAGAGCTAGGGTAGTATGAGTGGTGGCTCAACTGCTGGGCCCAAGACCTTGCAGTGTGATTGACACTAGCCTCTGAAGACCTAAGGCTTTGTCTTTCCCTTGCTAAATGTCGTCCTGATCTAAGGTTCATATGCCTAACTGATTAGCCCAATTTTTTCAGAGTACAACCTCGTTGCCGATTAATTGGTACCAGTCACTTGATTCTTTTTAGTTATTTTATCACGTTTGAGTTCTTGTCTGATATCACGTCGTCAGGAATGTTTGAATGTTGTTTCGCACTTGCAATTGATCGTTCCACGTTAGGTTCTTTTCCTTTATGTTATCGGCAGTACAGAGATTAAATTTTTAACTTGAACTTGAGTTTTTAGGTAGTCTTCAACTTGATAACTGCCTATCGTCGCTCTGACTTACTCCTACCTCTCGTCGTTCTTAGCCTAAGCTATGAATTGACAGAGGGGGTTAAAAGTGTCCAACCTTTTGTCTCCTGCTCGGTTGCCCTTGAGTGCCCAGGAAATGTGTTCCCAAGCTCGCACTTACACTTGCTTAGAACGCCTCTCGATGCTCTGTAAGAGTTTCACAGTTAGCTTTGAAATTTACATTCCAAAGACAGAACCAATTATTTTCATTCATGTAGCACAAACACAAACTTGCATAGTGATTTTCAAGAAAACAATCCTAAGGACCCCTGATTTGATCACCCTGGGTATGGTCAACTTCAAAATACCCTATCTAAAAATCAATGCATTATCTTTATAAAAAACAGTTGAGGGCGCGTAGTATATGCTATGAGCTTTCCAACAAGCCCTAGATCTCAAAAAAATGGATCTTGTATGAAAAAGTTGTGACCGTTCAGGGTTCTAGGGTTACGACAGGGTTCAAACAGGATCACTATGCAACAGGTTTTCCCCAAGTTGTTTTCCTAAGGCTTCCCCATGTGCTCAAGAGTATAATATTTGTGCCCAAAATTAGCCCAACTTTTCAATTAACAAACCCTAAAAAATTTGGCTAAAATTGGCTGTCAATCGCGATGGATAGGGCTGTCAATCGCGATGGACACTCAGTCAATCGCGATGGACAGAGAGTTCAGTCGGTCGCGATGGACACCCAATTCAATCAATCGCGATGGACAGGCAGTCAATCGCGATGGACAGAGACTTCAGTCAATCGCGATGGACAGGGGGTTGAGTCAATCGCGATGGACAGGCAGTCAATCGCGATGGACAGGGGTTTCAGTCAATCGCGATGGACAGGCAGTCGGTCGCGATGGACAGGGGGTTCAGTCAATCGCGATGGACAGGCAGTCGGTCGCGATGGACAGGGGGTTCAGTCAATCGCGATGGACAGGCAGTCGGTCGCGATGGACAGGGGGTTCAGTCAATCGCGATGGACAGGCAGTCGGTCGCGATGGACTGGCAGTCAATCGCGATGGACAGAGCTGTCAATCGCGATGGACAGGGCTGTCAATCGCGATGGACTGAGATTTTGCAAGATTTTCAAAAATTTTGGTGGAAAGGTGATGTGCAGGGTCTCTAGTCCACTGTGGTGCACTCAGATTTACCAACAAGTGAAAATTTCTGTCAATCGCGATGGACAGAGGGCGGCGACTGCGAGACAGTTTCGTCGAGTTCCGTACCTGCGCGGGAAGCTGGAGATGGTGATGTGACCTGTACCTGCAAGATAGCTCAAGAAACATGCAAAAACAGCACATGCAATTTCGCTCTCTCGCTCTCTCTCACAAGTGAAATGAGGGAAATGAGGTGGAGGTGGGGATATAGTCAAAAAACTGAAATTTTCGCGATGATGGAGATGGAGGTGGGAGATGGTGATGATGATGATGGAAATGAAGATGGTAAAGAAAGTAAAAGAAAATCGATGAGAGTGAAGAAAATACCTACAACTCCAACGCGTCAACTCTACGTCTTACCATCACACGCTCGTCCTCAAAGCTCGATCCCCGGCAACGGCGCCAAAATTTGGTGTAGCTCAATGATGAGTAGCACCTCCTTTAATGTCAATCCGGGAAGACGTGAGGATGGTATGAAGACCTCGAGCAAGTGGCGGCACAAATGCGTGAGTGAGAAGCACACACAAGCATGCACACACATACACACACACGCGCACACAAGGCAAGACAAAGAGTGAGAATCAATGGAGCTTTTAGATTACTTTCAAAATGCTCTTACAAGTTCGTTTCAATTACAATCTAACCTCAAAAATGAGCTCTCTAGCTCTTTTTATAGTTTTTGACTAGCTTTGGCCCTGTCCAGACCTAGTGTCCGGCCTAGTTAAAAATTAGGTTCCAGGGCTTATTTGAGGGCTCAAACGAAGTCTAAAAATTATGAAATTTGGTACGATGGTACTTCTAATACTCCTCAAGCTCGAGGACTCCTCGGCTTGCACAAAATGGAGTCTATTCTACCAAAAACGGGATTTACAATGTTTGTGTAGTGATTAAAATCACTTGAGTTGTACATAACCCATGGGGAAAAATGATCTGGCCTTGTTGCCGTATTGTGCATGACTCCTCTGTTGCTTTGTGTGCCAACAACAGCTTCAATGGAACCTTGGGACCTTTGGTTGTATGGCTTATCCCTTCTCTGCATACTTGAAAGTCCTCTTCATGCACACCTTGCACTTCACTTCTCTGTGTCGCACACACCCTATATGTCTCTTACTCTCTCTATTGCTTAGTCTAGGCTATGCCGATCTTGCTTAGTCCTCAAAGAATAATGCCTTGCCTTGATTTGAGTGTCGGTTCATGTATGCTCCTAACTTCTAGAGTATCTTGGTGCTCACTTTGATGCCCCAAGATTGTCTCCAAAAGTGGGCAACCAACAAATCCCTATTTTGTCTTGTAATGACTTTAGACTAAAACAAAAGTTTTAATTGGGGGCCATACTTTCACTTCTACATACGCTGCCACTTCACATACCTTCACATTTTGCCTTTTAATTCTTCAAATGTGCACGTAGGAGAGGTTTCACGTGAACCTTCCAAACACTTAAAAAGCACTTTGAACCTTACAGAAATTACAGAAAGACACTCTGCAACCAGCAATCAATGTTTTGCAATTATAACTTTTGTGAACATTTACTTGTGCACTACATATGCACCTTGACACTTGAACTTTCAATTCTTTGACTTTGCCCATGTTGACTTTGATCTTGGACATGTTGACTTTTATTGCTTTGACTTTGATCATGATTGACTTTGACCAATGTGACTTTTATGGGCTCAACAAACAATAATGAAGTGGCAACAAATCAAGCCATTACAATTCAAGGACAAGGTGGTTTTTAGAGGCAGCAGCAAGGAAGACCTCCATGGAGAGACCAGGTGAACCAGCAAGGAAATTATTAAGGTCAGCAATAAGGGAATCAGGAGGGCAGACCACCTAGAGTCATGTTATGTGGATATTACTCTACACCAGATCATCGGATTGGGTTTAATTTTCCTTTATGGGTTATGTGTTGGTGCAAATATCAAGACTTCACATTTGGCTTGACATGGAAAGTAATGTGTGCAACCATGTGATGGATCATATGAATCCTATCTTGTAATAATTGGATCATTAACCATTGTAAAAAGTGTTTTACTTGAGAGAATCTTGTAAGTCCATTCATCTCCTAGAGTTAGGAGAATAAAGATTTACGAGTTTTCCCCTTCTTTTATTGATAAATCAAACAAGAATAACCACCCAACATGGTCCTTGAGGATGAAGATATATCTACAAGGAAGGAGTCTCTATGGATACATATCAAGAGATGAGGAGATGCCCATATTCAGAAGCAAAGTTCAACCTACAAGAGAGGATCTTGAAAGACTTAACTCATGGTGTGCCAAACATTCTTTAGCAAGGTCATATCTACTTTACTCTTTTTCTAACTTCCTTATTCCTCATATTAGGAATTGGAAAACTTCGGAAGAGACTTGGGATACATTGTCTTCATATTTTTCTTCCAATACAAGAGCTAGAAAAAGTCAGTGGTGGATTGAGTTTACCACTCAAAGGAAGCAACCGAAGCAGAATGTTTCAGAGTATGTGACCAAGGTTAAAGATGTACGTGATCAATTGGCAAGCATAGGAGAGGAGATTGAAGAGTAGCAAATAGTGAGATAGATAATCAATGGTATAAAGGGAGACGATCATGTGGGAAGCTTTTACGATTGCTATGGACCTCTAGATGGACATGCAAATCCCAGATCTTACCACACTCATGGGACAACTCTTTACACATGAAGCCAAGCTCAACGAAAATGGAGAACCATCAAGAGGTAACAACTCTTCTGCCCTATACACAGATAAAGGAAAGTCTAAAGATAATGGAAAGAGCAAGAAAGTAGAAGATGAAGGTACTACTTCTCAAGCTTACTATGCAAGGAGAGGTAGGAACTCAAGAGGAAGGGGCAGAGGAGGTAAGCAAGGTAGGGGGAGGCCTTTCAACTCTTCCCATGAAATATATGTGGACTATCTAATCACACTACAGATGAGTGCTATAGGAACTTCAAGAATTAGAGAGGAAGAGGATTTCAAAGTGGTGGCTACTCATAATCAAGAGGAAGATTCAACCATACTCAAGGCTACAACCATGGTTACAATAACAATTACAACAACAATTATCAAGGGGGATACAAATCAAGAAAATACTTCAACAATTATATAGAGGATCAAGAAGGTTCTTTTCTGATTATGAACTTGGCTTCAAAACAAGGTATGAATGATGAGCACCTCTTCTATATTGACTCATGTTGTTCAAACCATGTAGTAGGCAATGTAGCTCTTCTTTCTGATCTTGGGGAGCCCAAGGGAAAGCACCAAGTGCAAACAGCTGAAGACACCAAGCATTCAATGATCAAGGCAGCAAATGTCAAAAACAGAAATATGTTGATCAAAGTTCTTTATTGTTGGGGGATTCTTGGACAAGAGGGATCTTTGTGTTTGTAGGAGAAAAGGGAAGGACAAGAAGAAAGATACACACTAGAAGCCTCTATCGATTTGATTATAAGAAGACAAATACAATGGTGATGCACAATACAATCCAATGCTTCTGTGCAAAATCCCATAGAGTGATCAATCACAAAATACCAAATACCCAAGGGTCTTGTTGGTGAAAACCTTCTCTGCACCAGACCTCCACCTTCTCCAAGCCTGCACTTGTGCACACCTTGCACCAAGCTACCAATAAGGGGGAGGGTTGGACACCTTCTCTCGGCACGTGCATAGCTTCAATGGGACCTTGGGATCCTTGGGATGACTACCTTAGCCCTTCTCTGCACACTTCCTTGGTCACTCTTCATGCACACCTTTCACTTCACTTCTCTATGTTGCACACTATGTGTCTCTTGCACTTCTTTGTCTTGCTTAGCTTAGACTATGCTCACCTTGCTTAGTCTTGCTTAGTCCAAGAATAGTCCGTACCTTGATTTGAGTGTCAATTCACGTATGCTCCTAACTGCAAGAGTACCTTGGTGCTCACTTTGGTTTCCCAAGATTGTCTCCAAAAGTGGGTAGCCAACGAATCCCTGTTTTGTCATGTAGTGACTTTAGACAAAAACAAAAATTTTAATTGGGGGCCATACTTTCACTTCAACGTACGCTCCCACTTCACATACCTTCACATTTTCCTTTTAAGTCTTCACTTGTGCACATAAGAGAGGGTTCACCTAAACCTTCCAAAGAACTTCAAAAACACTTTGAACCTTAGAGAAATTAGAGAAATACCTCTACAACCTTCAACCAACTTTCTCCAATTTTACCCTTTGTGAACCAATTAATTGTGCACTATTTGTGCACCTTGACCCTCCAACTTTGACTTCACCCATGTTGACTTTGTTCTTGAACATGTTGACTTTGACCGTTTTGACTTTGATCTTTGACTTTGACTATAGTTGAGTCTTATTGTGGTTGACTTTGACCAATATGACTTTTATGGGCTCAATAGTTGCCCACCACCTAATGTGCTCTTCGTCCCAAAGAGCTATACCCAAAACTCTGAGTAGATATGACACCATGATTCCTGTGCTAGAAAATGTTCAAAAGGACACCTGAGCAGTAACCAAGTCCACCAAGTCCACCAAGAGCAGGAGAGAACAAGCACTAGAGAAGAATCCGAAAGGGGGATTTCGCATGGAAAAGCAAAAGAGGGCAATGGGAGGGTAGAAAGGAGGGGGAAAGGAGGGCTGAGGGGGCTAAGATGGATAGGGCAAGGAGGGGTTAGGATGGGGTTGGGCAGAAGGGTAAAGGGAGGGTGAGGGAGGAGGATTAGGGGTCTGGAGAGGGGCAAAATGATCAAACAGTAGAGCTATAGAGGGTTCACATGGGAAATTGTGAAACATAAGTTAAAACAAAGTGAGAATAGACCATGTGGACCATGTGTGTAAGTAAAAACATGTGATAAATGTGCTCAAAACATGTGGGTTTTGACCAAAACTTAGAGACCAAAACCAATAAAAATAAAAAAGAAAAAATAAAGAGGGGGTGGGGGGGCGGGCGGTGTGGGGGAGGTGGAGGGGTCCAGGGGCAAGGAGGACGACGGAGGAGGGAAGAGAGAGAGAGAGAGAGAGAGAGAGAGAGAGAGGTTTTTTTCCGAAAAAAATCCTTGGGTTTTTTCGAAAAAAATCCCTAGGGGGCTTTTTTTTAAATATCCAAAATTAGAGAAAAATACAAAAAAAATCCAAAACATGCAAAAAACTCCAAAAAATCTCTGAAAAATTTGTCAAAAAAGTCTCAGAAAATTCCCTACATGTCTAGGCCAATTTTCTCACTCAAAACCCAGAGAGCTTCCTTTATTCCTTCAAATTCGCAACAAAATGACATTTTAAAAGGATGAAAAATGCTAGAAAATTTCTAAAAATGCTTGAAAAAATCCAAAAACAATTCCAAAAATTGTGCTTATGCAAAGGCCATGAAAGGATGGCTATATTTTCTAAAAACACAAAGAACAAGTATGAAAAACAAATAAAAACTACTAAAACTTAAGCAAAAATAACATGAGAAGGCTATGTACAACTTGGATAGAATTTGCAAGTTCTAGGTGATCCATAAATCTTCACGAGTGTTGATGATAGGCCTTGAGCCTTGATATATTGACCAGTGGCAAGCCCTCTCCTTTTAGCATCTCTAACTCCACAGCACCCCAATTCAGCATTGTTTTAACTCGATAAGGTCCTTCCCAGTGTGGAAGCCATTTTCCTCTGACTTGTGTTTGGATTTGAGGTCTATGGAGAAGAACTAACATGCTTGGCTATATGTTCTTGTTCCACAGATTCCGATCATGTACCTCCTTTCTCTTCATATGAATCTCTATTAATTGTTTTGCAGCATGTAAACATATCTCCTCCACTTTATGCAGTGGTCCAAGCCTCTAAGAGACACCACAATCTTTCGTTCCCTGCATGAAAGCTACTTTTGGTGATCCATGTAGAAATTCAAAGGGTTCAATAGGCAATATCCCATAAACTAGTTGGAATGGAGAGTATCTAGTAGCCTTTTTGTAAGCCAATCTGTATGCCCATAGGGTACCTTGATAAGCAATGCCCCAGCAAGTGGGCTCTAACATACATTCCTTCCTTAACATGGTATATAATACCTTGTTAGTGGATTCTGCCTATCCATTAGCTCTTGGATAATAGGCACAAGAGGTTCTATGTAGAGTTTTGTACTTGTTGAAAATTTCTGTAGCACTTTATTCACAAAATGAGTACCTTAGTCTGTACAAATTTCAAGTGGACATCCAAACCTGCAAATGATGCTACTATAAATGAAATCAGCAACAGTTTGAGTGGTATAGTGAGGGGAAGCAACAGCTTTAGCCCACTTTGTCGCATAGTCTGTGGTGATCAATAGATACTTCTCTCTTTTTAGAATCGAGAGAGGATAGATGGGCCCTACAAAATCTAGCCCTCCTTTCTCAAATGGTTGCCAAGAAGTGGAAATAAACAAGGGGTTGTGCCTTTGCTTTGTTGGCTTGGGTCCACACCTCTGGCAAACCTCACATGCCTTTCCCCATTCATCTGCATCTTTGAATAATGTAGGCTAATCCAGAATCAAGGATCCTCTGACTCATAATATCTCTTGGAAGGTGCCCACCACCTATTCCTTCATGTGCGGATTTAAGGACCTCCTTCACGTCTTCTTCTTCCATGCACTTCCTAAACTTGTTGTCCTTTCCCTATCTATATAATTTTTATTCAATGAAGGTATAAGGTTTGCTCTTGATTAGTAGTCTCTTTCTTTGCACAACACTTTCCTTCTCTGTATACACTCCTGCTTTAATGAAATTCTTGATATCATTATACCAACCTTCAGCTTGTATAGCAAACAGATTAGCATCTGAAAAATCATCATTGACCCCCATTGCTTGATCCATCATACGGATCTTGGATAGGTGATCTACCATGACATTTTCTTTACTTGGTCTATGGACTATAGAAAAATCAAACTCTTGGAACAAAAGTAGCCACCTCCATATCCTCCCAGTTGCATGTGGCTTGTTCAATAAATACATGAGTGTTTGATGATCAATGATGATAACAAACTTCACACCTAGCAAATAATGAAGGATTTTTTGTATGGCGAAAACCATTGCTATAGCTTCCCTTTTTGTTGTGCTATAATTTTTTTTAGCTTTAGTCAAAATTCAATTAGCATACTGAATAGGCATGCCAAGTTTGAATTCTTCACTATGTTGAGCCAAGACTGCAACCACTACATATGCACTGGCATCTACATGCGCATGAAAAGTATTTGAACAATCTGGGCTGATAAGAATTGGTGCAGCCACCAATTTGGACCTTAATGTCTGATAAGCATTCTCTTCTTCCTCTTCCTATTTAAAGGACACTTCTTTACCTATAAGCCTAGCCAGTGGCCTGGCTATCTCTGCATAGATTTTGATAAATCTTCTGTGGTATCTAGTATGCCCCAAGAAAATCTGAATCTCTTTAGGAGATTTGGATTTCAACAACTTTAGTATAGAAATAATTTTATCCGGATCTCGAGCCATATCTGTAGCCTACACCACATGACCCAAGAGGGTTCCTTCTATCACAAGGAAATGATATTTGTTTGGCTTGAGCTTTAGTTTAGTCTCCCTGCATCTCTTAAAAACATTCTGCAGTTGTCGCAAGTGATGGTCCAAGAAATCTAAAGGGGTCTCTTTGTGAGATCCTGAAAATGAAGAAAATTCATCCATGAAAATTCTAAGTGTTTCTAACAATAACGGTCCAAAAATGAGGTTTATAGTTTTGTTAAAGGTGGCTGGAGCATTTATGAGTCCAAAGGGCATATTTACATACACATATATTCCCCAAGGTGTGATAAAAGCAGTCTTTTCATGATTCTCTAGGTGTATGGATATTTCATTATAGCCACTAAATCCATCCAAAAAGCTATATAATGCATGTCCAAACACTTCTTCAATGACCTGTTCTATGAATGGCATGGGGAATCCATCTAGAATGGTCACCTTGTTGAGTGCTCTAAAGTCAACACAAATCCTAATTTTGTTGGTATTCTTCTTTGGTACTATAACCATTGGTGAAAGTCATTCTAAGTGTTCCATAGGTATGATGATTCCTACATCCTCCATCTTCTATATTTCCACATAAACGGCTTCAACATATTTTGGGTTAAGTCTATAACTCTTTCCTCTTATTGGTTTGGCTCCATCAACCAGAGGGATTCTATGCTCTCCATAATTGGCAGTCACTCCTTCTAGATCTTTATAATACCAAGCAAAAACATTTGCGTAGTGGGTCAAGAAGGATTTTACCTTTCAAAGGAGCTCTAGATGACTCCACAACCAAGTGGCTACCAAAACCGGATGATTATTTTCGTGAGTGCCTAATTGTATTTCTTTGACAGGGTCTCTCTCTACCATGGTATCTTCATGCTCATCTCCAACCTTGTCTTCTACCAATAGCTTTTCATGCATTGTGGCATAAGCAGGAGTGTTCTCGATCTCAATGTATTCCTCCTTATCCTAGATCCATCCTACAAGGATTTCTTGAATTGGTAAAGAACATTCTTCACTCATATGTTTTACCTTGTCTTTAACTTTAGTAACTTCCTTCTTTGTTGTTGTTGCATCCTCCTCCAAGTTGTATTTGAGGGGTGTCTTCCTCCCCCTTTTGTGGTATGTGATGGGTTCTCCCAATCCATCAACCTAAACTTTATCTTCATTTTCATCATAACATTTGTCTGGGCAAGACTTATTAAGAAAAAATCAAAAACAAGAAGAAGAGTTGCTTGTGTGGAGCCAATTCAGAATATCTTCTTCTTCCTTGAGCTTTATTTGGGGTTGGTCCCCCATTTCTGGTTCCATGCAAATACCAACTGATTGCATCATGTTGATGTTCCCTTGATGATTTGAGCCCTCCTCTAAATGTATATGTGTCAGTTCTTGCCCTTTCGTTTGTACCCACATAGTGTCTTTACCCCAATCATGGATGATAATTGCATGCCTCAGCCATGGTCTTCCAATTAAGAGGGGAAATCCTCCTTCAACCTGGGGTAGTCTTGATACCACAAAATCTAGAATGAAGAGATTACCTTGTACTTTCAGTGGAACTTTGGGATCACTCCCAGTGGCCTTACTTTGCTTTGATCTGCCAAAGTAATAATGAAATTTGTAGGTCTTGAAGGGTGTAGTCCAATCTTTTCCATTGTATTCACCATCCATAATAACTCCTTGAAACTCATGACCTTTGATAGATACTATGAGTCGAGGGCTCTGATAATCTGTAAGGGGTGCTTCCCCTACAATTTTCCCTCTATGCATAACAAAAATCTTTGCCACTAAACTTGTGGTGGAAGCCTCATCAATTATCTACAAGAGTTCTGACCTGAATTTCCCATCCATCTTTATTAAATAAAAAATACTAACCTCCTTTTTCATGGACTTGAGTAGTTTTGAAGATTCTGATTCTTGAAGAGCATGGGGTCTAATTGACTTATCAAACTCCTCATGAGCCCTATTGAATGCCTGCCCAATGGCATCACTGGTAGATATGAGATCTCCTTTTTGCCTTGTATCTACGCATGTGGTGACTTTGTCTGCACATATCTCTTTGTCTTTATTCGATCCATTAATCCTTGATTCTTCACCTATTTCTACTTGGGCCTTCCCCTTGTTTCTTGTCTGCACTGTAAAAGATTCAATTTCTTCTAACTACACCACCCTAGTAGATGGTGATGGTCCATTGACTTGATTTAAACATTCCTTCTTTGTGCACATAAATCATTTGAATGTGGGTCCCAGATGAAGATGCTTGGTTCTTACGACAACAATTAGTATAGTGGTCTCTGGCCTCTAGGTAGTTCCTACAAGGAGGGGCATTTTCTCGGAGAGTGCACCTACTTTGGTAGTGCCCACATTCTCCACATCTGAAAGAAATAATTGGCCTCCTAGGCCCATTTCCAAAGTTATTCCTTTGTCCAAGGTTATAATTGTTACCTTGATTGGGTGCAGCCACCATCACGTTTGCTGGTGGCAGGGGTCCTCCTTGGGTCCAATATGTTGTTGTAGGCATTCCTCTTGATTGGCATTCCTGGGCCTCATGACCAGCTTTCCTACATAGTTGACAAGTCACACTTAAGGCTCAACTAATAGAAGAGTTTAAAATTAGTGATCTTGGTTTATCAACCTACTTTCTTGGCTTAGAGCTTGTGTACACACATTCTAGTATATTTATCACTCGAAGGAAGTACATACATGATATGTTGGTAAAATTCAAGATGGAGAATACTAAAATTGTAGGTACTCCTATGGAACTCAACCATAAGCTAAGTTCTCATGATGGAGAACTACTTGATGATGTTATAGGTTATCAACAACTTTTGAGAAGTCTCAATTGTGCTACTCTAACAAAAGTAGGCATTGCCTATGGAGTAACTACATTGAGTCAGTTTATGCATGCACAAGGAAGCCTCATATGGAAGTTGTAAAAAGGGTGCTTAAGTATCTAAATGATACAATGAGTGAAGGATTGTTCTATCCCTTCACTTCTGACATAGATATAAAGATGTATTCTGACGTAGATTGGGCTAGCTCCAAGGATGATAGGAGGAGCACTTCAGGATACCTATCCTTTGCAGGTTCAATGCTCATATCATGTTCATCTAAGAAGCAACAAACTATGGCCTTATCTTCCAGAGAATCAGAATATAGATGTTTTGCAAATGCAACTCAAGAAGCAATGTGGCTTAAGCAACTATATGCAGATTTGGAGATACACTCTTACACTCCAATAATCTTTGGAGACAATACTAGCTCACTTCATTTGGCTGCTAATCCTATATATGATGCAAGGACTAAGGACATTGAAGTGCTCTATCATTATGTAAGGGAGAAATTTCTTAGCAAGGATATTCAACTATCATATGTATCAACTCATTTACAATGTGCAGATATACTCACAAAGTCATTGGATGGAATAAAGTTGAACAGATTCAAATTGATGATTGGTTTGTAAGAAATTAAGGAGGAATGAAGACCAAGATTGTTAGCCTTGAGAGGGAGCTATTGGTGCAATCAAAACCAAGCCCACATACTTGGTTAATTAACTCATACTTGATGTATTGACATAACTTATGCAACGCTTCATATGATCAACCTCTTGTAAAAAATTCTTCACGTTTACGTTAGTAAAAGTGGTACACATCCATGTGGAGTTAGGAAACACTAAATCACAAATCATTTGGTTGTTGACTGATGAGGGAATCTATCCTATACTTTAGGACTCACCTTTTATGTATATGTTTGAATTTGAATTCAAAGTTTGGCTCCAAGTACAACTATAAGAAGAGGATCAAAAAGACCTGCATGTATCTCGTGCCCATGAGATCATTTTGAGGGAGATTCATTGTGACATGAGAGCCTATCTCATAGCTCATTCACCTCTCACACATTAAGCAATGTATAATTGCCAATGACATTGTATTTTTATATGATTTAATACATGATCATTACATTCTCATTTTATTTCTCTCTTATAACTCCAACATAACAGTGATCTTCTCAGAGCTTGTTCTCAGTGTATGGTTGATCATTTGTCATGATTCAAAGCATGATAACTTCATCATGCTGTCTAGTAGATGCCTACAAAATTTCATTAGCATCATTTCTCAAGATCAGGAGATATTAACACATCTTTGCTCACTAGTCTATTGAATGTTGAACCCAAAAATTGTCAAGATGGTCTTACGATTTGCTAAAAATCTTCTCTGTGTGTAGTCCATCATTTTTTATGAAATCACTCATGATTGATAGCTTACTAAGTTAATCCCCAAAAGGAATTAAGCCAAATGCTACTGTGCTTAGAGAACTCTTCAAAACATTGAACAGGTGTAGGAACAAAAATAGCAAGTTTTTTGTTCTTGGATCAAGTCCTAATATTGTATAATTACATGGGTCTAAGGGGTAGAACCCTTGGGTTTCTAGGTGTGAAACCCTTTGGATTTATGGTTTATTTACCCCTTTTAGATGGTTCTTGAACCTTAGGGCTAATTCTCTAAGGTTGAGTATGTTAGGCTTGATTGGAAGCTTCTCCTAGCCACTTGGTTTGTATGTGAGAGTTTGGAGAGTCTTCACTTAGAAGCTTCTCCTAGCCACTTGGCTTGTATGTGAGAGCTTGTGAGAGCTTGGGAAGCGATGGGGGCAGGGGGAAGAGGTGGGGGAGGCTTTTGAGGCGGGGGTAGAGGTGGAGTTGGCGGTGGAGGTTGGTTGGGTGGAAAGACATCTCTCTTCCTAAGTGTGTGGCCTTGCTAGTTAGTCTTTAGTTTAGTTGTGTGAAGGAAATGGGGTCTTTCCACAATAGTGGTACCAGAGCCCTTAGGTTGAAATCTATGGAGATTTTTATCTTCATCACTTTGCTTGTAATTTCTTGATGAGATGTGTCGAAATTGTATTATGGTAGCACTTCTTCATTTCTATCGAAGTACTTCTCGCCGTATGTAGTCATTGCTTTTGGTTAGATTGGCCAAAATCAATATGCGCAGTATTTGTAGAAACTGGGATTCGATCCCACTACCTACCAGTACCCATGGATGGATGTTATCCATTGCTACAGCGGGGAGCGTTGCCTTCAATTCCAAACCGTCCAAGTATTGCTGCAATAGATTTCTCTGTCAAAGCTGTCGACTGAACCTTGTAGTCCTTGTTCTTCTCCATACTTGCGCCTACTATCCTCGGCGATGGGATAATATCTAGCTTTGTCATATTCGCTCCTTGCGCAACCAACTAAAGCTACAAGCATCAAAACCTTCCATAGCTGAGACTTCATAATATACATTATAACTGGGATTTGTGTGCACGTCGACAAGTCCTCACATCTTCTATAGTTAGTACGTGATAGAAGACTGATGCAGTTCTAGGATCGTTCTACTATCTCACCTCATCATCTCGATGGGTAGAAACTCCGTCTATTTTTCACCGTAAACCAGTTTTGTTCAAGATTTTCGTCTTGCCGATGGACACTGCAACCATCATGAATCTCTGATGGTTTGCCTCTCTCAATACGGGAGCCTCCAATATCGATTGCAAACAAGGCCTCGTTTGTTTCTTGACATGTATTTTCTTCATCTGCTGCAAGAAATGATGGAGAACGAAGATGTGTTATTTTCCGGCAATGTTCCTCTTCTTCCGTCACCTTTTGTTACTACGAGGCACGGCAGCGAGCCAAGCGGGAGAGATGAGATGAAGAGCACACCTCTAGCTCCTATTCGACAATTTTTTATGGATGCATGGAGTTTCCCATAATTTCTCTGCATTAGAAATCTAAGAAGATAAGTTTATACATTTTGTAATGTCATTTTACATATTGCATATGGGTTTACTTGCTATAATGTTGCTCATATGAGCTATTTTTTTAATTACATGTGAATAAACCCACTAATGTGTACTTTCATTGTAAGAGATTTTGAAAGGCGTGAGAGAAACTATGGAATGAAGTTCCATGGGACAAAATTCAAAGGCAAGATAGACTCTTCACTAAGATCATGGAAAGAACAGGGTTAAAGAGTTAGTTATTTTCTTCTCTCACAAATTCCATGAAATCTTACATGCATGAGTCGATATTTTATGCATGAAGATTGGCTTTACATGCTAGTACATATAGTTATGAGGGCATGGTTCTTTTTGAAAGGTTCCTTTGCCAAGGATAATGGAGGCATGCACATGACATCCATTAACTATGCATATAGATTTCACCCCTTAAAATGCATGCGTAAATGCATGATTACAAAGGTAAATCCACACATATGGTCACACAAGTAAGTATCAAAATGCCCAAGAAGGAATCCAATGATGGATAAGATGGGATGGCTAAAGCCTTCTTCATCACCATGGGAACACTCAAATAAAGCCAAGGGATGGACGAAGCTTAATTTCCAGGTAAATATTTGCACCTTTTTCTTTTCTTTGCAAATTAAAGAACATACAGTGCATGTCATAATAGACATGACTTAGAAGTGGCTGCATAGATTTAGGTGGCCCAATTTTTGTGGTCACATCGACAATCAATCATGGAAATAAGTTTCACTATGCATCAAGTTCATTGCTTTGAAAAGAAGTATTGGAGGTGCATAAAAACGGTCGTGGTTAGGAAGAATGCATCTAAAGCATTTTCGTAACTTGCATATACTAAGTTTCATGGAAATTTCGCACCATCCTTTGGATGAACAAAGTTCTGAATTGGAACTTTTGCATGATTTAAAGAGGGGTTCAACTTCTGAACCTTATGCATGCAACACCTTTTCCAATAAAGGTGTAAATGTTTTGGCATACCACAAAGTATGCATTTGGAATATATTACATGGGTTTTTGAGTAGAGAGGGAGATTAAGTTCTTGAAGATAAGCTTAAGTAGGATTTGATTTTATTAGTTTTTAGGAAGAATGGTGATAAGGCCAATTGGCCACTATAAACCATTTAATTCCTTTAAGCTTGATTTAGAAGTTAAAATTCTAACTTCTAAAGATACCTTAAACTTAAGATCAGGAAGGCCATAATACAAAAGTTTTCTCTCTTAAAACCATGATACAATGGTGGTAACATAGAGCATTATCTTCTCAAAGCTCTAAGGAAGAGAAAATATGTGATAACAGAATCTTAGTTTTGGAAGATGTAAGTATTAGTGTTTTTTGTTCAAGAAAGTTCTTTGTTTGAAAGAACTACAGAACTATTTGGAGCTTTACATTATTCTTCCAAGCAAATGCAAGGCATGAAGAGAAGGTAAAACTCGAGGGTTTTAATAAAACCTAAATACCATTTTCTAATGTCCTAGAAAATAAAGGACTATATAGTAAATGGAATTACCATCTTCTTCAACATAGAGATTTGATTGGCAAATCAATTATTCTTGCTCAGATTACTCATTATGTCATAAGAGATGATATCTAGTTGAGATATAGACTAGATCTATCATCAAGTGACATGATAAAGCATATGTGAATCAAGGAATAATTGAAAAGCCAATTTTTTGACACTAGTCTTATCAAGTTGCAATTGAGACTTGGTAAGTTGAAACTCCATTGTAGAATAGGCAATACATATGTTCTGCAGTGGAAATGACACTTACAAAGTCCAAGAACTAAGGGATGACTTGATTCAAAGAAGATATGATCCCTAAATTCAAGCTAAAGTTACCTTTTTTTAAGTGGAAGTGTACGTCAAATGGTATGGGACATCTAGGCTTACATGACCACTCAAGTTGATTCGTTGGTATGGGACATTGAATTTAGAGGTAATTCAAAACTTGAACCTTAGGACATTTGTTCTATATGCTTGGAGAAGAGAAAGCTTAAAAAAAAAAAAAGCTATGAATAGTTCTTTTAACTAGGAAGGACAATAAAAGATTGAAAATAAAATCTTTCAAATACTTTTGAAAGAGCACGATTTTCAATTTACTCTTAGGTAGTTTTTGAGGATGAAAACTCTTAAGGAGGGGAGAAAGTCCCCAACAAGGTGTATCTTATACCTTGAAAAGACCGAATAGGGTATTGCAAGGTAAAAGATATGCAAGAAATAGATAAAGTTGAAGTACTTCCTTGTATTCTAGTACTTCATATATCTTTCATTACATCTTCCAAGTAAATGGAGTTCTCAAAGATTGGGAATTCTCAAAGAACCCCAATGCAAGAGAAAACTTGAATACACCATAAGGATTGTATAAATCCTAAGTGGGTTAGGAAAAGAAGTTGGATGAACTATAAAGGATAAACCTAAAGATATTTTGATGCTTCATAGGGATAACATAACATACCTTATGGATTCCAGTAATATAGACCTAAGGAATATGACTTCTTGTATCAAGCATAATAGCTAGATCCCTAAGTAAAACCCATGGGTAAAGCTTTGAAACATGAAGGGATCTATTTTTAGAAAGACCTAGTCTTATCTCTTATTTTGGCTAAAGAAGAAAGTACAACCAAAAGACCCAAGTAGGGCAAAGATCAAGTCAAACTTAAAGTTTGATAAGAAAATTCACACCACATAAATTGGTTAACCAAATATTTTGAGTACAATTAGTAGTGGTTTATCTAAACACCTTAGTCCTTCATCTCATAATTTGGTGCCATAATATGAAGGGCATTTAAAAGGACAAAAAAGGTGAAAAGGTATAGAGGCAAAGTTATGTGGATTGAATGAGGAACCCACTGGTATGGGACATCGGGTATTGAATCCCGTTGAGTACTTTTCTTGATGGCCAGAAGAAAAAGGGACTCATGATCCAATGGAATGCATCAAGACGATAATGTCTAGGAGTATCTTCTTCAATTATCCTCTCAAAGGGAAAAAGAATTCTTCCAACAAAACATGAAAGGATCTATCTCTCACAAAGAGTTAGAAATAAGGAGAGGATCAACTTTTTTGAGTTTGAAGGTAAAATCCAAAGAATGAAGCTCTAAAACCTTCATCCCAAAGAATAAATTGAAATTCAAGGATCATAAAAATGATCTTAGACCAAGCTTGAAAGAAAAATAAGAAAGATCATCTTTTTGATACTTGATAATTTGAGTTGACTGAAGAATACAAAAGATCTAATTATGATGTCAACATAGGACATTTTTAATAGATCTAGAATATAAGGGAGAGAACTCTGGAAGGATCAAGAAGGCCTTTAAGGTTTGAGATCCAACTAAAGATCCGTACGGATTAAGCAGTGAAGAAATGATTAAAATAATCTATTTCTACTTATGACCCTAAATATAACACAATCTTTTATACTATGGGTTCCCATCTTGGGACGTGGTTATAAAGATCTTAATCTTTTTGGAAGAACAAGTAAAATAGGTTTCAATCAATTGGAGTCTACAATAGTTAGATTAATCCCTATGGATTCTAGTCCCTTAAAGTGGATTCTCAAAACTACGTAAAGTTTTGAAAGAACATTGAATCCACTTTTGATAAGCTATTCAAATTCTCTCTAAAGATAAAGAGGATGTTATATCCTCACAAAAATTAGATAATCCACCTTTACCATTCTATTGGTTAGTTAGGGATTATATAATGAAATTCCCCTCTATTTAGATTTATGAGAGGCGAATCGCAAACAAGAAAAACCACCCATTTCACTAAAAGAGAGTGATTTGGGCAGGGATTATGAAAAATTCATCTTCCTTTTAGAACAAATTGGATTCTAACTTGAGAGATGAATCTGATGAATTTCAATTTAAGAGCCGGACTTATAGAGATGAAGCCATGATGCTTGAGATTGATCATGGAGCATGGGGGAATACCCCAAGGTATATACCTCCACTCATTTCTGAGGATGGAAATACTTTTAAGGGGGGGAGAATGTTGTATAATTACATGGGTCTAAGGGGTAGAACCCTTGGGTTTCTAGGTGTGAAACCCTTTGGATTTATGGTTTATTTACCCCTTTTAGATGGGTCTTGAACCTTAGGGCTAATCTCTCACCTTGAGTACCTTAGGCTTGATTGGAAGCTTCTCCTAGCCTTGGTTTGTACATGAGAGCTTGGAGAGTCTTCTTTTAGAAGCCATGTAAGTTCATGTGATTTCCTAAGCTTGGAAACCATGTGAACACCTTAGGGACCCATGTGATGGAAGGTACACATGTCCTCTTGAGAAGGACTTACCCCCTTGGTCTTGGAGCTATATATTGGAGGGGCTGGTTGGGTGGAAAGAAATCTCTCTTCCTAAGTGTGTGGCCTTGCTAGTTAGTCTTCAGTTCAGTTGTGTGAAGGCTATGGAGTCTTTCCACAACACCTACCTATCTGTTTTGATCCATTGATTTGTGGATCATGTTTCAAGCAACATATATGATTATTTATGATCATTAGCTAGCTAAAAAAATCCCACTATAATCTCCAATAATCATTCTTAGCAGGTGTGAAGTAGGATCTAGCAACATCACTTCATCTCTTGTGACTATCCACCATCTCCTCCAACCATTACCTTCGGTAAGCTAGAGACTTAATTACTATGCTAATAGTCAAATGGACATCAACAAAAAAAACTAAAGGGAAATTTTCTCAATAGGTAAAGTTTTCTTTGAAACTATTTAAATTTTTTTTTAAATTACCCATTCTCAAGGAGCCGATTCTGGCTAAATGTTATGAGGAGGCATTGAAGAGGGAATTTGGTCCTCGTGAACGAGGCTACCAATATTACATGTTCAAAACTGCATCTTATGCACGTAGAGAACAACTTCAATGGTATCTCGAGAGGTTAAGTTTTATAGCTAAATATGATTATATGTCCAATTATAATTTTGCACCATTATGTTGGGTAGAGAAAGGGGAAATTGTGAGTTGGGCTCACTAGATATTTGATAGAATGTACAATGAAATATTCTCTTTGGATAAGCAGAAGTCACAAGCCAATAGTAAATTAGCAGAATATTTCGTAATAGTATTTTAGTTTGTACAATAGAATTGTTTCCCAATGATTAAGAAAAAGGATCAAGATAGTGTTAGAGAGGAGGAGCAACTAGATGAAACATATATTGATTTATTAAAGGCCTGATACAAGGAAGATGAGGTTGCTTCGGTGGTAAAGAAGTTGAAGGGTGAAACCTTTAAAGGTATGAGTTTCCATGAAACACCAATTAATGTATCAAAAAATATTAAGCAGCCCAAAATGGTGGGAGAAGCTTTAAACTGTCCAAAAGATGCAAATTGAAACATGTGCTAAAGGATATGGTGGATAAGGTTTCAGTACAAAAGTTGTCTCAATCAAATCTTGAAGTTATTGTAGAAGTGTATGAGATACAACAGAACTTGGATGAGGTGTACAAATTCATAGTAAAGCAAGATGGCTTGTTGAAGGAACAGAAGTTACTTATTGATATATTCAACTCTTATGAGTATCAGTTGATGAAGTCTTAGGTACAAAGCTTACAAGAGGAGTTGCAAAGAAAAATATAGGAGCATGAGGAAGTGTTTTCTGAGTTCCATCAACAATAGGTGATGGAGATATTGAAAGTTAAGAAGTCCCTCAAAGAGTTTGATGAGTGGACAAGGAAGATGCAACAAATGGTGGATACAGGGATACACAACTTAGCTGCATTAAACACAAACTTGCACGTGGAAAATGAAGTGTTGAAGTTTAGAATCCAACCTCTACTTGTGATGGAGAAACAAATGTTACAGAATGAGGATATGGAAATGGATGCAGTGCTAATGTCTAAAATGGATATAAAAACTCTCAAGTAGTAAATGCATAAATGCATGTAGGACTTATGGGCAGGAATTAAAGAAAGATTACAAGCACTTATCAGGTATCCATATCCATATGAGCAGATACATGATGGCTTTGCATCAGTATATGAGAGCCAGCTGATACAATTGATTGAACAATATAAAAGTGAAAAGGAAGTGTTGTTAGAGGAAATTGCAGATTTTAAAGAGTAGCTCGTTCAACACACTCTGAACAAAGAGTTGGATGATCTGGTTCAATAGTAGGAAAAGGTAGTTTCATAAAGGATTTTGGAGCAAGAAGATATGCAGATTGAAGCAGATCAAGTTCAAGAAAATATTAAGGTTGCAGAGGAAGCTCACTAAGAAGATGTCAATAGTGAACTTAATCTTATAGTTTATGATCAAGGGATTATGGATATGAGTATGACTTTTTGGAAAACTCCCCCAATGGGCAGTGCTAAGTGTTGAAGGGAGAGAACATGGATAAATAAGTAGCGAGTCAGATTTTTGAAGGTGTGCTAAAACGAAATGTTGTTGAATCAGAGTTTGTTGGATCCGTATTTTGGTCAATCCGATATTTAAAAAGAAATAGTTATAAGGTAGTTATAGGGAATGTCGTGTGATATGATCATTGTAATTTTGTTTGTGTGACTATGTTAGGGGAAAAACAAAGTAACTTTCAAAAGAGCGAGCTGAACGTAGAGAAGAGGAAAAGTCTTTGTACCCGTTTCAACACATGCTGAATATGAATCAGGGCTCTTCAGTATTAGTATTTTTCAAAGAAGTGTTACTACGACTTACCTTGTAAATCTATATTATTTCAAAAACTTATTCAATATTTTTTTTCTTTCCTATTCAGTGCAAGTGTAACTCTATGTCTATTCGAGCAAAAACTCTATTAGATAATGTGTTTACGCAACATAAAAGTGGTGAATCAGAATTCTGTACATGAATATTTATGTTGTGTGATTAAGGATCATGTATGCTAGATTACCTTCTTGGAAGTTTGTAGTGTGAATAAGTAGTCATGTGTTGTTGAACCCCAACAAAAGCCATATTGAATTCGATCTCTAACAAACCTAAGGAAATCATTTACCTCTTGTCGTGAAGTTCCAAGAGCCAAGGAAGTAACATGTAAAGGAATAACATCAAAGTTTGAATTAGAGTTCATGATATCACTTGAGTGAGATATCCATTTTGGTGATTGAAATTTACATATGCAGATGTGTAAGATCAAGTGAAAAATTTCCAAACATCAACTTAAAGAGCACATGCCTCCTTTGGCTTGATGAAGAAGCTCCATATGTGTGCATGTGTAATCATGAATACAATTTAAGGTTTTTAAAAATCCTACATACAAGAAAATCTAAGAGTAGGATGTGTGTGCAAACGTAGTTATAGCATACGTTAATGGAAAGGGTGGCATGATGAGGATTGTTGACTTGCCAATCTCCATGGAGACACTAAGATCAAGATGATCAGCCCTCAATGCCAAGGAGATTGAACAAGATTTATGATTATGCTACTACTCCCAAGGATGAAGAAGAAACCACAATTATTTTCAATTATCATTTATGCATATGTAGGAAAAATATAAATCATATGTATGTGAGTTGGCATGCCATATCTTCACATTGATGTCAAGTGCCGAGAAGATCAGAATGCTCAGTTGGTAGATCAAGTCAACTACCAAGTTCAACACCTCACATGGGGGGCCTTTAGCAACATATGCAACTAATGAAAACTTGCTGAGTGATTGTTTGTAGCAGAAAACATATCCTAACATCCACATCTTTAGAAACCAAATTTTCAAGTTTGTTTGAATGTTTCTTTGTCATAGATCATGCTATAAAATGAAACTTGTCAAATAAACTACTAATCATATATTATGACTTGATAATATAATATAAGAAAAAATTAACACCTCTTAATCATTAACATCTCCAATTTAAAGCTTATGTGATGTTATCTAATAACAAGTATAATCAAACAATCATATGTATCCATTACACTCTATTTCTATGATTTGGTAGTGCAAACTATGCAGTACTCAGAACAACAAAAGCTTACAAAAAACAAGGTCTAAACATAGTTCTTCACATACATAGAATAGTCATTTCACCATCTTAGGTAAATCACATCATGTATTCTCACATGCATGGAAGATTCAATACATAGTACAATTGTTAATGTCTTCTTCTGAACTGATGGAAACTTCAAAATTCATTAGTAGTACCGAGAAACGTAACGATGTAAATACCGTTGAAACTCCATGAAGTTGTTGAAAAAGCAAGCTCATGATTGAAGCATGCCCTTTAATACCTTTCAATGTTGTCAATCCTCCATATGGTCGACTGGGTCCAAAGCTAGCAGAATATCCATCTCTCCTAAGTGCTATAGAGTCAGTTCAGTAATTCTAAAGGAAGCTTTTACGAAAAAATCTATACAAAATCTCGCAGTGATGACGATGTTCAAAAGCCTTAAATGTGTCGACCATGGCAAACAAGAAGCTCGCATAGATTGCTATTGTCCTTCTGTCTCCTCTGATACTCCTTCTTGTCGGAACTTATCACAGTCTCTATCAAAGTACATATCTTTTGTGCATGTGAGAATACATCACGTGATTTATCTCGAATGGTGAAATGACTATTCTATGTATGTGACGAACTGGGTTCAGACCCTATTTTCTTTAAGCTTTTGTTGTTCAGAGTACTGCATAGTTTGCACTACCACACCATAGACATAAAGTGTAATGGATACAAATGATTGTTTGACTACATTTGTTAATAGATAACATCGCATAAGCTTTGATTTGGAGATGTTAATGATTCAGAAATGTTAATATTATATTATCAAGTCATAATATATGATAAGCATTTTATTTGATGAGTTTGATTTCTTAGCATGACAATTTGGTTTCTAAGGATGTGGATGTTATGATATGTTTTGTAATATTAACAATCTCTTGGCGAGTTTTCATTAGTTACTTGTGCTGCTCAAGTCACCTTGCATGAGTTGTTGAACTTGGTAGTTGACTTGATCCACCAATTGAGATTCACCATCTTCCTGACATCGATTGATGATGAAAGGCAATCTAAATGCATTAGTATTTGAGGATTTAGTGTCTATTTTGTTGTAGGACAAGCAATCCAGGTAGAACAAGTCCATCATGCATGTAGTAGATTAAGCTTTCTTAGCTCATCAAAAGGTTCATGCTCTCATAGACCTGTCCATCAGAGCCTGTGGGGGGAGGGGGGGAGATTGTACCCAATCTAGTGTCATCTCTTGTCTTTTTCTATCCCTGAGTACTTTTGTGTGATTTCATTTGTGTACTATCCTCTACGTTCATGCGTCTTCGGATTGTAATTGTCAATAGTGGTATCAGAGCCAAGGTGTTTACGGAGGTGGTTTCAGCATTTGATTGTGACTCGTGACATCCATTCCATTCACGATTCAGCGTCCATCTCCACCGTCCGGTCTAGACCTAGGTTTTGGATCTCTACATAAGGCCATGGACCCTATTTCAAATATAGATGATTTTAGTTCTTCACCCCTACCTGGGGTACCAATCGAGCAACAATTAGAGCTTTTGTGGAATGAACTCCAACATGCCCAAAACTAGATTAAGGAACGTGATGCTGCACTCCAACAACTACAAATTGATGACAATAACTTAGTTAGGGTAGTGAAGGCCATTATTACCGCCCAAGAACAGATGGCCAATTTATTCTCTCATGCATATCTCAGTTTGATGACTTCTACTTTGATGAATCATATTCTAAAAATGAAAAAGTGAAATTTGTAACAAATTATTTAATGGGTAAGGCTAAGTTATGGTGGAATGTTTTGCGCCATCGCACCAACCGCCCCACCACATGGCAAGCGTTTCAAGAAAAGATCAAGGAGTCCTTTCCTCCTTAGTTTCACTTACATGCATGTTGATCATGGACAACTTTTGTATGGAAATATTGAGATACTATTTGTACCTATACTAAATGTTTTTAGCATGATTATTACTTATTCGTTTTCTTGAAATGATTCCTGAAGACACTTTACAATGGAAATATGAAGATGGTTTGGAGATGGGAATCCAAGCTAAGCTTAACACCCTACGTCTGATGACCCTATGAAGCTATTTCGTTTGCACATGATGCTGAGAAAGAGTTTCAATCCATTAGCAAGGCCATTTGCTTACAACAAACACATCAACGACCACAACCAATTACACCCACTTTTCCCTTCAAGCATTGATTTTCTACTTTTTCTTCTCCTCCTCAATGCCTACCTTTTCACTGTTCACCTGTTTTTCAACACCCTCCTCAATCCAATTTCTTACCTGTACCCAAAACAAATCCTTTACATCTTACCAAACCTCCAACCCTTATGTGGGGGGAGATTGTACCCAATCTCGTGTCATCTCTTGTCTCTTTCTATCTCTGAGTACTTTTGTGTGGTTTTGTTTGTGTACTATCCACTATGTTCATGCGCCTGTGGATTCCGATCATCAACACATCCATTAATTTCATGTGCTAAGGAGACGTGAGTTAGCTCCAAAGATGTGTATGACACTTTGCTTCCTCTTTTTATAGGTAGAAAATAAAGTGTTGTTCCAAATGAGGAAATTTCTCAACCCTTATAGGTTCCACACGATGATGCAAAT